>JAYDYC010000014.1:0-600000 GCA_037043255.1 Diadegma fenestrale | reverse complement strand
CTCGTCCGCTTGAGCCACTGTCGGACGACCCAGACGATCTGTCCGCACTTACACCGGGACATTTTCTTATCGGGGAGGCACTCACTGCCATTCCTGAGCCGTCACTACGTGAGGTGAACGTCGGGAGATTGTCGAGGTGGCAATACATCCAGGCTCGACTCCAACATTTCTGGGATCATTGGTCATCGGGCTATCTTCAACAGCGACAGGCCATTTCCAAGTGGCATCACCCAACGCACGAGATTCGGGTCGGGTCCATGGTTCTCTTGACCAATGAGAACTTGCCTCCTGCCAAATGGGCATTAGCACGGGTTCTTGAGCTCCATCCTGGACAAGATGGACTCACACGAGTTGTCACCATCCGGACGGCAACGAGCACCCTGAAGAGGCCAATTGCCAAGCTGGCTCTTCTTCCAATCCACCAATCGGGATCAATCGACAGCACTGCTGCCGATGGCGGGCGGGATGTTCGGGAATGAGATCGAGTCTTGCGGCAACGCGAGCATTCGGGAATAGGTTCGCGCTTGACCACCGACGTCGCCACGGTCCGGGAGCTAATTACCGGGCGAGGGTCAAGCCGCTCGAGCCCTACGGGTGAGAGTTCGCTCTGCCGCAGGCGTCGCTAATTACCGGGGCGATGCCCCTACTCGTCAAAATTGACGGGCGCTTCGATCGACGTGATCGATCGCCTCTATCGACTCTTCCTATTCGTTTTCCGGGAGCCTACGAAGACGCACGGATCGTAGCCTACTGTTTCTTTTCTAACGGGTTCACCGGGCATTTTTTCCTTGTGCAGTATTAAAACGTCGGGTCGCGATACATCGCGAATTTAGCGAGCAATCGCGGCACGGGAATATTTTCGAGAGAATATTCGGGATTAATTCGATACATTCGGATTACGGGTCGTGAGTGCGCGTCGCCGTCGGACACCGGGTTCGACGCCGAGCACGCGGGTGACGATCGTGGTCACCGACCACGCGGGCACGTTTTGGGAAAATTTCCCACCGGGCTTCTTAGTTATTCATCACTCTCGCTGTTAACCATTGTATAATTTTTGTCATAAATAAACGACCATTATTTTTTGTTAATTCTCGCCTCCGATTTCCACCTACGCCAGATCCCTTGCATTCAGAACACAATGACCTTCCATTTGGATTCAATTACGTTGTATTTTGGCGAATCTTTGCGCACAATATCTGCGATCATTAGTGGTAAAAATCGAAATAACCACCATGCTTGAGATGCTCGTTGTCCGATAAGGCCTCCAGGCTTATTTAACCGGTTGACTGGTATTGTATCATATATGTACAAAAAAAAGTTGGGCCCATTCTGGTTTTGTATCACATGTGTACATATTAGGGTGCTTCAAAAAAAATCGACTTTTTTTTTTTCTTGACGGTGCAATCGAATACGTTGGTATTCCATGCAAGAATGATTCTCCCAAAATTTGGGACCTGTAAAAAAATTTTTAGAGGTCGCGCAAATCACTTTCATATACTTTTGCTAGAATCATGATTTAACTCTGTATATTTTTCATTGTCGCAACAAAATATATTAATGCTTGAACGAAAAGTCATTTTCCTAAAATTTGAGTTTAAAACAAAAAAATTCAGCGCTGCCGCAAACGTCTTTAAGAATTTTTTTTTCTATTTCAGCATAAAATCGCGGAATAAAAGTTTCAGGTTTTCAGTGCGGTAACAAAAAATGTTAGTAATTGATGTACAAAAGTTAAGAACGTTGTATGACGACGGACAAATCTGAATTTTTTGTTTTCAGTTTTTCTTACATACAAAATGGTTTGCGAGCCTAATTTTATTGGACAAAGTTGTTACGAATCGAAAAAAGAACAACGTACTCTAAATTCAAATTGTCCGAGTTAATCTATATTCGTTATATAATGAAGAAAATTAAAAAAAAAAAAAAATTACGACCCATTTGGAGAAAAAAAACTAAATAAAGCTTCTTCGATGTTACATAAAACTGTGTGCAAAGTTCAAAGAGGCTCCACCATTCAGAAATCGAAATATTTGATGTTGAGAATTGGAATTTTTAACATACGCTCTTATGAGAAACTACTAAAAATTGTGATTTTTATAAATAAATATCTCGACTTCTACATGGTGAAACCTTTCAAAACTGCGCGAGCTATTAGACATCACTATTCTCTTTGTGTGGTGCAAATTTGAAGGAATTCTATCGATAGAAAATTCGGCATAAAACGTCGTTAATATCCCAAAATTTTGTTGTTTATTTTTATTTTTTATCTGAAGACCGTCGTAATGATTTCCTGTATTTTTTTCTACTTGACGAGAAATACATAACGATGTGGTTTCCTTTTGGAATCACAAGTAAGTACTTCGAGTGTTCCATAAAAAATCAATATGCTCAATATTGAAGCCTGTCAAAAAAAAAATTTAGTGGTCATCCGCAGCGAGTTCTCCATTTTTTAAATGGTTATTATAGCGTATGTTAAAAATTCAAATTCTCAACATGAAATATTTCGATTTCTGAATGGCGGAGCCTCTTTAAACTTTGCATACCGTTTTATGAAACATCGAAGAAGCTTTATTTAGTTTTTTTTTCAAATGGGTCGTAATTTTTTTTTTAATTTTCTTCATTATATAACAAATACAGATTAACTCGGACAATTTTGAATTTAGAGTACGTTGTTCTTTTTTCGATTCGTAACAACTTTGTCCAATAAAATTAGGCTCGCAAACCATTTTGTATGCAAGAAAAACTGAAAAAAAACACACATTTGTCCGACGTCATACAACGTTCTTAACTTTTATACATCAATGACTAACATTTTTTGTTACCGCACTGAAAACCTGAAACTTTTATTCCGTTATTTTATGCTGAAATAGAAAAAAAATTCTTAAAGACGTTTGAGGCAGCGCTGAATTTTTTTGTTTCAAACTCAAATTTTAGGAAAATGACTTTTCGTTCAAGCATTAATATATTTTGTTGCGACAATGAAAAATAAGCAGAGTTAAATCATGATTCTAGCAAAAATGTATAAAAGTGATTTGCGCGACCTCTAAAAATTTTTTTACAGGTCCCAAATTTTGGGAGAATCATTCTTGCATGGAATACCAACGTATTCGATTGCACCGTCAAGAAAAAAAAAAAGTCGATTTTTTTTGAAGCACCCTAGTACATATTGAAATAACTTTTTCAATTTTCAACCGATTTGGACAAAAATTGGTATACAATGGTTTTTCGGGTCGCTGAGTCGATTTTCGAAATTTGATTTCACCTCACTACCCTTGGAAATGGTGACAATGGAAGGTTGAGGGTGAAATTTTTCGATTTTTCAATGGGTTTTCATACTATATGACATGAAATTTTTTAGTTTTTTAGTACACTGGACTCTTTTATTGAAATCGAACAAAATTTGCTACCCCGAAAAATGTGGAAAATATGGGTTGAGGGGAAAATTTGTTAACACTTCGTCTGTAAACGTTTTTCCCGCACCGCCCGTCTGTAAACGTGGGTCTTTCGAGTCCGCTCATTATTTCACCCCCTTAACGTACTGGAAAAATTCTGAAAAAATTCATGCTACCATTTGAAAGTCTCGTTTTGAAGTCCCAGTTGTAAAATTTTCGAAAATTTTATTTTTTCATAAATTTTCTGTCAAATAAATGAATAAATTCGGATTTTTTTTATTTTACCAAAAAAATTGTAACTCAGAGAAAAAAAATGATAGCGTAGTTTTTCAAATTGGAAATTAAAGTTAAATAATGTAGCTTTGAGAAAAAAATTATTTCGTTCCGTTCGTTCGAAGTTAAATGCTTAAGTTTTGGGCATGAAAACAGACAATAAATTGCTATTTACATATTTTATTAGCAAAAAACGTATGTTTTTTTCCTTTTTCAACAATGATAAGTATCTGGGTGTATTACCGGGTGTATCGTGTTTTAGTTTTCACTCGACGCAGTGCGCACAACATATGACGCGATGGTTTTCACAAACTGGTTTTTTGCATTTTGCACAGCAGTATGCGGTTTTTCGCTCGTTCGGAAGTCGACTCAGCCGATCGTTGCTTCATTTTTAAAAAAAACTTGAATAAAATTCAAAAATTTGTTCAAAAAAATTCGAAAATTTTTTGTTAGGCATACTGCTACCAAATGAATGCCAAAAACACGATAAAACGTTTTTAAAAAAAATCCCTCACTTACCGGTTTAATACACGCCGCCTGTAAACCTGAGTCTTTCGTGTCCTTTACAATGTTCGCGCGCTTGTCGCGACCGCCCGGGAGCTACTAAAAATTTGCAGCTTGGGCTATTGTTCCCCCTCCTACCTAACTTTTTTTAGCGACTGGAAGGAGCGTCCGTACATTCCTCATTTTCGAGAAACATACTAAAGTTGTTTTCGCTCGGACACGAAAGACCCACGTTTGCAGACGGAGTGTTAATTTTTCACTGCGAAAATTTCATGTTTTATCACGTGGAAATTCCAAGTTTTTAAGAACACAAGACGCTTTTATCGAAATAAAACAAAATTCACTGCCCCCAAAGGGGTGAAAAATAAGGGTTGCGGGTGAAATTTTCATATTTTCCGATGAGAAGTTTTCCTACTATACGTAACATAAAAACTGTACGTTTTTTAGGGCATCCGACTTTTTTTTGGAAAGACAAAATTTGCTACGCCTAAGGGAGTGGAAAAAAGATTCGAGTGTAGAATTTTGAGATTTTTCAATGGGGAGATTTTATGCTGCATCGCATGAGAACTATAAACCAGACACCCTGAAAAATCGTAAAAGGTCACCCCCAACCCTTATTTTTCACCCATTCGTAGCGAGCGAATTTTGATTTATGTCGCTAAAAGGTGCCCGAAAAAACATACAGTTTTCATGTTATTTAGCATAAAACATTCCCATCCGAGAATCTGAATTTTTTACCCCCAGGCCTTAATATTCGCTCCCATAGGGGTAGTGAATTGAATTGAATTTACGTAAAATGTGTTCTGAAAAACTTGGAATTTTCCTGTCATATTGCATGAAAATTTATCATTGAAAAATAAAAAAAATTTCACATTCAACACTTACTTCCACCCTTTTTGAGGGTAGCTAAGTGATAGCTAATATTGGAGATGGAATCAGCGACCTCGAAAACCCTTAGATATAAATTTTCGGAAATTTCAGTAACACATTGGCTCGTACCAGTTTTGGCACAAAAACTAGAAAAAGGTCACCAGTCAACCGGTCAATAAAACAGGACTTGGTTTTTTTTTCATTTCCAGTCGACTGTAATCGAATAAATTTATACGATTATTTAATGTTTCAATTGCGATTAATTTTTCCTGCACGAGAAAATTTAAAAATAACTTAATTTCCAACTGTCCAACACCCTCCAGAATATCATGTGTTATATCTACACTCTGACAATCGAAAGTATTGAAATAGCGCAATTCATTTATCACCGTTGGAGTTTTAACGCCTAATCGTGGAATCTCAGCGGCTGGATCGAATCGAAAGTTCAAACTTGATCGGAGCAATTTTTTATCTTCGATTGTCACTTTTTTGGCAAGTTTGTTTCGGCGCAGTACATATTCGACAGAAATGAGTCGTAGAAAACGATTCTACCATTCCGTATAATATATTTCCTCCCAAATTATCAAAACTTAGACCGCCCAGTGTGCCTTTGAATATACTCTCATCAATTTCGATGCCCTCCTTTTCTAATATCTTGATATCTTTGATAACTAGTCTCAGTATACTGTTTATTCCATATCCTTTTATATCGCTTGCGTAAAATAATGCCACCAAAAAGATGTTGTGTAATTTCGTATTCAATTCGGGGGGACAATTTTGAGTTGTCATGTAAAACGCGCCCACTTTATGACCAGAAGTTTTGCTCCCCAAAGGATTTACACTCTCGAAATCGTCGTAATATAATTGTAATCTTAAAGAGAGCGGCGCCCGATAAAAATCATTACAGCCATAGCAATCACCGTCTGCAAATGAACGTAACAAATCTGATTCGCTCTCAGCTCGATTCGAAACAGAACGACGCATTTTTGCGTTCGATAAAATGAAATCAATTGTTTGCAGGATTGGAATATAAGTCATTGTACATGGTAAAGCAACCGTTTTGAAAGTTGTGACAGGAAAATAATTTCTCCTCGATATCAACGGTCGAAAACTCCTCGAGCGTAAAATTGTGTCGTCACAATTGTATTGTCCCCACCTGTTTCGTCCCTAGTCTTAAGAATAATGATAATCGATTTAATCAATATTTCGAGCGTTGACACGCATGCGTCAAATTATTGATTTCCCTTAACTGGGGATCCAGCTACGAAAAGTGGGGAGAGAGCCCGGATCGCCAGTTCATTCCCGAAATGGGATAATCAGAAGAAGATCATCGACTTTTGAAGAGAGTACACCTCGTTTAGACTCTCAGGGAACGACACTCTGTCTTTCCCATTGTCTTATTCTTTGTCAATTTCAGAGATCCATATTAGATCAAAGTTAGGACAAAATTCGACTTCTATTTCGTCTGAAAATAAAAGTCGAATAAAGAATAAGACAACAAATAAAATCAAAGTCAACCCTGGAGGAGTTTTTTCGCGTTAATACCAAATTCTGTAATTTCGTCAAATGTAAAAGTCTGTAAATCGTTTTGTGAACGCGTGTGTCGTCAAATTTCATGCTCAAGAGCATTCGACAAATTCTACACGATATTCAAGAGAACGTAAGTCAAATAAATTTATATTTTTCACTTAAAGGCTGTCTGTCTCGCTTTCTTAGCACGATCTATCAGCTCCATATCTTTGGTCCACCAACTGTACCCTCCCTGAATCAAAGATCCCAAAATAATTAATTTAAATAAAATTGTTAGTCAAACTGACTAGCTGGCGCCCAACAATTCAAATAAAATAAAATAAAATCAAGCCATAGAGCCCTGGCAGCCGAAAGGACCGCGGCCGCGCCAGGTGAAAGAAATATTCCGTCTCAAAGTTCATAATGATCGATCATACTTTTGGTCATACCGAGTTCCAAGTGGAATTGGTACTCGTTTTACAAAATGTCTCAAATTCGAAAAAAAGCGTGCCTTTTATATTTCGTGGCGTTTTCTTTTAATTTGTCCTTTTGCTGCCTTAAATAATCGTTCATTCCACTTTTTGAGTTATTTGTGCTAATAGTGGATATGTCTTCATAAACTTTTAGTAATAATTCATCCACACCAGCAACGAGGAAATCTAAAGACGATTTAGGAATGCTTGTCAATTCCAATTTAAGAAGAAAAGCAGTACGCAAAGAAAACTCTTGTTCAGTATCATCTTTCTCTATCGAACCAGCTGTATCAAATGCCCGAGTACTTGAATTAGATGGAAGTGACGCTAATTTAGAAACACTTTTGTCGCAAATTTGGGATTGATCTTGCAGCCTTGAATCATTTTTTTTTTTGTATGCGTATTTGAGTCGAGAGCAGAACTAATATTTGTATCATTAGCCTATTGTTCACTATTAACTACAGTTTCATTAATAGATTCTATGGTCGAGCAATGCTTGAGTAAATATTTCCGAAATCTACTGTAAGTTTTGAAAAATAGTTCACATGGAGGACAACACCATTTTAAATTAAGTTTCGATCCATTGAAAAGAGCGTGTTCTCTCCGTAGGTGTTTTGTTAAATCATTAATATTCGTCGTACGAAATGTCTTTCCACTGCAAATTGAGCAAACAAAAGTAACCATTTTTGGTCCAGTTTAAGGCAAGTTTTACTTATGCTGAATACAGCCACGATCGCACTTCACGCATCCTCGGAGTGAAAGCAATCTCGCTTGGCATTTTATAGTAAAAGTCTTGAAGAAAAGTCCAGAAAGTCTTCAAATTTTCATCAAATTTCGTGTCCAATACAAAATGAACTTTGAACAGCTGGTCGAATGCTTCACTCGAAGATGACGATTCGATTGATAGAAAACTATAATACTATTGTTCGGGAATTGAGTGCATACAAATTGCCGGGATGTTAGGGATCGTGCCGACGTTGGAAAGAAAGGTTGTTTTAAGACGCGATTGTTAGCGCGGGGATCCGCTTGTCGAGATTTATTTACAGAGTTATGATTTACAATGATTTTATGTACAAATGCACCCTTGTTAGCGGGTGGCAGACGCGGTTTTGACAATGATAGCGGTAATTAAAGTAAGAAACGCGGTGTAGTAATCATCGGATCTCGCGCACTGATTTTATTGATCTCGCGGCTCAATCACGACGTGGATGCGGGGCCAGTGTGGAACTTGGTGACACACGTGGCTCGGCCCGGCCACGCAGTGAGAAAAAGAGTTTGGTAAAAATGCGATGTAGACAAGGGGGAGTCGATTGCGCCTAATGCGCCAATCGAGCGGGATTAACGAGTGCAGAAGGCACACGTTCGCGATGCATTAATGTCATGCGGACATTATGCGGGTGAAGTTACACGAAATGGCTGCCATGCTCGGCAGCAGCGTGCTACCGAGCACGGCCACACGCGAAGAAGAGATAACGTGCCCAGCAACGATGTGCTGCCGGGCGCGGCTAGAGACGAATAGAAGGAATTTTGGGCGCTCTCGCACGCCGATAGGCACGAGGATCGACAGATCCTGCGCACCGAGGCGAAACGAGAGCGTCCGCGAGGTGCTGCCCCGGAGCGGGCCGATAAGGCAGCTAGCTCCGAGAATTTGGAGAGGCGGAATCCTGAACAACTATTGCGCTATACTACAAACTTTGCAAAAGTAAAAAAAAAGAACGCCAAGTATTAAAAATAAATTGAAGTCATTTTTTTTAAGCCAAGAAAAATAAACCGGCGACGACAAAAACTTAGGGTGCATGGTTAAGACAATAAGCATTATAACAGGCATAGGATTATGTCTATGTTTTAAATTTTCCCGGGCTTATTCTCTTAACCAAGCACCCCAAGTTTTTGTCGTCGCCGGTTTATTTTTCTTGGCTTAAAAAAAATGACTTCAATTTATTTTTAATACTTGGCGTTCTTTTTTTTTACTTTTGCAAAGTTATTTAATTGAGATTTCATTTCTTTTTGGCAGTTGATTTTTTTTTTTTTTAATATAACGAAATAATAACGAAAATAATAACGAAATAAATAAATAAATGAATAAATATAATGTGTGGGTGGGTGTGAGGCTGTGCAAATCAATGTGATTATTTCAAAATAGTGATTCCGTCCTCGGGGGGGCTCCGCCCCCTCGACCCCCGTTGCGGGGGGCTCTGCCCCCCAACCACCCCGCGCGGGTGCTCTGGCTCCGCCCCCGCGCGGGGGTTGCGCCCCCTCGAACCCCATTGCCCCCGCTTCGCTTGCCTGATGGCCGAAATAGGTGACCCGGATTACCCCTCATTCGCGATAACGTTGGAATAGACATATATATATTTTGTGACGTCACTGTGGAATAATTTTTCGATAATGAAAACGGGCTCGGTAAAACACTGATGTCACGGTTTCAGGGACTTCTCAAGGTCACAGGTAAAAAATTCATGGACCATTGGATGCACCACCCACGACATATATATATAAACTGCCATTACATTTTTTATAAACCGACGCGTTTTTTAATGACAACCACTTTAAGTTTGAACGTAACGGAAAAACGCCCAATCTCGAGTATATAGACACGCGGTGCAACTTGCCTTGTCGATTCGAACTTTTCTTTTTAATACTTGGCGTCAAGACGCTACCGCGTCTCTAAATATAATACTATTGCGCTATACTACAATAGTGCTATTGACGTGGATCCAATATTTACTGATGGCTTGCTTGTTACTACCGATTGCGACGAGACATGGCTGTGCCCATTTCACCGTGATTTCCTGCAACGGCGTAGCGATCTGCAAACAGCGCGAATTTAAAAATTATGTTTCGAATTATATTTTTGTTATTCGGTTAACACTTCGTCTGCAAACGTGGGTCTTTCGTGTCCGAGCGAAAACAACTTTAGTATGTTTCTCGAAAATGAGGAATGTACGGACGCTCCTTCCAGTCGCTAAAAAAAGTTAGGTAGGAGGGGGAACAATAGCCCAAGTTGCAAATTTTTAGTAGCTCCCGGGCGGTCGCGACAAGCGCGCGAACATTGTAAAGGACACGAAAGACCCAGGTTTACAGACGGCGTGTATTAAACCGGTAAGTGAGGGATTTTTTTTGAAAACGTTTTATCGTGTTTTTGGCATTCATTTGGTAGCAGTATGCCTAACAAAAAATTTGAAATTTTCTCGAAAAAATTTTCGAATTTTTTTGAACAAATTTTTGAATTTTATTCAAGTTTTTTTTTAAAAATGAAGCAACGATCGGCTGAGTCGACTTCCGAACGAGCGAAAAACCGCATACTGCTGTGCAAAATGCAAAAAACCAGTTTGTGAAAACCATCGCATCATATGTTGTGCGCACTGCGTCGAGTGAAAACTAAAACACGATACACCCGGTAATACACCCAGATACTTATCATTGTTGAAAAAGGAAAAAAACATACGTTTTTTGCTAATAAAATATGTAAATAGCAATTTATTGTCTGGTTTCATGCCCAAAACTTAAGCATTTAACTTCAAACGAACGGAACGAAATAATTTTTTTCTCAAAGCTACATTATTTAACTTTAATTTCCAATTTGAAAAACTACGCTATCATTTTTTTTCTCTGAGTTACAATTTTCTTGGTAAAATAAAAAAAATCCGAATTTATTCATTTATTTGACAGAAAATTTATGAAAAAATAAAATTTTCGAAAATTTTACAACTGGGACTTCAAAACGAGACTTTCAAATGGTAGCATGAATTTTTTCAGAATTTTTCCAGTACGTTAAGGGGGTGAAATAATGAGCGGACTCGAAAGACCCACGTTTACAGACGGGCGGTGCGGGAAAAACGTTTACAGACGGAGTGTTAACTAAAATGGCGGGCGGAACGAAATTTTTGTGCCGAAGCTCGATGAATTTTTTTCTCGAAAACTATAGACTCAAGCAAATATTGATTAGGAGCAAAAATGTCTTGAAATTAGTTGTAGAACATTTCCAACTTTTTTTAGTATAATTTGATGAAAATTTTGAGTTTTGTTAAAATTACGAAACTGCAATTTGTTTTTGACGACATTGGTCGAAATTGCAGTTCCGTAATCTTTTCGGAAATCGAAATTTTTATCACATCCTACTGAAAACGAATAAGAGAGTTCTCTCACTAATTTAGAGACATTTTTGCCCTCAAACAATTCTTTCTCGAGTCTATAGTTTTCGAGACAAAAATTCATTAAGTTTTAGAACCAAAAATTTCATCCTGGCCACCATTTTGGATAACCAAAACGTTGAAAAAATAGAATCAATCGCATTGATTTTTAGTTCAGACATCAAGGTCGCGATATCAATTTGTTTCAAGCATGAAAAAAAGTCGACAGGGAACGAAAAGTCATTAAAAAAAAAATCCATTACACAGTGCAATGTAATGTGAAGTGTTAAAATTATTCATTACTCAATACATTGTGATGTATAATGTAAGAAGTTTTCATTACTCATTGCAATGTAACGAGTAATGGAGAAAAACTTCATTACTCATTACAATGTAATTTGTAATGTAAAGAAAATTCATTACTCATGACAACGTAATGTGTAATGTAAAAAAACTTCATTACTCATTGCAATGTAATATGTAATGTAAAAAAACTTCATTTCTCATTACAATGTATTGTGTAATGTATAAAAATTTCATTACTCATCACAATTTATTGTGTAATGTGAAAAAATTGCGCTATCCATTACAATGTAATGTGTAATGTGAAAAAATTGTATTTCTTATTAAAAAAGTAATGAGTAGTGCATTAATTTTACATTACAAATTTTGCAACCCTGGTTCGACGGCTCCATGGTTTTTGTTGTCTAGCTATATTTCTACATGGGTTTCGATGCCTAGGTACGTTCCTTCATGGTTTTCGATGTCTAGGTACACGGCCTCATGGTTTTCGGTGTCTAGGTCCACGGCTCCATGGTTTATGATGCCTAGGTATATTTCTCCATGGTTTTCGATGTGTAGTTCGATGGCTCCATGGTTTTTGATTCCTAGGTATATTTCTTCATGGTTTTCGATGTCTCGGTCGACGGCTCCATGGTTTTCGGTGCCTAGGCCCACGGCTCCATGGTTTTTGATGTCCAGGTATATTTCTTCATGGTTTTTGATGTCTAGGTTGTGACGGGTTCGACACAATCGCAAGAGAAAATGGTGGGGGAATCGAATAAAGGACGCAGAAAAATTAATTAAAATGATAAAAACAAGTTTTGGATTTATTTAAGCGAATTTATACAATGAAAATAAGGGGCGCCAGCTGGTTAAATCGGTCCAGCAACCGTTACAAAAATGGCCAAAAATTGAACGAAAGAAAACAATAATTGATGACGCAATTAATCAGAATAAATTGAACTGGCTCAGGGAGAATCACGAAAAACTTAAACGCAAGGACAGAGGGTCCCTGAAACTCAGGCGTCTTACTATACCAGTGACAAAAAGGGGAACGCGAAAGAGCGAGCCACGCGATCGAACAAACCACGCGGACGCTCGAATCGGCTGCGACGACGCGGCCGATTGAGCAAAACAAAGCTTTGCTCGCCTCGCACGAAAACACACAAAAATACGCGAAAACGGGGCTAATTTAACGAAAAAAGGACACGGGGCGGGCGATCGACGATGGGAATGCACGAAAATATGTCGACGGGACTCGAAAACGCGAAATTATGACTCGAAAAATTATTGGGGAAAATGGCGAAACAAAAGGGGCAAAATGTCTTCTCAAATAATTCACAGGGGACGGACTCGATGGCACAACACTCGTCGCGTCGACTGACCGACGAAACAATCTCCTTCTCGAACGAAAAGTTCGAGAAAGCACACGAAAACGAAAATTTGGGAGTTTGGGGAGAATCAAACGACAACGGGAAAATGGCGTCGCACGCCCGGCAAGAATCGAAGGACTTACTTGTTTTCTGGATTTTTGAGAGGAAAATCGAGAAATCTGGTGCCAAAGTGGTCCAAGAATGTCCGGAGAGTGGTCCTAAGTGAAGCCGGGTCGTCGTGATGATTCTTAATCGCAAATTTTCACACAAGAAACTCGAAAATAGCACAAAAAAACTCGACAGCGATGTTGAGCGTGTTGAGTCTGAAGCGGAAGAGAGAGAACTCCAGCGTCTCCTCGAGCTCCTCGGGACGCTCGCGAAGCTTTGCGAACGTTCCGATAGCCAATTAAAACGCGGCTTTAGAGCCGACCAATTATTGATCCGCTTATCGAGCGTCGGCCTCGCGAGATCGCACACAGGTGGCGCCTACGTCGGTCTCGCGACCGGGCGCTGGCGCCACGCTGCCTGCCTCGCGAGACCGAGGCTCGAGCAAGATGGCGGCGCCCACGGCTGTCAAAACAGCCGTGGCAGAGTCGCGGTCGTATTGTCGAAAACGCGCCTGGACGCCGCGGAAAGCGTTGAGTTTCCTCCGACTCGACGGACAAGCCTTGTCGGAGGGACGATGGGTGACACGGTTTCCGCGACTCGACGCTTGTCGCGAAAAACGAGTGTGTGCGGGGCTAAAGTGAGTGGGGCTAAGGGGGGAACACGAAAATTGACACGCGGGGGAGGGAGGGAGAAATTCGTAAGTGGGTCAAGTGCGCGAGTTTTAGGGCGAATCAGCTGTTCGCTCGGTCGGTGGGTCGCTCGCTCGCGCTCGCGGGAATGTTCAGGGAAGTTCGTGGTGTTTTCTCCGAGTTCGTCGGCTCGTTCGGTCCTCCTCGATCCTGGGGGGGGGGGGGGGGGGGCTGAAATCAAATAAAAAAAGAAAAGGCCGGTCCCAGACTGGGATCCGGTAGCTCTCGCCGCGACTCGACAGCTGGCAACAAAAGTGACAACGTCACAACTCCCCCCGGCTTGACGAAAGTACCATCTCGTACGCATCGTCACACAAGCTGCAGTCATTCGACTATTACCGGGGTAGCGACTCAGAAAATTCAAAATGGGAAAGGAATTATAGGAGAAGGAAAGAACGAACTGGAAATAAAACAAAAATAAACTCAACAACTATGTAACTGACTTGTGCATTTTACTGACTTGTATTGAACTTAACACTTGAGCTCTTTGGCTTGAAAAATCTTGTATCAAAAATAAAAAACGAATATCACATTGATTGATGATAATGAAAAGGGGCTAATAATTATTTTTGGGCTGGGAACTTTGGGGCTAACAATTTGGTTTCATGGGGCTGGGGTTCGTGGTCACTTAATATTATCAGTCTCTTCGTTACAATATCACAATGATTAACGAGTATTAGAGAAGATATCGACTAACGTAAAACTAAGTGAGAGTTTCTAGCACTCTGGGCTTTTAAAATAACATCTTTGACGTCTCAGGCTTTTGCCCTTGACACTTAAACTGAACTGACTCGAAAATAATACTGAACGAAAATACGCAACAACGAAAGAATTAATTCAAGGGCTAATATTCTCAATGGCTAGAGAGTTACTTAATGACTAATGGGGTTTTCTTGGCCTCAGGCCTGCACGGCGTGGAGCGGAGTTTTCCGGTTCCACGTCAACGGTATCAGGTAACGGGGGTTGTGGGGCGGCAGCTTCGGTCGCCTCATCATTCTCATCATCATTGGGTTCTTCGGGCGGTCTGTAGGGTTTGAGGTCTTTGATGTGGACTTTGGGATTTTTACGACTTTCTGGGTCTTCGATCTCGTACACGACTGGGGAAAGGATTTTCAAAATTTTATAAGGGCCATTAAATCGGGGGGCTAACTTCGCAGCGAAGTTCTGGACTCCTGACGAGAGTACTCGATGTTTCCTCATCACCAGGTCTCCTACGCTGTAACGGGTGTCGTTACGGTTTTTGTTATAATAACGGGCTTGCCGCTTCGCGGCTTGTTCCAAATTTCGGTGGACCCAATCGTGGATGAGTGGGAGCCGCTTCATGCGATCATTCCACAAATCCGGGTCACCAGGGTCTAAGGGTTGAGGGTTTGGATCTTCGTCTCGGAGGGCTTTGGCAGGACGGGGATTGCGACCTAAATTCAAAAAGGCAGGGGTCATCATTGTGGAGGATTGGACAGCTGTGTTGATCGCGAAGCACAGCTCGGGGAGATGCTTATCCCAATCTCGCTGGTCTTGCGGGATAAAGGTGCAAATCATTGTCTTGATGGTCCTATTGAGTCGTTCAACAGGGTTGGCTTGGGCATGGTACGGAGGGACGGTGGTCTGATGGATTCCTAAATGCTTAAGTTGGTTCGTGACGAAGTTATTAACGAACTCCGTTCCGTTGTCCGTCAACAAATACTTCGGACATCCCCAACGGTTCAGAACCAGATTTTCGAATGCCGACATTATTGTCTGTCCTGTGGCAACTCGAACAGCTCTGGCCTCGACGAATTTCGTGAACAAATCTTGAAATACGATCACATAACGATTCTGGGACTTACTGGGGGGGAACGGACCCATGACGTCGGCGGCGACGACTGTCCAAGGACCAGAATTCGTGCGCTCTCTCATAAGGCCGCTCGGTTGTCCTTGAGAGACCTTATGGAGCTGACACGCCGGACATCGTCCGACATATCTTGCAACGTCTTGTTTTGTCGACTCCAAGATGACCGGCTTGAGGGCAATCATGGGCTTGACTGAGGGCTCGTGGTCTGGATTCTAAAGGAAGGACTAATTTCCAAGCATCTAAATCGGAAAGGGCTGGGTCAATTACGGGGTGAGGACGGTGGTAGTAGATTTTATCTTCCACTATTTTCCAATTGGGGTATTTCCAAGGGAACTCACGAATACTATTCTTCTTGTCCTCATACCATGAGTCGACCGCATTCCCTAAAGCACACAGGGCTGCGTCGGTCGACTCGTACATACGGGAGAGAGCATCAGGGACTACATTGAGGGCTCCTTTACGGTGGACAATCGTCATGTCCAGGGCTTGCATGGCGAGCGCCCATCGGGCGAGTCGCCCTGCTGGATCTCGAATACTTCGTAGCCACGTAAGGCTACTGTGATCTGTGATCACGGTGAAGTGCGTGCCCTCGATGTAAGGTCTCAATTTCTTAACTGCCCAGAGAACGGCAAGACACTCACGCTCGGTGACCGTGTACTTGCGCTCTTGGGAGGACAAAAGGCGGCTCGCGAAGACGATCGGGTGCTCGACACCGTCCACCTCCTGGGTTAAGACTGCGCCGACAGCCACGTCGCTTGCGTCCGTCTGAATAGTGAAGAGCTTGTCAAAATTGGGGCGAATCAAAATGGGGGTACGGGTCAGGGCATTACGGAGGGTCTCAAAGGCTTTTTGTTCTTCGTGTCCCCATGTCCAGGGAACGTCTTTCATGGTCAAACGGGTCAGGGGGGCTTTATCACGGGAAATGTCGGGCAAAAATCGGGCATACCATCCGACCATTCCGAGGAATCGTCGGACTTGCTTGATATTGGTGGGCGGAGGGTAATTCAGAATGGGGGCTATTTTGTCAGGGTCAACTTTAAGTCCTTCGGGTCCAATGACGTATCCAAGATAAGCCACTTCCGCGCAAAAGAACTCACTCTTTTCGCGGTTGATCTCCATCTTGGCGTCCCTAAAAGCCGTCAATACTCGTCGGAGAAAGTCAAAGTGTTCGTCCTCTGTCTCCGTTGCAATAATGACGTCATCCAAATAAGCGAAAACATGGGGCTCCCATGCAGGGTCAATTAGTCTGTCCATTAGTCTTTGAAAAGTCGCAGGGGCGTTCGTCAGTCCAAAGGGCATCCGTTTGAATTGAAACAGTCCGCGTCCTGGGACTGAAAAGGCAGTTATTGGCCTGCTGGCGGGCTCCACGGGAATCTGAAAATAGGCCTGGCTCAAGTCAAGTTTGGAAATGTAACGGGCTCGTCGCAGTCCGTCAAGGATTCTGTCCATGTTTGGGAGGGGGTACGCGTCTTTCCGGGTCACTTTGTTCACGTCTCGAAAGTCGATACAAAACCTGTATTTTCCGTTGGACTTCGTGACGATCACGGGGTTACTGAGCCATGGACTATCGGCTTTCTCAATAACTCCTTCCTCAAACATCTGATCGACCTCTTTCTGAGCGACTTTCAGGAGGTACGGAGAAATTGTTCGGGCCTTTTGTCGAATTGGGGGGTGACCTTGAACATCGATACTGTGTTCTGCTAAATGGGTAACACTGAGGATAGGTGACGTTTTGGGAGGGATTAACTCATCTAAAAGGGCGGTTACTTTCTTAGCAGCCGAGTCTGTTGCAATCGCCAGACCGGCGCACGGGGGATAGGCTCTAATTGGGTGGGCTTCAATGTCTTCGGGGCTGAACGAACGAACTGGACCGTTTCCCACTCGCCACGTATCGCTACCATAATCGACACGTAAGTCGAGTGCGCGAAGGAAATCGATCCCTAGGATACAATCGTATCCTAACGAAGCCAATTGAGTACGAAGGTGTGCTGTTCGTCCACCTATCTCGTACGTGAGATACAATTCACCAAAAACTGGAAGTACATTATTTCCAGGCACTAAAATACCGTCGGGGGATGGAGACAAATGAGATCCAAGGATGCCGGCCAGATCCTTGTCGAGGTATGTTCGACACGAACCTCCATCGACCAAGGCACGACACAGTCGATCCTCGATCTTTAACCAAAGAAAATGTCGGTTATCGACGTTACGACGCTGGAGAGCGGCAAGCATGTCTCCTAGCGTAGCAAAATCCGACGGGGCGATTTCCTGAAGCTGAACAGGGCTCTGAGGGCGTTTTTCTGGGTAAATTGGGGTGGAAAAAGCTGATTCATACTGAGACGGAAGTTCGGGAGAGTTGGGTGGCGAGTGGCTCGGATCTTTTGAACATCCGGGCTGCGGCTCGTGGTTGGGTACGGGTTTCTCGGATTCCTTACCGAGGAATATGTCGAGGGTATCAAAATTGGGACGGCTTAATTTCAGCGCGTTGCCGAAGTTGTCTCTACAAGGGAAGCTGGTGGTTCTGGGTGCGGAATCAGGGTTGCTTGGGTGTTTCTCGTCTTGTGGAGGGGTTTTGAAGGGAATTTTTGGGGGTTGGTTTGTCGAACTGGGATTTTTAAGGGGTTCGGGCGATGGAATGGGAATTTTAAGGGAGTTGGGGTTTTGTTTTCTTAGGAATCGGTCGAGGGTTTCAAAATCAGGAAAACTTAATTTCATTGGGTTTCCAAGGTCGTCTTGATAAGGGAGGCTGATGACTCGGCGCACCGGGCCGAGTTGATTCGGAGATTTTGGGGTGAATATGAGTTGGCTTGACGAATTGGGGTCTTCACTGGGTTCGGGCATCGACACGAACACCTCAAGGGGTTCAGGGTCGTTCTTACAAGGGGAAGATTCTACTGGATTTTTAGGCAAACTGGGAATTTTCAAGGGTTCTGGGAATTTTCGGTCGGAATTTCTTGACTCGAAGGGATTCTGGACGGGTTTGTTTGGCAAAAAGGAGTTTGGGAGGGTTTTTCTAACGGAGAATGGGTTTTGGGCCACTGGGGTGTTGGCTCCTGGGGGGGTGAGGACTTTACTGTCCCCCCGGCTGGCCGTTTCCTGCCTGTCCTCTCGAACAGCGCGGACAAGTCCTGACTATCACGTCCGGATAGCCGCAGATTCTACAAAACCTTCCGATCGGTTTGACGCATTCCCGCCAGAAATGGCCAGGGAGGCGACAATTGTAGCAAGGGGGCTGAGGAGTCTGTTGGGGGCAGGTTTTCGGAGCTACTTCACACAAAGGGGGAATTTTCGGGAGGGGTTGCGAGCGAGGAGATTTCTCCGCTCCTGCTACTGACGCGTAGCTGGGTTTTTGGGTCCGAATGGGTTGAGGTTGAGGATTTGTCGGACTGGGTTTTGGTTGGGGAGGATTCGGAGTTTTCAGGGCCGTCTGGGCGTCTTTCGGAGCCTGTAACGCCGCCACTTTGCCTGGTGTGGCTTTTTCGGCCGGCTTGTACGCACTTGAAGGGAAGGACGATTGGCGTGCACTCGGGGGTGGGCGATATGCCTTAGCTCGTTCAACGAGCTCTTCTCTACGCCGACACATACGCTTGAGGTCGAGGTAACTTTGTACCTCGTCTCGTCTGATGTGGGCGGAAAAATCGGGGTGCAAATTGCGATAGCAAATATCCAATTGGGTCTCGAGAGAAAGGGGAGGGTTGAACTGGTCGAAAAGGGCCTTTAACTTGACTAAATATTCGGCGACGGGTTCGCCAGGTCCCTGGGTACGAAGTTCCACCTCGTGCCTCAGACGATCCTGCAAATCACCGTGGCCAAATTGCTCTCTGAAATGAAATACGAAACCTTCGTAATCATGCCAGTTACTTTTCTCAACGCGATGCCACAGACGCGCAGCGCCTGTGAACGCCTCGGGCAACGCGCGCAATAATTCGTCCTCAGACAAATCTTGACCCAGACCGTACTCATGGAGTTCTTGAAGGAACTCCTCCGCGTCTTCTTCGCGTTTTCCGGCAAATTTTGGGCCATATTTCTTCCAGTGATTGGCGGAATGATTGTCTCGGCCCAACCGCGTGGAAGAAAGCTCTGTTCGGGTGGAGTTGTGGCTTGTTGTGGGGAGGGCAGATGGTAAACTCCGTCTGGGTGCTGGTGGAAGGACTGGGGGCAGACGGGTGCTGTTGTGTTGGGGTCGGGTCGTTGGAACTGTGTACGTTCTCGTAAAGTCTGTTGGGTTGTCAAAATGAGGTTCCGGGACATCAGGAATCAATAAGCGAGGTCGGTGGGACAGGGGAAGAGGAGGGAGAGATCGTCTGGTCATTTCAGGGGAAGGGGGAAGGGCAAATGTCACGGTTGGACCAGGGGTTCGTCCGGGAAGAGGGATTAAGGGTTCGGGCAAATTTTCGGGCGTTTCTTCCAAACTAAAGTCCGGTTCAAGGGACGGTTGGCTTCTGGGGGGGGCTCTGAATGGGTTGGTTGCCTGGGATGGTCGACTTCGGGGCGAGGGAACCGGAGGAGGGGGAGACGAAGACCGAATAGGCAGGGTTGGTGCTGGCGTTGGCGGAGGCCACAAAACATCGGCGACATCCGGGACTTCGAACGCATGTATCAGCGTGTACGGAAGACCAACTCGATTGTCACGATGCTCACGCCAATGGATGGGAATGTAGGGGTAACGAGCTCGGATCTCGTGTCTCAAGAGCCGATCCTTGACTTGTTCGATCGATCCCTCCAGGCTTATGCCTGCTCGATCGCCACGGAAAAGTATCTCGGAAAAATCCGTCAGGCCCTCTATTTCATTAGTTAGGGCCGTTATTGAGGGGCCAGTGGGTGACGGTCGATACTGAGTATGACCCAAACCACTACTCGTTGCTGTTGTGGTCGTAGGGGCTGCACAAATAGGGGTAGTCACCGTTACGGTCGAAACCGGAACGCTAACCGGGGGATCCATCGCGAAAAAGGGGGAAAACTACAGAAAAATACGAAAATAAATTAAATAGAATTTATTGGAAAATTTTTGATACAAAGGGGTTTTCACTGCACTCCACGACGCGTAATTATGGCGAAGGGGAGTGAATTTATCTCAAAAAGGGAATTAAAAATAGTAAAAATGAGAAAAGGGAACGGAATAAAAATTTAGAAAACGGAACGTAATTTATTTGGCCCGAAAACTTGACAAAAATTATGCTAGGGGATGAAAAGAACAAGAGGTCATATAATTATCGGTTGAAAACCCGAAATTTCAAAGAAAAACGAAAAATTAGTGACAAAAAGGGAATAATTGACAAAAGGGAATTTTTAATCGTCACGGAATTGACGAAAATTATTTTTAATCACGTTGGGAGGGCGAGAATATTTTTCGGGGAATTTTTACGGCGAATATTGGGCACGGAGCGTTATTGCTGTAGGGAGGGGGGGAGGGCGATATTCACGTCGAGTAGCGTAATCACGCAAAACTCGGCAAACACACGAAAAACTCAAAAATCGAACAAAATTATTCTTAATTATCACAGAAATATTCCAAAAGTCAGCAAAATATCGAAAAACACAAGGAAAATGGGATAGGAAATCTCAAGGTCGTCAAAACAAGAGAATCAACGTTCGGCAGTCTCGCGCCGAAGCGTTGTGCAATCGTCGAACGCGCGAAAGGGGAGGGGGGTCACTGGTGAGCACTATTTTGCACGCTAAAACAATGGGACAATGAAAAAGAATTTTCTCGCACCGATTCACTCGGGCGAGACGCGAAACACGAAAAATCAGGTCAAAAAAGTCGGAAAATGGTTCGAAATGGCTGAAATTAATTAATGGGAACTTTTTTTGTTTGTTATTGAAAGGTATTACGAGAAAATGGGGAAAAGTTAATAATTAATATGTTTTTCAGGCCCCACGTTGGGCGCCAAAAATTTGTGACGGGTTCGACACAATCGCAAGAGAAAATGGTGGGGGAATCGAATAAAGGACGCAGAAAAATTAATTAAAATGATAAAAACAAGTTTTGGATTTATTTAAGCAAATTTATACAATGAAAATAAGGGGCGCCAGCTGGTTAAATCGGTCCAGCAACCGTTACAAAAATGGCCAAAAATTGAACGAAAGAAAACAATAATTGATGACGCAATTAATCAGAATAAATTGAACTGGCTCAGGGAGAATCACGAAAAACTTAAACGCAAGGACAGAGGGTCCCTGAAACTCAGGCGTCTTACTATACCAGTGACAAAAAGGGGAACGCGAAAGAGCGAGCCACGCGATCGAACAAACCACGCGGACGCTCGAATCGGCTGCGACGACGCGGCCGATTGAGCAAAACAAAGCTTTGCTCGCCTCGCACGAGAACACACAAAAATACGCGAAAACGGGGCTAATTTAACGAAAAAAGGACACGGGGCGGGCGATCGACGATGGGAATGCACGAAAATATGTCGACGGGACTCGAAAACGCGAAATTATGACTCGAAAAATTATTGGGGAAAATGGCGAAACAAAAGGGGCAAAATGTCTTCTCAAATAATTCACAGGGGACGGACTCGATGGCACAACACTCGTCGCGTCGACTGACCCACGAAACAATCTCCTTCTCGAACGAAAAGTTCGAGAAAGCACACGAAAACGAAAATTTGGGAGTTTGGGGAGAATCAAACGACAACGGGAAAATGGCGTCGCACGCCCGGCAAGAATCGAAGGACTTACTTGTTTTCTGGATTTTTGAGAGGAAAATCGAGAAATCTGGTGCCAAAGTGGTCCAAGAATGTCCGGAGAGTGGTCCTAAGTGAAGCCGGGTCGTCGTGATGATTCTTAATCGCAAATTTTCACACAAGAAACTCGAAAATAGCACAAAAAAACTCGACAGCGATGTTGAGCGTGTCGAGTCCGAAGCGGAAGAGAGAGAACTTCAGCGTCTCCTCGAGCTCCTCGGGACGCTCGCGAAGCTTTGCGAACGTTCCGATAGCCAATCAAAACGCGGCTTTAGAGCCGACCAATTATTGATCCGCTTATCGAGCGTCGGCCTCGCGAGATCGCACACAGGTGGCGCCTACGTCGGTCTCGCGACCGGGCGCTGGCGCCACGCTGCCTGCCTCGCGAGACCGAGGCTCGAGCAAGATGGCGGCGCCCACGGCTGTCAAAACAGCCGTGGCAGAGTCGCGGTCGTATTGTCGAAAACGCGCCTGGACGCCGCGGAAAGCGTTGAGTTTCCTCCGACTCGACGGACAAGCCTTGTCGGAGGGACGATGGGTGACACGGTTTCCGCGACTCGACGCTTGTCGCGAAAAACGAGTGTGTGCGGGGCTAAAGTGAGTGGGGCTAAGGGGGGAACACGAAAATTGACACGCGGGGGAGGGAGGGAGAAATTCGTAAGTGGGTCAAGTGCGCGAGTTTTAGGGCGAATCAGCTGTTCGCTCGGTCGGTGGGTCGCTCGCTCGCGCTCGCGGGAATGTTCAGGGAAGTTCGTGGTGTTTTCTCCGAGTTCGTCGGCTCGTTCTGTCCTCCTCGATCCTGGGGGGGGGGGGGGGCTGAAATCAAATGAAAAAAGAAAAGGCCGGTCCCAGACTGGGATCCGGTAGCTCTCGCCGCGACTCGACAGCTGGCAACAAAAGTGACAACGTCACAAGGTATATTTCTCCATGGTTTTCGATGTGTAGTTCGACGGCTCCATGGTTTTCCGTGTCTAGGTCCACGGCTTCATGCTTTTTGATGTCTAGGTATATTTCTCTATGATTTTCGATGTCAAGGTCCACGGCTCCATGGTTTTCGGTGTCTAGGCCCATGGCTCCATGATTTTTGATGTCTGGGTATATTTCTTCATGGTTTTTGATGTCTAGGTATATTTCCCAATGGTTTACGATGCCTAGGTCCACGGTTCCATGGTTTTTGATGTACAGGTATATTTCTTCATGGTTTTTGATGTCTATGTATATTTCTCCATGGTTTTCGATGTCAAGGTCCACGGCTCCATGGTTTTCGGTGTCTAGGTCGACGGCTCCATGGTTTATGATGTCTAGGTATATTTCTCCATGGTTTTCGATGTCTAGGTCCACGGCTCCATGGTTTTCGGTGTCTAGATCCACGGCTCCATGGTTTTTGATGCCTAGGTCCACGGCTCCATGATTTTTGATGTCTAGGTATATTTCCCCATGGTTTTTGATGCCTAGGTCCACGGCTCCATGATTTTTGATGTCTAGGTATATTTCCCCATGGTTTTTGATGCCTAGGTCCACGGCTCCATGATTTTTGATGTCTAGGTATATTTCTCCATGGTTTTCGATGTGTAGTTCGATGGCTCCATGGTTTTTGATGTCTAGGTATATTTCTCCATCGGTTTCGATGCCTAGCTATATTTCTTCATGGTTTTCGATGTCTAGGTACACGGCCTCATGGTTTTCGGTGTCTAGGTCCACGGCTCCATGGTTTATGATGTCTAGGTATATTTCTTCATGGTTTTCGATGTCTAGGTCGACGGCTCCATGGTTTTCGGTGCCTAGGTCCACGACTCCATGGTTTTTGATGTCCAGGTATATTTCTTCATGGTTTTTGATGTCTAGGTATATTTCTCTATAGTTTTCGATGTGTAGAGATTTATCCTCTCTCCAGAACAACCAACCACAACAAATAATCCCTCGATTATAGAAAAAAAAAAAATGTTAATGAACATCCTGTTTTCCAAAAAAAAGTGAAATCCGTGGGAAAATACTTTATAAAAGTTGAAAAAAAAGACGCCAAGTATTAAAAAAGTGCAACCGCAGTTGGAAAATTATAACTAACATATCTATATATTACTTTGTATGAAAACTTCTCCATCATTAAAGTTTTGATAAATATTGCCCTTTCCAAAAAGAAGGGAAATCCGTGGAAACATACTCCAGAAAAGTAAAAAATGAACGCCAACTATTAAAAAATCGCAACTTCAGTTGAAAAATAACGACCCAATTTTTTCTTGATATTACTTTGCAATGTAACACTTTTGATTTACTAAATTGATGTATTTTATTTTTCCTTCATTGCAAACCATCTTTTGACCTTCATAAAAATCTTATCAAAAAGTGTTAAACTCAATTGAGACAAAAAAAATGGAATCATTGTGCCGTAGCCAAGAGCTCGTAAATGAATGCCTAAATTTCATAGACGAACGTACGCCCTTAACACATTCGGTTCAAGGGTTTCTCTATTTTGGAGGATTCCAGCGTTATTATCCTGAATATTATGATGACGTCATGCCAGCTAAAGATCATGAATGTACGTACACTCCCGCTCAAAAGTATGGGTTCACTTCTCGAAATTTTCAGCTTTGGTATAAGTTCCATATCTTGGTGGAAAAAGGTCGCAAGAGAATTTAATGAGCACCATTTTGAAGGGGACAGTTTTAGCTTCACGTTGCCATTTTTTATAATTTTTTACATTTTTTTTTATAGTCCCCACGCGCTTTTGAACATGGCAGTTTTTCGATGTTTTTTTGCTCTCTAGAAACGGGCTCTCTGGCTATTAGAAAATTTTCCTTGCAATTTCATTCATCGCAGTTTCAAAGAGGATTTCAAACACTACATTTTCGTTTTTGAAAAAGTATCGTGCGATTTTTTTTACCAAAAATATTCCAATTTTTGACAAAAATTGATAATTTTATTCAATTCGGCGTATCTTGAAAACGGCGAGTGATCGAAGAAAATAGCAAGAGGGTGAAAAGTTGCAATAGATCATGATGGACCTGGTAGATTTATTTCAGAATTTTTTTCCGACATTTGTTTTTTTATACTCGTGGAGTCAAAATAATTTTAATTTTCTCATGATTTTTTCTTTTTTTTTAGACGGCGGAGGCATTTCTTTTATCGGTTTTATCAGCATCTTGTTGTAATTGGAACTAAAAATTAAATTTTGCACAATTTTTTGTACGTTTTTTTCGTGAAAAAAATTAATTTTTAGTACAAATTACGTCAAGATAAAGATCGAAGCGATAAAAGAAAATGGCTCAGCCGTTTAAAAAAAAGAAAAAATCATGAGAAAATTAAAATCATTTTGACTCCACGAGTATGAAAAAACAAATGTCGGAAAAAAATTTTGAAATAAATTTACCAGGTCCATCATGATCTATTGCAACTTTTCACCCTCTTGCTATTTTCTTCGATCACCCGCCGTTTTCAAGATACGCCGAATTGAATAAAATTATCAATTTTTGTAAAAAATTGGAATATTTTTGGTAAAAAATATCGCACAATACTTTTTCAAAAACGAAAATGCAGTGTTTGATATCCTCTTTGAAACCGCGATAAATAAAATTGCAAGGGAAATTTTCTAATAGCCAGAGAGCCCGTTTCCAGAGCGCAAAAAAACATCAAAAAACTGCCATGTTCAAAAGCGCGTGGGGACTATAAAAAAAATTGTAAAAAATTATAAAAAATGGCAAAGTGAAGCTAAAACTTCAAAACGGTGCTCATTAAATTCTCTTACAACCTTTTTCCACCAAGATACAGAACTTATACCGAAGCTAAAAATTTCGCGAAGTGAACCCATACTTTTGAGCGGGAGTGTACAATACAATTCCACGGGACACGAAACATAAAAAAGGGCACGTTTGCGTACAAGGGCACGCGGACACGAACACGTACTTTCCGGACGAATTCACTGCCAAGATTATACAAAAACTTGGCGTGCATGGTTTTCAAAAATAATTTCGGCGAAGGAATTCCTCATCCATGTTTACACGAGTACACATGGACGAGGAATTTCCCACCACCCTCTCAGTGGCGTCCCCAGTACGGACTGGGGACAGAGACAACATGGCAAATTTTACCTCATCTCCGCCTTGCGCGCCGCGCGCGCTTGGTTACAATTTGTCCTGAAAACAGCGCGTTCGCTGTTGACTATCCTCCCTCGGTGCATAGGATACTTTGCAGCAGGGTGTTCAATGGGCGATATTTCATTGGGGGCCGAGTTTGCGAAATCCAACTAGAAAATTCTGTCGTTTTTCCAGTATAGTTTTTCTTTAAGGGGGGAGCCTCCTTTAGAGGCTTCATAAAATCGATTTTTCCAAGGATTTTTTTCGGAAGGAAAGAAATATCCGATTGAAACGAAACTTCCGGTTTTATTGTTATATATTTCATCAGTCTTCTTAAATTTTTTCATCAAGTCATATGTCATTTTATGCCCAATACAAGCATTTCGCCGAGGCGTCTCGAGGGTGCATTTGTCGTGCGGCGGGAAAGGTGCCGGTCGCAATTTCCATCTGAAACAAGGAACCCGAATTTTTTTTTTTCAATAGTATAGCTCCTAGTTAAACCAATAAAATTCAACAAAAAGTGAAAAATCCAACAATTTTTCGCGAATTAAAATAAAAATGCATTTCTTGTGAAAAAAAAATTCACTTTAGATTTTTTAAAAAGTGGGTTGATCTTAACTTTCTTAAGGTTTTTTAGGTTCGACTAGAAGAGAATTTAATCCCGAACGGAACATTTCGTTCCGTTTCGATGGGACGTTTAGTTTATTCCCGATCTTTCCCGCTAATTGAGAAAAATCGTAAAAATGAAAAACCGAGAAATCGTGCGTCAGTTTTCGTATATAAAGAATTGTATTTTCTGCAACTTACCGCATTAATATGCTAATCAGCAATTCCTGGTCCATACAGTTGCCCTATAGACTCTTCGAAGAACTATACAATAGATCACAAAACGTACAATAGATCAAGGGGTGAAGCGCGCGCGCCGCGAGCGATCTCGCTCGTATACCTGCTCGACGCGTGCTCACTATTTCTTCTGTAACTCCGAAAATATTTCGAATTTGCGTCTGAAGTTTTAGGTACACATTCTTGGATAGTTTGGGAAGACATTTGTGCGAAAGAAGTGGATTTTTTGAAGCGCCTAAAGCCTGCTCCCCCCCCCCCCTTAATGCAAACTGACAAATGCTATGTAAAAATGAAAATTCTTCTTTCATAGACGAAAATGAGATGATTATTAATCTTGTTGGTACAGTGCCTTCATTTAATGCCTGGTCCTGCCTTTACCAGCTCAGTTCAAGCTGGTCTTTGCCGTCATGTTTCGATTTTCGACAAATTTTGAGGCTGATGTGTCGCGAGTCATTTTTAACGCGCAGGGCGATATAACCTCGCGAAGGAATGACAGCGCTGAGGCGCCCGAACTGTAGCGTGAAGACAGGCGTTCGAAATATGATTCTCGACGAGAACTTTTTCAACAGATCGAATAAGAATGCAGCCGAGACTTTTTAAAGGAATTGGATAGGAATCTTGACGGGATTTTTGAATGGTTGGCCAGCAGTCATGACGGGATTTTTTAAAGGGTCGACTAAGAGTCTCATCGGAACTTTTTTTATGGGATCGGGCGAGAGTCTGGACGTGATTTTTTGAGCGTTCATGATCATGATTCCCGGCGGGAATTTTTGAGGGTTTGACCAAGGGTGTCGACAGAAGTTTTTTAAGCAATTTAGTGACAGTATCGGCGAGAATTCTTCAAGGAATTGACCGAGAATCCCGTCGCGACTTTTCAAAGAATCTTGAGGCTTCATAAAAATTACATCAATCCCGAATTTTATTGCATTCTTGTGATATTCTCGAGCGACACTTTGGAGTAATCGAATTCTACACTTTCCAGATGAATCCAATGGAAAATATGATTGCGTGTTATTATTTGGATCGGTTTGACTCCAAAATTATGTCGGTAATAGTTGGAATCATCTGGAAATATAGATTCCGATTACTTCAAACTGTCGCTCGACAATGCAACAAGGAATTTTCGAGATCATCATTTGGTCAGATGATTCCAGCTATGACTGATTGAAGTTTGGAGACCAACTGATCCCGAAAATCGCACGCAATCGTATTATTAGTTGGAATCATCTGGAAATATAGATTCCGATTACTTCAAACTGTCGCTCGACAATTCAACAAGGAATTTTCGAGATTTTCATTTGGTCAGATGATTCCAGCTATTACTGATTGAAGTTTGGAGAACAACTGATCCCAAAAGTCGCACGCAATCGTATCATTAGTTGGAATCGTCTGGAAAATGTAGATTCCGACTACTTCAAACTGTCGCTCGATAATACAACAAGGAATTTTCGAGATCATCATTTGGTCAGATGATTCCAGCTATGACTGATTGAAGTTTGGAGACCAACTGATCCCGAAAATCGCACGCAATCGTATTATTAGTTGGAATCATCTGGAAATATAGATTCCGATTACTTCAAACTGTCGCTCGACAATGCAACAAGGAATTTTCGAGATTTTCATCTGGTCAGATGATTCCAGCTATTACTGATTGGAGTTTGGAGAACAACTGATCCCAAAAATCGCACGCAATCATATTATTAGTTGGAATCATCTGGAAAATGTAGATTCCGACTACTTCAAACTGTCGCTCGACAATACAACAAGGAATTTTCGAGATCATCATTTGGTCAGATGATTCCAGCTATGACTGATTGAAGTTTGGAGACCAACTGATCCCGAAAATCGCACGCAATCGTATTATTAGTTGAAATCATCTGGAAAATGTAGATTTCGACTACTTCAAACTGCCGCTCGACAATTCAACAAGGAATTTTCGAGATTTTCATTTGTTCAGATGATTCCAGCTATTACTGATTGAAGTTTAGAGAACAACTGATCCCAAAAGTCGCACGCAATCATATTATTAGTTGGAATCATCTGGAAAATGTAGATTCCGACTACTTCAAACTGTCGCTCGACAATACAACAAGGAATTTTCGAGATCATTATTTGGTCAGATGATTCCAGCTATGATTGATTGAAGTTCGGAGACCAACTGATCCCAAAAATCGCACGCAATCGTATTATTAGTTGGAATCATTTGGAAATATAGATTCCGATTACTTCAAACTGTTGCTCGACAATGCAACAAGGAATTTTCGAGATTTTCATCTGGTCAGATGATTCCAGCTATTACTGATTGAAGTTTGGAGAACAACTGATCCCAAAAGTCGCACGCAATCATATTATTAGTTGGAATCATCTGGAAAATGTAGATTCCGACTACTTCAAACTGTCGCTCGACAATACAACAAGGAATTTTCGAGATCATTATTTGGTCAGATGATTCCAGCTATGATTGATTGAAGTTCGGAGACCAACTGATCCCAAAAATCGCACGCAATCGTATTATTAGTTGGAATCATTTGGAAATATAGATTCCGATTACTTCAAACTGTAGCTCGACAGTGCAACAAGGAATTTTCGAGATTTTCATTTGGTCAGATGATTCCAACTAATAATATGATTGCGTGCGACTTTTGGGATCAGTTGTTCTCCAAACTTCAATCAGTAATAGCTGGAATCATCTGACCAAATGAAAATCTCGAAAATTCCTTGTTGCACTGTCGAGCTACAGTTCGAAGTAATCGGAATCTATATTTCCAGATGATTCCAACTAATAATACGATTGCGTGCGATTTTTGGGATCAGTTGGTCTCCAAACTTCAATCAATCATAGCTGGAATCATCTGACCAAATGATGATCTCGAAAATTCCTTGTTGTATTGTCGAGCGACAGTTTGAAGTAGTCGGAATCTACATTTTCCAGATGATTCCAACTAATAATATGATTGCGTGCGACTTTTGGGATCAGTTGTTCTCCAAACTTCAATCAGTAATAGCTGGAATCATCTGACCAAATGAAAATCTCGGAAATTCCTTGTTGAATTGTCGAGCGACAGTTTGAAGTAGTCGAAATCTACATTTTCCAGATGATTCCAACGAATAATACGATTGCGTGCGATTTTCGGGATCAGTTGGTCTCCAAACTTCAATCAGTCATAGCTGGAATCATCTGACCAAATGATGATCTCGAAAATTCCTTGTTGTATTGTCGAGCGACAGTTTGAAGTAGTCGGAATCTCTATTTTCCAGATGATACCAACTAATAATATGATTGCGTGCGATTTTTGGGATCAGTTGTTCTCCAAACTTCAATCAGTAATAGCTGGAATCATCTGACCAGATGAAAATCTCGAAAATTCCTTGTTGCATTGTCGAGCGACAGTTTGAAGTAATCGGAATCTATATTTCCAGATGATTCCAACTAATAATACGATTGCGTGCGATTTTTGGGATCAGTTGGTCTCCAAACTTCAATCAATCATAGCTGGAATCATCTGACCAAATGATGATCTCGAAAATTCCTTGTTGTATTGTCGAGCGACAGTTTGAAGTAGTCGGAATCTACATTTTCCAGATGATTCCAACTAATAATATGATTGCGTGCGACTTTTGGGATCAGTTGTTCTCCAAACTTCAATCAGTAATAGCTGGAATCATCTGACCAAATGAAAATCTCGGAAATTCCTTGTTGAATTGTCGAGCGACAGTTTGAAGTAGTCGAAATCTACATTTTCCAGATGATTCCAACTAATAATACGATTGCGTGCGATTTTCGGGATCAGTTGGTCTCCAAACTTCAATCAGTCATAGCTGGAATCATCTGACCAAATGATGATCTCGAAAATTCCTTGTTGTATTGTCGAGCGACAGTTTGAAGTAGTCGGAATCTCTATTTTCCAGATGATACCAACTAATAATATGATTGCGTGCGATTTTTGGGATCAGTTGTTCTCCAAACTTCAATCAGTAATAGCTGGAATCATCTGACCAGATGAAAATCTCGAAAATTCCTTGTTGCATTGTCGAGCGACAGTTTGAAGTAATCGGAATCTATATTTCCAGATGATTCCAACTAATAATACGATTGCGTGCGATTTTTGGGATCAGTTGGTCTCCAAACTTCAATCAATCATAGCTGGAATCATCTGACCAAATGATGATCTCGAAAATTCCTTGTTGTATTGTCGAGCGACAGTTTGAAGTAGTCGGAATCTACATTTTCCAGATGATTCCAACTAATAATATGATTGCGTGCGACTTTTGGGATCAGTTGTTCTCCAAACTTCAATCAGTAATAGCTGGAATCATCTGACCAAATGAAAATCTCGGAAATTCCTTGTTGAATTGTCGAGCGACAGTTTGAAGTAGTCGAAATCTACATTTTCCAGATGATTCCAACTAATAATACGATTGCGTGCGATTTTCGGGATCAGTTGGTCTCCAAACTTCAATCAGTCATAGCTGGAATCATCTGACCAAATGATGATCTCGAAAATTCCTTGTTGTATTGTCGAGCGACAGTTTGAAGTAGTCGGAATCTCTATTTTCCAGATGATACCAACTAATAATATGATTGCGTGCGATTTTTGGGATCAGTTGTTCTCCAAACTCCAATCAGTAATAGCTGGAATCATCTGACCAGATGAAAATCTCGAAAATTCCTTGTTGCATTGTCGAGCGACAGTTCGAAGTAATCGGAATCTATATTTCCAGATGATTCCAACTAATAATACGATTGCGTGCGATTTTTGGGATCAGTTGTTCTCCAAACTTCAATCAGTAATAGCTGGAATCATCTGACCAGATGAAAATCTCGAAAATTCCTTGTTGCATTGTCGAGCGACAGTTCGAAGTAATCGGAATCTATATTTCCAGATGATTCCAACTAATAATACGATTGCGTGCGATTTTTGGGATCAGTTGGTCTCCAAACTTCAATCAATCATAGCTGGAATCATCTGACCAAATGATGATCTCGAAAATTCCTTGTTGCATTGTCGAGCGACAGTTCGAAGTAATCGGAATCTATATTTCCAGATGATTCCAACTAATAATACGATTGCGTGCGATTTTTGGGATCAGTTGTTCTCCAAACTTCAATCAGTAATAGCTGGAATCATCTGACCAGATGAAAATCTCGAAAATTCCTTGTTGCATTGTCGAGCGACAGTTCGAAGTAATCGGAATCTATATTTCCAGATGATTCCAACTAATAATACGATTGCGTGCGATTTTTGGGATCAGTTGGTCTCCAAACTTCAATCAATCATAGCTGGAATCATCTGACCAGATGAAAATCTCGAAAATTCCTTGTTGCATTGTCGAGCGACAGTTCGAAGTAATCGGAATCTATATTTCCAGATGATTCCAACTAATAATACGATTGCGTGCGATTTTTGGGATCAGTTGTTCTCCAAACTTCAATCAGTAATAGCTGGAATCATCTGACCAAATGAAAATCTCGAAAATTCCTTGTTGCACTGTCGAGCTACAGTTCGAAGTAATCGGAATCTATATTTCCAGATGATTCCAACTAATAATACGATTGCGTGCGATTTTTGGGATCAGTTGGTCTCCAAACTTCAATCAATCATAGCTGGAATCATCTGACCAAATGATGATCTCGAAAATTCCTTGTTGTATTGTCGAGCGACAGTTTGAAGTAGTCGGAATCTACATTTTCCAGATGATTCCAACTAATAATATGATTGCGTGCGACTTTTGGGATCAGTTGTTCTCCAAACTTCAATCAGTAATAGCTGGAATCATCTGACCAAATGAAAATCTCGGAAATTCCTTGTTGAATTGTCGAGCGACAGTTTGAAGTAGTTGAAATCTACATTTTCCAGATGATTCCAACGAATAATACGATTGCGTGCGATTTTCGGGATCAGTTGGTCTCCAAACTTCAATCAGTCATAGCTGGAATCATCTGACCAAATGATGATCTCGAAAATTCCTTGTTGTATTGTCGAGCGACAGTTTGAAGTAGTCGGAATCTCTATTTTCCAGATGATACCAACTAATAATATGATTGCGTGCGATTTTTGGGATCAGTTGTTCTCCAAACTTCAATCAGTAATAGCTGGAATCATCTGACCAGATAAAAATCTCGAAAATTCCTTGTTGCATTGTCGAGCAACAGTTTGAAGTAATCGGAATCTATATTTCCAGATGATTCCAACTAATAATACGATTGCGTGCGATTTTTGGGATCAGTTGGTCTCCAAACTTCAATCAATCATAGCTGGAATCATCTGACCAAATGATGATCTCGAAAATTCCTTGTTGTATTGTCGAGCGACAGTTTGAAGTAGTCGGAATCTACATTTTCCAGATGATTCCAACTAATAATATGATTGCGTGCGACTTTTGGGATCAGTTGTTCTCCAAACTTCAATCAGTAATAGCTGGAATCATCTGACCAAATGAAAATCTCGGAAATTCCTTGTTGAATTGTCGAGCGACAGTTTGAAGTAGTCGAAATCTACATTTTCCAGATGATTCCAACTAATAATACGATTGCGTGCGATTTTCGGGATCAGTTGGTCTCCAAACTTCAATCAGTCATAGCTGGAATCATCTGACCAAATGATGATCTCGAAAATTCCTTGTTGTATTGTCGAGCGACAGTTTGAAGTAGTCGGAATCTCTATTTTCCAGATGATACCAACTAATAATATGATTGCGTGCGATTTTTGGGATCAGTTGTTCTCCAAACTTCAATCAGTAATAGCTGGAATCATCTGACCAGATGAAAATCTCGAAAATTCCTTGTTGCATTGTCGAGCGACAGTTTGAAGTAATCGGAATCTATATTTCCAGATGATTCCAACTAATAATACGATTGCGTGCGATTTTTGGGATCAGTTGGTCTCCAAACTTCAATCAATCATAGCTGGAATCATCTGACCAAATGATGATCTCGAAAATTCCTTGTTGTATTGTCGAGCGACAGTTTGAAGTAGTCGGAATCTACATTTTCCAGATGATTCCAACTAATAATATGATTGCGTGCGACTTTTGGGATCAGTTGTTCTCCAAACTTCAATCAGTAATAGCTGGAATCATCTGACCAAATGAAAATCTCGGAAATTCCTTGTTGAATTGTCGAGCGACAGTTTGAAGTAGTCGAAATCTACATTTTCCAGATGATTCCAACTAATAATACGATTGCGTGCGATTTTCGGGATCAGTTGGTCTCCAAACTTCAATCAGTCATAGCTGGAATCATCTGACCAAATGATGATCTCGAAAATTCCTTGTTGTATTGTCGAGCGACAGTTTGAAGTAGTCGGAATCTCTATTTTCCAGATGATACCAACTAATAATATGATTGCGTGCGATTTTTGGGATCAGTTGTTCTCCAAACTCCAATCAGTAATAGCTGGAATCATCTGACCAGATGAAAATCTCGAAAATTCCTTGTTGCATTGTCGAGCGACAGTTCGAAGTAATCGGAATCTATATTTCCAGATGATTCCAACTAATAATACGATTGCGTGCGATTTTTGGGATCAGTTGTTCTCCAAACTTCAATCAGTAATAGCTGGAATCATCTGACCAGATGAAAATCTCGAAAATTCCTTGTTGCATTGTCGAGCGACAGTTCGAAGTAATCGGAATCTATATTTCCAGATGATTCCAACTAATAATACGATTGCGTGCGATTTTTGGGATCAGTTGGTCTCCAAACTTCAATCAATCATAGCTGGAATCATCTGACCAAATGATGATCTCGAAAATTCCTTGTTGCATTGTCGAGCGACAGTTCGAAGTAATCGGAATCTATATTTCCAGATGATTCCAACTAATAATACGATTGCGTGCGATATTTGGGATCAGTTGTTCTCCAAACTTCAATCAGTAATAGCTGGAATCATCTGACCAGATGAAAATCTCGAAAATTCCTTGTTGCATTGTCGAGCGACAGTTCGAAGTAATCGGAATCTATATTTCCAGATGATTCCAACTAATAATACGATTGCGTGCGATTTTTGGGATCAGTTGGTTTCCAAACTTCAATCAATCATAGCTGGAATCATCTGACCAGATGAAAATCTCGAAAATTCCTTGTCGCATTGTCGAGCGACAGTTCGAAGTAATCGGAATCTATATTTCCAGATGATTCCAACTAATAATACGATTGCGTGCGATTTTTGGGATCAGTTGTTCTCCAAACTTCAATCAGTAATAGCTGGAATCATCTGACCAAATGAAAATCTCGAAAATTCCTTGTTGCACTGTCGAGCTACAGTTCGAAGTAATCGGAATCTATATTTCCAGATGATTCCAACTAATAATACGATTGCGTGCGATTTTTGGGATCAGTTGGTCTCCAAACTTCAATCAATCATAGCTGGAATCATCTGACCAAATGATGATCTCGAAAATTCCTTGTTGTATTGTCGAGCGACAGTTTGAAGTAGTCGGAATCTACATTTTCCAGATGATTCCAACTAATAATATGATTGCGTGCGACTTTTGGGATCAGTTGTTCTCCAAACTTCAATCAGTAATAGCTGGAATCATCTGACCAAATGAAAATCTCGGAAATTCCTTGTTGAATTGTCGAGCGACAGTTTGAAGTAGTTGAAATCTACATTTTCCAGATGATTCCAACGAATAATACGATTGCGTGCGATTTTCGGGATCAGTTGGTCTCCAAACTTCAATCAGTCATAGCTGGAATCATCTGACCAAATGATGATCTCGAAAATTCCTTGTTGTATTGTCGAGCGACAGTTTGAAGTAGTCGGAATCTCTATTTTCCAGATGATACCAACTAATAATATGATTGCGTGCGATTTTTGGGATCAGTTGTTCTCCAAACTTCAATCAGTAATAGCTGGAATCATCTGACCAGATGAAAATCTCGAAAATTCCTTGTTGCATTGTCGAGCGACAGTTTGAAGTAATCGGAATCTATATTTCCAGATGATTCCAACTAATAATACGATTGCGTGCGATTTTTGGGATCAGTTGGTCTCCAAACTTCAATCAATCATAGCTGGAATCATCTGACCAAATGATGATCTCGAAAATTCCTTGTTGTATTGTCGAGCGACAGTTTGAAGTAGTCGGAATCTACATTTTCCAGATGATTCCAACTAATAATATGATTGCGTGCGACTTTTGGGATCAGTTGTTCTCCAAACTTCAATCAGTAATAGCTGGAATCATCTGACCAAATGAAAATCTCGGAAATTCCTTGTTGAATTGTCGAGCGACAGTTTGAAGTAGTCGAAATCTACATTTTCCAGATGATTCCAACTAATAATACGATTGCGTGCGATTTTCGGGATCAGTTGGTCTCCAAACTTCAATCAGTCATAGCTGGAATCATCTGACCAAATGATGATCTCGAAAATTCCTTGTTGTATTGTCGAGCGACAGTTTGAAGTAGTCGGAATCTCTATTTTCCAGATGATACCAACTAATAATATGATTGCGTGCGATTTTTGGGATCAGTTGTTCTCCAAACTTCAATCAGTTATAGCTGGAATCATCTGACCAAATGAAAATCTCGAAAATTCCTTGTTGCATTGTCGAGCGACAGTTCGAAGTAATCGAAATCTATATTTCCAGATGGTTCCAACTAATAATACAATTGCGTGCGATTTTCGGGATCAGTTGGTCTCCAAACTTCAATCAGTCATAGCTGGAATCATCTGACCAAATGATGATCTCGAAAATTCCTTGTTGTATTATCGAGCGACAGTTTGAAGTAGTCGAAATCTACATTTTCCAGATGATTCCAACTAATAATACGATTGCGTGCGATTTTCGGGATCAGTTGGTCTCCAAACTTCAATCAGTCATAGCTGGAATCATCTGACCAAATGATGATCTCGAAAATTCCTTGTTGTATTGTCGAGCGACAGTTTGAAGTAGTCGGAATCTACATTTTCCAGACGATTCCAACTAATAATACGATTGCGTGCGACTTTTGGGATCAGTTGTTCTCCAAACTTCAATCAGTAATAGCTGGAATCATCTGACCAAATGAAAATCTCGAAAATTCCTTGTTGCATTGTCGAGCGACAGTTTGAAGTAATCGGAATCTATATTTCCAGATGATTCCAACTATTACCGACATAATTTTGGAGTCAAACCGATCCAAATAATAACACGCAATCATATTTTCCATTGGATTCATCTGGAAAGTGTAGAATTCGATTACTCCAAAGTGTCGCTCGAGAATGTCACAAGAATGCAATAAAATTCGGGATTGATGTTAATTTTTATGAAGCCTCAAGATTCTTTGAAAAGTCGCGACGGGATTCTCGGTCAATTCCTTAAAGAAGTCTCGCCGATACTGTCACTAAATTGCTTAAAAAACTCCTGTCGACACCCTTGGTCAAACCCTCAAAAATATCCCGCCGGGAATCATGATCATGAACGCTCAAAAAATCACGTCCAGACTCTCGCCCAATCCCATAAAAAAAGTTCCGATAAGACTCTTAGTCAACCCTTTAAAAAATCCCGTCATGACTGCTGGCCAACCATTCAAAAATCCCGTCAAGATTCCTATCCAATTCCTTTAAAAAGTCTCGGCTGCATTCTTATTCGATCTGTTGGAAAAGTTCTCGTCGAGAATCATATTTCGAACGCCTGCCTTCACGCTACAGTTCGGGCGCCTCAGCGCTGTCATTCCTCCGCGAGGTTATATCGCCCTGCGCGTTAAAAATGACTCGCGACACATCAGCCTTAAAATTTGTCGAAAATCGAAACATGACGGCAAAGACCAGCTTGAACTGAGCTGGTAAAGGCAGGACCAGGCACTGTACATTCGATTATCTTTTGTCTTCCCGAAATTATTTTTGAAAACCATGCACGCCAAGTTTTTGTATAATCTTTGCAGTGAATTCGTCCGGGAAGTACGTGTTCGTGTTCGCGTGCCCTTGTACGCAAACGTGCCCTTTTTTATGTTTCGTGTCCCGTGGAATTGTATTGTACGTACATTCATGATCTTTAGCTGGCATGAAGTCATCATAATATTCAGGATAATCACGCTGGAATCCTCCAAAATGGAGAAACCCTTGAACCGAATGTGTTAAGGGCGTACGTTCGTCTATGAAATTTAGTCATTCATTTATGAGCTCTTGGCTACGGCACTATGGATCCATTTTTTTTTGTCTCAATTGAGTTTGACACTTTTTGATAAGATTTTTATGAAGGTCAAAAGACGGTTTGTAGTGAAGGAAAAATAAAATATACAAATTTAGTAAATCAAAAGTGTTACATTGCAAAGTAATATCAAGAGAAAATTGGGTCGTTATTTTTCAACTGAAGTTGCGATTTTTTAATAGTTGGCGTTCCTTTTTTACTTTTGTGGAGTATTTTTCCACGGATTTCCCTTCATTTTGGAAAGGGCAATATTTATCAAAACTTTAATGATGGAGAAATCAAGAGACGCGGTAGCGGCTCGACGCCAAGTATTAAAAGAAAGCTACCGCACTCTTATATACGCGAATATACCGGAAGTGATGGCGTCACAGCGCCTTCAAATCGATCTCACAGATAAACGGCTGGACCAAACAATGTCAATTTCTCTATTGAATTTTTTTCGATTTTTCTCTTCCGATTGGTCTTTGTTGCAACAAAATCGACTCGGTCCATTCTGAGAACGATGATGTTGGTGAAAAATTTTTGAGAATTTGTCTCAAAAGGGGACATTTGTCCCGCTGAGACGTCATCGCGTTTCGTCGTTCGTTTTTCAATTTCAATTATTTAAATTCGAATTTAACAAATAATGAGATATCTTAGTAATATAAAAACCGTGGAAAAATCTTTCAAAAAGTAAAAAGAACGCCAAGTATTAAAAGATCGCATCTTGAGTTACAATTTTTTCCTTCCAGGTATCACTTTTCAAAAATAAATCAATCGCACTTACGAAAAAAAGAAATTGAATGGGAAAAAATTTCAATCCCTACAAAGGGCCACTGCAATAATTATCCAGAGAAATTCTTACGCGTAAAGTTCAAAAATTGAACGAGCAAAAAAAATTGAAATCATTGGTTTCGGTAGCAGCCAAGAATCGGACGTACCGACCATTATCGGTACTGTAACAACATGTTGTCAAAGGGCACTGCAAAACTAATGCGAAAACTTGGCGTGCATGGTTCAGTAAAAAAGCCCGGGAAGATAAAGAATCTGTTTTCGCGGAGAGGCGGGTACAGCACAATAATCGCCTGGAAAATGAAATTTTTATATTTTCATTAATCTCTAAAATCTAAACCTTTTCAATTCAAATTTCGTAAAAATGATGATTTCCGTAACAATCATAATTTTTTTTTGGTGGGGTGACCCGTTTCGCCCGTCTGTTCCGCTTTGCCTCTTGGAGAGGTAGAGCGACAGCACAACAATGGCCTAAAAAATAAAATTTTCTGCCCTCCGGCCCGAAATTCCGGCTGCGTCGGTCAGAAAAATCTTATACACACCTCGGCCAGGAAAAAGTAAAGCCTCAGACCACATGTTTGTCAGCCTCGGCTTTGCCTCGGCCGACAGTGATTACGTGTGATCTGAGACTTCTCATTTTCCTGTCCTAGATGTGTAATATACTATTTTACTTTTTCATTAATCTCTAAAATCTAAACCTTTTCAATTCAAATTTCGTAAACACGATACTTTTCGTAAAAATCATAATTTTTTTTTTGGTGAGGTGACCCGTTTCGCCCGTCTGTTCCGCTTTGCCTGGCTCTTCCTCAATTGAAAAGACTATCATGAATTACGCAAACAAAAAAAATTCTCATTTAATATGGAAATATCATATGGATGTACACGGTTTATCGAATCGGGGAGGAAGACCAGAATAAAAATCGAAAATTCCGGATAAGCCATAAATAGGTGGCTGGAAAGGATAGAATGGAGGTCTCGAATATGCAAATCTGCAAAAAGGCTCGCATTGGTTCATTTCCCAATCCATGACGTCATACTGCTACTTTGGGCGTGCATGGAGCGAGTTTCTGAAAACTACAATGACACAGCCCTTCGCCGAACTTTTTCACTTAACCATGCACGCCAAGTTTTCGCATTAGTTTTGCAGTGCCCTTTGACAACATGTTGTTACAGTACCGATAATGGTCGGTACGTCCGATTCTTGGCTGCTACCGAAACCAATGATTTCAATTTTTTTTGCTCGTTCAATTTTTGAACTTTACACGTAAGAATTTCTCTGGATAATTATTGCAGTGGCCCTTTGTAGGGATTGAAATTTTTTCCGATTCAATTTCTTTTTTTCGTAAGTGCGATTGATTTATTTTTGAAAAGTGATACCTGGAAGGAAAAAATTGTAACTCAAGATGCGATCTTTTAATACTTGGCGTTCTTTTTACTTTTTGAAAGTTTTTTCCACGGATTTCACGTCTTTTTGAAATTTGCTTTAGTCATTTTTTTAGGAAAACTATAACTTGAGATGCGATCTTTTGATACATCGCGTTCTTTCTACTTTTTGAAAGTTTTTCACCGGTATCTATTTACGAAAAAATTTATCATTAAAGAAGAAAATATATGATTATTTTTTTATTGCTAAAAATGTATAATTTTTAATGAAATGTTCATTAATTAATCAAATTATTCCAATCATCCATTTTCGAATGAAAATCGATTTTTTTCTTTTGAAATAATTAAATTTGCAATTAAAATTTATTGAGAATTTTATTTGAATTGGAAACGAATTAATTCTGACAAAATTTGATTAATAAATGAAAAATGCATTAAAAAAAGACACTTTTTGAATTTAAAGAATAATTAAAAGTAATTCTTCATAAAAATAAACAGTTTTTTATTTAATTTAAATCGATTGATTAAATTGTTGATTGTTTTCAAAAAATGTATTATTTTCCATTTAATTTGCATTGATATATCAGACTTTTTCATAATTATTTATTTTCAAACGGAAATCAAATTTTTCATTTCAAAATAATTGAATTTATAAATGAAAATTTGTTGGAAATACAATTTTCATCTAAAAATGAAGAATGAAGTAAAATAATTTTATAAATGAAAGGAAATTGAATGAAAAATTAGAGATTCTTCCAAATCAATGAATAATTTATTCAATCGATTTAAATTTATCGAGAAACTATTCATTTTTATGGAGAATTACTTATGATGATTCTTTCAATTTTTAATATGTGTAATTTCCAATGAAAAGATCATAAATTAATCAAATTATTCCAATCATCCATTTTCGAATGAAAATCGATTTTGAAATATTAAATTTGCAATAAAAATTTATTGAGATTTTGATTTTAATTTGAAATTAATTAATTCTGACATAAATTGATTGATAAATGAAAATTCCATTAAAAAAAGACATTTTTTCAAATTAAAAGAATAATTAAAAGTAATTCTTCATAAAAATGAACAGTTTTTTAATGAATTTCAATCGATTGATTAAATTGTTGATTGTTTTCAAAAAATGTATTATTTTCCATTTAATTTGCATTGATTTATCAGACTTTTTCATAATCGTAATATTTTAATTTAGAAAAATGTAGTAGTAGTACAAGTAGTAGCAAGTAGTAGTAGTAGTAGTAGTGGAGTTTTACATGCATACCTTTGTCGGGTTTTTACATGGTATGCTTTTTCGTATTTCCTCTATTTTTTCTTTATTTCCACCATTTGTGTCTGTTATTCCCACTGTTTTTATTTTTCTTCACTGCGCACTGTGGACCTACATTTTTTACGTGGGTTCGGAACCAGAGAGAGTACAGCTTGAGACACTTAGAAAAATCGATTGGTGTCGGCGGCGGGAATCGAACCCGGGCTCGCTGGGTGGGAAACGGGCCCATTACCACTAAGCCACTGCCTCTCCAATTTTAAAAAATGTGTTATTTTCCTATGAAATTTTAATTCATGAATCAAATTATTTTGATCATCTATTTTCGAATAAAAATCGAATTTTTCATTTTGACATAATTAAATTTGTAATGAAAATTTACTGAGAATTCGATTTTTATTTGTAAATGAATGATACCGACAGCGATCGTCGGTCGGTGCGTAGTTTCGGCGATCACACAAGTTGAGCAGCGTTGACTGCGGTCAGTACTTGGTTGGGTGACCGCTTAGCCATGAAAAAAAGAAAAAATATGCATAGGATACATGAATAGGATAGGTTACAAGTCGTACTGCGTGTGAGGAAAGCTAAAATCACATGTACAAGCGGCTACCAAACGATAACAAACGATTCCATTCGATTCGATACGACTATCGAACGATTCCATACGATTTCATACGACTACCAAACGATTCCATACTATTACATACGACTACCAAACGATTCCATACGACACCATTACGTACATATAGAACATATATAACTTATGGTTAGGTAAGATGTATGTGTTAATAAATATGTAGAATATAAATATATAAGGAGTAAAGAGGTTACATAATAGGGTAATTAAAAAAGTAAACGTATATGTGTGAGAGTGGAATATATGAGGTAAATAGGTTATAAATGTATCAAGTATATAAAGTATATATAAGGTAGAAAATGAAAAATAACAGAAAAAGATGAATATATATTATATATACATAATAGGGTATATGAGAAGGTATGTGTACGTGTGAAAGTGGAATACATGAGGTAAATAGGTTAAATGTATGAAGTACATACGGTGAAAAGTGAATAAATTTTTTTTCAAATGAATATATATCTATAATATGTATATTGTAACGGTACGAATTTGGCTCAAAGACGCCTCGCGTTACGCGTCGGTTCGAGCTTATTGATAAAGGAGCAGGTGTGAAGAAAAAACGAAAGTTTTGATTATGGTTTAACAAATAAAAAGCAATTTATTCAAAATTTACGCTTTATTTTACAATTTAATATGTGTTCCCTTTATTTTGCATGGATTCTCTTTATCGCAATCGAACCGCAAAAATTTAACGAATTTTTTGACATAAAAATCTCGATGGAAATTTATTCGGTCATTTTACCGCGCATGTGGTAATTTAAGGTAATTTGTGGTAATTTATCATTTTCTTGCTTATTTTCCTTGAAATTCGAGTAAAACTCGTTGATTCTATATAATCTCTAGTTGTGTTTTTAATCTAGATTAATTTTTTGATGACTAATTACGCTTATCTAACGCGGATAATTTGATTTCTCTTTAAAAAGTGCGGAAAACGCTTCATTGACGCGATGCTGATTTCTGATCTGTTTCTACGCTTGTACTTTATGATTTGCACGCACGCATGTTTGATTAATTCAACAATAAAACGCCCTAATTTTGCTTTATAATTGATTTGGACAATTTTTATTTGGAAACGCACGCATATTTCGGTTTTACAATTTAGTTGATTGAATTGGACAAGTTTTCGCACGGTTTTGACTTGAGTTGATTTTCCACAAGTATTTAATTAGGATTCTGACGAATAATTTTTGTTTTCTAATAATTTAATTGCGTTGAACTTCTTTACTCCTACGAACGAGAGATTATGCGGTTGGAAGGATAGTGAAAAGTAAGGATTTGAAATCCCGGTTGCGGGAATGGAACGGAGCCGAACAATTCCGTGGCCGAAACTCCCTTGAGGTTTTTAGGAAATGCACACTGGTTGCGGGAGTCGAACGGAGCCGAACTACTCCGTGGCCAATGCACACAGGAAAGAGTTGGATTTAGGAAATGCACACCGGTTGCGGGAGCCGAACGAAACCGAACTGCTCCGTGGCCAATGCACACAGGAATGATTTATTTAGGAAATGCACACCGGTTGCGGGAGCCGAACGAAACCGAACTGCTCCGTGGCCGATGCACACAGGAAAAAGGTTAGGAAAAATGTTCACCGGTTGCGGGAGCTGAACGAAACCGAACTGCTCCGTGGCCAATGAACAAAAGAAAGATTTGGAAAGGTTATGTGTGTTCTTTGTAGGAGCGAAGAGAGCCCTGTGCCGATAGTCTAAGGTTTTGCCTCGAGTTCTTCGAGAAGAATGAGTGCCGAGTGCTGTTCTGCACCGGCTTTTATACTGTCAGAATCCTTTGTTCTCCGCTTTCGTTTATTTCTAAAAATAACTCGCATTCTTATTCGCTCGAGTTCTTTGTGGTGGGGCGCTTGCCAAACATTACTGGAGATTCTTTTCTCCCACTCATTCGTATTTCGCTCGCATTCGTTCATTGTCCTCCGCGCTTGCGCAGAGCGTTCGCACAGTCCTTCTTGTCCCCACTTTTTGACGCGAGTTCGTCGCTTTTCCCCCACTTTGTCCGCTCGCGTCCTCGCAAGCCGCGAGATGGTTCGCTGATCGGCCGCTTGGCGCTACTTTAGTTAAGCGACGGACGCCGCGCCGGGCGGATCGTCAGCTGTCGCGTCCGTGCCGTTACAATGCCCCCCAGAAGAAAAAGAGGGTGTAACTATCTTTTTCTTCTTCTTGAAGGCACGGTTTATGATCCTTATGCTTCCTATCTTTCGACCTCTTCCAGGAACTCATCATCTGATGAATCGTCGTCGGATTCTTCTTCGTCGTCATCGTCGTATACTGCCCAGGTGTTGTTCCAGTCTAGGCGGAATTCGTATTGCCCCCTTCGGGCCCATCCATCGTACAGAAGTTGGCTAGCGACACTGATTTGGCTCTCAGGGTATCGGAGTGTGACCGACACCCCAAGGTGATGATGAGCGATAACGGTGACTAAGCAGCGTTGATCAATGAATAATCCACGAAGGTGGCTACAGATGTCTTTATCCCATAGCGGCCTTCCCTTTGGTTTGATGTTGGGCAGGTACGCCCTGGTTGTGAATTGTGGCGTTTCGATGAAGTCTTCTGGCATCATTTGTAGATCATCCAGAGCTGTTTTCAGGGTATAACCTCTGTCGATAAGCCTCAAAGTAACTTCTCCGTCATCAATGTCGTACAGAATGCCTCGGGAAGCCGTATTTCCAGTGACGACAGCGTACATGCCATGAAGGCAAATGAAAACTGGCCTTCTTTGTAGTGCGAGGAACAATTGACGTTCGAATGCGCACATTTCCGCCCAATCATCGACTTTTATGATTGAGAAGTTCGTTGGATTGATGAATTCTTGGACGATGACTTCTTGGGTGCCTTCCAGTGTCGTCGCGCAGGCAATTTCTGGAGCGATATCTTCGTCCAACTCGATGCGGGGCATGGTGTCGCTTCTCATGATGTTTGATTTTTGTTTTGTTGTCACTGGAGCTCCGGCTAGCTGATGTTGCTAGTCGGCTTGCTCGTCATGAACTGTTGCTGTTAGCTCCAAGAGCTCGGCTTTTATACCAATTTCTATCCCCCCTTTTCTCTCCCCACCTCGGAGAGTTCTTTGTTTCAGGAAGATGAGAGTCCTTATTGGCTCTCACTCATCCCCACTCAGTCGTATTTGTCAGTTCCCCACTCTTTTTCATCTCGCTATTCGCGTTTCTTTGTGTTTTGAGTTCTCATTGGCTCTTGCGCATCCCCACTCACTCATTACAATTGTTTCATTCGTTCCCCACTCTTTTTTCTACGAATTTTCAGCAAGCACCCTGATTTTCACGGTAAGTAATACTTATTCTTGTTATTGTAAGCGTTTTCGTTGATTTTACACGTCTTTTTCATGTTTCCAAGGTCATATGACCAGTAATTTCTAATTATTTCGTTTTTTGTTTCTTATTCTAGGTTCGCAGGGAAGTGACAAACGCGTCAACATGGGATTTCGTGATATAAAAATAAATAAATGTTTTATTAATAAATTAACAATTTGTAAGTGTTGTATCTGGTACAAAATTAAAAGTTATTAACAATTTAAAAAGTTGTAACTGTTCGTACAAATTAAATGAGGGTTGGATAAAAATTATTTGTCATTTTGTGACCGTTTGTATAAATAAAGAAAAATTTAACAAAATAAAATAGGCAATGGCTCCTTTCAATTAATTTTTTCGATTTGGAGCTCTTTTGCAATCTTCGCTCTCTTCTCAGGAATATCTCCCTGAGCGAAGTCAAACTCGCGATTCGCCGCGATGTATTCGGCGTACAGGCAGGTAAATACGCCGCAATCGTGCCCATTTCGTTGTAGTGGAATGTCTTTCTTTGCAATCAGAAACCACTCATCCGGTTTGAGGGCTTGATAGTTCTTTTCGATGGCCTCCTGCACTAAATACTTAAATAATTCCTCGAGGCACTCCGTATTTTCGCCCATCAGGCTATCGTAATATCCAATTGTTTTATTTCTTTGATCCACGACCGCCAGGCACCAATGATTCCCCATATGGATGGGAACGAGCATGAGGTCATAGGAAAAAAAATCAATCCGGCGTGTCCATCTTTTAACGGCCTCATATCCTCCATCTTGCAGGCGAGGGAAGAAGAAACTGCTCATTACGTGTACCTTTGGGTAATTTCCCGGCTCTTTGTCATTTCTTTCCTTGATTAACTGCATGTATGCATTAATCACTTCGTCGTTGAGCCAGTTATTGAACTTGAGAGTGTCAAGATCCTTTTGCTGCACCCTGTTCCCATTTTTTGCCTTTTTGTTTTCTTTTTCTTCCTGTTCTTCGTTCTTCCTCTTTTTATCTCTTCGTTTTTGATCTTGGTCGTTGTTGTTCTTGTCCTGATTTTCGTTCCCCCAGTGGAATTCGTCTGGCTTCCATCGTTTCCACTCTTCAGCCAGTTCGTTATATGTCCTTAGGACATCTGCCGACGTCTCTCTGATCGGCGAGAGAATTTGAGGAATTTCGAGTTCCTCTAGTATTGACGCAAAAATTTCATGTCGATCGATGAATTCCCGCATCTTATTTGGGGTGATTTTGCGGGAATTATCAATTTCGATCTCCACGAGCCGCCATAGCGACGCTTGGGACGCTTTTTCTTTTGTTAATGTTTTTGTTTGCGTTTTTCTATCTCTTTTTTCCACTTTCCCATCTTCACTCTCCTTTTTGTCACTTTTCTTATTGTCTTTTATCTCCAACTTCGCCAACTCTTCGATTCCGAATTTCTCGCTTTCAATTTCCTCTTCTTTTATCTCCTCCCATCTTCCCTCTGCATCCGTTTGTTGCGAAAAATTCTTTCGCGCGATTTCGGTTTGAGTGGCCGCGTCCATTTCCTATTTTATTGTTTTTATTGATTGTTTATTCACTTATTCTAATGATTTATCGCTTATAAATTACGGTTTTTCGATGCTTACGTTTATCTTATCCGTTTCCTTGTCGCTTTTGGGTCGTTGGAGATTTCGCCTTTTTCTTTCGCTATTTCGAATAAATTAGGATGTTATTTTGTGGAATAACATTTCTACGGGATTTAGGAATGGTTTCATTTCATTTTCATACCTTTTTCTTATTCCTTTCGCTCGTTAATCACTTTATTTCATTAATTTTTATCGGAAAGAAACCGTTGAGTTCGAAAGAACCGTTGGAGTATACGAATTTCTAATTTTCCTTATAGAGGGGCGAACTCTATTCGTGGTTCTAGGCGACGGTGGCGCCGACGGCGAAATCTCGAACTACTCCTAATACATTTTTCGACAATTCCTTTTCCTCTATCTTTTTTGTTGATTTTCTTGTGTCTCTCTTTGTTTTTTCGTTCGTTTAAATGAAATAAACAATTTTCAAACGTTTTATTGTTAATAACTTTTTAATTATTAATATTTTTATTATCGGAATCGTGTTTTTCGGAATCGGCGACGTGTTCGTGGCGCATAACTTTTTGGTTTTTAATGTTTTTAATATTTTTATTATCGGAAATGTTTTTCTCGGAATCGGCGACGTGTTCGTGGCGCATAACTTTTTGGTTTTTAATATTTTTATTATCGGAAACGTTTTTCTCGGAATCGATGATGCTCAGCCAATCCTTTTTTATTATTTTTATTGTATTTGATATTTTTTTAAATTTGCTGCGTGGTACATTCCTCTTTCGACCTCGTTTTCAGGGTTTTCGAGGATGTACGTTGCGGCGGCTATTTGTTTTTTAATTTTATACGGTCCCTCGTAAATGGAGAAGAATTTCGCCATTTTTTTATTGATGGGGTCGCTTACGTTGCACGCCTTGGCCAGCACGAGGTCTCCTTCCTCAAATTCGATCGTTTTATGCTTACTATCGAATTTTGCTGCTCTGTTTCGTCCTTTTCTTTGGATTCTGTTCCTGGCGAGCATGAGTCTGGCTCCGATCTCTTCCTCTTCATCTTCTCTTTCTTGTTTATTGATGTTGATCCAATTTGTCCATATCCTTGTCGGTTTTTCGTTCTTCTGTATTTCAATGGGTGTCATTTCGGTGGTTTCGTGATGCGTCTCGTTCATACAATCCTCGATAACCTTTACCCATTGCAACCAATCTGTGTGTTTGTTTGTTAAAAATGTTCTGAAAAACCTACCGATTTCTCGATTGACTCTTTCCACGATATTTCCTTGTGGATGTCTAATCGATGAGAAAACGGGTTGAATTCCTTCACTGGCTAATTTGCTGAGCCATAATCGTGAAGTAAATTGCGTTCCATGATCGAATTGCAGTTTATTCGGCTTTCCATGGTTGGGAATGTAATGATTAAATATTTTATTAATCGTTGATTGTGCTGTTGCAACTTTAAGTGGATACAATGCCACGAATTTGGAGAAGGCGTCAATTGTCACCAGAATGTGCTTCATTCCTCCTTTCGTTGCCGGCAATGGTCCAAAAAAATCGATGGAGACAATGTCTCCAGGTCCTTCCGGTACAATATTCTGTTGCGCCGCGTACGAATGTTGATTCGGTACTTTATTTCTTTGGCACGAATCACACGTTGCGAGAACTTGTCGAATGACGTGATGAAATTTTGGGTACGTGAAATCTTCATCCAGAATTTTCCAGACCTTCTTCGCTCCAATGTGGCCATACATTTTATGCGTTTCAGGTACCAACACTTGGAGGACAGACTTTGGAAGGACAATTTTGGACACGTTTTGTCTTGTTGATTTAAATAAAATGTCATTTTTGATTTCATATCGATCGTCTTCTTTGTCGGCGACCCGTTCCCTTATTTCATTGATTTTTGCGTCTCTTTTTTGACATTGTGCAATGTTTTTAATTCTTTGTTGCAATTCTTTCGATGGTTTTGTTGCTAACAGAGTTCCAATTACGAGTTCTTTTCCTTTTCTTCCCCCTCTATCGGGAGGATTTAATCGGCTAAGAACGTCTGCTACGACATTTCGGGTTCCTGGGCAAAATTCGAATTGAATATCGTAATCTTGTATTGCCAGTATCCATCTTGTGAGTCTCTCGTTGAGTAATTGGCAATTTTTCAAGAAGGTTATTGCTTGGTGGTCGGTTATGACTTTGATTTTCGCACCGAGCAAATATGTCCGCAACTTTTTTAACGCCCATACAACGGCTAACAATTCCTTTTCCGTTGTCGTGTATGCTAATTCCGGTCCTTTTAGTGTTCTGCTCGCGAACATAATTACGCTCAGCTCCCCATTTTCGTCTTTTTGAGCTAATGTGCCCCCCAGAGCGTAGTGGCTCGCGTCAGTTTGAAGGATGTAACCCTTTTTCGGATCCGGATGTTTTAGGAGGACGTCTTGAACGAACAAATCTTTGATCCGATCAAACGCTTCTTTTTCCTCTTCTTCCCATTTCCATTTCTCTTTCTTTTTCAAGAGTTTCAATAATGGGATTGTTTCCTTTGCGTGTTCTTTCGTGAACTTTGTGTAATAATTAATCAATCCAAGAAATCCTCTTAATTGTTTGAGGTTCCTCGGGGCAGGAAAGTCTTTAATTGCTTGAATTTTTTCGGGCTGAGGTTTTATTCCTTCCGTTGTTAGAATGTGCCCAAGAAATTCGACTTCTTTCCTGAAGAATTTTGCTTTGTTTAATTTAATGGTCATCCCGTTTCGTTCCAGACGCTCTAGGAGTTCATCCAGATGTTGCATGTGTTCCTCGAAGCTTTCCGAAATGCAAAGCAAATCATCCACGAAATTTATTACGTGATCTCCAAGTCCGTGGAGAATAATGTCCAGTGCCCGCAGCAAACTTGCTGTGCTTGTTTTCAAACCAAAAGGTGTTACGGTAAACTCGTAAACCTTTCCTCGATATTTGAAGGCTGTGTACTTCATCGAGTCCGGATGTAGAGGAATCTGCCAAAAGCTATTTGTGAGATCGAGCGTCGTCATTACTTTGGCTGTATGGCATTTCTGAAAGATCTCCTCTATGTTGGGCACAGATTCGTGGTCATCGGCCATTACTTGGTTGATTTTCCTGGCGTCAAGACACAATCTGACCGTTCCATCCTTTTTAATCACTGGTACGATTGGATTGATCCAGGGGCTCGTTGATCGTTGTATGATTCCATTGTTCAATAATTTTTCGATTTCTTTATCGACCTTTTCTCGATGCATCAAAGGTACCTCGTAGGAATATGCGACGATCGGTTGTTCCGTCGTAATTTCCAATTTGTGTTGATAAGCAGAGATCCTTCCTGTGTTTTTTTGGAAGACACGTCTTCGGTTCCAGAGAATTTGTTTTTGAACTTGTTTCTGTTCGTCGGAGAGTTCGGATTCATTGACTATTTCTTCTATCTCTTGCCAGGAGACATCTTCGCTCGAGTCTGAGGAAAAATTTAATTGTTGCACTGGTAATGAGTTAAAATCGACGCCATTTTGGCTATCGGTTTGAATTTCAATTATTTTTGAATCCATGCCGCTGTGGCTTATGGTTTCTTTTTCATCAGTCCCCGATGCCCCGATTGTGGGAATTACATCGGTTACATTTTGATATTTGACCTGGAGAGACATTTCTCCTAGATCAATTAAACTTTTGAGAGGCTTTAAGGAATCTACCCCAAATAAAACGTCTCTAATTAAACCAGGCACAATTAAATAATTGATGTTAGTTTCAATTTTTCCAATTTGAGTCGTTGCCATTATTTGACTCTTTACTTTCGTCAATTTTCCTTTGATTGCCCCTTTCACAGTCACTCCTGTGACCGGTAAAATTGGACAATCTTTCAGAATTTCCTTGTTTTCCAAGAAAAATTCCTCCGAGATGGTTGTTATTTTCGATCCGCAGTCTATGAGTGCTGTCACAGGAATGCCTTCAATTTTTGCATAAATTTCAGGACACTCCACAATCGGGACTGCTTGTTCTTTTATTTCTTCGTTTAATAAAAATTCTCTGGTGTCCGTGAAGATCGTGTTGATTGGAATACTTTTTTCCTTTTCGTTCGTGAGGTCCTTTCTGGTTTTTAATTTCTCGTTTTTATTCTTTATTTCATATTTTTCCGTTGTACCTCGCTCGTTGTCTTGATTTTTGTTTTTTGTTGTTGCGGGTACAACGCCTAAGCGTTTCCCGCTTCGGAAGTCGAGGGTTTAGGTTCTTCTTGAATGTCAATTGTTTGGATGAGGTTCTCTTTTTTATTCTCCTCTTTCCTTTCCTGTCTTTGAGGCCACGATTTTTGAGGACCTCTGTTTTCATTGTTCTGGTTGTTTTTCCATCCAGTGTTTTGGTTTTGATCCCGGTTTTGTTGGTTTCGATTTTGATTCCAGTTAGAATTCTGGTTCCAGTTAGGGTTTTGATTCCAATTGGGATTTTGGTTCCAGTTGGAATTTTGATTCCAGCTAGGTTTTTGATTCCAGTTAGGATTTTGATTCCAGTTGGGATTTTGATTCCAAATGGGATTTTGATTCCAGTTGGGATTTTGATTTCCTCTTTGTTGATTTGGAGGTTGCTTGTACGGTCTTTGCTCCTTATTTCTATTCCCTTGATCTTGAGGTTGAGTTTCTTTTTCCCGTTTTGCATTGATGGGACCCCGTTGATCGATTTTTTCCAGGAATTCCACTAATTCTTCGAGAGTTTCGAAACCGCGACTGATGATCGTTGCCCGCATTTCATCCGTGAAATGTTGTGACAACAATGTGATTATTTCTTTGTCACTTGGTGGTGGCACCAAATCCCTTGCCATTCCGAACATTCGAATGGCATAGTCAACCTTGGACAGTTTTCCGTCTCCTTTGTAAAATCCAAATTCCAGATTTCTTCTAATTCTTCTCTGGACTTCGTCGCTCCAAAAACGTTCAGTGAATTTCTTTCTCAAATCGTCGAAGCTGTGTATTTCGTCTTCTACGACGACCCACCATTCGTTGGCCGATTTTTCAAGTGCTTGCCCCAGCAAATACTTCATTTCTGCCAGGTTTGGGTTTGTTACCTCGCAATAATGCTGGAATTCCTTCATGAATTTGATGGGCCGGGCTCGATTTGATCCATCGAAGGTAGGTGGAATTATTTTTATTTTGCTCGGTCTATAATTTGTCGAGGATTTGAGTACTTCCTCGTCTTGTTCTTCTTCCTCTGTTTGGATGTACGACTGATGTTCTCGAGGAATTATCCTCGTACTTTCTTCCTTCGGTGATTTTTGGATCGTCCTTTTTTCAAATTCTTTTAATTTTTGTTTTAAAGAACTTATGATTAGGCTATGTTGTGCCTCGTTGACCTCGCAAACCGCTATTCTCTCCATCGCGTAATTTATTGCTTGTTCTATCGTTTTTATTTTTGTCGCAAGCGGTTGAATTATAGCATGCATTTGCGCGGCAAGACTAGCCTCCATTGTTTTCATTCTACTGAGGAATTCTTCATTTTGTTGTCTTATTTGATCTCCTATTTCGTCCCTAATTTCTTCTTCGATCCTCTTAGATTCTTTGTATGTTTCCGTGTTTCTGTGCTCTAATCGTTTTATCCTTAAATTTATGTCGACAACTGATTCGACTAACGTCGACAAGGTTTCTTCAGCGTAATTGCTTTTTAGTCGACTAGTTTTTTGTTTGTTGGCCCCCCGATTATTTTGGTCATTTTCGGATGTTTTTTCTTTTTCTTCTCCGAAATTTGCTCGGGATTCGTCGAAAGTTCTCCCGGCACCTGGTGGCGGAATCGTCGTCGTTAGCTCTTCGAATTGTGTGTCGCTCAGGAAGATTTCCCCTGTTTGATTCTCTGGATTTTGAAAACCCGAATCTCTAGCGGTTTGATCTCTTAATTTACCGGGGTCAGCCATTGTTTATTTTATCTCTACTTCTGTCTATTTTAAGCTACTCAAACTCTCGCTTTCTCTATGCAGCACCTGCCCCACGTTGGGCGCCAGTTGTAACGGTACGAATTTGGCTCAAAGACGCCTCGCGTTACGCGTCGGTTCGAGCTTATTGATAAAGGAGCAGGTGTGAAGAAAAAACGAAAGTTTTGATTATGGTTTAACAAATAAAAAGCAATTTATTCAAAATTTACGCTTTATTTTACAATTTAATATGTGTTCCCTTTATTTTGCATGGATTCTCTTTATCGCAATCGAACCGCAAAAATTTAACGAATTTTTTGACATAAAAATCTCGATGGAAATTTATTCGGTCATTTTACCGCGCATGTGGTAATTTAAGGTAATTTGTGGTAATTTATCATTTTCTTGCTTATTTTCCTTGAAATTCGAGTAAAACTCGTTGATTCTATATAATCTCTAGTTGTGTTTTTAATCTAGATTAATTTTTTGATGACTAATTACGCTTATCTAACGCGGATAATTTGATTTCTCTTTAAAAAGTGCGGAAAACGCTTCATTGACGCGATGCTGATTTCTGATCTGTTTCTACGCTTGTACTTTATGATTTGCACGCACGCATGTTTGATTAATTCAACAATAAAACGCCCTAATTTTGCTTTATAATTGATTTGGACAATTTTTATTTGGAAACGCACGCATATTTCGGTTTTACAATTTAGTTGATTGAATTGGACAAGTTTTCGCACGGTTTTGACTTGAGTTGATTTTCCACAAGTATTTAATTAGGATTCTGACGAATAATTTTTGTTTTCTAATAATTTAATTGCGTTGAACTTCTTTACTCCTACGAACGAGAGATTATGCGGTTGGAAGGATAGTGAAAAGTAAGGATTTGAAATCCCGGTTGCGGGAATGGAACGGAGCCGAACAATTCCGTGGCCGAAACTCCCTTGAGGTTTTTAGGAAATGCACACTGGTTGCGGGAGTCGAACGGAGCCGAACTACTCCGTGGCCAATGCACACAGGAAAGAGTTGGATTTAGGAAATGCACACCGGTTGCGGGAGCCGAACGAAACCGAACTGCTCCGTGGCCAATGCACACAGGAATGATTTATTTAGGAAATGCACACCGGTTGCGGGAGCCGAACGAAACCGAACTGCTCCGTGGCCGATGCACACAGGAAAAAGGTTAGGAAAAATGTTCACCGGTTGCGGGAGCTGAACGAAACCGAACTGCTCCGTGGCCAATGAACAAAAGAAAGATTTGGAAAGGTTATGTGTGTTCTTTGTAGGAGCGAAGAGAGCCCTGTGCCGATAGTCTAAGGTTTTGCCTCGAGTTCTTCGAGAAGAATGAGTGCCGAGTGCTGTTCTGCACCGGCTTTTATACTGTCAGAATCCTTTGTTCTCCGCTTTCGTTTATTTCTAAAAATAACTCGCATTCTTATTCGCTCGAGTTCTTTGTGGTGGGGCGCTTGCCAAACATTACTGGAGATTCTTTTCTCCCACTCATTCGTATTTCGCTCGCATTCGTTCATTGTCCTCCGCGCTTGCGCAGAGCGTTCGCACAGTCCTTCTTGTCCCCACTTTTTGACGCGAGTTCGTCGCTTTTCCCCCACTTTGTCCGCTCGCGTCCTCGCAAGCCGCGAGATGGTTCGCTGATCGGCCGCTTGGCGCTACTTTAGTTAAGCGACGGACGCCGCGCCGGGCGGATCGTCAGCTGTCGCGTCCGTGCCGTTACAATATATATAGAGAGTAAATAGGTTGCATAATAGGGTAATTTAAAAAGTAGACGTATGTGTGTGAGAGTGGAATATATGAGATAAAAAGGTGAAATATATGAAATATATTAGGTGAAAAGTGAAAAATGATGAAAAAAGGATAATATATATACACATAATATGTATATAATATGTATATATTATATATATGTATATATTATATATTATATATATGTATATATTAGGGTGGTTCAAAAAAATCGACTATTTTTATTTTTTCAAAGCCCGGGTCTCTATGGTTGCAGTAAGGTGAAAAAAGATGCCTGACAAAATTTGAGCGCTTAAAAAAATTTTTTAGGGGTCGCTCATCGCAATTTTCTATTTCCCATTTAAATAACACGGGGGAGACTTTACTAGCTTCTTTTGAATTTTATTCCTCGGTAACGGGTGAGGGTCCAACAACGCTCAAGGCGGTTTCTTGTAGGGATTTGAACGCTCTATAAAAAACGTGTCTTGACATTTTACGATCAACTTACTCCTACGGAAGTTATTCGACGTCAAAATTGGCTTTGAAGGAAATTTCGACTTTTTTTCACTTTTCCGGCAAAACTATCGATCTCGTCACAAAAATCTTTGGAAATTTCTTCGGAAATCACTTGATTTAGTATCATATCATCTTCCTGGATGAAAAAAATTGAATAATTTAGAATACTACTACTATACGGGTTATTCTTAGAGGAAAACTACGATTTCCGTCGATTAATTCGTTATATTAACAAAAAATGATAATAAAACGGTTATATATACATATATATATACAAACTATACATATACACAACAAAATATATTCAGTAAGGAAAACCCGATATTTATTTCAGATTTCAAAAATTTTCAAAAAGAAAAATCTGAAATAAATATCGGGTTTTCCTTACTGAATATATTTTGTTGTGTATATGTATAGTGTGTATATATATATGTATATATAACCGTTTTAGTATCATTTTTTGTTAATATAACGAATTAATCGACGGAAATCGCAGTTTTCCTCTAAGAATAACCCGTATAGTAGTAGTATTCTAAATTATTCAATTTTGTTTAATTCAGGAAGATGATATGATACTAAATCAAGTGATTTCCGAAGAAATTTCCAAAGATTTTTGTGACAAGATCGATAGTTTTGCCGGAAAAGTGAAAAAAAGTCGAAATTTCCTTCAAAGCCAATTTTGACGTCGAATAACTTCCGTAGGAGTAAGTTGATCGTAAAATGTCAAGACACGTTTTTTATAGAGCGTTCAAATCCCTACAAGAAACCGCCTTGAGCGTTGTTGGACCCTCACCCGTTACCGAGGAATAAAATTCAAAAGAAGCTAGTAAAGTCTCCCCCGTGTTATTTAAATGGGAAATAGAAAATTGCGATGAGCGACCCCTAAAAAATTTTTTTAAGCGCTCAAATTTTGTCAGGCATCTTTTTTCACCTTACTGCAACAATAGAAACCCGGGCTTTGAAAAAATAAAAATAGTCGATTTTTTTGAACCACCCTAATATATATAGATATATATATATTGAAACGTTTCGCCATTCGGTGACCGAAGCCGAATGCCGAAACTTAGGATTTTTTAGATCCTCTTCTCTCCTTTAGGAGAGGTCAGTGTGCAGGTTCGTGCACTGACCGGCGAGTCTTGCCCGGGATGGGTTATCACCTTCAGATTTCCCCGTCTTGCGATCCGAAGAGTAATCTCGACTCGGCATTCAAGAACGAATACTTTCATCCGGATCATTAGAGTCTTTTAAAAGACTCGACGACACGTAGGTTGTGAAAATGCTCCTAATTTCTTATGATTGTGTTCATTTTTGGTAAGGAATTGGAGAAGGAATAAGGAAATGTGACGGACCATTATAGGCGCACGGGGGATACGTCGCGTAAGCGAGAGCGCTCCAGCCGTGGCCCTCTGGCAGATTTCTCTGAGACTAGAAATCCAGCCAGGGATAAGGCCGTTCCGTTACAATATATATTTATATATAGACTGTACGAAAAAAATCGTTACGTTATTTATTTATTTTTATATTACTAAGATATCTCATTATTTGTTAATTTCGAATTTAAATAATTGAAATTGAAAAACGAACGACGAAACGCGATGACGTCACAGCGGGACAAATGTCCCCTTTTGAGACAAATTCTCAAAAATTTTTCACCAACATCATCGATCTCAGAATGGACCGAGTCGATTTTGTTGCAACAAAGACTAATCGGAAGAGAAAAATCGAAAAAAATTCAATAGAAAAATTGACATTGTTTGGTCCAGCCGTTTATCTGTGAGATCGATTCAAAGGCGCTGTGACGTCATCACTTCCGGTATATTCGCGTATATAAGAGTGCGGTAGCTTTCTTTTAATACTTGGCGTCGAGCCGCTACCGCGTCTCTTGATAATAAAAATAAATAAATAAAGTAATGATTTTTTTCGTACAGTCTATATATAAATATATATATATACTAGGGTGCTTTTTTTTTTGGCGACATTTTTTTTTTCACTCCCATCTCGCATTTTTATAGGGAATACCTTAAAGAAAATTCCCTGAAAATTTGAGCCCTTAATATTAATTTTAAGTACTCGCCCAAGGCGTCCAATGATTTCCCCTTTAAAATACACGTAAAGTTCGATTTTTCTTCTTAAAAGTTCTACAGATCAGAGGCATTTAAAGGTACGATCTTGGTCGACGAACCGATTTATTCATAACTAGCCTTGGGTACGCCCGCTTCGCTGGGCACACAATGGTCTCCAATGACACTGGGACCCCAATGAAAATGATTTTTTCATTGGAGTCTATATGATCAAATTTGGAAATTTGACTGACTGACTGATTGACAACGAACACCCTAAACCACTGAAGATAGGATCATGGTGCCAGCCAGTCCTTCCAGTCAGCCAGTCTTTTCTTTTGTGTGTCAGTCAGTGAGTCAGTCACGCAACAGTCGGAAAAAAAATTGCGAACATTTTTTTTTCGATAAAGAACGAACGAAATCCTTTCTTAGTGAGCGTCTACGATGGGAGAGAAGTATCTGTGACAAATTTCATAACCGTGACAAATTTCACGATCCTATCTTAAGTAGTTTAGAGTGTGCGTTGTCTGTCAATCAATCAGTCACTCACTCAGTCAGTCAGTCAGTCAATCACGCAATAGTTATATGTATAATGATGAAAAAAAAAAATTTTGATAAATTTTTTTTTTCATTTTTTTTTTGGTGGAGAACGAACAAAATCCGTTCTCGGTGAACGTTTATTGAGGTAGAAGAGTATAGAAAAAAAAATAAAAAAAAAAATAAAAAAAAAAATTGAAAAAAAAAATTGAAAAAAAAAAAAAAAATTTCGATAATTTTTTTTTGGATAGAGAACGAACAAAATCCGTCCTTAGTGAGCGTCTACGATGGGAGAGGAGTAACCGTGACAAATTTCACGATCCTAACTTCATTGGTTTAGGCTGTGCGTTGTCTGTCAGTCAGTCAGTCAGTCAGTCAGTCAGTCAGTCAGTCAGTCAGTCAGTCAGTCAGTCAGTCACGCGACTCTTTTATATATAGAGATTGAATGCTCTACAAAAGTGTCTATTGTGACGTAATTGTAACTCGAACTGGCGAGGTCGTACGGGTCACTAAACCCAATTTTTTCATGAAATTCTCGTTTTTTTATCTCTATCTCGTAAATGACAAGAGCTACAGGAAAAATAGGAATGACAAACTTGAAGGAAATTCAATTTCCTACAAAAAAGTATTCAAGCACTAAATCGCTAACATTGACATTTCTTGAGATATTGGGCTTTTAAGTTGAGGTAGTATGGAATTTTCGTGGATTATTGAGCTAAATTGTATAAGTTTTTAATTTATGATTCTTTATTGTCATTCAAATCATCAAATATTTATTTGTTAAGTTTCAAATGATTGAAGAGTTGAATAACTGAACGTTTTGAAACTGGAATTCGAGAAAAAAACACATTTTCAAAGTGCCCAAAATTGTTTTTTTTACTCTTCACGAATTTTTCGATTGATTTTCCCCTGATTATTCTAATTTACTTACCATCAATTGAATACCTATACATTTCTAGTTACAAATATGTTGTAAATTTACAAAAATTTTGTAAAATTTGTAAATTTCTAGTTGAAAATTTTGTAAATTTACAACATATTTTTAACTAGAAATTCATAAGTATTCAATTACTGGTAAGTAAATTAGAAGAATCGGGAGAAAATCAATTGAAAAATTCGTGAAAAGTGAAAAAAATAATTTTAAGCACTTTGAAAATGTGTTTTTTTCTCGAATTTCAGTTTCAAAACCATCAATTATTCAACATTCCAATCATTTGCAACTTAACGAATAAATATTTGATGATTTAAATGACAATAAAGAATAATAAATTAACAACTTATACAGTTTAGCTCAATAATCCATGAAAATTCCATTCTACCTCAACTTAAAAGCCCAATATCTCAAGAAACATCGATGTTAGCGATTTGGTGCTTCAATACTTTTTTGTAGAAAATTGAATTTCCGCCAAGTTTGTCATTCCTATTTTTTCTGTAGCTCTCGTCATTTACGAGATAGAGGTGAAAAACGAGAATTTCATGAAAAAATTGGGTTTAGTGACCCGTACGACCTCGCCAGTTCGAGTTACAATCACGTCACAATGGACACTTTTGTAGAGCATTCAATTATGAATAAATCGGTTCGTCGACCGAGATCGTACCTTTAAATGCCTCTGATCTGTAGAACTTTTCAGAAGAAACATCGAACTTTACGTGTATTTTAAAGGGGAAATCATTGGACGCCTTGGGCGAGTACTTAAAATTAATATTAAGGGCTCAAATTTTCAGGGAATTTTCTTTAAGGTATTCCCCACAAAAATGCGAGATGGGAGTGAAAAAAAAAATGTCGCCAAAAAAAAAGCACCCTAATATATACATATTATATACATATTATGTATATATATATTCACCTTTTTTCATCATTTTTCACTTTTCACCTAATATATTTCATATATTCCACCTTTTTATCTCATATATTCCACTTTCACACATACCCGTATACCTTCTCATATACCCTATCATGTACATATAATATATATTTATCTTTTTCTATTATTTTTCATTTTCTACCTTATATATACTTTATATATTTAATACATTTAACCTATTTCCCTCATATATTCCACTCTCACACACATACGTCTACTTTTTAAATTACCCTATTATGCAACCTATTTACTCCCTATATATATACATATTATAGATATATATTCATTAAAAAAAACAATTGATCCTAGCCAAAAATCCCCTCACGGGGAAAAAAGCCTGGACAAGTCCATTTGTTCGTGACCCCCGTTTCCAATCGTTTTCACCGACGAATCCGACCCCCTTAAAAAAGAATTGAAATAAAATGAATAATAGAAAAAAACCCTCGGAAAAAATGGCTCCTAAAGAAATCGACAAAAACCCCAAAAAAAATCAAAACAATTGAAAAAAATACAATGAATGTAAAAATGGTAAAAAAAAATTGATTATTTTCGCTCAGCACGAAAAATTCTTGATATCCATGAAAGGACAAGTATTCCATTGATGGCTGAAAATCAATTAACAAGAAAAAGGGAAAAGTTCCAAAAAAACACGGCACAAAAAAAGAAACCCCTAAATACACAATAGCGAATCGACAGAAAAACTTGCGCGACGTGATGGAAAACTAAAGTTTGCCATCGCATGTTGAGCAGTTGAGCGGATGCGCACAGAGTACTTGTCCGGCCCGAAAATTTTTGTATTAGCTTCCGCTATTTTTAGATAGATAGAACAACTCGGTTGTATTCATGAGAAAAATGATGGGCGTTATACAAACATCACTGAACTTTATACATTCAAATGCATTGGTACAAATTCGAAGTTTTCTCTCGATTTGATATACAATTATTTAAGAGAGAAACGCAGTGGCTAGTCGTCCGGATAGCCGGACGAATAATATTCGTCCGGACACGCTTTATCCAATGATTTCCGCTTTATCCGTACGATTAAGGGTTGCTTATTCGTCCGACCATGCTTTTTAGTGTATGAAATATCCGGACGAATAGCCACAGCCATTAATAAATGAATTATTTGTGCAATATTTTACACGAGTATGGATACATAGAAAAAATACAACTAATGAATAATTAAGGTGCAGCTAGTTAAATTCAATGACCCGTAATGCATCGGAAAAAAATGCACTCCTAGCAATTTTTTGTGTTATTCACTTGAAATGTAAATCGGTTTTGGAAAGAACCTTGATTGACTCGAGATTTTCACCGACCATTCACGTGTCTTTTCTAAAAAGCTTTCTGAGACCAAACAATTACGTTATGTCAAGTTCAAAACCTATGAGCACTTCTAATAAAAAAATTTCGGGCCGGACAAGTACTCTGTGCGCATCCGCTCAACTGCTCAACATGCGATGGCAAACTTTAGTTTTCCATCACGTCGCGCAAGTTTTTCTGTCGATTCGCTATTGTGTATTTAGGGGTTTCTTTTTTTGTGCCGTGTTTTTTTGGAACTTTTCCCTTTTTCTTGTTAATTGATTTTCAGCCATCAATGGAATACTTGTCCTTTCATGGATATCAAGAATTTTTCGTGCTGAGCGAAAATAATCAATTTTTTTTTTTACCATTTTTACATTCATTGTATTTTTTTCAATTGTTTTGATTTTTTTTGGGGTTTTTGTCCATTTCTTTAGGAGCCATTTTTTCCGAGGGTTTTTTTCTATTATTCATTTTATTTCAATTCTTTTTTAAGGGGGTCGGATTCGTCGGTGAAAACGATTGGAAACGGGGGTCACGAACAAATGGACTTGTCCAGGCTTTTTTCCCCGTGAGGGGATTTTTGGCTAGGATATCACTTCTTTTTTCTGATTGGAAGTCTCCAATTTTTCAGTCCGGTGGGAATAATTTGCTGATTTTTCCCTAGAAGTGTACTCTGTGGAGCTCGTTTTAAGCCAAGAATCATGTCTCTATCTCAATTTTCCACCGAGATATGATTTTTTGCCCATAACTATGATTTTTGCTTGGAAATGACGATTTTTCAACAATTTTCAAACGAAAATCGCTTTTCTCCGAGTGAAAATCGTATAAATTATGACTTTTTTTCCAGCCTTTCAGTTTGATACGCTGAAAAGGAGAGAAAACACGCGCCAAAGTCTCAATTTACCGCGTCAATGCAATTTTCGATTTTCGACCTTAAGTTGAAAAAAATCGGAGTTTTAACATGAATTCGTTGCCAAGGATTTTTCTGCTTGGCTCCATGAGAATGGACTACTGATTTTTTTCCTTCAAATATACTCTGTGGAGCTCAATTTAAGCCCAGAGTCATATCTGTATCTCGATTTTTCATCGAGATATGATTTTTTGCTCACGAGCATGATTTTTGCTTGAAAATGACGATTTTTCGTCAATTTTCAAACGAAAATCGCTCTTCTCCGAGTAAAAATCGCATAAATTATGCATTTTTTTCCAGCCACTCAGTTTGATAGGCTGAAAAGAAGAGAAAACACGTGCCAAAGTCTCAATTTATCGCGGGAATGCAATTTTCAACTTTTGATCACGAGTTGCAAAAAATCAATATTTTAACATGAATTTGTCGCGAAGAATTTATATTTTCATGCCACTGAGAGTTATCTGGAGCTCCCGGATACCGGATAGCTGGCAGCGATAAGAATTTCATGGGGGTCAGCGGAAAGATTTTCATGTGGCTCAGCGACAAGATTTTTATGTTGCTCAGCGACAAGATTTTCATGTCGCTGAGAGTTATTGTCGCTTTGCGATTGATCTACCGCCAGCGGCGATGTTAGTTATGCTATACAATAATTGGTTCCTTTCGAAGCAAAACTTGTCGCTGAGAGATATCCAAAGCTTCCGGATAACTCGCAGCGACAAAATTTTCATGTGGCTCAGCGACAAGATTTTTATGTCGCTGAGAGTTATTGTCGCTCCGCAATCAATATAATATGCCAGCGGCGATGTTAGTTATGCTCCACAATAATTGGTTCCTTTCGAAGCAAAACTTGTCGCTGCGAGATATCCAAAGCTTCCGGATAACTCTCAGCGACAAAATTTTCATGTGGCTCAGCGACAAGATTTTTATGCCACTGAGAGTTATATCTCGAGCTTCCGGCAGCACGTGGCTCAGCGGAAAGATTTTCATGTGGCTCAGCGACAAGATTTTTATATCGCTGAGAGTTATTGTCACTCCGCAATCAATATAATATGCCAGCGGCGATGTTAGTTATGCTCCACAATAATTGGTTCTTTTCGAAGCAAAACTTGTCGCTGCGAGATTTCCAAAGCTTCCGGATAACTCGCAGCGACAAAATTTTCATGTGGCTCAGCGACAAAATTTTTATGCCACTGAGAGTTATATCTCGAGCTTCCGGATAGCTGGCAGCGATAAGTATTACACGTCGCTCAGCGGAAAGATTTTCATGTGGCTCAGCGACACGTTTTTTATACCGCTGAGAGTTATTGTCGCTCCGCAATCAATATAATATGCCAGCGGCGATGTCAGATGTGCTGTAAATGAATAAAATTGTGGGCTTAGGAATAGGGCAATGGTTGTGAAGCATATTCATTCCTGAAGCATATTTTCCTGTCAATGGAGCATGTCGTTAATGCTGCCTGCAAATTAGCATTAGTGAGGTTATGGCGAGCTGTCAGAGCTTTTAGCACATTATTCATCGCAAAGTCGGCAAAAAATGTCAACCCGTTCCAGCTATCTCTCTCACACTCGCGTCAATATCGGCCGTCAAAATATACACGATTGCTAGCGGAATTTTAGGTTATGATTTTCTAATTTTGACAATCTGACTTTCGAATGTTTCTATATTTATCACCGTGAAATTGAACGACACATGTATAAAGATGTATTCGTGAACTGGCAACCAACAGGTGTTCCTCGGATGGGAACAGCTGGATATAACGTCAGTCACGACCAATCAGAAACACGATAGGAACATTGAGCCCTTTCCCTGTGTCGTATACATACACGCACGCACACTTCGATCAGCGCATAATTTTGCCCGTGCAAAGTTTTTTCTCAGCAATTACGGCATCAATCAGGTTGATTTATGGCTCAATCGAGGGGGGATAACGTAATTAGTCTTCAGTTCAAATTTCAGATCATGAAATTACCCCTGAGCTTCGTAATTCAAGAAAGTGTCCACCCCCACCGGCGAAATCGCTTTTCTTAGAGATAATATACTCGAGTGAGTCTCGGGCCAGCAGACGACGCTGTCAAATGTACTTGTCCCGAGACTCTGCCGAGTCTCTTGATTCACTTTTTACCTTATGTACTTCATACATTGAACCTATTTACCTCATGTATTCCACTTTCACACGTACACATACCTTCTCATATACCATATTATGTATATATAATATATATTTATCTTTTTCTATTATTTTCCATTTTCTACCTTATATATACTTTATATACTTGATACATTTATAACCTATTTACCTCATATATTCCACTCTCACACATATGCGTTTACTTTTTTAATTACCCTATTATGTAACCTCTTTACTCCTTATATATTTATATTCTACATATTTATTAACACATACATCTTACCTAACCACAAGTTATATATGTCATACATGTATGTAATGGTGTCGTATGGAATCGTTTGGTAGTCATATGTAATAGTATGGGATCGTTTGGTAGTCGTATGAAATTGTATGGAATCGTTCGATAGTCGTATCGAATCGAATGGAATCGTTTGTTATCGTTTGGTAGCCGCTTGTATATGTGATATTCCGAACCCACGTAAAAAATGTAGGTCCACAGTGCGCAGTGGAGAAAAACAAAAACAGTGGGAATAACAGACACAAATAGTGGAAATAAAGAAAAAATAGAGGAAATACGAAAAAGCATACCATGTAAAAACCCGACAAAGGTATGCTTGTAAAACTCCACTACTACTACTACTACTACTACTACTACTACTACTACTACTACATTTTTCTAAATTAAAATATTACGACTATGAAAAAGTCCGATAAATCAATGCAAATTAAATGGAAAATAATACATTTTTTGAAAACAATCAACAATTTAATCAATCGATTGAAATTTATTAAACACTGTTTATTTTTATGAAGAATTACTTTTAATTATTCTTTTAATTAAAAAAATGTCTTTTTTTAATGGAATTTTCATTTATCAATCAATTTATGTCAGAATTTATCAATTTCAAATTAAAATCAAAATCTCAATAAATTTTTATTGCAAATTTATATTTCAAAATAAAAAAATCGATTTTCATTCGAAAATGGATGATTGGAATAATTTGATTAATTAATGTGTTCCTTTTCAATTAGAACCTTTCATTAGACCTTTTCATCTTTCATGAAAAAGTCTGATATATCAATGCAAATTAAATGGAAAATAATACATTTTTTGAAAACAATGAACAATTTAATCAACTAGGGTATACCAGCGCGCGCTGAAGCGCGCGTACAGGGGTTCATTTACGCTGCTGCGCCCAAATTATGACACAGCCTTATATTCATTTCATATTGTTTTAAAGTAAAAAAAAATTTGTTTTACTAACTTCATTGCTTTGTTTCCTATTTTTTAAGGGGATTTGTTTGAATTTTACCAGGGACATGAATTTTTCAAAATTGGGGTCACTTATGACACCACGTCACCAGAATAGTTTAAATAAAATAAGGTGACCGTTCTAAGGTCAAAAACTTCTGTCAAGACGTTAACCCCTTAAAAAATCCTTTCCAGACTCTTCGCCAATCCCTCAAAAAAGTTCCAGCGGAATTTCTCCTTTCTCTCTCGCGCTCCTTCTCCCTTCGTTCTTCCTTTTTTTTATCGTTCCATCGCATTTTTGACCAATTTTTTGACTTCGATCAACATCGCACCCGGCTCGCGTGATCCTGCATTAAAAAACGAAATGAATGAGCCCAAGTTGGAACCTTTTCGTTGAATTTTACCAGGGACATGAATTTTTCAAAATTGGGGTCATTTATGACCCCACGTCACCGGAATAGTTTAAATAAAATTAGGTTACCGTTCTAAGGTCAAAAACTTCCGTCAGGACGTCAACCCCTTAAAAAATCCTTTCGAGACTCTTCGCCAATCTCTCAAAAAAGTCCCGGTGAGATTTCATCGTTCTCCCTCGCGCCCCTTCACCCTTCGTGCTCCCGTTTTTTTATAGTTTCATCGCATTTTTTACCAATTTTTTGACTTCGAGCAAAATTACCCCAGGCTTACGTGATCCTGCATTAAAAAGCGAAAAGAACACCTTTTTTGTCGGTGAGTACCACCGGACATTTGCCGGCACTCGCTTCGCTCGTGCCGACAAATGTCATTTCAGGTATCACAACAACAAAATTAAACTATTGTGAATCTATCATACTTTCGGTAGGTTCACGATAGTTTTCGCTCAGGCGATCACCTCCACGGTCTTTGTCCGACGATACTGTCGGATTTGTCCTTCGTCTCTCGTCCGACGATATTTTTTCATGTTCTTCTGAGACCTGCTTGAAATCTTCTATGTTATTGGAAATCATGGAATCGTCGAAATGGATTCCGAAAACTATGAAATTAATCCAGGCATCGAAAACTATTGAGCCGACGACCCAGACATCGAAAATCATGGAGAAAAACACTCGAAATGGTCGACCTAATTCACTTATATTTGGAAAATCCAACCTGGGCAACGAAATTTCTCACGAAGCGTCTCTTATTTTGTGAATCATTTTCCTCTTGCTCCGTACTGACGACTTAGAATTTAATTCCAGCGTGCTGTTTCCTCTGGGCCATATCATTAAACACTGATGAAGGAACTAATTTGTCCTCGAATTGGTTTATCTCTCACTATTCTACTCCGATGCACAAGAAAAAAATATTTATTCTGATAAAACCGCATATAACCGCACGCGTATACACGCAACTGTCAAACTGACAGCCTGAAGTGCCGTCAAACCGATGGGATGACTCGAAACACGCGCGCATAACCGAACCGACCAATCACGGCACGAATAAAACGGTGATAATTATCGCCAACTTCGTGCGTTACTCACCAACTTTTTAGAAAGCGATCGATTGAAATTTATTAAAAAACGTTTTATTTTTATAAAGAATTACTTTCAATTATTCTTATAATTCAAAAAATGTCTTTTTTAAATCCAATTTTCATTTATTAATCAAATTATGTCAGAATCAATTAATTTCAAATTAAAATCAAATTCTCAATAAATTTCAATTGCAAATTTATTTATTTCAAAATGGAAAAATCAATTTTCATTCGAAAACGGATGATTGGAATAATTTGATTAATTAGGAATCTTTTCATTAAAAATTACACATGTGACGGTCTGGCAATAATGAGAGATCTAGAGGTGGCCCTAGCGCAGTGGTTAGCGCTCCGGACTACGACTCCGTGGGTCCCGGGATCGAGTCCCACTCGGATCACCTTTTTATTCGCTCATTATTGCTGGACCGTGCCTCGTCACAAAATGGTGTCAGAAGTTTCTCGGACCGACAACACGTTCACACATACTACAGCCCAAAGCGGCACATACATAGTAGTAGCGTAGTTTACACTGAAGTTACTTTCCTCGAATCACAAATTTTAGGGCCAAGTAATTTAGTAGCAGTTTTCACTGAAGTTACTATTTCCACGAAGCCAGAAATATTCTTTGACTATTCACACTTTTCATGCAATGATAAGTATTGATGGAATTGGCACATCAATCTCCTTGTTCCAAAGTTCGGATCTGAATATCACAATTTTGATTGTCACCCAAGACTGTCAACAATAGTTATATGCGTCGACGGATTGTTGGGCTGGCGCTTCGTAGAAAGTCGTCCGAATCTTGTTAATGATATCCTGGCAGGATCGCCAATTTGTCACGTGGAAACTGGCGGAATGAAAAGCACTTATCTTTGTAGCTGGTCAGGATCGCCTCGTTGTCTAGGATGTCCTCTCGTAGACACGATATTTTGTATTAGCTATTCGTTGGTAGGAGCTATATCTCAGAAAATATAGCGGAGTATTTTCCACTGATACCTCTAAGGAGATGGTATAGCTTTGCGATGAAAGAGGAGTCGGTTAGGACGTCGAGTGAATAATCAATAAAATAATTATATGGAGTAATTATTGAATATATTATTAGGGTACCGTTGTCGTTGCACAATGAATGGCGTATTATAGGTATACTCGCACAACGCGTCGCGGTAATGTTTCTTTATCGTTAAAACCTATTAATTGGCGGGGAGCTGTATCGAGCTGTGTCCACGTCCAATGAATTTACTTGACTGACTCTAAGGCCCCTGCCATGAGACATATTCGTTCTTATCGTTCCTTTCCGGTACGCTTAAGGTGTCTCTGATTTCTTCGTGCCGTGGGAACGAGAAAAATTATAAAAAGAGTAAACGATGCGATTTGGCTCGGACTGGGGTTAGCGGCTGACACAGCAGCACGCTACCATATTCGACACGTCCGGTTGAGCGTGCGAATTTAACAATACTTGCACCGTTAGGAATATTTGACAATGTGGTGATTTTCCATCACACCCCCATGCCGGATGGTACTATTCACCGTATTCCTCGAGGAAATTACGCTCTAGTGAAAGATGCAGTACCGATGAATACAGAAAATGAGGTAATCAGCTCTTACGTAGAGTATATCTGTCTTTAATACGCAGAGTACAGACCAGGAATGAATTTTGTATGTGACAATGCTTTGAGTGATTCCATGAGCATGACAGCACTGTATCCATAGAAAGAAATTTCCTAATCGATGGACATTGAAATGTATTTACAGGAATCTGTCGAAGCAGTTCTTCGGACCCAGACGGAAGAGACAATGGAAGTGGTGGATTCATCGGCGGAGCAACAGGAAATGAACAACATCGATTTTTCCAGCATCAATGTGAGTAATGGCTTAGCAGAGTGTGAGATTTACTTCGGTTCACATGCCCCTCATGCAGAGCTCATATTTAGTATTCAATATTTGCTCTTGCCAATAAAAAGATCTTCTCTTGCGACCCAAAAAATCAATCAACTAGAAAAATTGCCATGATTTTTAAAACTCAATAAATAATCAATTGAAATAAAATTATTCGTTGAATCTCAACGTTGCAAACTTCAGAGTGATTTAGTTCAGTTCAGTTCAGACGCCTTCGGTTCAAAATATCTCTTCTCTCTCACTTATAATTGCATCGTCGTTCGTCACGTTCTGAAATTTGCATTAACATATTTTCGATCGGTTTCAAATAATTTTACAGGTGGCGGAACAAGCAGGACTGATGGAGGATGAGCCCACTCGAAACACAACGGAATTTTCAATCGATGACATTATTACGCAGTTTGAGCAACGACCTTTTCAACAGGCTTGGAGCTGGATGGAAAAAATGCAGAATGATCGATGCATCATTTTAGCACAGATCGAACCGAGCACTTTCATGACACGAGTTGTTTTGAAAATAAGCAGCGATCTTTCTGTTACGGTAAATATCATTGGTAGCATTGCTTTTTGTCATTTATTATTTTTGGTATTAGTATATCCGTGGAAAAAACTTCCAAAAAGTAAAAAGAACGCCAAGTATTAAAAGGTCGCATCTTGAGTTACTATTTTTTCCTTACAGATATTACTTGTCACAAATAAATCAATCACCCTTTCGAAAAAAAAAAATTGAATCGGAAAAAAAATCCAAGTCCCTGTTTGAAACAATTCAATTTTCGAGAAAAAACAGACTTGAACAAAGAAAATCGAATCCCTATAAAGGGCCACTGCAACAATTATCCAGACAAATTCTTACGCGTAAAATTCAAGAAATGAACGAGCAAAAAAAATTGAAATCATTGGTTTCGGTAGCAGCCAAGAATCGGACGTACCGACCATTATCGGTACTGTAACGACATGTTGTCTAAGGGCACTGCAAAACCAATGCGAAAATTTGGCGTGCATGGTTATGTGAAAAAGTTCGGCGAAGGGCTGTGTCATTGTACTTTTCAGAAACTCGCTACATGCACGCTCAAAGTAGCAGTATGACGTCATGGATTGGGAAATGAACCATTGCGAGCCCTTTTGCAGAATTGCATATTCGAGACCTCCATTCTATCCTTTCCAGGCATCTATTTATGGCTTATCCCGAATGTTCGATGTTTATTCTGGTTTTCCTCCCGGATTTGATAAACCGTGTACGTCCATATGATATTTCCATATTAAATGAGAATTTCTTCCATTTGCGCAATTCATGATAGTCTTTTCAATTAAGGAGGAGCCAGGCAAAGCGGAACAGACGGGCGAAACGGGTCACCTTGTAAAAAAAAAATTATGATTTTTAGGAAAAGGGATTAATGAAAATGTAAAATAATTACACACCTAGGGCAGGAAAATAAGAAAAGTCTCAGATCACACGTAATCACTGTCGGCGGAGGCGAAGCCGAGACTAACAAACATGTTGTCTGAGGCTTTACTTTTTCCTGGCCGAGTTGTGTATACGATTTTTCCGTCCGATGCAGCCGGAATTTCGGGCCGGAGGGCAAAAAATTTTATTTTTTAAGACCATTGTTGTGCTGTACCCGCCTCTCCGCGAAAACAGATTCTTTATCTTCCCGGGCTTTTTCACTTAACCATGCACGCCAAGTTTTCGCATTGGTTTTGCAGTGCCCTTAGACAACATGTTGTTACAGTACCGATAATGGTCGGTACATCCGATTCTTGGCTGCTACCGAAACCAATGATTTCAATTTTTTTTGCTCGTTCATTTCTTGAATTTTACGCGTAAGAATTTCTCTGGATAACTATTGCAGTGGCCCTTTATAGGGATTCGATTTTCTTTGTTCAAGTCTGTTTTTTCTCGAAAATTGAATTGTTTCAAACAGGGACTTGGATTTTTTTTCCGATTCAATTTCTTTTTTTCGAAAGGGTGATTGATTTATTTGTGACAAGTAATATCTGTAAGGAAAAAATAGTAACTCAAGATGCGACCTTTGAATACTTGGCGTTCTTTTTACTTTTTGGAAGTTTTTTCCACGGATTTCACGTCTTTTTGGAATTTGCTTTATTCATTTTTTTAGGATAACTGTAACTTGAGATGCGATCTTTTGATACTTGGCGTTCTTTTTACTTTTTGAAAGTTTTTCAACGGATTTCACTTCTTTTTGAAATTCATTTTTGTCATTTTTATAGGAAAATTGTAACTTGAGATGCGACCTTTTAATGCTTGTCCTGCTTTCTGCTTTTTTCAAGTTTTTTTTAGGGATTTCACTTCTTTTCCATTTTTTTTTTCAACGAACATCGTAACCCAATTTGGGGCCTTTTAATGCCTGGCCAGCAATAACATTTGAAAACACCTAACTGGAATTAACACATGTCAATACATATTGCAAAAAAAAAATTGCATCCAAACTATTAATCCCCGGTAGGCCAGAGAAGAGACATGAAAACAGGCAAGAGTGAAAATGGTTATACTGAACAGTCAGAGTAGGATTTAAATCCAAAAGCAAATTGTTATTATTTATTTTAGGTATCCGATTTTGTTTCATACATTTTTTTTATATTGCCTCAGAACTCAAGTTTTCAGCAATAAGCTGACAACCATAGGATCCATCATCATTGGCAATTCAAATTCAAGATCTTTAATACCTGGACATAACAATGGATTGAAAGCATAACGTTTCCCTACGAATAACACTTTATTTTGGAAACACAACATGCTAGTATTTTGGTTCGAACTATGAGTTGGAAAAAGCCTTATTCAAAGAATCATCAAAAAATCATAGTATAGCGCGCTAAAGTGGCGAATCAGTATGTCCTTGAATGTTAGCAGCCGTCACAATATAAAAAAAATAGTGATTCAAACGATATATAAATAGTACTTATACTGTTTACCAAATCAAGGGGAAACTTTTTGTAAGAATAAAATGTAAATATCTTTGCCATTTCGTGGCCAACTTCGCTTTTCTATAAGGGTATCATCAACATATGTCCAGCCTGTTCCTGTACTGCGTAACATAGCGCTGAAGTGTCCATGCTGAATATCTTGGCCATGATGGAAAATTGCACTAGAAACTGTATATTTTTCCTGGTTAATTTGCACTATTGAAGTCGGTATCGCTTTAATATTACATTTAATTTTCTCCGTTTTACCGTTGTTCATAGTAAAAAGTGCCAATTGAATGACTACGACAGTTTTCAATGAAGAAAAGTCAAACCTATCAACGACACTGGATTTATGACAGAGTGTACAAGTTCGGCGAGTATATAACGACTTTTCCACGTTCTGATTGATAATATACTGTAGATCTAAAGCTGCCTTCCGTGGTTTAGGCACTTCAAGAGAAATCACAATATTTGGATTGACGTGGATTATTTTGGATCCACAAGCACAACAAGAAGAGACACACCTCATTTGGTGTTGTACAACATTCCTGACAGGAAATAATTTTTCGCAAAGAGAAATAAAAAATGTACCGGGATTTTGTTGACCTACATTGATGAATGGTTCTCCAGCGATACTCTTCACTGCAAACACATCGACATTCATATCATCGCGCATGTATGTACTACGGCCCAAGCGGCACATACTACGGCCCACAGCGGTAAATACAAGCCCAGAGCGGCAGAATCTACGAAAATCCCAACGCGGCAGAAAAATGAATCTTCGAAAAATGAATTAAAAATGTGACGTTAGTCGACGAGGACGTCGAACACTGTAAGAGGGGGAGTGTGACGGTCTGGCAATAATGAGAGATCTAGAGGTGGCCCTAGCGCAGTGGTTAGCGCTCCGGACTACGACTCCGTGGGTCCCGGGATCGAGTCCCACTCGGATCACCTTTTTATTCGCTCATTATTGCTGGACCGTGCCTCGTCACACACATTTTTAAAAATGAAAGAATAATTATAAGTAATTCTCCATAAAAATGAATAGTTTCTCAATAAATTTAAATCGATTTAATAAATTATTCATTGATTTGAAAAAATCTCTAATTTTCCATTCAATTTCCATTCTTTATAAAATCATTTTACAATTCTCCATTTTTAGATAAAAATTGTATTTCCAACATATTTTCATTCATAAATTCAATTATTTTAAAATAAAAAATTTGATTTCCGTTTGAAAATAAATAATTATGGAAAAGTCTGATATATCAGTGCAAATTAAATGGAAAATAATACATTTTTTGAAAACAATCAACAATTTAATCAATCGATTTTAATTTATTAAAAAACTGTTTATTTTTATGAAGAATTACTTTTAATTATTCTTAAAATTCAAAAAATGTCTTTTTAATGCATTTTTCATTTATTAATCAAATTTTGTCAGAATTAATTAATTTCCAATTCAAATAAAATTCTCAATAAATTTTAATTGCAAATGTAATTATTTCAAAAGAAAAAAATCGATTTTCATTCGAAAATGGATGATTGGAATAATTTGATTAATTAATGAACATTTCATTAAAAATTATACATTTTCAGCAATAAAAGAATAATCATATATTTTCTTCTTTAATGATAAATTTTTTCGTAAATACACTGCCGCTCAAAAGTTTAGATACACTACCCAATATTTCTTGCGGCACAAAAAGTTTAATAACTCTGTCAAAAAAGAAGATTTTCCAATTTTCGAAGCGGCGTTTTGAAGGGGATAAATCCAGCTTCAGTTTGCTCCGTTCAAATATTTTCTATGATTTTTTTTCGACTCAGTACGGACTTTGGTTTGTGACTGTTTTTAGGCTTTTTTTTGACCATGGCAAATCAGGCGCACAGCTTCCGAATTTTTTTGATTTTTTCTTTAATGATGACAAACTTAAAACTGCATGCAATAGCTCCATCTTTGTTTTTTAGAAAATTTTTTGCGATTTTTTTTCGAAAAGTTATCTGATTTTTTCCCAAAATCAATCAATTTTGAAAAATTCTAAATAACCCGAGAACTATAGGGTTTAAGAGAAAATGTCAAGAATGAAAAAAGTTGTGTATTTCGACCCTGAATCGCGTCGAATTTTTTTGGAATTATTCTTTGAATTTTTTTTTTTTAGTATTTTTTTCGAAACCAATTTTTTTTTTAAGGCCGATAAAGTAATGATTCAAGGCACTCACCCGACTGAGATAAGTTTCTCTAACTTATCTAAGTGTGGTGAGTGCGTTGAATCATTACTTTATCGGCCTTAAAAAAAAACTAAGTTTCGAAAAAAATACTAGAAAAAAAAAAATTCAAAGAATAATTCCAAAAAAATTCGACGCGATTCAGGATCGAAATACACAACTTTTTTCATTTTAGACATTTTCTCTTAAACCCGATAGTTCTCGGGTTATTTAGAATTTTTCAAAATTGATTGATTTTGGGAAAAAATCAGATAACTTTTCGAAAAAAAATCGCAAAAAATTTTCTAAAAAACAAAGATGGAGCTATTGCATGCAGTTTTAAGTTTGTCATCATTAAAGGAAAAATAAAAAAAATCCGGAAGCTGTGCGCCTGATTTGCCATGGTCAAAAAAAAGCCTAAAAACAGTCACAAACCAAAGTCTGTACTGAGTCGAAAAAAAATCATAAAAAATATTTGAACGGAGCAAACTGAAGCTGGATTTATCCCCTTTAAAACGCCGTTTCGAAAATTGGAAAATCTTCTTTTTTGACAGAGTTATTAAACTTTTTGTGCCGCAAGAAATATCGGGTAGTGTATCTAAACTTTTGAGCGGCAGTGTAGATACCATTGAAAAACTTCCAAAAAGTAAAAAGAACGCCAAGTATCAAAAGATCGCATCTCAAGTTACAGTTTCCCTAAAAAAATGAATAAAGCAAATTCCAAAAAGACGTGAAATCCGTGAAAAAAACTTTCAAAAAGTAAAAAGAACGCCAAGTATTAAAAGATCGCATCTTGAGTTACAATTTTTTCCTTGCAGGTATCACTTTTCAAAAATATATCAATCGCACTTACGAAAAAAAGAAATTGAATCGGAAAAAATTTCAATCCCTACAAAGGGCCACTGCAATAATTATCCAGAGAAATTCTTACGCGTAAAGTTCAAAAATTGAACGAGCAAAAAAAATTGAAATCATTGGTTTCGGTAGCAGCCAAAAATCGGACGTACCGACCATTATCGGTACTGTAACAACATGTTGTCAAAGGGCACTGAAAAACCAATGCGAAAACTTGGCGTGCATGGTTAAGTGAAAAAGTTCGGCGAAGGGCTGTGTCATTGTACTTTTCAGAAACTCGCTCCATGCACGCCCAAAGTAGCAGTATGACGTCATGGATTGGGAAATGAACCAATGCGAGCCCTTTTGCAGATTTGCATATTCGAGACCTCCATTCTATCCTTTCCAGCCACCTATTTATGGCTTATCCGGAATTTTCGATGTTTATTCTGGTCTTCCTCCCCGATTCGATAAACCGTGTCCATCCATATGATATTTCCATATTAAATGAGAATTTCTTGTGTTTGCGCAATTCATGATAGTCTTTTCAATTGAGGAAGAGCCAGGCAAAGCGGAACAGACGGGCGAAACGGGTCACCTCACCAAAAAAAATTATGATTTTTACGAAAAGTATCATGTTTACGAAATTTGAATTGAAAAGGTTTAGATTTTAGAGATTAATGAAAATGTAAAATAGTATATTACACACCTAGGGCAGGAAAATGAGAAAAGTCTCAGATCACACGTAACCACTGTCGGCCGAGGCGAAGCCGAGGCTGACAAACATGTGGTCTGAGGCTTCACTTTTTCCTGGCCGAGGTGTGTATAAGATTTTTCTGTCCGACGCAGCCGGAATTTCGGGCCGGAGGGCAGAAAATTTTATTTTTTTAGGCCATTGTTGTGCTGTCGCTCCACCTCTCTAAGAGCCAGGCAAAGCGGAACAGACGGGCGAAACGGGTCACCCCACCAAAAAAAAATTATGATTGTTACGGAAATCATCATTTTTACGAAATTTGAATTGAAAAGGTTTAGATTTTAGAGATTAATGAAAATATAAAAATTTCATTTTTTAGGCGATTATTGTGCTGTACCCGCCTCTCCGCGAAAACAGATTCTTTATCTTCCCGTGCTTTTTCACTTAACCATGCACGCCAAGTTTTCGCATTGGTTTTTCAGTGCCCTTTGACAACATGTTGTTACAGTACCGATAATGGTCGGTACGTCCGATTCTTGGCTGCTACCGAAACCAATGATTTCAATTTTTTTTGCTCGTTCAATTTTTGAACTTTACGCGTAAGAATTTCTCTGGATAATTATTGCAGTGGCCCTTTGTAGGGATTGAAATTTTTTCCGATTCAATTTCTTTTTTTCGTAAGTGCGATTGATATATTTTTGAAAAGTGATACCTGCAAGGAAAAAATTGTAACTCAAGATGCGATCTTTTAATACTTGGCGTTCTTTTTACTTTTTGAAAGTTTTTTTCACGGATTTTTATACAAAGTAATATACACTACCGGCGAAAAGTTTCCGGACAAAAATTCAGAAGAGTGCCGGGACGGTTTTTCGTGCCATTTTGCCGGTAGTTGGCCTATGCCAATTTGAGTAATGCCGTTTTGAAGAGGAAGGTTTCACCTTCAATTTGGTTTTTTTTTTAAATTTCTACGATTTTTTTTACACTCAGCACTCAGTTTTGAAAGCGACAATTTTTCGTCGTTTTTTATCACTGTTTAGAGTGGACCCTGTTTATAGTAAAAATGTTTTTTAGGCATTTCTACGGATGGAATAATAAAGGTAGAAGTCCAAGCTTTAATTTCATTTTTTAGAAATTTTCATACGATTTTTTTTTCAAAGATATTTCGTTTTTTCAGAAAAAATCGATGATTGGGAAATTGCTCCGTAGTACGAAAACGATGAGGGTTACATTAAAACCTCAAGACGCTAAAGAGTTCTATTAGATTATGCTGAGTTGACCAGAATTTTTTCAGATTTTCCTTTTTAAATTTTTTCCTCATCTATTTGAGATCGCAGCTCGATTGATCGGGAAGACCGAATCGCATTGATCTTAAGCTTTAGAAGTAACACGGGGCCTCCGCGAACGCTTTTTATCAATTTTGGATTCTGTGTCTCTCAAAAGCTATTCATCGCATCTTCGACCATTGATTTGGCTATTTTCAATCGCTTCGCGATGTAGCAAATTTTAAACCCTTAATTCCGAAGTGCAAGGATTGCTGCACGCTTTTTGACACTTGAATTAAGTCGCTGACCTATTTTCTTCTTCCAAAATGAAATAAAATAAACTCCAATAAACTCGAAAATTACAGTTTATCAACGGATAATTTAATAATTTACGATAAAGCGAATCTCGCGAAAACGTAAACGAGAAACAACAATGCATAGGACTCGCGACTGTGTCGAAAAGCGTGCATCAGAGCGTGCATCAATCCTTACACTTCGCAATCAAGCGTTCAGAAATTGCTACATCGCGAAGCCATTGAAAATAGCCAAATCAATGGTCGAAGATGCGATGAATAGCTTTTGAGAGACACAGAATCCAAAATTGATAAAAAGCGTTCCCGGAGGCCCCGTGTTACTTCTAAAGCTTAAGATCAATGCGATCCGGTCTTCCCGATCAATCGAGCTGCGATCTCAAATAGATGAGAAAAAATTTCCAAAAGAAATATCTGAAAAAATTCTGGTCACCTCAACATAATCTAATAGAACTTTTTAGCGTCTTGAGATTTTAATGTAAACCTCATCGTTTTCGTACTACGGAGCTATTTCCCAATCATCGATTTTTTCTGAAAAAACGAAATATCTTAGAAAAAAAATCGTAGGAAAATTTCTAAAAAATGGAATTGAAGCTTGGACTTCTACCTTTATGATTTCAACCGTAGAAATTCCTGAAAAACATTTTTACTCTAAACGGGGTCCACTCTAAACAGTGATAAAAAACGACAAAAAATTGTCGTTTTCAAAACTGAGTGCTGAGTGTAAAAAAAAATCGTAGACATTTTTTAAAAAAACCAAATTGAAGGTGGAACCTTCCTCCTCAAAACGGCGTTGGTTAAATTGGCATAGGCCAACTACCGGCGAAATAGCACGAAAAAACGTCCCGGCACTCTTTTAAATTTTTGTCCGGAAACTTTTCGCCGGTAGTGTATAGATATGTGAGTCATAATTTTCCAACTGCGGTTGCACTTTTTTAATACTTGGCGTCTTTTTTTTACTTTTATAAAGTATGAATAACGACAAAACATTGTCGTTTTCAAAACTGAGTGCTGAGTGTAAAAAAAAATCGTAGACATTTTAAAAAACAATTAAAATGAAGGTGGAATCTTCCTCTTCAAAACGGTGTTGGTTAAATTGGCATAGGCCAACTACCGGCGAAATAGCACGAAAAAACGTCCCGGCACTCTTTTAAATTTTTGTCTGGAAACTTTTCGTCGGTAGTGTACCTGTATTTAAATTGTGAATATTGGAATTTTAAACTTGTTAGTTTATTCTTGTCACGAAAGAGTTGCTGGATCTGATTTTTATCCGTAGTCCGATGCCATGACTATGCTTGAATACAATACGGTCATAAAAAAAATCAAATACACAAAAGTCGAGATAGCCACCTCTAAAAATTGAGTGACCGCGCTCATTTTTTTTGTGAAATTTTCAGTTTTTGTTACCTAACAATAGCACGAGAATCCAGAAGAAAAAAAAAGAATTTTTTTTTTTTAATCAGTCTGATCCGCATATGTATGGCACCGGGTGAAGCAAAGCCCGTCACCAATATCACGGATGAAAAGGGAAAAGAGGAGAGGCCCCAAAACTGAACTCTGTGGGACACCCATATTGGTGTCACGCCAGGGAGAGAGAGCTCCCCTGTCATCCACGACTGCTTGAGTTCGATTCGAAAGGTACGAAAAGAACCAGGCAAGTGCACTGTCAGAGAAACCCAAAAGACGCAGTTTGTGGAGTAGCAAGTGATGTGGTACCGTGTCGAAAGCCTTGCTGAAGTCAAAGAGCACCAGAACTGTCAGTTTCCTGTCATCAACCACTTGCCTGATATCTTGGTTAAGTTCCAATAATGCTGTTTGAGTGCTGTAGCCTCGTCTGAACCCAGATTGGAATGGATCAGCAAGGGAGTTGACCGCAAGAAAATCCGTAATCTGCCCAGAGACAATACGCTCCAGTGCCTTGGACAACTCACAGAGATTGGCAACCAGCCGAGTGTCAGATACCGACGCAGGAGGAACAGATTTGAGAAGCGGTCGAATAAAAGCTTTTTTCCACAATGAGGGAAAAAATGATAGACGTAAGCTGGTATTGAAGATGTTCAAAATGTGGTCAAGCAAAAGAGATGAAGCCTTAAGGATAGCAAAATTAGAGAGAGAATCAGGACCTTGGGAAAGAGAGAGTGAGTGAGAGGAAGAAAGAACTAAACTCAACGACTCAATCGTGATTTCAGAGAAGCGAAAGGTGGGCTGGTTAGGAGACAAAGGTGGAAGATTGAGTGAAAAAATAGAGTCGGCAGAACGCGCAGCCGAAGAAGAAATAGCTGCATAGAAGGAGTTGAGATCGTCAGGCGAAAAGAAGGCGAATGGAGAGGAACCTCTAGGCCTCGTGAGTGAAAGAAATGAGAGCTCCCTCCAGATTTTAGAGGGATCTGAGATCGACGAGATGCGGTGACAATAAAAGCGGTCCCTAGCAACGCGCAGTTCCAACGAGAGTTCATTGCGGAAAAGACAGTACACTGACATAGATAACAGATCTCGCGATCGCTTTGCCATATTATAGAGCTTACTTCTGTGTTTCATCTTCGAGCACAGTTCAGGAGTAAGCCACGGAGCCGAAGAACGTTTTAAGGTCCAGTGAGTTATCGGTGCGAAGGAGTCGAATGTATTGCTGACAGTAGTAGAGAATTTGTTTGAAATATCGTCAAACTGATCAGTAGAAGAAAGAGAGGAAACGGAAGAAAGATTTAGCCGAGATAAAGAGGATGAGAGAGAGGTCAAATAGTCATTTACCGCAAAATGTTTAATGTTACGACGAGCAATGGTGAGAGGAGTTCGAGAATCGGGTTGAAACTTATAGGTTAGTTCAAGCAGATCATGCCCGGCAATGAATGGAGCAGTGTATTTCGTGAACGAGATAAACTTTGTTGGACTGTCGATCAAAATTACATCAAGGAGGGAATGAGACGAGCTAGTATGGAAGGTGGCGCCAGAGTCGACAATATGAAAAGAATGAGCTAGAGCTAATTCGCGGAGAGAGTTGGATTCGACATTATTTCGTAACAGATCGCAATTAAGGTCACCTGTAATAACTATATTCTGATAATTGATGGAAAGGCCAGAGATAATTTCAGAGAAGTCATTAAATAAAACTCCCTTGGGTCGCCGGTAGATCGTCGCAAATAATAAGGCCCGGCATTGAGAATTACGAATCTCACCTATCACGTATTCAGGAGCATTTGAGAATTCCTGAGCAGAGACAGCTAATAATTTAAAACGCAAGGAGTTATGTATATAGCAATCCACCCCACCACCACGCTTGCCCACTCGATCGTTACGGATTAAATAGTAGTCTGGAAGAGAGACAAGATCATCCGCGATGCGCTCATGAAGCCAAGTTTCAGTGACTGCAATGATGTGATAGAAATTATTGGTAACATGTGCTGAGAAGAAAGGAAAATGACCGAGCAGAGAGTTAGCGTTGAAAGATGCAATATTCAAGAATGAAGAAGAAGGAGGTGCAATCACTGAAGCCCTTGGTTGATTCACGAACCCAGGCAGTCAGGCAACCCGATCGAGGTCAGATTCAGAACGTAAGATGATCGCGTCGGGACAGCCCTCTCTTCTAACCTTGACGACACCGTGAATTGCCCAGACCCGGGAAAAATTGAGGCGACGAGCTCTCGACTTCGCCAGCAAAAGAAGTTTGTGAATGTGAGATGGAAGGAGTTCACTTACATAAACACGGTCGTCTCGGTTGAGAGAGAAGACATCCCGAACGGACAAGTTTTTCTTCGCAAATGCTTTTTCCAGGACGAAGTCGCGAGTGATGACGAATTTCATTCGACAGATTAGAGATGTTCTTGTTGCAGTCGCCAGAGAGACGGTGGTTGAAGCCTGCGATGAAGGTTGCGATGTTTTCGGTTTCATGAAACGCGCATCGAAGACATCATCGGTGAGCTGAGGAACGCCGAGAGACGTAAAGACCGCGCGCACAGTCTCAAAGTCGGTGATCGAAAGTTCAGCGGGAACACCACGAATCACAAGTCCAGCTGAGTCCGAATAAGAAGAGAGAGAGTCAGCGTATGTGACAGTCGTGGATGGAGTTGGAATAGACGTAGCGGAGTTTACGGAAGAGGCCAAGTTAAAGCACGTCTGCTTTACAGAGTTGATTTCTTCTAGGTGAAGCTGCTTTAACAAAGAGACCTCCTGAGCTGTATTGCGGGCCAATGAGTCAGCGCCTTCGACTAAGGACCGAAGGTCGCGACGGTCAAAAGAAAGAGAGGAAAAATCATTGCGCAATATCGAGACCGACTCGATTACTCCAGCTACCGTAGACTGGATGGCTGAATACTGCTGGTGCAAAACCAACTTCAGGTCCTCGATCTTTTTGTCTATTTTGGTGTCAATTGCAGCAGCATTGGCTTGAAGTTGGCGCATTACATCATCTAAGGTGGAACGAGATGGTGAAGACGAAGTTTCGATTTGAATAGAGGTATCTTTCTCGAGAGAGAAAGAGAGAGAGAGATTTGATTTAATTTGATTTGTATTTTATGCCTAGGATAACGATCCTTTGGGCAACTATTTCCATACATTAAAGAGTACAATAAAACTTAAAACTAAAACTTACAACTAAAGCAATCGAGTTTGCACCGTTTAAATCGTGACAAATTTTTTCGTACAATTGTGATACAGTGATTTGGCATACTTAGGGTAATACACTAGTAAGTACAATTACAAAAAAAAAAAAAATTATGAATTACAAGTATAGCAATAGGGATGAGCTCATAAGTAGATAAAGGAACAGAAACTGGCCACAGCGGCCTGTGACAAATCAGACAGCATGCAGGTTGGAATGATGAGCAAATAGCAATGCTTTGCAGGTACCCAAGGATGTGGAAGAAGTAATATTGGCAGGGAGGGAGTGCCAAAAATAAATCGCTGAAGGGACGAATGAGTTGCGCTAGGCCATGGTTCTGAAGGATGGAATTTGAAAAGTATCAGGAGGATAAAGACGAGGTGGACGCTATGGCGGAGGCGCAAGGACGCACAATTCTTTTATGTAAGAGGGGGATCTATTTTTTAGGATATTGAAGGTGGAGATTCCAAGGAAGTAAAGCCTCCTGGACTTGACTGTGAGCCAACCCAAGCGACGACGATGGGGTGTGATGTGTTCATCTCGTTTCAAGTTAAAGATAAATCGAATTGCACAGTTCAGTAGCCTTTCGAGTTTGAGATTTTGTTCCTTAGTGACATCATTGTAAACTAGGCAACAATAATCGAGGAGTGGGAAAATAAGCGAAGTTCCAAAAGTGACCTTGAGTTCGAGTGACAGTGCATTACGATGATAACGTAGTTTATACAGTGAGAAGTTGATTTTTCGAGAGATGTGTAAAATGTGTTTATGCCATGATAGATTGTTCGTCATAATAACTCCGAGATTTTTTGCTTCCACTACATAAGGGAGGGTGATATTGTTCACTGCAATATTGGGTAAAGATGACAGGTCAATTCGATTTATGTAAGTACTGCTGCCTAGTATGAGAACTTTCGATTTGTCAAGATTCAATTTCAAACCGTTTTCACGTGCATAAGTGGCAATAATATTGACGTCATGAGCTATTTTGGTGAGGCCTTCTTGAAGCATTGATGGGGAGCAGCTCAGACTGATTTGCGTATCATCCGCAAAGGCTAGGTATTGACAGTATTTTAGGTTTTCACCTATATCGTGAATAAATAAAGAAAAAAGCCAAGGACCCAACACCGAGCCTTGCGGTACGCCAGTAGTAGTCGCTCTCCAGTCAGAAATGCATCTTTGATCATCAACTATGGCTTGGGACCTGCCAGTTGAGTAAGAATGGAAGAAGGCAAGAGCGTTGCCACTGATGCCCAGTTTATGGAGTTTAGACAGCAATAAAGGATGAGGAACGATATCGAACGCTTTGCTGAAATCAAATAGTACCAGAATAGTTAGTTTTCTTTCGTCAACTGATTTTTTCACATCATTGCAAACTTTCAAAAGTACTGTTTGTGTGCTGAAATTTTTTCGGTACTCCGATTGACGTGGATCAAGTAGATCGTTCTCTTCAAGGAAGTCAGACAGTTGATCAATACGAGTCTCTCCAGTAATTTAGAAAACTCACACAAGTTGGCTATGGGGCGACAATCAGACACTGTTCGAGGTGGATTGGCTTTTAATAAAGGGCGAATGAAGGCTCTTTTCCATATCGTCGGAAAATATGCCAGTCTGAGACAGTTGTTGAATAGAGAGGCTAGAGTTGAGGATAATGCTAGTAGCGATTTGTGGATGGCAAATAAGGAAATGTTGTCAGATCCGGCAGAGAAGTTGAAGATTTGATACAACGCAAGATATCGTTTGGTGTAATGTTGTTAAATTCAAACATGGGGTGGTCGCCGGGCGGATCGGATAAGAGGGAGCGATAGTCGGCAACTGTGCAAGCTGGTAAAGTACTGGAGATGTTGGTAAAGAAATTATTGAGCTCGTTATGCGTATAAAACATGAGAGGGAATGCCGGTACAGATTTGGCCAAGCGTGGATAGTTCTTTCCATATTTTGGTAGGATCAGTGATATTAGACAATCGCTGTATGTTATAGTCATTCCTAGCCTTCCTTAGTTCTTGAGTGAGCTCATCCCTACATCGACGGTACATTCTAAGATGCTCGGTGCTTCCTGTGCATCTGGCTTTTTTATATAAATAATTCTTATGTCTGATTCGGGATTTTAATCGTTCGTTCAACCAGGGAGTGCAAGGCTTTTTCACTTTAAAAGTTTGATACGGAGCATGGATATCGAGGGCAGAGTTGACGACGTGTTGAATTTCATTAATTGTAAGATCAATGTCAGCATTGGATGACAATAACAGTTCACGATCAAGGCCGCTCAAATCCAGCCCTATGCGTAGACTTTCTAGAAAAGAGGCGTCGTCAAAGTTTCTGATAGTGCGACGAGTTATGAGCTTTTCGCGAACAGTGTCCGACGCAGAAGCATAGGTTAGAGCAAGGAAATCATGCCCGGCAATGAACGGCGTATCGGATTTGGAATATTGAAGATTTTTGCTCGGACAATCTATTAAAAAAATGTCGAGCCATGAGTTTGACGTAAGCGTATGATGAGTTGCACCGCTTTCGACGATATGTAAAGCGTGAGAATAAATAAACTCTTTAAGAAAGGTTGATTCAAAGTTATTTGTTAAGAGCCATCGAGCATACGCAGCGCCAGGACTTATTTAGTTGTCCCTGGTGACTGGGACAACTAAAATCCTTTTCAACCGGATTTCGTCGCGAATTTTATGTTTACACGAAAAAAAAAAACACCGAAAAATTCGTTATCACAGTGCGAAGGCGGGTCTGGTCCTTATCCAAGAGCCAGATTTTTTATTTGCGCGCAATAAATTAGTAAAAATATGGAGTGACAAGGCCACGCCATGACAGCTTTTGCGCGCGTTGCGAAGAACAATTAAATAAAAAATCACCGTTCACTTCACACAATCAAACGGACCAGACCCGCTTTCGCACCATTTCACTGCACAAAAAAAATTTACTTCCGATGATTTAGACGAAAACTCGCGGAGAAATCCGGTAGAACAGCACGCGACTCGTACGAAGCGGAGCGGCGGCCATATTGGCGTGCTCAACCGTGGGTAGCGGGTTCCAGCTTTGGCCGTCAGGTTCGCTAGGCGAGACTGTCAGTAAAATCGAACAGGCGTGTATCCGCGGCAATATGAAATCGTGAACGCAAGAAGGATTTTGAAGTCCCGATGTTTTCGAAATTTTTCAGAGTCCCACGATTTTCTCCAAAGGGCACTTTTTTTTCGGCCTCGACACGATTAGCTCATTCGATAGAGGATCGAATGAAACGCGTTTCTAGCCTATCGTGGGAGGAGATTTTTTTTTTTTTTATACGAAAAATTTCAAAGTCCAGAAATGCTCGAATTTTTTCAAAGTCCCAGGATTTTCTCCAAAGGGCATTTTTTTCGGCCTCGACACGATTAGCTCATTCGATAGAGAATTGAATGAAACGCGTTTCTAGCCTATCGTGGGAGGAGATTTTTTTTTTTTATTCGAAAAACTTCAAAGTCCAGAAATGCTCGAATTTTTTCAAAGTCCCAGGATTTTCTCCAAAGGGCACTTGTTTTTCGGCCTCGACACGATTAGCTCATTCGATAGAGAATCGAATGAAACGCGTTTCTAGCTTATCGTGGGAGGAGATTTTTTTTTTTTTTTTTATTCGAAAAATTTCAGATTCCAGAAATCCTCGAATTTTTTCAGAGTCCCACAATTTTCTCTGAAGGGCGATTTTCATTGCATTTCGATAGATTAGTTATTGTTGCTTGTAGAAAAAAAAGTTCTATAACAGCTGTTTACCACATGTGTTTCAAATAAACAAAATAGCCCTGATGAGCATGTGCCATTTTCGATTATAAAATTACATTGCTTCACATAGATGACTGCGAGAGTGTAAGGATCACGTTCGAAGGGTCCGGGGTTCAAATCTTCAACGGTGCAATTTTTTTTTTTTTACTAAGCATCGTTGTAAAATTATTTATTGAATTACCAAACGCATTTTTACCTTTAACATATTTTTTGTAACATTGTTTATTACTAAATCATATATATATATTTTTTTTGTGAGGTGAATTCCTCCGAAAAATTCCCCAACTTCCGGTATGGAAAAAAAGTGCTTCTTCATTTCACGAGTAGTTTGTTTGGATGCCAAGTGAACTAGGAAAAAAGGTTCGTTACGATCGGAACTACGGAAGTAATTTTTTAAACGGACTCAACATTTCGAAAAACTTTGCAACTTCCGGTATGGAAAAAGGCGACTTTTTTTATTTTAGGGACAGATCGTTACCATCGCCACGTACGGAGAAATTGCGATTTCGTGATCATCAAACTCATCAAGCTATTTTTTTAAGGGGGTTGAATATTTCGGAAAATATCTCCACTTCCGGTATGGGAAAAAACGACTTTTTTACTTCACGAGTAGTTCGGTTTCATGCCCAGTGAACTAGGAAAAAAGTTTCAGGATGATCGGAACTACGGAAGTAATTTTTTAAGGGGACTAAAAATTTCGAAAGACTTCACAACTTCCGGTATGGAAAAAAACGACTTTTTTATTTTAGAGACAGATCGTTACCATCGCCACGTATGAAAAATTTCGATTTCGTGATGACCAAACTCATTAAGCTATTTTTTTAAGAGGATTGAATACTCCGAAAAATCCCTCAACTTCCGTTATGAAAAAAAAACTTTTTTTATTTCACGAGGAGTTTATTTGGAAGCCAAGTGAACTGGGAAAAAAGTTTCGCGACGATCGGAACTACGGAAGTAATTTTTTAAAGGGACTAAATATTTCAAAAGACTTCACAACTTCCGGGATGGGAAAAAGCGACTTTTTTGTTTCAGGAACAGATCGTTACCATCGCCAGGAATGAAGAAATTTCGATTTAGTGACGATGGTTTGACCGTTTGGTTTTAAATTACTCGTGAAAAAAAAGTTCTTTTTTTCTAGACCGGAAGTTGAGAAATTTCTCGGAGTATTCAACCGTCTTAAAAAAATAGCTCCATGAGTTTGATCGTCACCAAATCGGAATTTCTTCCTTCCCGGCGACCCTAACAAACTGTCCCTGAAATAAAACAATCGCATTTTTCCATACCGGAAGTTGCGAAGGTTTCGAAATATTGAGTGCGTTTAAAAAATTACTTCCGTAGTTCCGATCGCCGCAAAACTTTTTTCCTAGTACATTTGGCATCCAAATAAACTACTCGTGAAATAAAAAAGTCCTTTTTTCCCATACCGGAAGTGGAGAAATTTTTCGAAGTATTCAACCCCCTCAAAAAAATAACTTAATGAGTTTGATCATCACCAAATCAAAATTTCTTCATACGTGGCGATGGTAACGATCTGACCCTGAAATAAAAAAGTCGCTTTTTCCAATACCGGAAGTTGCGCAGTCTTTCGAAATATTTAGTCCCTTTAAAAAATTACTTCCGGCATTGCGATTTTCCCGAAACTTTTTTCCTAGTTCACTTGGCATAGAACTAAACTACTCGTGAAATAAAAAAGTACTTTTTTTCCATACCGGAAGTGGAGTAATTTTCCGAAATATTCAACTCCCTTAAAAAAATAGCTTAATGCGTTTGATCATCACGAAATCGAAATTTCTTCATACGTGGCGATGGTAACGATCTGTCCCTGAAATAAAAAAGTCGCCTTCTTCCATACCGGAAGTTGTGAAGTCTTTCGAAATTTTTAGTCCCCTTAAAAAATTACTTCCGTAGTTCCGATCATCCTGAAACTTTTTTCCTAGTTCACTGGGCATAAAACCGAACTACTCGTGAAATAAAAAAGTCGTTTTTTTCCCATACCGGAAGTGGAGATATTTTCCGAAATATTCAACCCCCTTAAAAAAATAGCTTGATGAGTTTGATCATCACGAAATCGAAATTTCTCCATACGTGGCGATGGTAACGATCTGTCCCTAAAATAAAAAAGTCGTTCTTTTTCATACCGGAAGTTGTGAGGTCTTCCGAATTATTTAGTCCCCTTAAAAAATTACTTCCGGAATTCCTGTCACCTGCCGATATGGCACGGCCATAATTTTTTCTCACGTTTATTGCTGAGGTATCGTCGCGACGCATCCGGTGCTTGCGAACCGACATGCGGTTGCGACGATCTTCGCGGGAGCGAGATTGGAGGATTCCGCGGAAAACGCTGACCGGACATGGGAACGTCTCTGGTTGCGTTTTCTCGCGGATGGGAGATGGTCTCTAGACTCCTGGACGTTTGCGAACATCCAGCGAGCATTAAATCTAGTTAGTCTTTGTCGAGCATTATAAGCGAGAGCTTCTCCCAAAGTTACCTCCTGATCAAGTGCTCGCATAGCGTCCCGAAAAACTCCATTGAATCCGCTATCACACAACTCGATCCAGTAGGACGAAGTGATAGAAAGGCGCATTGGAGAGTGTCGCGTCGCGGTGGTAAATCTTACGTTCAGTTAGATTAGTGTCTTACCCCCAACCACGAACTATACCAGTCGTGTACAATTAAGTTAATAAATAGTTCTTTAGTGTAACGTTCGTGTAATAGTGTGTTGTACGAGTGTGTGTATGCGAGAGTGTGTGAGAGAGAGAATTGCGACTCGCGATCTGTTAATTTAAGGCAATAATCGCGACCCGTCGGCAACGCGTTGCTGAATCCGGACGACGACGAGTAAGTAAATTTTGTATCGCACTGTAGCGCGAACACGAGAGTCTCCACAGCTCCTCGCGTTTCCACGCTACCGATATTGTAAAATAAACCGCCAGTTTGATTGTTAACCGTCGAACATTTATTTCCCCCTGACAAATTCCTGACTCCAGAATCGTCCTGTAGAGGACGAGACCAGAAAAAACCCACATAAAATAAATAAAAACCGCTTGCGCTTCTCGCAAGCGGGTTAACAAACACGTGCGCACCGCTCCGCACGTAAAATTCCGATCGTCCCGAAACTTTTTTCCTAGTTCACTTGGCATCTAAATAAACTCCTCGTGAAATAAAAAAAGTTTTTTTTTCATACCGGAAGTTGAGGGATTTTTCGGAGTATTCAAACCCCTTAAAAAAATAGCTTAATGAGTTTGACCGTCACAAAATCAGAATATCTTCATTTATAGCGACCCTAAAAAACTGTCCCTGAAATAAAACCGTCGCATTTTTCCATACCGGAAGTTGCAAAGTTTTTCGAAATATTGAGTCCGTTTAAAAAATTTCTTCCGTAGTTCCGATCGTTGCGAAACTTTTTTCCTAATTCACTTGGCATCTAAACAAACTCCTTGTGAAATAAAAATAAGTCCTTTTTTCATACCGGAAGTTGAGGGATTTTTCGGAGTATTCAACCCCCTTAAAAAGTAGCTCCAGACGTTTAATCGTCGCCAAATCGGAATCTCTTTATTCATAGCGATCCTAACGATATGTCCCTGGAATAAAACAGTTGCAATTTTCCATACCGGAAGTTGCAAAGTTATTCGAAATATTGAGTCCGTTTAAAAAATTACTTCCGTAGTTCCGATCGTCGCAAACCTTTTTTCCTAGTTCACTTGGCATCCAAACAAACTACTCGTGAAATAAAGAAGCACTTTTTTCCATACCGGAAGTTGGGGAATTTTTCGGAGGAATTCACCTCACAAATATATATATATATTGTGACGTTGTCACTTTTGTTGCCAGCTGTCGAGCCGCGGCGAGAGCTACCGGATCCCAGTCTGGGACCGGCCTTTTCTTTTTTATCTGATTTCAGCCCCCCCCAGGATCGAGGAGGACCGAACGAGCCGACGAACTTGGAGAAAACACCACGAACTTCCCTGAACATTCCCGCGAGCGCGAGCGAGCGACCCACCGACCGAGCGAGCAGCTGATTCGCCCTAAAACTCGCGCACTTGACCCACTTACGAATTTCTCCCTCCCTCCCCCGCGTGTCAATTTTCGTGTTCTCCCCTTAGCCCCACTCACTTTAGCCCGCACACACTCGTTTTTCGCGACAAGCGTCGAGTCGCGGAAACCGTGTCACCCATCGTCCCTCCGACAAGGCTTGTCCGTCGAGTCGGAGGAAACTCAATGGTTTCCGCGGCGTCCAGGCGCGTTTTCGACAATACGACCGCGACTCTGCCACGGCTGTTTTGACAGCCGTGGGCGCCGCCATCTTGCTCGAGCCTCGGTCTCGCGAGGCAGGCAGCGTGGCGCCAGCGCCCGGTCGCGAGACCGACGTAGGCGCCACCTGTGTGCGATCTCGCGAGGCCGACGCTCGATAAGCGGATCAATAATTGGTCGGCTCTAAAGCCGCGTTTTGATTGGCTATCGGAACGTTCGCGAAGCTTCGCGAGCGTCCCGAGGGGCTGGAGGTGACGCTCGAGCTCTCTCTCTTCCGCTTCGGACTCGACACGCGTAACATCGCTGTCCAGTTTTTTTGTGTTTCTCTCGAGATTTTGTGTGCAAATTATCAAAGTTAAATCATTACGACGACCCGGCTTCCCGAAGGACCACTCTCTGAGCATTTTCTGGATTACTTCGGCATCGTATTCTCGTGTTTTCTCTCAAAACCGAGACGACAAGTAAGTCCTTCGATTCTTGCCGGGCGTGCGACGCCATTTTCCCCTTGTCGTTGACTCTTCCCCAAACACCCAAATTTTCGTCATTTTCGTTCGCTTTCTCGAACTTTTCGTTCGAGAAGGAGATTATTTCGTCGATCAGTCGACGCGACGAGTGTTGTGCCATCGAGTTTGCCCCTGTTAATTATTCGTGAAATCGTTTTTGCCCCTTTTTGCCCGTCATTCCCTCCCGTGATTTTTCGAGTCAGTGTTTCGCGTTTTCGAGCCCCGTCGCGATATTTATTTGCATATTTTTTTCGCCTCCCATCGTCGATCGCCCCCCTCGCGTCCCTTTGTCATTAATTTAGCCCTATTTTTCGCGTTTTCGTGTGTGACGCGAGTGAGATTTCGCTCGATTCATTCAATCGGGTTCCGCCGACGCGGCCCGGTTCGAGCGTCCGCGTGGTTCGTTCGATCGCGTGGCTCGCTCGCGCGTCGTTCCCCTTTTTGTCACTGGTATTGTAAGACGCCTGAGTTTCAGGGACCCTCTGTCCTTGCGTTTAAGTTTTTCTTGATTCTCCCTGAGCCAGTCCAATTTATTTTCATTAATACAACTCATTTATTATTGTTTTCGTTCAATTTTTGGCCATTTTTTTTTGTAACGGTTGCTGGACCGATTTAACCAGCTGGCGCCCCTTATTTTTCTCATATAAATTCCCTTATTTTCATTGTATAAACTCGCTAAATAAATCCGAAACTTGTTTTTATCATTTTAATTCATTTTTCGCAGCGTTTATTTATTTTTCCCCCACAATTTCTCTTGCGCTTGTGTCGAACCCGTCACAAATTTTTGGCGCCCAACGTGGGGCCTGAAAAACATATTAATTATTAACTTTTCCCCATTTTCTCATAATACCCTTCAATAACAAACAAAAAAATTTCCAATTAATTAAATTCAGCCATTTTGAACAATTTTTCGACTTTTTTGACCTGATTTTTCGTGTCTCGAATCTCGCCCGAGTGAATCGGTGCGAGAAAATTCTTTTTCGTTGTCCCATTGTTTTAGCGTGCAAAATAGTGCTCACCAGTGACCCCCCTCCCCTTTCACGCGTTCGACGATTGCACAACGCTTCGGCGCGAGACTGCCGAACGTTAATTCTCTTGTTTTGACGACCTTGAGATTTCCTATCCCATTTTCCTTGTGTTTTTCGATATTTTTCTGACTTGTGGAATATTTATGTGATAATTAAGAGTAATTCTGTTCGATTTTTGAGTTTTTTGTGTGTTTGTCGAGTTTTGCGTGATTACGCCACTCGACGTGAATATCGCCCTTCCCCCCCCCTCAGCAATAACCCTCCGTGCCCAATATTCGTCGTAAAAATTCCCCGAAAAATATTCTCGCCCTCCCAACGTGATTAAAAATAATTTTCGTCAATTCCGTGACGATTAAAAATTCCCTTTTGTCATTTATTCCCGTTTTGTCACTAATTTTTCGTTTTTCTTTGAAATTTCGGGTTTTCAACCGATAATTAAATGACCTTTTGTTCTTTTCATCCCCTAGCATAATTTTGGTCAAGTTTTCGGGCCAAATAAATTACGTTCCGTTTTCTAAATTTTTATTTCGTCCCCTTTTCTCATTTTTACTATTTTTAATTCCTTTTTTTTGAGATAAATTCACTCCCCCTCGTCATAATTGCGCTTCGTGGAGTGCAATCGAATCCCCGTTTGATTAAAAATTTTCCAATAAATTCTATTTAATTTATTTTCGTATTTTTCTGTATTTTTCCCCCTTTTTCGCGATGGATCTCCCGGTTAGCGTTTCAGTTTCAACCGTAACAGTGACCACCCCTATTTGTGCGGCCCCTACGACCACAACGGCGACGAGTAGTGGCTTGGGTCACACTCAGTATCGACCGGCACCCACTGGCCCCTCAATAACGGCCCTAACTAATGAAATAGAGGGCCTGACGGATTTTTCCGAGATACTTTTCCGTGGCGATCGAGCAGGCATAAGCCTGGAGGGATCGATCGAACAAGTCAAGGATCGGCTCTTGAGACACGAGATCCGAGCTCGTTACCCCTACATTCCCATCCATTGGCGTGAGCATCGCGACAATCGAGTCGGTCTTCCGTACACGCTGATACATGCGTTGGAAGTCCCGGATGTCGCCGAAGTTTTGTGGCCTCCGCCAACGCCAGCACCAACCCTGCCTATTCGGTCTTCGTCTCCCCCTCCTCCGGTTCCCTCGCCCCGAAGTCGACCATCCCAGGCAACCAACCCATTCAGAGCCCCCCCCAGAAGCCAACTGTCCCTTGAACCGGACTTTAGTTTAGAAGACACGCCCGAAAATTTGCCCGAACCCTTAATCCCTCTTCCCGGACGAACCCCTGGTCCAACCGTGACATTTGCCCTTCCCCCTTCCCCTGAAATGACCAGACGATCTCTCCCTCCTCTTCCCCTGTCCCACCGACCTCGCTTATTGATTCCTGATGTCCCGGAACCTCATTTTGACGACCCGACAGACTTTACGAGAACGTACACAGTTCCAACGACCCGACCCCAACACAACAGCACCCGTCTGCCCCCAGTCCTTCCACCAGCACCCAGACGGAGTTTACCATCTGCCCTCCCCACAACAAGCCACAACACCACCCGAACAGAGCTTTCTTCCACGCGGTTGGGCCGAGACATTCACTCCGCCAATCACTGGAAGAAATATGGCCCAAAATTTGCCGGAAAACGCGAAGAAGACGCGGAGGAGTTCCTTCAAGAACTCCATGAGTACGGTCTGGGTCAAGATTTGTCTGAGGACGAATTATTGCGCGCGTTGCCCGAGGCGTTCACAGGCGCTGCGCGTCTGTGGCATCGCGTTGAGAAAAGTAACTGGCATGATTACGAAGGTTTCGTATTTCATTTCAGAGAACAATTTGGCCACGGTGATTTGCAGGATCGTCTGAGGCACGAGGTGGAACTTCGTACCCAGGGGCCTGGCGAACCCGTCGCCGAATATTTGGTCAAGTTAAAGGCCCTTTTCGACCAGTTCAACCCTCCCCTTTCCCTCGAGACCCAATTGGATATTTGCTATCGCAATTTGCACCCCGATTTTTCCGCCCACATCAGACGAGACGAGGTACAAAGTTACCTCGACCTCAAGCGTATGTGTCGGCGTAGAGAAGAGCTCGTTGAACGAGCTAAGGCATATCGCCCACCCCCGAGTGCACGCCAATCGTCCTTCCCTTCAAGTGCGTACAAGCCGGCCGAAAAAGCCACACCAGGCAAAGTGGCGGCGTTACAGGCTCCGAAAGACGCCCAGACGGCCCTGAAAACTCCGAATCCTCCCCAACCAAAACCCAGTCCGACAAATCCTCAACCTCAACCCATTCGGACCCAAAAACCCAGCTACGCGTCAGTAGCAGGAGCGGAGAAATCTCCTCGCTCGCAACCCCTCCCGAAAATTCCCCCTTTGTGTGAAGTAGCTCCGAAAACCTGCCCCCAACAGATTCCTCAGCCCCCTTGCTACAATTGTCGCCTCCCTGGCCATTTCTGGCGGGAATGCGTCAAACCGATCGGAAGGTTTTGTAGAATCTGCGGCTATCCGGACGTGATAGTCAGGACTTGTCCGCGCTGTTCGAGAGGACAGGCGGGAAACGGCCAGCCGGGGGGACAGTAAAGTCCTCGCCCCCCCAGGAGCCAACACCCCAGTGGCCCAAAACCCGTTCTCCGTTAGAAAAACCCTCCCAAACTCCTTTTTTGCCAAACAAACCCGTCCAGAATCCCTTTGAGTCAAGAAATTCCGACCGAAAATTCCCAGAACCCTTGAAAATTCCCAGTTCGCCTAAAAATCCAGTAGAATCTTCCCCTTGTAAGAACGACCCTGAACCCCTTGAGGTGTTCGTGTCGATGCCCGAACCCAGTGAAGACCCCAATTCGTCAAACCAACTCATATTCACCCCAAAATCTCCGAATCAACTCGGCCCGGTGCGCCGAGTCATCAGCCTCCCTTATCAAGACGACCTTGGAAACTCAATGAAATTAAGTTTTCCTGATTTTGAAACCCTCGACCGATTCCTAAGAAAACAAAACCCCAACTCCCTTAAAATTCCCATTCCATCGCCCGAACCCCTTAAAAATCCCAGTTCGACAAACCAACCCCCAAAAATTCCCTTCAAAACCCCTCCACAAGACGAGAAACTCCCAAGCAACCCTGATTCCGCACCCAGAACCACCAGCTTCCCTTGTAGAGACAACTTCGGCAACGCGCTGAAATTAAGCCGTCCCAATTTTGATACCCTCGACATATTCCTCGGTAAGGAATCCGAGAAACCCGTACCCAACGACGAGCCGCAGCCCGGATGTTCAAAAGATCCGAGCCACTCGCCACCCAACTCTCCCGAACTTCCGTCTCAGTATGAATCAGCCCTTTCCACCCCAATTTACCCAGAAAAACGCCCTCAGAGCCCTGTTCAGCTTCAGGAAATCGCCCCGTCGGATTTTGCTACGCTAGGAGACATGCTTGCCGCTCTCCAGCGTCGTAACGTCGATAACCGACATTTTCTTTGGTTAAAGATCGAGGATCGACTGTGTCGTGCCTTGGTCGATGGAGGTTCGTGTCGAACATACCTCGACAAGGATCTGGCCGGCATCCTTGGATCTCATTTGTCTCCATCCCCCGACGGTATTTTAGTGCCTGGAAATAATGTACTTCCAGTTTTTGGTGAATTGTATCTCACGTACGAGATAGGTGGACGAACAGCACACCTTCGTACTCAATTGGCTTCGTTAGGATACGATTGTATCCTCGGGATCGATTTCCTTCGCGCACTCGACTTACGTGTCGATTATGGCAGCGATACGTGGCGAGTGGGAAACGGTCCAGTTCGTTCGTTCAGCCCAGAAGACATTGAAGCCCACCCAATTAGAGCCTATCCCCCGTGCGCCGGTCTGGCGATTGCAACAGACTCGGCTGCTAAGAAAGTAACCGCCCTTTTAGATGAGTTAATCCCTCCCAAAACGTCACCCATCCTCAGTGTTACCCATTTAGCAGAACACAGTATCGATGTTCAAGGTCACCCCCCAATTCGACAAAAGGCCCGAACAATTTCTCCGTACCTCCTGAAAGTCGCTCAGAAAGAGGTCGATCAGATGTTTGAGGAAGGAGTTATTGAGAAAGCCGATAGTCCATGGCTCAGTAACCCCGTGATCGTCACGAAGTCCAACGGAAAATACAGGTTTTGTATCGACTTTCGAGACGTGAACAAAGTGACCCGGAAAGACGCGTACCCCCTCCCAAACATGGACAGAATCCTTGACGGACTGCGACGAGCCCGTTACATTTCCAAACTTGACTTGAGCCAGGCCTATTTTCAGATTCCCGTGGAGCCCGCCAGCAGGCCAATAACTGCCTTTTCAGTCCCAGGACGCGGACTGTTTCAATTCAAACGGATGCCCTTTGGACTGACGAACGCCCCTGCGACTTTTCAAAGACTAATGGACAGACTAATTGACCCTGCATGGGAGCCCCATGTTTTTGCTTATTTGGATGACGTCATTATTGCAACGGAGACAGAGGACGAACACTTTGACTTTCTCCGACGAGTATTGACGGCTTTTAGGGACGCCAAGATGGAGATCAACCGCGAAAAGAGTGAGTTCTTTTGCGCGGAAGTGGCTTATCTTGGATACGTCATTGGACCCGAAGGACTTAAAGTTGACCCTGACAAAATAGCCCCCATTCTGAATTACCCTCCGCCCACCAATATCAAGCAAGTCCGACGATTCCTCGGAATGGTCGGATGGTATGCCCGATTTTTGCCCGACATTTCCCGTGATAAAGCCCCCCTGACCCGTTTGACCATGAAAGACGTTCCCTGGACATGGGGACACGAAGAACAAAAAGCCTTTGAGACCCTCCGTAATGCCCTGACCCGTACCCCCATTTTGATTCGCCCCAATTTTGACAAGCCCTTCACTATTCAGACGGACGCAAGCGACGTGGCTATCGGCGCAGTCTTAACCCAGGAGGTGGACGGTGTCGAGCACCCGATCGTCTTCGCGAGCCGCCTTTTGTCCTCCCAAGAGCGCAAGTACACGGTCACCGAGCGTGAGTGTCTTGCCGTTCTCTGGGCAGTTAAGAAATTGAGACCTTACATCGAGGGCACGCACTTCACCGTGATCACAGATCACAGTAGCCTTACGTGGCTACGAAGTATTCGAGATCCAGCAGGGCGACTCGCCCGATGGGCGCTCGCCATGCAAGCCCTGGACATGACGATTGTCCACCGTAAAGGAGCCCTCAATGTAGTCCCTGATGCCCTCTCCCGTATGTACGAGTCGACCGACGCAGCCCTGTGTGCTTTAGGGAATGCGGTCGACTCATGGTATGAAGACAAAAAGAATAGTATTCGTGAGTTCCCTTGGAAATACCCCAATTGGAAAATAGTGGAAGATAAGATCTACTACCACCGTCCTCACCCCGTAATTGACCCAGCCCTTTCCGATTTAGATGCTTGGAAATTAGTCCTTCCTTTAGAATCCAGACCACGAGCCCTCAGTCAAGCCCATGATTGCCCTCAAGCCGGTCATCTTGGAGTCGACAAAACGTATCATCGGCTCACACAAGATTTCTTTTGGCCCGGTATTTTTCAAGACGTTGCAAGATATGTCGGACGATGTCCGGCGTGTCAGCTCCATAAGGTCTCTCAAGGACAACCGAGCGGCCTTATGAGAGAGCGCACGACTTCTGGTCCTTGGACAGTCGTCGCCGCCGACGTCATGGGTCCGTTCCCCCCCAGTAAGTCCCAGAATCGTTATGTGATCGTATTTCAAGATTTGTTCACGAAATTCGTCGAGGCCAGAGCTGTTCGAGTTGCCACAGGACAGACAATAATGTCGGCATTCGAAAATCTGGTTCTGAACCGTTGGGGATGTCCGAAGTATTTGTTGACGGACAACGGAACGGAGTTCGTTAATAACTTCGTCACGAACCAACTTAAGCAATTAGGAATCCATCAGACCACCGTCCCTCCGTACCATGCCCAAGCCAACCCTGTTGAACGAGTCAATAGGACCATCAAGACAATGATTTGCACCTTCATCCCGCAAGACCAGCGAGATTGGGATAAGCATCTCCCCGAGCTGTGCTTCGCGATCAACACAGCTGTCCAATCCTCCACAATGATGACCCCTGCCTTTCTGAATTTAGGTCGCAATCCCCGTCCTGCCAAAGCCCTCCGAGACGAAGATCCAAACCCTCAACCCTTAGACCCTGGTGACCCGGATTTGTGGAATGATCGCATGAAGCGGCTCCCACTCATCCACGATTGGGTCCACCGAAATTTGGAACAAGCCGCGAAGCGGCAAGCCCGTTATTATAACAAAAACCGTAAGGACACCCGTTACAGCGTAGGAGACCTGGTGATGAGGAAACATCGAGTACTCTCGTCAGGAGTCCAGAACTTCGCTGCGAAGTTAGCCCCCCGATTTAATGGCCCTTATAAAATTTTGAAAATCCTTTCCCCAGTCGTGTACGAGATCGAAGACCCAGAAAGTCGTAAAAATCCCAAAGTCCACATCAAAGACCTCAAACCCTACAGACCGCCCGAAGAACCCAATGATGATGAGAATGATGAGGCGACCGAAGCTGCCGCCCCACAACCCCCGTTACCCGATACCGTTGACGTGGAACCGGAAAACTCCGCTCCACGCCGTGCAGGCCTGAGGCCAAGAAAACCCCATTAGTCATTGAGTAACTCCCCAGCCATTGAGAATATTAGCCCTTGAATTAATTCTTTCGTTGTTGCGTATTTTCGTTCAGTATTATTTTCGAGTCAGTTCAGTTTAAGTGTCGAAGGCAAAAGCCTGAGACGTCAAAGATGTTATTTTAAAGCCCAGAGTGCTAGAAACTCTCAACTAGTCCTATGTTAGTCGATATCTTCTCTAATACTCGTTAGTCATTGTGATATTGTAACGAAGAGACTGATAATATTAAGTAGCCACGAACCCCAGCCCCAAGAAACCAAAGTGTTAGCCCCAGAGTCCCTAGCCCAAAAATAATTGTTAGCCCCTTTTCATTATCATCAATCAATGTGATATTCGTTTTTTATTTTTGATACAAGATTTTTCAAGCCAAAGAGCTCAAGTGTTAAGTTCAATACAAGTCAGTAAAATGCACAAGTCAGTTACATAGTTGTTGAGTTTATTTTTGTTTTATTTCCAGTTCGTTCTTTCCTTCTCCTATAATTCCTTTCCCATTCTGAATTTTCTGAGTCGCTACCCCGGTAATAGTCGAATGACTGCAGCTTGTGTGACGATGCGTACGAGATGGTACTTTCGTCAAGCCGGGGGGAGTTGTGACGTTGTCACTTTTGTTGCCAGCTGTCGAGCCGCGGCGAGAGCTACCGGATCCCAGTCTGGGACCGGCCTTTTCTTTTTTATCTGATTTCAGCCCCCCCCCAGGATCGAGGAGGACCGAACGAGCCGACGAACTCGGAGAAAACACCACGAACTTCCCTGAACATTCCCGCGAGCGCGAGCGAGCGACCCACCGACCGAGCGAGCAGCTGATTCGCCCTAAAACTCGCGCACTTGACCCACTTACGAATTTCTCCCTCCCTCCCCCGCGTGTCCATTTTCGTGTTCCCCCCTTAGCCCCACTCACTTTAGCCCCGCACACACTCGTTTTTCGCGACAAGCGTCGAGTCGCGGAAACCGTGTCACCCATCGTCCCTCCGACAAGGCTTGTCTGTCGAGTCGGAGGAAACTCAACGGTTTCCGCGGCGTCCAGGCGCGTTTTCGACAATACGACCGCGACTCTGCCACGGCTGTTTTGACAGCCGTGGGCGCCGCCATCTTGCTCGAGCCTCGGTCTCGCGAGGCAGGCAGCGTGGCGCCAGCGCCCGGTCGCGAGACCGACGTAGGCGCCACCTGTGTGCGATCTCGCGAGGCCGACGCTCGATAAGCGGATCAATAATTGGTCGGCTCTAAAGCCGCGTTTTGATTGGCTATCGGAACGTTCGCGAAGCTTCGCGAGCGTCCCGAGGGGCTGGAGGTGACGCTCGAGCTCTCTCTCTTCCGCTTCGGACTCGGCACGGTGCACATCACGTCCCGTTTTTCGTGCTCTATTTTCGAGTTTTCTGCGCCAAATTAATCAAGTTAAATTATTTACGACGACCCGGCTTCCCGAAGGACCACTCTCTGGACCGTTTGGATTACGTTTCGTCATCGAGTTCTCCGATTTTCCTCTCAAAAATCGAGAAAACCGGTGAGTCCTTCGATTTTTGCCGGGCGTGCGACGCCATTTTCCCTTGTCGTTGACTTTTCCCAAACACCCAAATTTTCGTCATTTTCGTTCGCTTTCTCGAACTTTTCGTTCGAGAAAGAGATTATTTCGTCGGTCAGTCGACGCGACGAGTGTTGTGCCATCGAGTTTGCCCCTGTTGATTATTCGTGAAGCCATTTTTGCCCCTTTTTGTCCGTCATTCCCTCCCGTGATTTTTCGAGTCAGTGTTTCGCGTTTTCGAGCCCCGTCGCGATATTTTCTTGCATATTTTTCGACTCCCATCGTCGATCGCCCACCTCGTGTCCCTTTTTTCGTCATTTGTAGCCCCGTTTTCGTGTTTTTCGCGTGTGACGCGAGTGAGATTTCGCTCGATTCATTCAATCGGGTTCCGCCGACGCGGCCCGGTTCGAGCGTCCGCGTGGTTCGTTCGATCGCGTGGCTCGCTCGCTCGTCGTCCCCTTGTCGTCACTGGTATTGTAAGACGCCTGAGTTTCAGGGACCCTCTGTCCCTGCGTTTAAGATTATCGTGATTCTCCCTGAGCCAGTCCCCTTAATTTTGATTAATTAACGTAGTTCATTATTGTTTTCTTTCGTTTAATTTTTGGCCATTTTTGTAACGGTTGCTGGACCGATTTAACCAGCTGGCGCCCCTTATTTTCATTGTATAAATTCGCTAAATAAATCCGAAACTTGTTTTTATCATTTTAATTCATTTTTCGCAGCGTTTATTTATTTTTCCCCCACAATTTCTCTTGCGCTTGTGTCGAACCCGTCTACATTCGACGGCTACATTCGACAAGCGTTAGGTGTTGTGATTTTTTTTTGCTTTAACCACTCGATACAGTCCAGTCGTGATATAAATTTTAAAATGCGAGTGTTCGGTCACATCCATTATTTATTAATTAATATGGATTATTCAGTTGCAAGACATTCTTTTACTCTTCAAATTAATTAGAATTAGTATCCAGTTGAGACAATAAAGTTTTTTCCCTGTTTCTATTGAGAAAATATCCCACTAAAACGTGATATTGAAAAAAAATCTAACAAACAATTCATTACGGATAGGGAATTGTTGCTTCCTGCAATAATTGGAAAAAATGGAAAACGCATATATTTATAACCCTTTATGCTGAAGAATAAAAAAATTATTTGCGCAAGGGATCGAACACTCGACCATCGGGAGGGTAGCCGGGGACTTATCAACGCTGCCAAAGTCGATTACGAAACTGAGCTAATGGAAAATGCTACTCGTTCATCACATTCTTGATATTCATCAACAACATGATTATGTAGAAGAAACAACAAAAACAATGCAAAATTCACAGGAACATTGAGACTGTTTACAACAAATGGCTTTAAGAATCGTTGAGACGTCTGAGGGAATATGCATGCAAAAAAAAATTGCGAACCCTGGAGATTTTTGGCTCAAGTCGCATTAACCCACGAGAAATTGTAGAAATTCAGTTCACAATTGTCTTTTTATACCTAAAGTTGTAAAAAAACAATTATCATTACCAAATTTCCGACAATTTCAAAAAATTCGAATTACAATTTTTTATTTGTAATTCCACGAATGATCGTAGTATATATAGCATTGCAAATTTTTATGGAAAATCGACAACATGTGATAATCAGTTTACCGACACAGTGTCGTAAAATTACGAAAAATATTTGATTGATACGAAAAATAGTAAAAATACAGTTAAAAACTGACTCTTTATAACAAAAGTTGTAAAAACAGAATTATCATTAGTGAATTTTTAATAAATTCAAGTGATTCAAATTACAAATTTTTATTTGTAATTCCACTGATTATTGAAGTAAAATAGCATTGCAAATTTTTATGGCAAATTGACAATATTTGATAATCAAATTACCGACACAGTGTTGTAAAATTACGAAACGTGTTTGATTAACACAAAAATTAGCAGAAATGCAAATAGAAGTTGCATAATGAAGAAATTAATTTGTAATTTTCAAAACTTTTCATATGATTCAAATTACAACATTTTTTTTTTGTAATTTTACTAAATTTGTGAAAAACAAAATTTCACACATGTCTGGTAAATCTACAGCGTTTTTATACGAAATTGCAAAATTCCATTTGGCATCTTATAAATACAAAAATTTAGTAAAATTATAAGTCTGTTAGTACTGTTACTATAACAGAATGTAATATTACTAAAAATGTGCGTGAGCATTGCATCTCGATACACCTGTTTGTAATTTTACTACACTATTGCTTAGTGAAAATATAGGAAATTTACAAACAATTTTAACAGTGCAGACAACACGCGGAATATTGAAGATCAATTTTATTTGTTCTGTCCCACGAAACAAAGCGATTTCCAACATGAATGTCCGTTTCGGTTTTCGACTGGAAAATAATTTCGATCGACGTTTTTTGAAAACGCCGTTTTTCAATTTTTCCTTACATATTATTATTACATATTATTCCTTACAACCAACCATCACCATAAGCACGGTCACAGTTACGTGAAGCTCGAGTGCGCTCACATCGTATACGATTCCCGCAGAAAAATCAGCCATATTCTATGCATTTCAATAGTAAGTAATTTCACAACGATGAAGCTTGCATTGTTGGAACGCAATACAGCGATAAAACGATCGATTTCTGCGGGTCAAAATATATAATGGCTCAAGGAATTATAATTTGTTAAAAAAATAATCAAGTTATTAGTCGATGAAATCATTTTACGCATGAATCTGAAGTTCGGGACGTTGGAATCCAACGAAAAATATTTCTTTTCATCGATAATTTGTTTAATTGACGAAGTCATCCAAATTTTTCGAGCCGATACACTTTTTGGGTCGGAAAAATCGATCGTTTTAACCTCATAATTACATTCTGCATTCAAATAATGAGCTCCGCCACAGAAACGCAAGAATTTCGTTGCCTTTCCGTGCAAACTTCCACGTCATTTTGACGCTGCGTTCCAACGTTGCAAACTTCTGGCTCATGTCGCTTTCATTATATTCAATCAACGAAACATCCTAGTGACGAAGGTCACCTTCGGTTCCGTTGTTCTTGATTAACCGTGAAATTATTTCCAATCGTTGTAGATCTTTCATCATATCACAACTACCCCCAGGCGTCGTGGTGGATACCGCGATAGAGCGGCAAGTGGAGGAGATGGCGCAAACAATAAAAAAATTAAAGGATGCCCTTAAGGAAGCTGAACATCTCACAGATTACCAGCGACGAGAGTGCGATGATTTCGATCTGTCTGGTGATGAAGGAAGCGGGTCACTAGATATGGAAACGGAAGACAGCGAGTCGAGGAAAACATCTACGCCGGTTCCATCAGTCAGCCAGCGTGAAGCGTTCCCACCGCTGCGACCAATTGTTGGAGCCCAGCGAGCCACCGACAGGTTGCTGCGAAAAAATTTTGGATCGCAGCGTGCCAATAATGGGTCGCTGCGAAACAATTTCGCTGGGTCGCAGCGAAACAATTTCGCTGGGCCGCAGCGAAACAATTTCGCTGGGCCGCAGCGAAACAATTTCGCTGGGTCACAGCGAACCAATTTTGGGTCGAACCGACAAAATGATGGGCCCCAGCGGCGGAAATTTGAACCGCAGCGACCCCCAAAGGCACCCACCGATGAATTTCATCCCTCGCAACCACGGACAGCGATGAAACCTGGCCAGGCCCGCCCTCCGGTGAACTCCTGTTCCTGCCCTGGGCCGACAGCATACGCAGATTTGTATGCGTAAGTACAATAATTTATACTCGAGTTTTATTAAATCGATGCCTTACTGCACTTATGACTATGAAACTGAAGTTTGCAACGTTGGAATCTACCGAAAAATATTTCTTTCCATCGATGATTTGATTAATTTTTAAAATAATGCAAAATTTTCGAGCTAATATACTTTTTGGACCGAAAATCGATCGTTTTAACGTCGTAATTACATTCGGTATTTAAATAATGGGCTTCGCCTCAGAAAATAAAAGAATTTCGTTGCATTCCAACGATACAAACTTCAACGTCTTCTTATGATGCTGAAGTTTGAAACGTTGAACATCGAAAAATATTTAATTTTATTGAAAATTCGTTTTAATTCCAATGTCATCCAAATTTGTCGAGCCGATATGCTTTTCGAATGGCAAAAATGGATCATTTTATCATCGTAATTACATCCTGTAATTGAATAATTTTTTTTTTTTTAAATATAAAAATGAATCAACGCAAACGTCAAAGTCATCGTCTTTTTATCACTTTTCTAATCAATGAATACCGTTTTTATTTCAGGCAGTACAAGGAACTCGAGAGAAAAAATCAAATTCTTTATGACAAAAAAGAACGCGCATTCCGAGTAAGTATTTTCAATGTCATCCAAATTTTTCGAGCCGATATGTTTTCGGGTGGCAAAAATCGATCATTTTATCATCATAATAACATTTTGCACTTGAATAATTACTTTTGCTAAAGATTGTGACGAGGCACAGTCCAGCAATAATGAGCGAATAAAAAGGTGATCCGAGTGGGACTCGATCCCGGGACCCACGGAGTCGTAGTCCGGAGCGCTAACCACTGCGCTAGGGCCACCTCTAGATTTCTCATTATTGCCAGACCGTCACACTCCCCCTCTTACAGTGATCGACGTCCTCGTCGACTAACGTCACATTTTCCTGAAGATTTTTGCCGCTTTGGGCGATTCGAAGTATTCTGCCGCTCTGGGCGTTTCATTTTTGCCGCGTTAGGCGTTTCATTTTTGCCGCGTTGGGCCGTAGATTTGTGCCTCTGTTGGCCGTAGATTCTGCCTCGATGGGCCGTTGATTTTGAGTGAGCGTGTAGTCGGTTCGGAAACTTCTGACACCATTATGTGACGAGGCACAGTCCAGCAATAATGAGCGAATAAAAAGGTGATCCGAGTGGGACTCGATCCCGGGACCCACGGAGTCGTAGTCCGGAGCCCTAACCACTGCGCTAGGGCCACCTCTAGATCTCTCATTATTGCCAGACCGTCACAAGATAAAAAAGAATTTCGTCACATTCCAGCGATGCAAACGTCAGAGTTATGTCAATTGTTATTTAATCTATGATTACGATGATCCCGAAGTTTCCATCGTTGGAATGCAACGAAATTCTGTTATTTCTTCAGCAGAGCCAATAAGAGTAGTAGGGTGCACACTATGGCGACCCCCACTCCTATCCCCACTCCTTTCCCCCACTAGTCGGCCGTCGTGAGCGGTCGGCGTCGTGGGCGAGAGGGCAGCGGGTGTGCGGAGGGGGGATGGGTGAGTGTGTCGTCATAGTGTGCCACCGTTTTGTTTCAGTTTATAGGGTGTCCTAAAAATTACGTTATGGGGTGTCCCCAAAACGCAATTTTTTTATTTGTGCGGAGGGGGGATGGATGGTGTGTCGTCGTAGTGTACCACTTGTTTTTTTAATTTTTCGCTCATTTTGTTTTTTTATTTATTGCTCAATTGAATTTAATCAAGAGACGCGGCAGCGGCTCGACGCCAAGTTTAAAAGAAAAGCGTAGCGGGAGAGCTGCCGTACTCTTATATACAGTAAAATAGGCGTTTTATGACGTCACAGAAACTTTAAATCGTTTTTACAGGAAAACGGGTTGAGGGAAAAATCTCATATTAGACTCAAATTTTCTATGATTTTTTATCTTTCGATTGGATCTTGGTTGAAGGAAATCCATTGAGCCAATCCAGAGAAATCTGATATTGAAGATTTTGGTCGCGAGGTTTGGGACGCACTCGAGTCTGGTGGACATTTTCGCCCCGTGACGTCACCCGCTGAACGCGGTATCCCCACTCTTCACGCGCCACTGAGCGAGAGAGACAGACTATATCAATTTTGAAAAATTGATATCTTGGGTAAAATTCAACGAAAAGGGTCCAACTTGGGCTCATTTTTTCGTTTTTTAATGCACAATCACGTGAGCTTTGGGGAAAATTTGCTCGAAGGCAAAAATTTAGTCAAAAATACGATGAAACGATTAAAAATACGGAAGAACGAAAGAGCGCGAGAGAGAAGGGAGAAATCTCGTCGGGACTTTTTTGAAGGATTGGCGGAGAGTCTGGCCGCGATTTTTTAAGGGATTGACCAGTGGTCTCGACGGACCTTTTTTAAGGGATAAACTCAGAGTCCCATTGAGATTTTTTTTGAGGGATTAACGAAGAGTCTTGACGGGATTTTTCTAAAAGGGTTGACCAGCGATCTTAATAAGAGTTTTTAAGGGATAAAGCAATAATCTTGCAGGGACTTTATTAAGGGATTGGCCAATTGTCTGGACCGGATTTTTTAAGGGGTTGACCGGGCGTCTCGACGCAAGTTTGTTGACCTTGGAAAAGTAGCCTTATTTGATTCAACCTATTCCGGTAACGTGGAGTCACAAATGACCCCAATTTTAAAAAATTCATGTCTTTGGTAAAATTTAACGAAAAGTGTCCAGCTTGGACTCATTCTTTTCGTTTTTTAATGCAGAATCACGTGAGCCTGGGGCAATTTTGCTCGGAGTTGAAAATCTAGTGAAAAATGCGATGGAGCGATAAAAAAACGGGAGAACGAAAGGAAAAATCTCGCCGGGACTTTTTTGACGGATTGGTGAAGAGTCTGGACGGGATTTTTTTAAAAGGGTTAATCAACGATCTTGATGGGAGTTTTGAAGGGATTAAGCAAGAATCTTGCCGGGACTTTTTTAAGGGATGGGCCAAGAGTCTGAACGGGATTTTTTAAGGGGTTGACCGGGAGTCGCGATGAAAGTTTTTGACCTTAGAACGGTAACCTCATTTTATTTAAACTTTCCGGTAACGTAGGGTCATAAATGACCCCAATTTTGAAAGTCATGTCTCTGGTGAAATTAAACGAAAAGGATCCATCTTAGGCTCATTCTTTTCGTTTTTTAATGCAGGATCACTTGAGTCTGGGGCAATTTTGCTCGGAGTCGAAACATTAGTCGAAAATGCGATGATTCGACAAAAAAACGGCATCTCGCCGGGGCTTTTTTGAGGGATTGACGAAGAGTCTGGTCGGAATTTTTTAAGGGGGTGACCGGGGGTCTCGACGGAAGTTTTTTGACCTCGGAGCGGTAACCTTTTTTTATTTAACCTATTCCGGTGACGTGGGGTCATAAATGACCCCAATTTTGAAAAGTTCATGTCTCTGGTAAAATTTGACGAAAAGGGTCCAATTTCGGCTCATTCTTTTCGTTTCTTAAAGCAGGATTACGTGTGCCTGGGTCAATTTTGCTCGGAGTCAGGAATCAGCCGAAAATACGATGAAACGATAAAAAAAACGGGAGAACGAAAGGAGAAAGGGCGCCAGGGAGAAGCGTAAAATCTCGCTGGGACATTTTTGAGGGATTGACGAAGAGTCTGGACGGCGATTTTGAAACGGTTAAGGGAGCTTTCCAGTGTGACAGCCCGAAAAATCGCTGTTTTTCGCGATTTTTTTTTTTAAAGAAAAAATAATCTAATCGGTCTGGTTTTTTTTTGTATATTAATTGGGTATTGAAGAATACAAAACAATTTTTTAAAGATCGATTTATTTATTAATTAATATTTATAAAAATTATGAAACAATTGTTGCAGAAAATGCACTTGGATCTGGTGTCCACGTTGGGGGTCACAATTTTGGTCTGAAACAAAAAAAACAAAAAGATTATTGATCGGTATATAATTGGCTTTCGTGCTATGGAGGCTTTTTTTTTTTTTTTTTGCAAAAATGGCGCCGGTTTGAACAAAAAGTATCGATTTTAGCATTTCTTTTTGGCAGTTTTTTTTACAAAAAAATAGGAAGATGTCAAAAAAAAAAAAAAAGCTTCCATAGCACGATAAACAATGACGTTAAGAATATTGTGTAAAAAATTCAACTCGATAGCTTTAAAACTCTGCCCTCCAAGTTGGACACCGTTTTGAAAAATGCTGTTTCGAGAAAAACGCGTTCAAAGTTTTAATTGAGAAAATTTTAGGTAAATTGTTTACTTACGGTCAATCAGCGATGCCAGGTCCCTACAATATCCCTTCTGCTTCTTCGAAAAGATCGTGCTGAATCGATTGTTCAGTCCGACGAGCTGTCCTCGTCTTTTTGCTATCCAGGGACGCCCGGCGGTTTGCTTGGGTGATGCGCGCATTCTTGTACTTAGCGGCGAAATCTGCGGCGCTCGGCCCTATCGTGCATCCCATCGTCTCCAAAATGTTTAAAATTGGGTCGTAACCTTCATTGAAGGTGCACACAGCACACTGTGTGCACCTTCGTGCTTTGGGGCTAGTTGCCACACACAGTGATTGAAGCTCTCGTGATTGTTTTGAGTGTTCGCGCCCGTACATCGTTCTAAGAGATCCTCCGTTGTTAGATCATCGTAAATCGGTTTTAAAACTTGTAGTACGTCTTCGTCGAGTGCTGGTGGATGGGTGTACTCCTCTCCTCTGGCCTCGGCTTTGCGCCATTCGCACCACGAATCTTCTCCCGGAGGGCAATACTCATGCTGAGGATTTCCATCAGTTGAGCTTTTGTGATAAAATCTGGACTCTGGAATCTGGACTATTTTTCAAGATTTTTGCTGCAAACGAAGCAAAACGAAACGAACGAAGTGCTCGCAAACGTTAGATCCGTTTCGATATCGTGTCGATTTGTTCTCTTGAAACCCGCGGATCTTTTTCGTTCATTTCGCGGATGTCCGCTTCTCGAGCCTTTTCTATCCTGCTACGCACATTTCTTTTTCGTAGATCTATCCATTTTGAATGTCGAAACTGAACTGAAAGACAAACCGGACTCACGTTGGAAGAGACACGAGCAGGTAGGAACGAGACAATAGAAACAACGGTCGCACGGGCAGACGGCCGACGCGGCAGCCGTAGCGCTCCGTTGCCTTCTAGCAAGAAATGCTGTACAGTAACCGGAATAATCTGAATTTCGGCATGCAAATTTCAGGGAATATTCGGAAGAGTGTATACTATTCGATGAAGCAAAAAAAAAATCGATTTTTTAAAAATTTCACACTGGAAAGCTCCCTTAACCGAGGATCTTATTGGGAGTTTTTAAGGGATTAACCGCGAGTCTCGCTGGGACTTTTTCAAGGGATTGGTCAAGAGTCTGGACGGGAATTTTTAAGGGGTTGATCATGACCCTCGCCGATATATTTTGAGGGGATTGACGGAAGCGGTATCGACCGAATTTTTTTAAGGGATTGAGTGGGAGCGTTACGGAGACTCTTTTCATAAGATTCATAAAGAATCTCGCCGTGACTTTTTCAAGAAATTCATCCAGATTCTCGTCGAAGCTTGTTTAGACAGATCAACCAAGAATCGTGCCGCGACTTTTTAAGGGATTGGTCAAGAGTCTGGATGGGATTTTTTCAAATAGTCGACTTAGAGTCTCGATGAGGTTTTTTCAACAGATTGTCCAAGAGTAGACGGGATTTTTTGAGGGATTGACCAAGGGCCTCACTGAGATGTCATTGAAAGATTGACTACGAGTCTCTTCGAGGTTCCCTTAAAGGATTGAACAAGAGTCTCGACGAGAGTTTTTTAAGTGTTTGATCATGACTCTTGTCGAGATATTTAAAGAGATTTACCAGGGGTTTCGACAGAAGTTTTTGAAGAGATTTATTTTATTTCGAGAACAGGCGACCAGAAGAAATAATGCCTCCATAATTACAAAAAAAATGTTGATGAATATCCCGCTTTCCAAAAAGAAGTGAAATCCGTGGAAAAATACTTTTGAAAAGTAAAAAAAGAACGCCAACTTTAGAAGATCGCAACCTCAGTAGAAAAATGATGACTTGAAATTTATTGCATTTTTTCTTCCCTGCGAACGAACTTTTGACCTTCATCAAAATCTTCTCAAAAATTCTCGAACTTAATCGACAAAAAGAAATGAAATCATTGCAACATAGCCAAGAATGAACCATACTGAAGAAAAAGACGTTGGATTGGGAAAAAATGTCAAGTTCTTAAATGATACAATTCGCCTACCAATAAAACAAAAAATTAAAATCATAGTTTTCGTGGTATTGGACGTAGTATTGGATGTACCGAAAATAAACAATTTCTTCGAAGGCTCTGCAAAAAAATGCAAAAAATTGGCGTGCATGGTTAACTAAAAAAGTTCGGCGAAGAGCTGTGTCATTGTTCTTATTGTCCGCTGTTTATTCTGTTCTCTTTCCGCGATGATGATTCCATATTATTCCGAATGCTCGCTGTTTATTCTGTTCTCTTTCCGCGATGATATTTCCTATTTCCATATTAACGAAATATCTCTCGTCTTTGCGGAATTAATAATCATTTTTTAAAGTCTGGAGAGCCAGGTAAAACGAAATTTAAAAAAAAATTTGATTTAATGAAATCTGATAAATATTTTTTATCTCGATTTGAATGAACAAGATTTTTGATTTTTGACATAAATAAACGATTTTTCGGAAAACTAAGATTTTTGTAATATTCGAAAATCCATAAAATTTAAACCGTTCAACCGATCACTTCCAAATTCAATACAAACCTTCCTATTATGATACTCCATTTATAAAAAAAAAAAAATTAAGGATAAACTTCCGTTTAGCCCATACCTCCGATCGATCTGAAAGTTTGTGTACTTGGGTATTTCGATGCGCTGATTAAGAATATGATAGTCAAAATTGGCGCAAATTCTATTTTCGATGTGAAATCGAGAAGAAAAGTCGGTTTTTGATTTTTTTTTTTGCGCATATTGAGATAAATATGGATAATAGAGAAAAATGTTTCGAATAAAAGTTATAGACCATGAAAGGATCGACATTTTATGTTTCCTACGTTTTTCATGTAGAACCAGTAATTCGGGAAATAAATTGAAAAATCAGTGGGGTGGGTACGGTGCACCTCGGATGGTGTGTGGAACAGTGGGGTGGGTGCGGTGCACCTCGGTCGGTGTGTGGGACAGTGGGGTGGGTGCGGTACACCTCGGATGGTGTGTGGGACAGTGGGGTGGGTGCGGTACACCTCGGATGGTGTGTGGGACAGTGGGGTGGGTGCGGTGCACCTCGGTCGGTGTGTGGGACAGTGGGGTGGGTGCGGTACACCTCGGATGGTGTGTGGGACAGTGGGGTGGGTGCGGTACACCTCGGATGGTGTGTGGGACAGTGGGGTGGGTGCGGTGCACGATACAGTAAATCTGCATCAGCATATTATATTGTAATTAAAGTAGTTCTGGCGAAAATACAAAAAATCCTGATGATTTTTGCATTTCTCTTCCAAATTACCGGTCCTACATGAAAAACGTAAGATAGATAGAATGTTAATTTTGTCATGATCTATAATTTTTGTTTGGAACATTTTTCTCTATTATCCATATTTATCGCAATAAACGCAAAAAAAAAATCAAAAACCGACTTTTCTTTGATTTGACATCGAAAATAAAATTTGCGCCAATTTTGAATATCATATTCTTAATCAGCACATCGAAATACATAAGAATACCAAGTTTCAGATCGATCGGAGGTATGGGCTAAACGGAAGTATACCCGTTAATTATATTAATTAATCAATAATTCTTAAACCAGAAAAGGGGAAATTGTATTATATAAGAAAATAGTACATAAGAAAGCGTTGCGTCAGTAGAAACTTCCCCTGGACAACGGGACGGCGTGTCAGTGATACACGCACACTTCTCTCCAGCGCATCCATGTGTGGCCTTCTATAAAAGTGGGGGACCGCACGAGGGGCATCAGTTCTCGAATCTCTCCCCGGCAAGCCAGTCGAACTCCGACCGTTCAAGAGTACGGATACTCCCGCCGCGCTTCCGAAAATCGACAAGTTTAACATCTTCAAATTAGTTCTCGATCCTCTCCACAGACTGCCAGTCGAACTCCGACCGAGAGCGAGTACGGATATTCCCGCAGCGCGTCTGAAAATCGACAAGTTAACATCTTCAATTTATTCAAGTTTTGTCTTTCGAGTTAAAAGTTTAACTCTGATTCTTTTATTGTATCGTTCTTCAAGTTGATGAGTTTGTAAAAATACAAAAGTGTTAAAAGGTGATTAAAAAGTGTCTCAATCATTTATTTCAAAATAATCATCATAAAATCGTTTCTTCGCGTATTTCAAAGTTAATCGCGATCCATTTCTTTTAATTGAATGGAGTTCGTCATAAATTCGGAGAAGTTTTTACCGTGCATTTGAGGCATTCTTGCGAATTTCTGAAAAATCGTTTAATTAAAGAAATTTTATATCTGAACTAAACGGGTTCAAGATATTTTGTCGTTTATCCTAAATTCCGAGAAGTCTTACCGTGAATTTTATTCATTCTCGTGAGTTTTGGGAAATATTTCATCGTTCATTAGAAATTCCAAGAAGTCTTTACCGTGAATTTTATTCATTCTTGCGAATTTTCTAAAAATCATTTCATTAAAGAAACTTAACATCGATTTCTTTCCATCTCAAAATTAAAGAAATTCAATCAGAATTTCGTCCAATTTAACGCGTTTAAATCTCGCGTAAATAATAAATCAAGTTTATCAAATTTTAATAAACAATTAATTTTCATTATTTAAATACTGTTAATTCGAGTTGCTCAACCAATATTTTTCTCCGATATTTTTTCCTTCCTTCCAATTTTACCCTTCTCCATTACCAACCACCTGAGGATTTTAATCCTTTTATTGCCCCTAATTGCCCCCGTTCACTTTTTTTTCACGATCCTTTTTGACCGCCCGTGCTGCTTCCCTAGCACGTTGGCCAGACTCCTTTCTTTTCCAACTCCCTTTTTCGTGCGTGCTGATTCTCAAGCACCTCGAACCGGACTTATTCCTCTCTCCTCCTTATCGACCGTGCTGATTCTCAAGCACGTTGATTCCCATCCACCGAGTCTTCCCTTCCTTATCGTCCGTGCTGATTCTCAAGCACGTCGATTCCAAACTACGTAATATTTCCTTTCTCATCGACCGTGCTGATTCTCAAGCACGTTGATTCCGAACCATTCATCCATCCCTGTTTTGTCGACCGTGCCGATTCTCAAGCACGTCTACTCGTCCCATTTATCCTCTATTTCCCTTTTTCCCACAATTTCTTCGTGCTGATTCTCAAGCACGTTAAATTAAACCCATCTTCCCGTTATCATTTCCTTAAATTGATTTATCGTGCTGTTATTTGAGCACGTTTATCCAAATCCTTCATTAAAACCGAAATTGAGCAATTCTAATTAATAATTCTTATCATTTTTTCACATCATGAAGGTCATGTACAATGCCTAGGCGTCGCGCAGGTGCTAAATTTCAAATCCGCCGAGCTATCGCGCAGCAACTCAACAAACCAGCACAGAAAAGAGGCAACAACAAGCCCATATTAAAAACTTTTCTAAAAAATTATCTCTCCGATAAACCGGGTGCTATCCAAGCAATCGTTGAGCGAGCGTCCACCGTCCCAAAGGTCCGAATTGTCTCGAACGTCGTAATCAGGGAGACAATCTATATCGTGGACCCCAAAACATCTTTCCCTCTCGCTCGTCTTGTCGGTACGACCAATAGCGTTCTTATCGAAGAGCTCCAACGTGAAGATCTTTCCGAAGCGTCGACTTTATCTCGACCCTCTACACCAGACACCATCGAGATCATCGAGCTCCATTAATCATCCAGTTTCATCAATTACAATTAACAGTAAGTAAAACATTTATTTCATTTCGTCCCAGTGAACAATCTCATCAACATAGGTTCCGTTCCTAGGGGGGAAAATATCACCCTTCTAAACGCGGAATCTAAAATAAATCTACACGTCGTTTCCCCGTGTATCGCGAGTGAATAAATAGATTTCTTTCGTTATCGACTATTGGTTTCATTCTTTCGCTCAGTAAAATCAATTCAGTAAATTTTTGTCTCCCAGAAAAATCGTGCTCTCTAATTTCAACTATCGAACTATTTTTCTTTTTGCAATCAAACACACTACGACTATTTCATCAATTCTCGTTAAAATAAAACGGTCTAGCAGTCGGTTGGGCGATAAATAAAATAACTTCATCAACGAGAGCACATTTCAATTTTTCTTTATTTTTTCCATCATACAATGTGAAATCGTTTTATTTCGTGAATCCATTTCCGAGCGGTCGACAACCTAGAAATCAAACATTTGTTTATTCTTTCAATAATAATCCGGGCATTCAACCCTGCGACGTAACATCTCTATGGTTTTCGGTGTCTAGGTCCACGGCTCCATGGTTTTTGATGCCTAGCTATATCTTTTCATGGTTTTCGATGTCTAGGTACACGGCTCCATGGGTTTTGATGTTTAGGTATATTTCTTCATGGTTTTCGATGTCTAGGTCGACAACTCCGTGGTCTTTGATATCTAGGTAAATTTTGCCATGGTTTTCGATCCTTAGGTATATTTCTCCATGGTTTTCCATCGCTAGGTCCACGGCACTATGGTTTCCGATGTCTAGGTATATTTCTCCACGGTTTTCCATCGCTAGATTCATAGCTCGATGGTTTTTGATGCCTAGGTATATTTTTTCATGGTTTTTGATGCCTAGGTCGACGGCTCCATGGTCTTTGCTGTCTAGGTATATTTCCTCATGGTTTTCGATGCCTAGGTCCACGGTCCCATGGTTTTTGATGTCTAGGTATTATATTTCTTCATGGTTTCCGATGTCTAGGTCGACGGCTCCATCGTCATTGATGTTTAGGTATCTTTCCCCATGGCTTTCGATGTCGAAAACCATGGGGAAATATACCTAAACATTGGTCCCATGGTTTTTGATGTCGAGGTATTTTTTTAAATTGTTTTTGTTGTCTAGGTTGACGGCTTCATGGTTTTCGATGTGTAGGTCGACGGCTCTATGGTTTTCGGTGTTTTCTTTCAGGGCTTGACCAGGGCTGCAAACGGAAGTTCTTTAAGGGATTGATTCAGAGTTTCATCGAGAGCTTTTCAAGCGATCAACCGAGCGTCAAGATTCTCGGTTGATCCGCTTCAAAAAGTAGCCCTGTTCTTGACAAGGCTCTTTTTCAAAGCGTTGGAAATGGGATCTCAGTTGAAGTTTTCATGGTATGAATCAAGAATCTCGCCGGGCCCTTTATGCTTAATGGCTTCACTTAGGTTTCATTAAAGGATTGACCACGACTCTCCCCGAGGTGACCTTAAGATATTAAACAGGAGTCTGTACGAGAGTTTTTCAAGGGGTCGACCATGTGTTTCGTCGTGATATTGGAAGATTTTTACCAGGGCTGTCGACGTCAGTTTTTGAACAGATTTATCCTCTCTCCAGATGAACCAACCACAAAGAATAAACTCTCAATAAAAAAAAAAAAAAAACAAAAAATGTTGATGAACATCCTGTTTTCCAGAAAGAAGTGAAATCCGTGGGAAAATACTTTCTAAAATAAAAAAAAGGACGCCAAGTATTAAAAAAGTGCAACCGCATTTGGAAAATTATGAGTCACATATTTATATTGTACCGGTACGAAATATGCTCAAAGACGCCTCGCGTTACGCGTCGGTTCGAGCTACGTCAAAATGGAGCAGGCAAAACCATGGGAAAATATACCTAGACATCAAAGACCATGGAGCCTTCGACCTAGGCATCGGAAACCATGGAGAAATATACCTAGACAACAAAAACCATGGAGCCGTGTACCTGGACATCGAAAACTATGAAGAAATATACTCAGGCATCAAAAACCATGGAGAAATATACCTAGACATCAAAAACCATGGTGCCTTGGACCTAGACACCGAAAACCACGGAGAAATATACCTAGACTTCAAAAACCATGGAGCCTTGAACCTAGCGATGGAAAACTATGGAGAAACATACGTAGACATCAAAAACCAGGGAGCCTTGGACCCAGACACCGGAAACCATGGAGAAATTGTAACGTGGTGGAATCCACGTTACGAGGACGATTCGAACTAAGTGTGGCGGCCTGGATAGCTCAGTTGGGAGAGCACTCGACGGGCAATCGAGAGGTCCCGGGTTCGATTCCCGGTCCAGTCCCTGCCGCATTTTTTCGAATCGTCCTCTTCTCCAAAAATTACCGGATCACAAAATATACCTAGGCATCTAAAACCATTGTGCCGTGGCCCTAGACACCGACAACTACGGAGAAATATACCGAGACATCAAAAACCATGGAGCCATGAACCTAGCGATTGAAAACCATGGAGAAATATACGTAGACATCAAACACCATGGAGTCTTGGCCATGGACACCGAAAACCACGGAGAAATATACCGAGACATCATAAACCATGGAGCCATGAACCTAGCAATGGAAAATCATGGAGGAATATACCTGGACATCAAAAACCGGGGAGCCTTGGACCTAGATACCGAAAACCATGGAGAAATATACCTAAGGATCGAAAACCATGGGGAAATATACCGAGACATCAAAGACCATGGAGCCGTCGACCTAGACATCGGAAACCATGGAAAAATATAACTAGATAAGGAAAAACCATGGAGCCGTGTACCTAGACATCGAAAACCATGAAGAAAAATACCTAGGCATCAAAAACCATGGAGAAATATACCTCGACATCAAAAACCATGGAGCCATGGACCTAGCGATGGAAAATCCTGGAGGAATATACCTAGACATCAAAAACCATGGAGAAATATACCTAAGGATCGAAAACCATGGGGAAATGAACCTAGACATCAAAGACCATTGAACCGTCGACCTAGACATCGGAAACCATGGATAAATATACCTAGACAACAAAAACCATGGAGCCATGAACATAGCGATGGAAAACCATGGAGAAATATACCTAGACTTCAAAAACCATGGAGCCATGAACCTAGCGATGGAAAACCATGGAGAAATATACCTAGACTTCAAAAACCATGGAGCCATGAACCTAGCGATGGGAAACCATGGAGAAATTTACCTAGACATCAAAAACCATCGAGCCTTGGACCTAGACACCGAAAACCACGGAGAAATATACCTAGACTTCAAAATCCATGGAGCCATGAACCTAGCGATGGAAAACCATGGAGAAATATACCTAGACATCAAAAACCAGGGAGCCTTGGACCTAGACACCGAAAACCACGGAGAAATATACCTAGACATCAAAAACCATGGAGCCATGAACCTAGCGATGGAAAACCACGGAGAAATATACCTAGACATCAAAAACCATGGAGCCCTGAACCTAGCGATGGAAAACCATGGAGAAATATACCTAGACATCAAAAACCAGGGAGCCTTGGACCTAGGCACCGAAAACCATGGAGAAATATACCTAGGCATCGAAAACCATGGAGAATAGGCCATTGGCCATGGGAATGGCCATGGGCCATTTCCTTTCGAAATCCAACGAAAAATCGAAAAACGTTGAAATCGACACGTATTTCGTGTCGTAAACTTGAAGCTCCGTGAAAATTTTTTGCGAAAACCGTCTAAAAGAGCTCGGATCGTGAAACGCGTCTCATATCCTTGATTCTGACGTGAAACCACGTCGTTTGCATGTAAAATCACTCCGGAAACGATGGAACGAAACGTTTGCCAATCGTCAATTTTTCGTCCCATTTGACATTTTTCTTCGTAGAAACTCGTGAAAAATCGTTGCATGAAGGCCGTTTCCTATCGGAATGTAACGAATCATAAAGAAACGCTGAAATCGACACGTATTTCGTGTCGCAAACATGAGAAATCCGGCAAAATTATTCGTGAAAACGGTTCGAAAGAGCTCGGATAATGGAACGCGTCTCATATCCTTGATTCTGACGTAAAACCACGTCGTTTGCATGGAAAATTACTTCGAAAACGATGAAACGAAACGTTTGCCAATCGTCAATTTTTTGTCCCATTCGTCATTTTTCTTCGTAGAAACTCGTGAAAAATCGATGCATGAGGGCCATTTTTTATCGAAATGTAACGAATCATCAAAATACGCTGAAATCGACGAGTATTTCGTGTCCTAAACTTGAAAATCCGGGAGAAATTTTCGCGAAAACCGTCTAAAAGAGCTCGGATCATGAAACGCGTCTCATATCCTTGATTCTGACGTAAAACCACCACGTTTGCATGTAAAATGACTTCGGAAACGATGAAACGAAACGTTTGCCAATCGTCAATTTTTCGTCCAATTCGACATTTTTCTTCGTAGAAACTCGTGAAAAATCGTTGCACGAAGGCCGTTCCCTATCGGAATGTAACGAATCATCAGGAAACGCTGGAATCGACACGTTTTTCGTGTCGTATACTTAAAAATCCGTGAAAATTTTTCGCGAAAACCGTCTAAAAGAGCTCGGATCATGAAACGCGTCTCATATCCTTGATTCTGACGTAAAACCACGTCGTTTTCATGTAAAATCACTCCGGAAACGATGAAACGAAACGTTTGCCAATCGTCAATTTTTCGTCCCATTCGACATTTTTCTTCGTAGAAGTCTAGGTATTTTGATGTCTCGATAAAATTCTCCATGGTTTTCCATCGCTAGGTTCATGGCTCCATGGTTTTTCAGGTCTAGGTATATTTCTCCATGGTTTTCCATCGCTAGGTTCATGGCTCCATGGTTAGTGATGTCTAGGTATATTTCTTCATGATTTTCGATGTGTAGGTATATTTCTTCATGATTTTCGATGTGTAGGTATATTTCTCTATGGTTTTCGGTGTCTAGGTCCACGGCTCCATGGTTTTTGATGTTGAGGTATATCTCTCCATGGTTTTTGATGGCTAGCTATATTTTTTCATGGTTTTCGATATCTAGGTACACGGCTCCATGGTTTTTGTTGTCTTGCTATATTTCTCTGTTACGTCCTGGGATCTCCCGAGTGTCTGACTTGTTGCGTAATTCTGAAAATATAAAAAGAAAATAGAAAATTTACTAAAATCGTCCCATTCAAATATTCAAATTTTAACCGACAAAATTATTCGGAGAGTAAAACTAGAAATAAATCTGTTTAATCACAATATAATTATCATAATAAGGAAAAGGAAATAAATTTATAACGAATTATCACTTGTTCCGGAAACTGACCCGGATTTTGCCGCTGTTTTTATGATCGACGGCGGGATGGAATCATGCAAGAGAATTTTGGGTTGTAGAAAATAAGAGACTGACACGAGGCGTTTAGAGAGTACACTTTTGTTAATTTATTGCCTATTTACAAAGGGCAAAAGTCCATTAATGAGCGATCACTCGCATACAAATGCGTAACACCGACACGTGTCCGCCGCGTGGTGAGAGAAAAACGGAGATTACCAAGAGTTTAACTGAATAATTGTCCCGGAGAATACACTTGATAAAAATACTAGAGGAGCAGTCGCTTCGCCGTGATAATGCGGACACTTTAACACACCGAAAAGGAGTTAAACCGAGCAAGGCTGAGCGGTCCTTGTCGGAGATGGCCGCGGTGCCTGGTGTCGCGAGGTCCTAGAGAGCGAGAGCTCACACGTCTTCTCGGTTACGAGTCCGAAGAAGAAGAGCATAATTAATATGGACGCTGGTCAAGTTGTCACAATATCCCTTGTCGCAGCGCCACCTGACAACTTGACAGCCGCCTGTTTTCCATATTTGCGACTATACTGCCGCGCTGGGAGCGCGAGTCGCGGCGCGGGAATTTAACCATGCTCATTCCTGAACATCACTTTTAGGACACCCCGTAATATAACTTCTGGGTCACCCTATATAAATCTACGACGAGCGAACAGCTGATCAGCTGTTGAGCGTACGCGCGCCTCGACCTACCCGTGTAGTGCTCGCGGGCCACATCAAATGTCAAAGTCCCGAAAAGGGTCAAATTTCATTATTTTTCCGAATTTTTCAATAAAATATTTTTATTGCATAATCGTGTCACTCACGTCAAGGGCACTATTTAAGTGGTCATACGTCCATGTTCGGACAATTTTTAATTAAACAATATTTTTGTTATTTTTGAATATTTTATTAACTCGCAAATTAAAAAATTATAAGCTTCACAATAACACATTTCTAATCCTCGTAAAAACCCTTACGTTTGAATACCCATCTCATTATTATTGAACCATTTTTAGAAACAAAACTTAAACAATTCTTCTAATTTCATTAACTCATAATTTTTGCACATTTGATAATTCTTTTTACATATTTCGGTTCTTTATGAAAAGCCCTGTGAAACTAATATTCACTCAACCCGTTCCGAACTATTTTGCAATAAATAAATACAGAATCATTTCTAAATTCATTAACTAACAATTATAAAATCACGTCATGCCAAGTACGCTCATTCAATTCGCCTCGAAAAGGCCTTCTATTTAAATCCTTACAAAAGTCTTTTATATTTGAATTATCAACAATAATCATCAATAATAAGGGTATAAATAGATATCTCCATGTTTACACATACATTTATTGTTATAAAACATTTATTCATATAAATTATACATCGTTGGGGAATTTAAACGCTTTTAGAACATGAATAAATGGTAATTAAATATATGTTACGTATTTTAAATACATTTATATTTTTTCTGCGTTATACGCCAGTGGCGATTTTTCCGTTAAAAATAGAAAATAAACAGGACCACGCGTCAACAAGTGGTCCTCGAATTTCTCTGGAGAGACGCACTTCTCTCAAGTGCAAAATAACGCCGAGTCATGTTTGGCTAAGGAGTCTGCTTTTTCTCACAAATATCATAAACTTAGAAACAAAGAAATATCCTTTATGCACGGTCAGCTGGGAAAAGTCACCCGAAACCTTTCCCGTCGTTGTCGCGACGACCGTACAGTCTGATAAGGAATACTAATCTTCAATTTAACAGACTCGCAAAATTCATAATTTATAAACGATCCTCAACTGTTTATTTATCCAGTCACATCCATCCTCTTGTTATAGTTAAACTCACTATTGTTATATCTTTCTTTTGAATCCCAGTGAGACCATATTTAACGGAATATTACGACTTAACAAATTTTCATAAATATAAATAAAATTATCCAATCGTCATGAAAAACACTTTATTTATATAAAATTTACCACCGAATTGAATAAAATTAAAAGTAATCACGAACAATGTTAATAAATAGCTGAAATAGTTTAAATAAAACGTTAATAAATAAAATAAAACTCACCAAATAAATAACGACGAAATAATCCGCAATCCTCACATGTGTTAAAGCTCGTATCTGCGTAAAACCTGTAACAACAAATAGAAATAATATAAAAACTACAAATAATTAATATAAAAAATATAACTTACCAAAAAACGAACTGCGTCGATCCATTTTAACCTGTAAAAGAGAAAAACATATATTTATAAGATAATACGATGTAAAATCAATGATTAATTAATAAATGATTAATTAATCATCAATAAAATAGAAAATTCATAGTTATATTTTATTATATTTCATTTACTAATAATAAGAAACAATTGTACAATTAATGATTAGTTAATTATATTAATTAATCAATAATTCTTAAACCAGAAAAGGGGAAATTGTATTATATAAGAAAATAGTACATAAGAAAGCGTTGCGTCAGCAGAAACTTCCCCTGGACAACGGGACGGCGTGTCAGTGATACACGCACACTTCTCTCCAGCGCATCCATGTGTGGCCTTCTATAAAAGTGGGGGACCGCACGAGGGGCATCAGTTCTCGATCCTCTCCACAGACTGCCAGTCAAACTCCGACCGAGAGCGAGTACGGATATTCCCGCAGCGCGTCTGAAAATCGACAAGTTAACATCTTCAATTTATTCACGTTTTGTCTTTCGAGTTAAAAGTTTAACTCTGATTCTTTTATTGTATCGTTCTTCAAGTTAATAAGTTTGTAAAAATACAAAAGTGTTGAAAGGTGATTAAAAAGTGTCTTAATCATTTATTTCAAAACAATCATAATAAAATCGTTTCTTCGCGTATTTCAAAGTTAATCGCGATCCATTTCTTTTAATTGAATAGAGTTCGTCATAAATTCGGAGAAGTTTTTACCGTGCATTTGAGGCATTCTTTCGAATTTCTGAAAAATCGTTTAATTAAAGGAATTAAGATTCGCGGTGGCGAATCGAGACAAGTACGTTTTCGTTCGAAAATGACGTCTCGAGCTTCCGCGAATCATATTCACGAAACATCGCGTTTTGATAGTTGTCGAAATTTTTTTTTCATTTTTTACGTTTATTCCAGGGTTCTAGTCGAATAGTGAATACTGCCATCATTTTTTATTTATTTTTCTCTTTAATTAAAAAAAAAATCGATGCACTAAATTAATCCACCGCTGAGATATAGTTTTTTATTTATTTATACGGCTTCTAGCAGCCTGTCAGTCATTTCGCGATCCCTGAACATAGCGCTTTTTCGCGTAGCGCTTTTTCGCGATCCCTGAACATAGCGCTTTTGTTTAATGAAAATCGCGATCCCCGAACATAGCGTTTTGGAAAAATAAAAAAAGTGTGACATTCAAGTCAGCGATGACAGCCAGAGGCGGAAACGTAAGTATATTTTTGTAATAATATACATATATAATTATATATAATATTATTATATAATACATATATAATTTATATATGCAAAAAATTTAATAATTAACTTTTTCTTTTTTCCACTACAGGTTGCAGAAATGGACCAATTGGACGACAGGGAGCAAGAGAGGGAGCACAACACGGAGCAGCGACAGGGAGACGGAGAAGGCGATATGGATGAATCGCCTTCTCCTCAAAATTCATCAGCCCGCCAGGCAACAAATCGGCCTGCCCGGTCGCCGTCACCAGAGCCGCTGCGAGCTTCGACCCCGGTAGATTTCCCGGCGCCGGTTTTTGAAATCGACGGGATCGAGAATCGCCCGGGGCCGCATCTGCCGCGAAATTTTCGCCAGCGCGTAAGAGGTGAGTATTCTCTTTTTTTTTCTTCTGCGCTCTCTCGGCTTTTCCTCTCCCCATTTTGTTTCATTCTCTCTATTTTTCGCTTTCAATTTCCCTCTTTCTCGTTTTCTCATCTCTCACTTTTTCGCTCTCTTATATTCTCTCTCATTCACTCTAATGCTTCCATACTTTCTGTCTTGCGTTCTGTCGCTTTCTCTCATTTTCGCGTTTTCTCGCGCTCTCACTTTCTCGTTCGCTTTTTCACTCTCCCGCTTTCGATGTTTTATTTTTTATTGCTCTCTCGCTTTCTCTATTTTATTGTTTGACTTTTGCTTTCTTACCTTTTTTGCTTTTTTCGTTTTCTTCATTGTTTTATTTATTTATCCTTTCATTCTTTCATTCATTCATCTTTTCATTCTTTCATTCATTCATCTTTTCCTTTTTTCATTCATTCATCCTTTCATTCTTTCATTCGTTCATCCTTTCATTCTTCCATTCATTCATCCTTTCATTCTTCCATTCATTCATTATTTCATTCTTTCATTCATTCATCTTTTCATTTTTTCATTCATTCATCCTTTCATTCTTTCATTCGTTCTTCCTTTCATTCTTTCATTCATTCATCTTTTCATTCTTTCATTCATTCATCTTTTCATTCTTTCATTCATTCATCTTTTCATTCTTTCATTCATTCATCCTTTCATTCTTTCATTCATTCATCTTTTCATTCTTCCATTCATTCATCTTTTCATTCTTTCATTCATTCATCCTTTCATTCATTCATCTTTTCATTTTTTCATTCATTCATCCTTTCATTCTTTCATTCATTCATCTTTTCATTCTTTCATTCATTCATCCTTTCATTCATTCATCTTTTCATTTTTTCATTCATTCATCCTTTCATTCATTCATCTTTTCATTTTTTCATTCATTCATCCTTTCATTCTTTCATTCATTCATCTTTTCATTCTTTCATTCATTCATCTTTTCATTCTTTCATTCATTCATTATTTCATTCTTTCATTCATTCATCTTTTCATTTTTTCATTCATTCATCCTTTCATTCATTCATCTTTTCATTCTTTCATTCATTCATCTTTTCATTCTTTCATTCATTCATCCTTTCATTCTTTCATTCATTAATCTTTTCATTCTCTCATTCATTCATCCTTCCATTTTTTCATTCATTCATCCTTTTATATATTCATTCATCCCCTCTCTCAAACATCAATGCATGTTCTCCTCCTTTCTAATCATTCCACACAATTCATTTTCAGGTAATGGACGACGGGACTGGATTCGGCGCGAGCGCTCGCACTACAACGCCATGGCTCGCCTTGTCGATACATTGTACGCTATTTCGAACTCGTATCGTGGGCGAAGTAGGTCCGGAGCTCGCCGACGATTTTGAACAAGAAAAAAACGACAAATAAATATTAAAAATCAAAAATCAAACATAATCAAATCATTTATTAAAAAAAATTATAGCTGTAATAAGTTGAATGTTTTTATAAATAATAAATAAAATAAATTTAATGGTAATATTTTCTATTGTCCTCTATTTTATTTGTCCTTTATTGTCCTCTATTTTTATCTATTTCCACTCTGTTGTTCCCACTCTTTGTTTTTTTCTCCACTACGCACACTGTGGACCTACATTTATTACGTGGGTTCCGAACCACAGAGAGCTTGGGAGAAAAAATCCATTGGTGTCGGCCGCGGGAATCGAACTCGGGCCCGCTGGGTGAGAGCCGGGCCCGTTGCCACTGAGCCACTGCCTCTCATGTGCCCAGAGGTTAATAAGTGCCTAAGTTTATATTATTCGTGATGTTTTGTTTTTTGTTTGACGCAAACGTCATTCCCCTCATAACGGAGTTCTCACACGGTTACGTGTATCTGTGTTAATTCTTCGTCGGAAAAATAACGACTGCAAAGTTTCGCATTTTTTTTCAGTGCTGTAAAACCCATTTATTTCAGTTTTAACGCGTTAATTTCGAATCCCATCTTTTTGACCTTTATTTCGAGGTTCGCGATAGAGAAAGTAATTTCCAGCCAGTCTGAGGTTACTTCGAGTTTCTCCGAGTTCTTGAGGGTTTCTTGGAACGTAAATTCATTATATTCGTAAAAGGTATGTTTGGAATCATTCTAAATTAATGTTTTTTCCTTTCTACCACCCCCTTTTTTATTTTCTCCTCCGTTTCTTTCCTCAATATTGTTTTCCATCCTGTTTTTCTCGTTCTCCTGTCGCTGGTCCTTTTTTTCTGTCCTCTTCTTTCTGCTCTCTCTCTCAATCAATCTCTCTGCTCTATGTTATATTTTTATTAATAGTCTTGGACTCTTTTTTCCTTCTCGTGGTCTTCTCAATCTCAATCTTCTTTACAACTTCAACTTCTCCCTCCTTTAGTGTATTTTTTCCTTCCCTTGTTTCTTGCTTTCTTGTGCTTTTTCTTATCCGTTTTCCTTCCGTCTCCCTCGTTGGCTTTCCTCTCGCCTTGCCTCGTCAGCTTCCTCCGTTCCTTTTCTGGTATTTCCTCCTTTTTCATCATTCTGCCTGCTCTCACGTATCCCCTCTCATTCTTATCTTCCTCGTGTTCCTTGTTGTTTCCTTTTCTCCCCGTGCGACCGTTTACATCCTGCTCTCTCCTTTTATGTCCTTTTTTTGTCATCTCTATCCGATCATGGGCGGACTTTCCACATCCTCCACTTGTCACTTGTAGCTCTTTTTCCGTGTCTCTTTGTGCTACTTCGTTTCGTTCTCCCGACTCGAGCTTCTGTGTTTGCAGACGATGTATAATGTAAATCCCTCGGAATCTCGAATACATTATCTACCTTCCAATCTTGATTGTTTATAAAAATAATATTATTTCTTTTCAGGTGTGCAAGACTCCGGTACAAAGCGGCGTTACACGATAAAAAGGCTGCTGTGCGCCATTACACGGTTGCTTTGCAACATAGAAAGGCTGCTGTGCGCCATTACACGGTTGCTTTGCACCGTAAAAAGGCTGCTGTGCGCCATTATACTCGTTCAGTTGCTGTTTACAGAGAAAAATTCTGAGAAACATCGAAAACTTGAGATTTATTTTCAGCAATGTCTTCTTGTCATCAACATATAATGCACTTTGATCCACGTATCATTTCAGCAAGTGGAAACGAAGGCTGGTTGTCAGACGATGAAATTGATGACATTGCGTTTTTAGTACATACGCGGTTTCATTTCAAATTTGTGAACTCGTGGAAGTTCCAGGTACCAGAACTCATGGAACCAATTGAACCTAATGAGCGGCATATTCAACTGCTGCACCGTTTAAGCGGAAATATGTCTGATCAAAAGGCTTGGGAAATGCGAGGTGGCCACTGGATTTGTACCTTGTTTGACACTCATACAATTTTTGTTTTTGATTCGTCAAATTCGCAAAAGCTTCATGATAATGACAAAAAATATTTGAAAATGTTATATCCTTTTTATTCGTTCGAAACACACCCCGTAAAGTTCATTAAAGTTCAACAACAAACAAATGGATATGATTGTGGAGTATTCGCAATAGCTTTTGCAGTTTCTCTGGCTTTTGGAGAAGATCCATCAAGATTGGAATACGATTTGTCGAAAATGCGCAATCATTTGCTGCAAATTTTTGAGAGCAACGTTATTTCTAGGTTTCCCACAGTCACCAATTTTTCACACTTACGTGATGCATCAGATAATAATAAGCACAGTACGCCTGTTTTACCTGTGAAGAGTAAATCTCAGACTGAGACCAGTCGTCTGAGTTCTTCTGATACGATTGCTCATCCGTATCGTGGTGAAAAAAAATCTCCAGTCCAATGTTCAACGTACAGCAATCAAAGTTTATCGAAAAATAATTCAGATGCTTTTTCTTCAAAAATTGATAAGAGTACTGTGATAGTAAATACGACTCCAATTTCAGAGTTATCCTTTCACGCAAACGTACCGAAAGATAAAAGTGAAACCGGATTTATGATTAAAAAAAGTAGGATTCATCTACCGGTACTTTCCGCGGAATCAATGCATGTTATAACCAGATGTGAACAATTAAAAGATGTACACATCAACTTTTTCGGTCAGATTTTGGCTAAACATTCTGATTATGATCATCAAGATCCTCTGTTTTTACAAAGACCATGCCGCATTACGGCTATAAATCGCGCCAAAAAACATATTCAAATTTTGTACAGTAACGACAGCAAAAATACTGGAGCATTTGGGCATTGGGTTTGTAGTTTCTATGACAGTGAAAATATTTATATTTATGACTCCATGAACATGGGTTCACTGCACAGAGATCAGAAAATTTACCTAAGACATTTGTACCCATTTCATAGCATCACTGACAGTACAGTGCGGTTTATTAAAGTCCAGCCACAAAATAATTCCGTTGATTGTGGTGTGATGGCGATAGCATTTGCGGTCTCTTTATTATTTCGAGAGAAACCAGAAACGATTCAATATGATTTATCCTTATTGCGTGAACACTAGGTCCGAATGTTTCAAACATTGCAGATCACTCGATTTCCTCAAGTTTCTAACATTGATTCAATCCGGCATTTATCATTGATTGAAATCAAACAGATTGAAAATAAAGCATACAGACATCGTGTTTTAATGATGGAACGATCATCTCGAGATGGAAAATTTGACGAACCCTTGGACCACGATATTGCAGAAGCAATTTCAAATGGTGGGTCTTCTGCCAAGTGCATTGATCTAACCAATGAAATATGCGAACAAAAATATACAGCTGATACCATGAAATCCAATACAAAATTTAAAGAATCAATCGAATGTCAAGGTACTGGACTTGAATGTACTGCATCATCGGTCAGACCGTTAATAAGCCAACGACTCGTGGTATGTCGTAAAGTAAAATTGGTCGATGATCCCATATATAAGGAAAGAAAAATGGCCAAATTATCTCCAGTTATCATCAAAATACGCGGCAGCGGCTCGGTGCCAATCAACAGTACTACCGGGCAAACTTCTCGAAATGATGCGTCATCGAAGTTCAGTATAGTCGCCAATGCAAATCATTTTACGAACAAGGAAAGTACTTCGGTAGTTCAAGAACATAGTACCTCCGATATTTTTTGTGAAAGAGATCATGTACTAGAAAGCGTATCACGAATCCATGAAATTGATTTTGAATATAATGGTAATAATGTAGATGGGCCTAAAATGACAGGAAAAAGTTCCGTAGAAATTCGCCGTTTAAAATGGGCTGCTCAAAAAGATAGAGTAAATAGAGCTAGACGCAAGAAGTACAATGAGTCCAAATCAAAAAGACTACTTCAAGAAAAAATAACGGGACCTTATGGTGAAAAAAACGTTGATAAACATTTGTCAGAATCAAGAATAAACTTTGGAACCAATCTCGAAGCTAATATTGTTGATAATGGCATATTACTAGAAGACAATAACAACCCGCATTTCAAAAGTAATGTAGCTAGTGATAAGCTTGAATGTCAACCACATGAAATATGTGTGCAAAAATTCAGATCTGCAACTGAGAAACCCAATATAAGATGTAGAAAAATAATTAAGCGTGAAAGTACGGAGTGTACTGAAGAAGAACGAATCAAGGTATGTCGCAAGAGAAAAATCGTTGATGATCAATTAAAAACCGAAAGCAAAATAAGTAAACTATCAACAGTGGTTGCCCAGTCAACCACTGGGCAAACTTCTCGAAATGAAAACTCATTAAAGTTCACGATAGTCGCAATCGAAAATCGTTGTAAAAATTCGGCAGTTCAAGGATATAGTGCCTTCGATGTGTTGTCTGATAGAGATCATGAGCTAGGAAGCGTATCGAAAATCAATAAGATTGATGAGGAACCCAATGGCAATATTGTAGATGTGCCTGAAATTGTAGAAAAAAGTTCTGTGGAAATCCGGCGATTGAAATGGGCTGCTCAGAAGGATAGAGTAAATAGTGTTAGACGTCAGAAGTACCAGGAGTCGAAATTTAGTAAATGTATGAGTAATATAGAAGAAAATCGAGTCCTGCAGCGGTCAGCATATATTTCTAACATTGATATTAACCGCAGTAAAAAGCGAGCCCGATATGCTCGAACAAAAGGGCATAAAAAGATCACATCGACGGAACAAAAAATAAGTATTGCTAAGAAGATATGTACTAAGTACAGGCGAGTAAGAAAAACTATTAGCAAAACGAAACTATTACTTTCAAAAGAATACTATATTAATAATGTTTGGAACGCAATGGGTCAGAAGTCAATTAAAAGTCGAATGAAATCTGAATGGATCATCAAATGGTGCTTCTATACAAGAGAAAAGTATTTATTCGAGATACGAAAAGCATTGGAATCGATGAAAGAAAAAGTTGAAGTTATACTTACACAACTATCCCAATGCATAGATGCTTCCATAGAAGATAAAATTTCCATTTTATGTGGCCTTGTAAAGAAACATACGCCATCATCAGAAGCCTACTTTGCTGAAACCGTTTATGAAAAACCTAAACAATTCCAAGCCATTGTCATGAATAAGGCTGGTCAAGCTAGCAATATTTTACCCATTATCAAAGGTAAAAAAGGTGAGATATCGTGGACTTGTTCTTCCTTCTGTAAACCAATTCATGATCACGTCATCAACACATATCACGAATTCCTCCAAGAAATGAATGGTTGTTCGTTGAGGAATGTGCACAAAGTTTTTCTTAAAATCCACAAATGCACTGTTTTACACTACGGTGAAAAATTGGGACACAGTCGCACGTGCTACCCCAGATAGAACAAAACGTTCAATAGACGTCCAATAGCCGTATTTTCTTGGACATTCGAATATCCAACGGACATCTATGGGCGTATATAAATCGACCATATAAGGTGCGAATGTGTTGCAATTATGCGTCCTATGAACGTCCACTGACCGTTATAATGTACATCCAAGGGATGTTTAGTGTACGTCCATTGGCAGTTACAATGTACGGTCTCAGAGATGTTCAGTGTACGTCCATTGACAGTTACAGTGTACGTCTAAGGGATGTTCAGTGTACGTCCATTGACTGTTACAGTGTACGTCGAAGGGATGCTTGGTGTGCGTCCATTGATAGTTAGTGTACGTCCAATGGATGTATAGTGTACATCCATTTATCCTTGCAGTGTACGTCCAAGGGACGTATAGAGTACGTTCAAGGGACGTATAGAGTACGTCCATTGATCGTCATAGCGTACGTTTCTTCATCGTCCAAGGGATGTCCATCGAACGCTGTCTGAATATCCACAAGGGGTAAAAAAAATACATGGAAAAGATTTTCATATAAACAATGTTTATTGTTACTATAATTTTTTCTTCCTTTTATTACACTTTTATTACATTTTTACTTACACTTTTATTCCTTATCTTTGAATGTAAATAATCTTTTAGGTAGTACCGTTAAAATTACGATTAGCCTTTTCGTTTTTTAGAAGTTAAGTTTTTTTTATATTTTTGGTTACATTTTTGGTATGTAGGAACCTCATTTACCGCAAATGGTGGAAAAAGAAGTGAAGTGAGCTTGTGAAATTAAGTAAAATTATGTAGGGAGTGGATTTTGGCGCTGCTTTTGCGCGTTGGCAACACGAGCTGGAGCATGTCTGAACCACTCTTTGAGTCTCGTCTCAAATTTTTCTTTCGTCATCGAGGGAACATTTTTAATGGCAGCTATATGAGTAAGGTTTGTAAGTGATTAAGAAGGATAAAGAAAGGATAAGGAGAGTTAGAAAAAGATAGACATACCATACATAACCCCTACGATCGCCATGGACGACAGATCTTTTTTTCCTTTTCTACCTTTCCACGAATACTCGCAAGCGAGTTCATTGCTGAAGATCTCTTTCAAAACGCGCCGAATGGAGTCGTCGACACTTGTACCACCACATTTAGTGAGTAGATGAACCTGTGAAGAAATCGTTATACATAATATTTTAAAATAATCAAAGGCTACGATTTTCGACGGTAAATATCTCAATTTTTGAATAGTCAAGATGCTAAAATTCTCTCGCAAATTTTCATTTAACTTTAAATATTATACCAACGAAATAAATAAAATAAACGTCGGGGTAGAAAAAATCCATTAAGCAAAAGACAAAGAAAGAAAGCAGAGTAAGACAAGTATGGACATAGTAAAAAAAAAGCGACGGACTAACGAGTATTGAAATTCAATTTTGGAGAAGCAACAATAGTACAGCAGACTAAAAGAAAACTGAAAATCTTACCAACTGCTTCTTCGACTCTATATCCTTTAGAAGTTCCTCCATTTCATTGACATCCGCAGCGTTTTTTGCGGGCAATATGCGATGCCACTCGCTCGGATCGTTCAGATTATTTCCATTCGTTGCTGATGCCAAGTTTAAATTGTTTAAACGTTCATCAATTTTTTGTAGAAATCCGATGCACCGGTCAAGAATCATTGTATTGCTCTTGACAGCCTCCTTGATTTCTCGAATCGTTTCTAAAAGTAGTAATAAAAAAAATCGTCAAAAGTATTTACTTTACAATAATAAAATTTGACAATATATTTGACACCAAATTTTGAAAGGAAAGTTTGCTTAGATCCTTAAGATTTTTTCTTGTGTAAAAAATGTAAAAAATTTGCAATTCTGCGATTTTAAATTATGAATATTCCGATTTCTATCAGACTAAGTCTCCTGAAACGTTTAAAATGTTCCGATATGTCCTTGAAAATTTTGAAAAAAAAACTTAAAAGGAATTTCTTATACAACCACGTTTAATCCAAAATACGTGTAGCGGATCCAAAATCCTAAGCGAAAAATTGTATTGATGGTAAATAATAGCTCTTATTTACCGGTGTTGAAATCTTCCGGCAAATTATTCAATATGGTTTCGTCTCCAATCGTTGGTAGGTCATGTTGTGCAGTCGTTTGGTGTGTAGTCAAGTCGCCGGTGCTGTCATCCGAGGAAGCTCCGGCATCACCATGTCTGAGCGATTCACCATCGTCAGTGTCGATATCCGATGTTATGATAGCTTTGTTAAGCTTTATTTTCGCTCTTTCAAAATCGTCTGCGAATTAGAAATGATGGAAATACATTTTAGAACCGTAATGAACACCAGAATTTTTTTTTTTTAAATAAATATAATTGAATGAAGATAATTTAATAATATCAATGTTAGTTGAAACTTGCCATATGTTCCAAAGGTGCGCATTACTTTGTATTTCGCCCATTTCGAAGTCGGTTTGAGATGGGTTCGCACAGCTTCATTGTACGACACTGGTAAATCTCGAGGGTATCTCGGAAACCAGCATAAACCTTTTTCCACCAGCCAGGATTCAGACACCAGCTGAATACCATCTTTGAATTGAACTAGCAAAAATTTGGTCGCAGGCATGACAAATTTTTTTTACGAAAATCTGTAACTGAAACGCGTAAAAAGTAAATAATGACATATATCAAAACATGTAAAATATAAATCAGAACGTGTATCGCATACAAAAAAATTTTAGAATGGGATAAAAAGTCAACGAAAAAGATCGACACGTTGTGGGATTAAATACCAATTTTAATTAATCTTATTACAAGTCGGTGTGAATAATTGCTGTAACTAAATAAGAATTTTTACGTGGTATTATAAAATATTTCGTTTTTAGTTCGGAAACAAGCCAGATTTTTAGAGAAGATAATTCTTGAACTTCGAAAGAAGAAATTTTTGAAGATACACAGGGCTTGTCACACGAATTTGAAATTCTTTTGAATTTTCGGCCAACCACGTAAATTTGCTGTTCGCTTTTAATAATGTTTTCAATGAGAATAATATCGCCATTGTTTTTTAGATCGAAACAATTGTCCGGTATTTTTGTCCCGACAGTAAATTTTTCGAGAATCGCTTTTTTGTATTGCAATCCATCGTTAGATGCAACAGTGGGACCATTAACATGTAATCCTTTTAAAATTATTTCGTTGTTACAGTTTTCGTTTTTTAAATTCGTTAAGAAAGCAAATTGTTCACTGTATCGCTTACTCAATTGTTCCAATGTTTGGTTCCCTTTTCTTATTAAATTTTTCATTTTCTGAAGGTGGTTTTCGAATGCAAAAGCGCTATAATTATCAAGGGAACCCAAACGGCGTACATCATCGGAAACGTGAATGAGCCCATGGACATTGTGCGAAATAAGTTCTTTTCCGTATAAAAGACCGAAAGATTTTACGAATCCTTTCAAGAGTGATTCCGCTAAGTCAATATCGTCAGGTCGCGCCCTTATTAGTAAACGGATTGCTACGTGAAGTTTTTTAAAATGTAAAAACAAATTCGTGGGTAAATGTTTTTCGAGAACGATTGGTCCAATATATAACAGAAACATTCTGAATTCCGTAGCTTTCCAGAATGCTACCTCGGTTAGTCTTCGAGGCTTGCGAGAAAATTCGATGGGTGTATATTGCCTCATCTCTTCGAGCTGTTCAGAGATTTTTAAAACTTCGTGAGTCGGTAATCGAACTTTTTTTTTGATTGGTCCGGATATCCAAAGCTTAATCAATTTCTTTACGACGCCAAGACAGCACAAATGCATGTAATCGAAGGGAATTTGGGTAACGAATCCAAAATGCGGAATGTCCTGTAGTATACTGACCCCCGTATGGTAATTTTCATCCGATTGCATTTTAAATGTTGCATCCGTTCGTTTTGGTGCATTGATTTCTGGGAATGTCATACGACCACACACGTAAGATCCTTCAGTTATACATTTTGTACAGCTACTGTACCCGGTATGACCTTTTGTAAGGCAAATAAATGATTTAGCTGGTGCATCAGCAATAAAACAATGCAATTTTACCGAGTAAATAGTATCGCGATGTGACAGTCCTGTGAGCATAAGACTACTAATTTCTTCCTGAAATAACCCAAGAAATTCATTGGCGGATTGAGGCTTGCTATTTCCAGCATAACAACCAATGCAAAATACATATCGAGTACCGTAAACTCGACATAAAATGGGCCATAGTTGGAGTGAGCTCGATTTTGAGATTGGGAGGCCATCGATGCCAATTTGTAAGAAAAAGGTTTCTGGTGAAAAGTTGCAATTTGATTGTAAGAACTGGATCAGCCCAGAACGTAAACCAAAATGACAATAATAGCCTGGGTCCATAGGGACAGTGTTGACGCGTCTTGGTGTCGATAATAATGTTTTGGACGACTTCGGAAAATTTTGAAAACACTCATGGAGTCTTAACAGATTGAGCAGATGATCTGTAGCTCGATGGCTTATATTATTTGCGACAGCCCATTCAGCTAAAGTTTGCGGTGAAAATTGTTTTTTTTGGGATCCCACATCTTCTATGGTTAAATCCTGTTTCGATGTATTTGAGACAGCTGATGGAAACGCAACAGGATCGTGGTTAGAAGAAGTCGAAGGACCAGGATTTTGAACGAGAACCTCACTAAGCTGCTGATCATTGCCCCTCATCGTAGTCGTCGGAATGGAAATATCAACAATATTTTTGGGTCTCTGAGTGGGAACTGCTCGGACACAATTTTTTTTTTAAATTTGTCGGAAGTATCTGTCGGACATCTCACAAAATTCTTTCCGTTTTTTATTCGACGAAGCCATAATTAAACCTGCAATGTTGAAAATGAAAAGGAAAGATTTGAAATTCAATTGTGTGACAAAATTCGCAGAAGTACTGATTTTAAACATAAGAAAAATAATACTTAAATTGCTGTCAAAACATTTAAAGTTTGCATAAGGCAAGACGCGAATAAAATTGTACGCAATAACAATTAACGAGAGAAACAAGCCGAACTACTTTGTAGAAGTTTCCACTTTCTTTTTTTTTCTACGATAAAAATATTTCCTCCAACGGTAGTGAAAAAATATGTGAAAAACTCATTCGAAATTCGTACAATACGATTGTACAATTCGTACGATCTTCATTTAGAAGATTATTTGAAAATTTCTCCATGATCTGCTTTGAAATCTCTAGATAATCTCTCGGTATTCGAAAAAGTGATTTTCTTGATAATCTGGGAATGGTTCCAAAATCTTCGGGAAAAAAACTGAATTTTTTCGAGCCATAATCATCCTAATGTTTTCCGTAAAAAAAAAAACTACTTTTGTTTGAGGATGCGAAGGAAATTATCCAAAGACATTGAAAATGGCAATAGTATTTCTTTAAAAACGATGAAAATAAATCATACGGCAATTTTCCAAAATCCCTGACAAAGAACTGCAAAGACAATTTTTGAAAAATGCAGGAAGTTGACTAAAAAAATTCTTCGAAGACGCCAGGAGTACGCTGTGAAAGTTACTCTCCGCAGGCACTAGAAATATTTCCGGAGGCACTGACAAGAGATTGCGAAGACAATTTGTAAAAGACGCAGGAAGTAGACAAAAAACAATTCTCCAAAGACACTAGAAATACACTGCGGAAGCAACTCTTTGCAAGCACTAGAAATATTTCCAGAGGCACCGAGAAGGAACTGCGAAGACAATTTGTAAAAGACGCAGGAAGTTGACTGAAAACGATTCTTCGAAAACGTCAGGAGTACGCTGCGAAAGTTACTCTCCGCAGGCACTAGAAATATTTCGAGAGGCACCGAGAAGGGACTGCGAAGACAATTTGTAAAAGACGCAGGAAGTTGACTAAAAACGATTCTTCTAGCACGCCAAGACTACGCTGCGAAAGTTACTCTCCGCAGGCACTAGAAATATTTCCGGAGGCACTGACAAGAGCTGCGAAGACAATTTGTAAAAGACGCAGGAAGTAGACAAAAAACAATTCTTCAAAGACACTAGAAATACACTGCGGAAGCAACTCTTTGCAAGCACTAGAAATATTTCCAGAAGGACTGGAAGGAACTTCGCAGGCACTATAAATATTTGCAACGGCACGAAAAAGGAACTGCGACGACTATTTTTAAGAGTTCCAGGAAATAGATCAAAAGCAATTCTTCGAAAACACTACGAAAGCCTCCGAGGGACTCTGGGATACAAGAAATATTCGAAAGTCGATCTTTTATACATGAGATAAGATGTGAAACTTACCAAGATATTCGATCGACGAAACGACCGATCGAAAGCGAAGCCGAGCGATCACCGCGATCACGGAAGACGAACACGAGCGACGGCCAAGGTGGTCAATAGTGAAGAAAAAATCTATGAAAGAAAAACATTTCTTTAGATTTCTTTCGAAAAAAAAACCCGGCACAAACAACACGTGGCTACATAACCTCAACGTTGAACAAGACTCGGTTACTAGATCATTAAATGTTGCTTCAAATTGATAAAATCTCTTGAAAAAGGAACATTGAATACGAAGTTGCATATGTAGCACGGTAAAATAAAATAAAATGAAAAACTCACCTTGATACACAATTTTACACGTCACACGAAACCGACAGTGGTACGGCTTTCGGTACAATGAGACACGACACAACAGTGGTACGGCTTTCGGTACAATGAGAAAATTCAATATGGCGGAATTGTTCGACTTTATTTCACGGAACACTAATGGCGCTGTGGTAGAATGAGATGATTGGTCAAAATATTGAAAGTCGTTGAAGATAAATGAATTAAATCTTTCAAATAGCGTTTTTAAAAAACAAAAAACAAAATGAAGCCTGATGCATCTTTTTTAGAACACCGCTTTCAAAATTCGAATATCTCTTTTTTGCACCAAACTATCGAACTTTTAGTGCAGTTCTGAATTTCGTAGAGTGTGCACTGTGCACACTTATACACACCCACAAGAGTGACACGCCAAAAGTGCGGATATGTCCGTATGACATGCGAAGAATTTCCAATCCATGTAATCGTAATAAGGTGTTGACGTAGCCAAAAAATCGACGTCGAATGGATGGATCCCATGAACGTATGTTATATGTGTAGCCGAAAGATGGACGTCCAATGTATGGGTCCCATGGACGAATATTATTCGTCCGTACATAGACATACAATATACGTCCAGTTAACGTACACAAATAACGTCTTGTTAATGTACACGAAATAACGTTTTAACGTAGCCGAAAGATGGACGTCCGATGTATGGGTCCCATAGACGTATATTATTCGTCCGTACATAGACATACAATGTACGTCCAGGTAACGTACACAAATAACGTGTTAACGTAGCCGAAAGGTGGATGTCCAATGTATGGGTCCCATGGACGAATATTATTCGTCCGTACATAGACATACAATATACGTCTAGTTAATGTACACGAAATGACGTTTTAATGTAGCTGAAAAATGGACGTCTGATGTATGGGTCCCATAGACGTATATTATTTGTCCGCACATAGACATAGAATATACGTCCAGTTAACGTACACAAATAACGTGTTAACGTAGCCGAAAGATGGACGTCCAATGTATGGGTCCCATGGACGTATATTATTCGTCCGTACATAGACATACATTATACGTCCAGTTAATGTACACGAAATAACGTTTTAATGTAGCCGAAAGATGGACGTTCAATGAACGTACTGATTGTGTCTTGCACTTGGCTGTTATATGAACTATGATTAGACGTATAATGTACATTCATTTAATGTCCCGTATGGTCTTGGACGTTTTCGGGCTCAATGGATCAAAAAAGTACGTCCATTGGACGTTTTGTTCTATCTGGGACATGACACCTGTTACTTGCCGATCACAATTTTTGGCGGTTGAACTTTTATCTCCACATTTCCCAAGGGTACGAATGATAAAAAGATTATTTTATAAAGCACGATCATCGCTTCAAAAGTTATACGATATAGACGAAGCTTTGGACATGACAAAAGTAGATATATTACATGATATCGCGCTGAGGGCGCAACAAACATCCAACAAATTTGAAGTCCGAACAGATTTGATAAATTTGGATGAAGAGTCTATTATGAGTACGCATGTAGACGCATTTAAATTATTAATGAAGCGTTCCATCGATACACCTCGTTTTGTTTGCGTATCATGTGAAAAACTTTGTTTTCGAAGAGATGTTACCAAAATTGAAAACTTGAGAAGTAAAATAACTACGCCATTCTGGATCGATTTAATGAAACATGTTGAAGATGAAGGAACGTACGCAGAGTGGATTTGTCATTATTGTCTACAGAAGTTCCGTTCCGGAAAACTACCGCCGACATGTGTATTAAACAATATGTGTGTGGGGGAAGTGCCTGAAGTTTTATCCGAGTTGAACGAATATGAAAAACTGCTGATTCAGAGAGCTAAAGCGTTTCAAATTATCCAGAAAATCGGTACCGTGGGAAACAAAAATCTGCCCCATATACATGCGAATAAAAAAGTCATAGGCAGAACGTTTCACCTGCCGTTGCCAATGGAAGAAACACTCAAAAAGATTTGTCCTTCTGAATGTCCCATTAATAAAGATCATGAGCTCTACATATTGGTACGTGGAATCCCCACAAAGTCGAAGATAGTGTGGGAAAACTTGGTTAATATACAAAAAGTATATAATGCTCTAGCATGGCTTAAGAGGATGCAGCAGTCGATGGAAAATGACAGCGCCCCCCCCCATTCCTGGCGGTACTGCAGAATTCGACGACGAGCTTCTGCAGACTACCGCCAGATGTCACGGCGCGCGTCTTCCATCGAGTTCCAGCGTTCCGCACGAAGCGAGCTCAAGACTCGATGAATGACGTTTGCCGCGTGTCAATGCCTCCGACGGTGGAAACCGTCGGGTTCTCGCTCGTGAAAGCGGTGGAAAAAATTATAAACAATTATATTGTTTATGCGAAGGAATTTTCATCCTTCGGCGTATTTTCAACGATTTTCACCGTTGAAAAGTTCAATCGGAATTGAACTCTCCGACGGTGAGCACCGTCGGGTTCTCGCTCGTGAAAGCGGTGGAAAAAATTATAAACAATTGTATTGTTTATACGAAGGAATTTCCGTCCTTCGGCGTATTTTCAACGATTTTCACCGTTGAAAAGTTCAATCGGAATTGAACTCTCCGACGGTGAGCACCGTCGGGTTCTCGCTCGTGAACGAGCGGTGAAAAAATTAGAAACAATTTTATTGTTTATACGAAGGACTGTGCGTCCTTCGGCGTATTTCCAACGATTTTCACGGTTGAAAAGTTCAATCGGAACTGAACTCTCCGACGGTGGAAACCGTCGGGTTCTCGCTCGTGAAAGCGGTGGAAAAAATTATAAACAATTGTATTGTTTATGCGAAGGAATTTCCGTCCTTCGGCGTATTTTCAACGATTTTCACCGTTGAAAAGTTCAATCGGAATTGAACTACCCGGTTCTCGCTCGTGAACGAGCGGTGAAAAAATTAGAAACAATTTTATTGTTTATACGAAGGACTGTGCGTCCTTCGGCGATTCTCCAACGATTTTTACCGTGGAACAGTTCAATCGGAATTGAACTCTCCGACGGTGAGCACCGTCGGGTTCTCGCTCGTGAAGAAGCGGTGAAAAAATTATAAACAATGTTATTGTTTATACGAAGGACTGTTCGTCCTTCGGCGTTTCTCCAACGATTTTTACCGTGGAACAGTTCAATCGGAATTGAACTCTCCGACAGTGGACACCGTCGGGTTCTCGCTCGTGAGGGAGCGGTGGAAAAATTTTAAACAATGTTATTGTTTATACGAAGGACTGTTCGTCCTTCGGTGTTTCTCTAACGATTTTCACCGTTGAAAAGTTCAATCGGATTGAACTCTCCGACGGTGAGCACCGTCGGGTTCTCGCTCGTGAAGAAGCGGTGAAAAAATTATAAACAATGTTATTGTTTATACGAAGGACTGTTCGTCCTTCGGCGTTTCTCCAACGATTTTCACCGTGGAACAGTTCAATCGGAATTGAACTCTCCGACGGTGAACACCGTCGGGTTCTCGCTCGTGAGGGAGCGGTGGAAAAATTGTAAACAATTTTATTGTTTACACGAAGGACTATTCGTCCTTCGGCGTTTCTCCGACGATTTTCACCGTGTAACAGTTCAATCGGAATTGAACTCTCCCACGGTGAACACCGTCGGGTTCTCGCTCGTGAAGAAGCGGAGGAAAAATTGTAAACAATTGTACTGTTTCACGAAGGACTATTCGTTCTTCGGCGTTTCTCCAACGATTTTCACCGTGGAACAGATCAATCGGAATTGAACTCTCCGACGGTGAACACCGTCGGGTTCTCGCTCGTGAGGGAGCGGTGGAAAAATTGTAAGCAATTTTATTGTTTATACGGAGGACTGTTCGTCCTTCGGCGTTTCTCCAACGATTTTCACCGTTGAACAGTTCAATCGGAATTGAACTCGCCGACGGTGAAAACTGTCGGGTCCTCGCTCGTGAGAGCGGTGGTGTCGATAAATAATCGATATTTTTTATTCGAAGGACTGGCCGTCCTTGGAAGTATCTCCAACGATTTTCATCGCGGAAAGTTCAATCAAAATTGAACTCTCCGACGGTGAAAACTGTCGGGTTCTCGCTCGTGAGAGCGGTGGTGTCGATAGATAATCGATATTTTTTATTGAAAAATGTCGTGTGTGTTTTGTTGCGGAAAAATGAAATTTTCCGAAAAAATTGAAGCTCGAAATTGAAATTTCGATTTTTTTTCCATTTTTCTTGATTTCCGGGAAAGGAGGAAAAATGGGAAAAGCGAAAATGAGTTGCGGAACGCATTGAAGCTCAAAATTGACGGAAATTGACCAAATCCAAATTATTATAAATTTGAAAAAAGTGGCTAATTTCCAAAATTTGGCGTTTATTCAATTGTTTCAATTATTTTTTTTTTTTTTTGAATTTTGTTGCGGAACGCGTGGAGGCTCAAAATAAACGGAAATTGACCAAATCCAAATTATTATAAATTGAAAAAAGTGGCCAATTTTCAAAATTTGGCGTTTGTTCAATTTTCAATTTTCAATTTCGAGGCTCAAAATAGACGGAAATTCCAGCCTTTGACTTGCATGCTCGCGTTGGCGACTTTGTCCTCGAGGGCCTCGACCTGCTCGAGCAATTGAGCGTCGACTCTGAGGGCGACTTGCTCACTCCAATCTTCGGGCAAGTCGGGACTCGGTATGGCCGCGGATTCGGCCTCGTCGCTCGCCATTCCGGCCAATTCCGTCGCCGAAACGTTTCCCGGGTCCAGTGGATTTTTCCTGTCACCGCCAAAAACGATTCCATCGTCGCCCACGTCGTTCGCTTCAATTCTTCCTCTCGGACCCCACGGGAATGCAAATGCTCGAGCAACTCTTGGAACGTGTCCACGTCCGTTATCCTCCACCGGCCGTAACGATAATCTGACAAAAACCAAACAAAATCATTGTTTTTGCCATTTGTTAGAGATTTTTTGTCATTAATTTTTGAGAAATTGAAGAAATTTACAATTTTCACGTTAAAAACGCGAACATTTGGGTATAAATTGTTTTTCGCTTTTTTTTAGTGTCGCTTTTTTTGGGAAATTGAAGAAATTTTCAATTTTGACGTTAAAAACGCGAAAATTTGGGTGTAAATTATTTTCCGCTTTTTTTAGTGTCGCTTTTTTTGTGAAATTGGATAAATTTTGAATTTTCCGGTTAAAAAAAGGAAAATTTGAGTGAGAATTGATTTTTCGGTATTATTATTGTGGCTTTTTTCGTAAAATTGCATAAATTTTGAATTTTTCCGTCGAGAGTTCGAAAATTTGAGTACCGTTACTTTTTTGGAATTTTTAGCGCGTCCTTTTTCGTGAAATTGCATAAATTTTGAATTTTCCGGCGAAAACAACGAAAATTTGAGTGAAAATTCATTTTTCGGTATATTTATTGTCGCTTTTTTCGTGGAACTGCAGAAATTTTGAATTTTCCGGTGAAAAAAGCAAAAATTTGAGTAAAAATTATATTTTGCGAATTTTTATTGTCGCTGTTTTTTTGTAAAATTGAATAATTTTTCTTTTTTTGGTTTAAAAGCGAGAATTTAGAATGAATAAACTTTGATATACGATAAAATTGAGTGATGAATTAAAAATTTACCTTTCGGCACTGGTTTTTCTCTCTTTCCTCCATTTTCCGTCGATTTTCGAGGGCCCGGACGAGGGCCATGTGTTATCGCCTTCTCTCGCGTTTCTGCGTCGACGAAGGATAAAAAAAAAATTAAAATTGATGGGATGAGCAAAAAAGTGGCAAAAAAGTGGCGTAGAGTTGAGCAGTGTAGACTTGAAGCCTTGCCGAAGGAAGCCAAGCGGTATGACTCACTTGTCATCGGCAAGGCTTGAAGTCTACTCGAGGCAAGATTACACCATACAGGATTCGCTGTGGCAAAAGTCGCGTGACCTGCACAAGGAAATGTTGCGCCGTACAGTAGCCCCGTGTAGACTTGGAGTCTTGCCGTAGGAAGCCAAGCGGTGAGACTCACTGGTCGCCGCCAAGTAAAGTTGCCTCGTGTAGACTTCAAGCCTTGCCGAGGACCAGTGAGTCTTACTGCTTGGCTTTCTTTGACAAAACTTCAAGACTACACCGGTTACTTGACGCAGTAGCATTATCCTGTGCAAGTCGCATGACTTTTGCGCAGGGAAATTCTACTACGTAGAGTTAACCGGTGTAGTCTTGAAGCCTTGTCAAAGAAAGCCAAGCGGTAAGACTCACTTGTCGCTGCCAAGGCTTGAAGTCTACACGGGGCAACTTTACTTGTCGGCAACAAGTGAGTCTTACCGCTTGGCTTTCTTTGACAAGACTTCAAGACTACACCGGTTACTTGACGCAGTAGCATTATCCTGTGCAAGTCGCATGACTTTTGCCCAAGAAAATTCTACTGCGTAGAGTAACCGGTGTAGTCTTGAAGCCTTGTCAAAAAAAGCCAAGCGGTAAGACTCACTGGTCCTTGGCAAAGCTTGAAGTCTACACGGGGCAACTTTACACCAGCATTTGCCGTGGCAGGGTGCGTGACCTGCACAGGGAAATGCTACGGTGTAGAGTAGACCGATGTAGACTCGAAGCCCTTTGAAACTGTGTAAAAAATAAAAGATTACTAACCTGTAATCCGGGAAATTTTCGCTCGAAATGTCACACTCCAAGGCAACGCCAGCGTCCGTGAAGTCTCGAGTGTACGATTTTTGGAAATCGTAAAACCTTTCCACAAGGTTATGCGGCTCTCGTTTTGCGGACAAGAAGAAAAAGGGTGGGGAAAATCACGAAAACACACACCAAGAGTCACAGGCCGAGTCGAAGATGCTCAGTAAATCGCACGAATCGCGAGAAATAATTTTCTTCCGGCACTCTTGCGGCCCGCTGACACTTTTTTCGAACTTCCTCGCCGGTGCAGCAAGGCAAACGACGAGTGCGCGCGCACGCAGCTGCTCCGGCGTTCGGCGGTCGAGGATCGGAGAGAATCGACTGGGGCGAGTGTTTACAAAAAGAAATTGATGCTCGCGCCACCACGCGGAATTTAAATAAGCTACAATATGTCAAAATCGGTAACATGTAGATAACTTTTTCCGAAAATTTTTCGAAAACGGCTTTTGTCGCCAATTCTGCATCGATTTTGATGCAACAGGGCTCGAAATATTCGTTTCAATATTGCGCGTACGCTGACAGGCCAAAATTTTGATAAATCAATTATTTTCGGAGTTATTCAAAAAAAACTCCGATGGTAACAAAAAAAAAAAAAAAATTTTGGAATTTCGAAAAAACGCCCTGTCAGCGACTTTTTGCCATCCTTCTCTGTACCCGATTCAATTTTTGTCGCAATCGGTTGCACGGTGTGGCCAAATCGTCGTTTCGAAATTTCGAAGCGAACTGCTGCATCCTCTTAAGGACAATAACCCTCTATACAGCGAAATAGAATTACCATCATCTGCAAGCGCATTGATGGATGAAACGTTTCCGAATGCGGAATTTGAACTCAATGGCACTTCGGAGGATGAAGACGATCCACGGGTGAATGATGCACATGAATATACAGATGAAAAAACTGTTGTTGACGACGACATAAAGGAAGATATTGATAATGAAATGAATGAAAAACCTGCAATGCTGACCCAAATGTCACAGTCGGACGAGTGGTATGAGCAATTTACAATACATGCGTTGTATTCCGACAAAGATTATAGAACAGCAACCGAACTCTACCAGATGTTGAAAGTTCAAGATTCAGCTATCGAATTCCATTATAAAGCTCTCGATTTGAAATGTTTTCCCGTTTTGTATGCGTATGGTGTCAATGGGCAGCGGCAAGATCGGGTAGTTAAGCTTACTGAATTCGAATTCAATAAGGCTAAATTAATGTCAAAGCATTCCCGATTCAGACTTGATCATCAGTTTTTATTTTTTCTACTAAACAACAACAATATCCGTCAAATAAATAGTGGCATATTTCACAAGATGAATGTTACTAATCCAAAATGGCGGTACACCGCTGGTAGTTATTTGGACGAATTATCAAAGGGACAACTTGAAGGAAATCTAAATACTATATTTGGAAGACTGCGCAACACCGAACAATTTTGGCGTAAGCCTAGAATGGATTTGAATTGCATGATACAACATTACGGCCCAGCCACATGGTTTCTTACACTGAGTCCTACTGAGTACTTGTGGTCAGATTTAATCGAATATCTTCGCGAAGTAAATCCTGAGATGAACAAGATGTCAGGGAATGCGTTAATAGCCGCTGATCCCGTTTCCGTATCAAGATTTATGGACAATAAATTTAAGGGAATGTTAGATTTCATTTGCTCAAAATCGAATCCTATTGGTGAAGTAACGTATTACTTTTGGAGGAGAGAATACCAAACTAGAGGTACTCAGCATTTCCATTTGTTGATATGGATAGAAGGTGCTCCGATTCTTGGACAATCGTCAACAGAAGAAGTGGCAAATTTTATATCAAAATATATCACTTGCAAAATACCTGATAAAAACGTGTCTTCAACGTTGTACAGGCGTGTTACTACACACCAGAATCATAATCACAATAATTATTGCATGCGCACTAGAAAAGTGAAGAATCGTACAGTTCGAGCCTGCCGCTTTGGTTTCCCTCGTCCTATAACTGACACTTTGATAATGAGAGATGTTGCTACTTCTGTAGCTGGTAGAAGGCAATTGAAGTCGAAAAGCAGACTCTATGATGTCCCAAGATCTCAAATCGAAAAAAATATCAATGATTATAATCCAGCGATACTTGCCGCTTGGGAAGGTAACATGGATATACAATTTGTTCGTGAGTCATCTTCAGTGTTAACTTGGTATTGTACGAAATATGTTTCAAAAGCTGAAAAAAGTAATGTAACGGAAATCTTCGAGCAGATAAATTCAACAAAATCATTAATGAGTCGACTTTGGAATGTTGGCATGCGTATGTTATGTAATAGAGAGTGCGGTTCCCTTGAAGCCGCTAATACTCTTTTAGGGCTTCCTCTATATGGCACTGATCCATTAACTACTATTAGATGGGTGGACGTTAATATTCTTCGGAATAAAAAGTTGAAGAGCTATAAGGAGATTCAAGCCATGAATGAAGATTCAGAAGATATATTTTGTCAGAATCTGGTAGATGATTTTTATCCGACGAGACCGACAGAATTGAACGAAACTAATTTATATGATTTCGCCAAATGGTACGACATCGTCACTTCCAAACCGAAATCGGAAGTAGAGTTTTATGAATTGAGCAATGGGAAATTTTTGAAAAAACGTCAGCGAGCGTACTTGATTAGCCATTATAAAAGTGATGTAAATACTCAGCCAGAAAACTACTTCTACACTTTGCTATTGCTTTTCCAGCCCTGGAGAGATATGGACGAACTAAAAAATGGGTGCGAAACTTATGCGGAATCATTCGTGTTAATGGAATCAAAACTTATCGAGGCTCTACAATATCACAAAGAGCTTAGCAAAATAACAGAAAACTTTAACAATGTTAAAAAGTTGATATAAGAACAAATGGCAGAAAACGTGGAACATGATAAAAATGACAATGCGAACGAAATACCTCTAGGTTGCGAGCCTATTGAAGCTGATAATGCCATGAAAGATTTTCTCGACATGGGTAGTAAAATCGATACGGTAAATCTCAATGAAATGATTTCAGAACTGAATGCTGATCAAAAACGTATTTTCGATAAGGTGACCGCTACGATCAGTTCGAGCAATGAAATACTTAGATTGTTTGTTAGTGGAGGCGGTGGTACTGGGAAAAGTCGTTTGACAAAAACTGTAGCGGCTTGGGTTAAAGAAGCTACTGGCAAAGATACTGCAGTAGCAGCTCCTACAGGTTTATCAGCATTCAATATTGACCTAGCCAAAAATCCCCTCCCGGGGAAAAAGGCTTGGCCAAGTACATTCGGTGATTCGCGCCCGCTCGGTACAGAAGAAAACGTGTGTACCTAGCGGGCAAAATGTCAGTACACAGTAGAGACGTAACGGACGTAACTGAAACCATCGCGTCACTCCTAACCACCGCGACACTCCTAACCGTCGCGACCAATCAGAAGAAGGCTAGCGCCACGGGCCCTTTCTCTGTGTCGTATACATGCACGCACGCACACTTCGATCATGGCATAATTTTACCCGTGCAAAGTTTTTTCTCAGCAATTACAGCATCAATCCGGTTGATTTATGGCTTAAATGAGGGGGGATAACGTAATTAGTCTCTAATTCAAATTTCAGATCATGAAATAACCCCTGAGCTTTGTATTTTAAGAAAGTGTTTACCCCCACCGGCCGAATCGCTTTTCTCAGAGATAATATACTCGAGTGAGTCTCGCGCCAGCAGACGACGCTGTCGAATGTACTCGGCCCGAGACTCTGCCGAGTCTCTGGATGGTTCTACAGTGCATCGCTTATTTCAATTACCCGTTTCACACGGTCAGACACCAAAGTACAAAGAGCTCTCGGATGTGGTGTTGAAAATACTTCGCGAACAACTTAAAAATGTTTCTCTTATTATAATTGACGAAGTCTCAATGATCTCGAACGTAACTTTATTATATATACATTTACGATTAACCGAAATTTTCAATACTTCGAACACTGATGACGGTTGGTTTGGTAAAAAACACATCTTAGTTTTTGGGGATTTGCTTCAATTACCACCCGTGCGGGAAGAACCACCGTTCATTAAACTGTCTAGAGCAACAACTGAACAAATGTTGGGTGCATTAGGCAGTACTAACATTTGGGAGACATTGTTCAGCTATGATGAATTAACAATCAACATGTGGCAGAAAAATGACTCGTGTTATAGTTAAATACTCTCCAGGATTCGTTTAGGCTTCGTCACCAGTACGGACTATGAAACCTTAAATTCACGGAAAATTAATTTCCACTCTGTAGAATTTCGTGATCGAATACAAGAGTTATGTAATTACATTGATAAATTGCCATCCGATGCTGTATGTCTATTAGCCACGCGTCACTTATGTGAAGTCTTGAACGAATCTATGATTACCCGTTTACCTACTGAAGAAATCAAATTGGTTGCTCATGACTCCATAGATGGCCCGCGTTATAACAGGAAAAAAGCGGAAAAACTACTCAATCGAGATGATGAGGACAGTTCGAATACAGCTGGACTCGCTAAATATATAACAATCAAAATTGGAGCAAGAATTATGCTGAGACGAAATATTCACGTTACTCTAGGACTCGTCAACGGTACGATTGGTACGGTGGTTTCTGTATCGCGAGAAATCGATAAGGACGATATAGACAAAGTAAAAATTATTCTACCAACGGGAATTGAATATGAAATAGAACGCGTAAGTGTTAAATTTGAATTAATAGATCACGTATACGTAATTCGCAAACAATTTCCTTTGTCATTAAGCTATGGTATCACTATTCATAAGAGTCAAAGTTTAAGTTTGAATAATGCTGTCGTGGATGCTGGCAACTCCATTTTTAGTTGCGGACAAGTATATGTCGCTCTTTCACGTGTAACCACTCTGGATGGCTTGCATTTAATAAATTTTGACCCTTTTTCAGTAAAAGCCAATGAATTGGCAGTAATCGAATATAACCGGTTGAGACGTCGATATCGTTCAGATCTTGAACAAATGTTGATTGCCCAAGAACGTGGTCAAAAAGTTCCTGATCTGGTTTGGGCAGTGCCTAAAAATGTGATAAAGTGTCAGAACCTACAAGATGATGGCAATTTGGGTAAAAATCTTTGGCATGTAAATGGACTTGAAAATATTGATGGCGTATCATGTTATGCTAACGCCATTGTACAATGTATATTCAATTCTCCATTTATTCGCCAAGAACTGATGAATAGCACCGATGATCCAAAAAATGCGTTGACAGTCCTTCTTCGTACTTATATATGTCGGAATAGTAATTTGGATGTTTATTTAGTTAGACAGTTTATAGGTGAACCCTTTAGTGGAAAGAAATTACAAGATGCATCTGAATTTTTAAGGAGTATATGCAACAAGTTCAATCTTATTCGAAATTCAATAGAACACATATTAACTATAAAAAATCGATGTCAAGTCTGTCAGTACACAGTCACGGAAAGCCACCCGAATAACGTACTATTATTAACTTTACCAAAAATAACTAAAGCATTAACGCTGCAAGAGATCATTGCATATAATTTGTCTCAGTGGAATTCGATCGAGGGTAAATGTAATAGCTGCGGCGCCTCAAACAAACTTCTAAACAACATCAATATATCAACTTGTAATAAAGTTTTAGTTCTCCAGCTTGTTCTCAAATATTTAGACAAAGATACGTTACAATTTTCAAAAATAAGTTCCAACATAAAAGCAATTCCGACTACTACCATTTCCCTTTGTGGCAAAAAATATAAAGTTCGGAGTGCTGTATTCCATGACGGAGTGGATTTTTATGGCGGTCATTATACAAGTATGTTGAGGTGTTGTTCAACCTCATGGATCCTTGTGGACGATGGTAAAGTTGAAAAAAAAAATTGGCCTAGAAATGGTAAAAAAAGTTACATGTATTTTCTAGAACAATGCAGGAGAGAGTGCTAATGGAATCTTTCAATGCCAGGCAATTTATTGTTCATGAATTCAATTCAATATTAAATCTCAAATTCGAAATTTAAATAAAAACTTTTTGTTTCCATATTGTAGAAAAAAAAAATTTTCGACACTTTTGAATAATAATCTAAAACAGCTTTTCAACAAGTAGGTATATATTATATTTATATTGTTGCTAATCTAAAGGGTTCTTCAACAAAATTATCGTGTTATTGTACTTTATTATTTAGTAAACATTTTTAAGTATATTTGGAACGAACATTTTATGTTAATTAATTTCAGTGTTATCGATGGGGATTTGATGATTCTTTCAATAAGTACTGGAGACGTTTCTGGGCCATTTCTTCATTCTGTCGAACTTTTTTTCCGGCACGTTTCCATCGCGGAGGCCGGACTTTATCATCTGAAGAATAAATAGAATTAGTCCAGGAACCGGGTATTTTTACGTGACACCGAGCCGGAACGATTCTAATTGACATATTCTTGTAGGGCTGATGCCCCCGATGAAGGCCTGATACTTTCCAACCACAGATTTTGGGGGGCTTTTTTTTGCCAGGCCGTCAAAGTTGGCGAAACCATGTTTTTGAGGAATAGCGTCTAAACTATCCACCGCGGAGAAAAAAAGTCGAGTAACTATTTGTAGATATTAAAAAAACGAACAATTTGGCGGGTCGCAACTCAAAATCGGTTCATTAGTTCGCCCGCAAAAAATTAAAAAACGGCTAAAACAGCCCTTTCTTTTATAGCAAATTATTAGTTTAAAAATGCATGTGCAGAGTTAAAAATCTTAGAATATATGTCCCCCGGGACACTCAACAAGTGTGCAAAATTTGAGCTCGATCGGATAAATAGTTTTTGAGAAAAGCCATTTGTTGTTAAAAAACCGACTGTTTTTGCAAGGAATTTCTACATCGGGAGGGTGTCACAGTGCAATAAAACCAAAGCCAAATGATTCCGAAAGAATCGAACTCTCATGTACACTTTGGGGCAAATCGATTTTTCATAATTAAAGGGGTGAAAAACGGCTCCAAAAATGGAGTACGATTTTTACTCATAAACAAATGGAATTCTATCGCGAATTTTAAAGTTACAGACCCGGGAGTGACATCATTTGAAAGCGGTTATTTTTCTACGAATTTAGAATTAAAAAAAATTGCTTAAAGTTAATTAGGGGGAGATTAAAAAATTTGTTTTTCAATAATTATTGCAGCTGCTCATTTCAACATAGAGAGCTGAAAATTGGACAGCGTACGGGGTAAGGCTTATGCTACCTGGAGAAAAATTGGCGGAAAAATCCCATATAAATTTATTGTTTTCGGTGAAGGTTTTCCGGGAGGCCAAATTTCACGTAGCGTTTGGCGGCAGAGTGGGGTTAGCCGCCTCCGGCTGGCGCGCGCTCGCGCGAAAAGTGAATTCGCGAGTTCAAATTCCACCAACATGGAATATCTCCGGAACTAATGAACATATCGGGTTGTTTTTTTTTAAATTTGGGCTAACTTTTTCCGCTGATCATGATTTTGCTATTAAAAATTTTAAAAAATGACAAATTTACCGCCAAATTCATTAATAATTTATAAAAAAAAATTTTTACACCGTTTTTTTTCATTAACTTTTGGGGGGAACCTAATGCGAATATCCTCGTTGTGATGTTCTCCAACCACGGTACGTACGGAGAAAAAAAAATTCGATCCAAAATGTTTTGTTAGCGAAGCACGTGTCGATCCGTGATCGGAAACAACGAGGATATTCGCATTAGGTTCCCCCCAAAAGTTAATGAAAAAAACGGTGTAAAAATTTTTTAAAATAAATTATCAATGAATTTGGCGGTAAATTTGTCATTTTTCAAAATTTTTAATAGCAAAATCATGATCAGCGGGAAAAGTTAGCCCAAATAAAAAAAAAAAACAACCCGATATGTTCATTAGTTCCGGAGATATTCCATGTTGGTGGAATTTGAACTCACGAATTCACTTTTCGCGCGAGCGCGCGCGAGCCGGAGACGGCTACCCCCACTCTGCCGCCAAACGCTACGTGAAATTTGGCCTCCCGGAAAACCTTCACCGAAAACAATAAATTTATATGGGATTTTTCCGCCAATTTTTCTCCAGGTAGCATAAGCCTTACCCCGTACGCTGTCCAATTTTCAGCTCTCTATGTTGAAATGAGCAGCTGCAATAATTATTGAAAAACAAATTTTTTAATCTCCCCCTAATTAACTTTAAGCAATTTTTTTTTTATTCTAAATTCGTAGAAAAATAACCGCTTTCAAATGATGTCACTCCCGGGTCTGTAACTTTAAAATTCGCGATAGAATTCCATTTGTTTATGAGTAAAAATCGTACTCCATTTTTGGAGCCGTTTTTCACCCCTTTAATTATAAAAAATCGATTTGCCCCAAAGTGTACATGAGAGTTCGATTCTTTCGGAATCATTTGGTTTTGGTTTTATTGCACTGTGACACCCTCCCGATGTAGAAATTCCTTGCAAAAACAGTCGGTTTTTTAACAACAAATGGCTTTTCTCAAAAACTATTTATCCGATCGAGCTCAAATTTTGCACACTTGTTGAGTGTCCCGGGGGACATATATTCTAAGATTTTTAACTCTGCACATGCATTTTTAAACTAATAATTTGCTATAAAAGAAAGGGCTGTTTTAGCCGGTTTTTAATTTTTTGCGGGCGAACTAATGAACCGATTTTGAGTTGTGACCCGCCAAATTGATCGTTTTTTTAATATCTACAAATAGTTACTCGACTTTTTTTCTCCGCGGTGGATAGTTTAGACGCTATTCCTCAAAAACATGGTTTCGCCAACCTTGACGGCCTGGCAAAAAAAAGCCCCCCAAAATCTGTGGTTGGAAAGTATCAGGCCTTCATCGGGGGCATCAGCCCTACAAGAATATGTCGGTTATAATCGTTCCGGCTCAGTGTCATGAAAAGGCTCTTTTTCGAACCCGGTTCCTGGACTAAATCGAATTTGTATTATGTACCGATGAAAAATTTGTGATTAAAAAGAAAAATTGTTAACCATTTTCGGTATAGATTACCTCGGTTGTCTTGGTCCGTGACTGGCGAATTCGAATCCTGTTGGCCATTTCCTGTTACTTGTTTCTTGGACTGTTCTGTAATAAAAAATGATGAATTATGTTACGTGTTTATTTTCATTTCCCTTGTTATAGTTATTATGTGTATTGTTCATGCGTATGTGGTTGAAAATCTGGAAAAATACTTGTTCCGAAGAAAATTCTTCGAAAAAAAATAGTGTTGAATTTATGGGGACAATAAAAAAAATTCAATTCCTATATGATTAAATATTAACACTTTGTGAGTAAACGGACGTCGTTCGAATCCGAAGAAATCGGTCGCTGTTTGTTCCTTCCTTGTTTATTTAATAAAAATATTGTAAAAAAAAATTAATTTACTATAATTTTACTATTGAAACTTTAAAATGCATATATTGAATTTTTTTTTATTTCGAAATTGAAATTTGAATCTACAAAGTTCATTTTTGTTCATTATCTGTTGCATTTTATGCATTTGCAAGTAAATTTTATGAGGGGTGAAACGATGGTGCGAAACTGGATTCAGTTGTTAAGAGACAAACAGGGGGTTTATTACTTATTAGTGGTTATATATTTTTAAATACTCACCCATATTAAATTTTGATGCTTTAGAATAGAGGCGATATTTTCTCCCCAGACAGGAATGTTTTTGACAATACTTTTGAACTTTCACACTTTTATAAATATCGCAGACTTCGCCGTAGCACCATGTTGAGTGGTTAGCGTTGTACTGAGCACATTACAATGGAACATGTGACGGTACAAGAGCGTATGAATCAAATTACAGCTTCAACAATGCAGTCCTCACTTTAACTGTCGATTTGCACCGCAAGTATAATGACTGCTATTGATTTAGGAATAGCTTTCTCATATATTGCACATATAAGTATAGTCGGGCACGTACACTTAAAGAAGTGCTACAGAACCTGCGCGGGTTTATCAAGTTTAATAATTTATTATATTTACAAAAAGCAGGCAAATCCGTACAAAAGACAGCACGTATGTGCTGTAAAAAAAGTCGAGACAAGTACGTTTTCAGTGGTCCAAACAGAATACCCCAAAATTAATTCAAATCGCAAAAATTCACTTTTCCCAAAAAGTGAATAAGACTTTACAAAAAGTTGCTAAATAAACTAGTAAAAATAGCCAAGTACGTCTAGCTTTGTAATATTCAGTCAAAATACATTTCATCTTCCCGACAATGACTTGACCCACTATAAACATAATAAAACAACGTCAAACGCCACAGAAGCAGCTTTTTTCTCACAAAAAATTGAACCAGCGAATTTTTTTTGCATATTCCATCTTTCAAAAAGTGACTAACACCACCAAAAACGTCGTATCTTGAGCGGATATGCGCAGAGTACTTGTCCGGCCCGAAAAATTTGAGTATAAAAGCTGTAGCATGTGTGAAAAAGAAAAGTCAGAACTTGTATTCTTAGATATCTTTAGATATCTTAGATATCTTTTCCATCCTGCACACGGATTATCTTGAAATTTAACAAGATCATATAGTTATCCTTTTTATGTACAATATTGTACGGAATTGACCTTTGCAAAGTGGTCGCCGCAGATTTGTGATTATTATTAGTCATTCAGGAACCAACAGAAAAGTTATACAACAGTGCTTTGTAAGACGAAGCGATTGTACGATATTGGCCATCGTAGAACGGTCGCCGCATATTTGAGATCATCACTCATTGAGGAATCAACACAACATTGCTGTGATTGGGCTTTCTTTGGTCGACTTGGCAGTTTTACGAGATTTTGGCCTCTGTAAAACAGCCCTCACAAATTTGGAGTTATTATTAGTTATTAATGAATCAACACAAAAATTATGTGAAAGTGCTTTGTTTGGAAGATGTGGTGATTGTACGAGATTGGCGTTCGGAAAACGGTGGCTGCAAATTTGAGACAATCAGTCATTGAGGAATCAATATAAAAGTTTTGTGAAAGTGCATTCTTTTGCATGTGGAGCTATTGTACGAAATTTCAGCCTTTGTAAACCGGTCACCGCAAATTTAAGATACTTAGTAATTAAGGAATCACCTCAAAATTTTTGCAATAGTGCTTTTTTTCTACACCTCGTGATTGTACGAGATTCGTTTTTGTAGAACGGTCGCTGCAAATTTGATATTATTAGTAATTAAGAAAGAAACTTAAAAATCTTGTGATAATGCTTTTTTTTTACACGTTGCGAATATACCTTTGTAAAACGGTCTTTGCACATTTTCTATCAGTAATTTAAAAATTTCTCTTAAAACTCAGTGACGCTGAGGACCAATTTGATTAGTAATTGAGGAATCACCTCAAAAATTTTGCGATAGTGCTTTTTTTTTTCTACACCTCGTGATTGTACGAGATTCGTGTTTGTAGAACGGTCGCCGCAAATTAAACATTATTAGCAATTAAGAAACGAATTAGCAATTAAAAAAGCGTCGATAATTTTTTTTTTTACACGTTGCGAATGTACCTTTGTAAAACAGTCTTTGCACATTTTGTATCAGTAATTAAAAAATTCCTCTTTAATCTCGGTGACGCTGTGGACCGATTTGATAAAAACGTCGAGAATGTACATAAAATATGGACTGGTAAAGGTGAATTCTACATGAATTGATGGTGAAAAACAAAAAGTATTTGCAGCCACACGTAGGCCGAAAATTTTTCGGGCCGGACAAGTACTCTGCGCATATCCGCTCAAGATACGACGTTTTTGGTGGTGTTAGTCACTTTTTGAAAGATGGAATATGCAAAAAAAATTCGCTGGTTCAATTTTTTGTGAGAAAAAAGCTGCTTCTGTGGCGTTTAACGTTGTTTTATTATGTTTATAGTGGGTCAAGTCATTGTCGGGAAGATAAAATGTATTTTGACTGAATATTACAAAGCTAGACGTACTTGGCTATTTTTACTAGTTTATTTAGCAACTTTTTGTAAAGTCTTATTCACTTTTTGGGAAAAGTGAATTTTTGCGATTTGAATTAATTTTGGGGTATTCTGTTTGTACCACTGAAAACGTACTTGTCTCGACTTTTTTTACAGCACATACGTGCTGTCTTTTGTACGTTTTATATCTGAACTAAACGGGTTCAAGATATTTTGTCGTTTATTCTAAATTCCGAGAAGTCTTACCGTGAATTTTATTCATTCTCGTGAGTTTTGGGAAATATTTCATCGTTTATTAGAAATTCCAAGAAGTCTTTACCGTGAATTTTATTCATTCTTGCGAATTTTCTAAAAAATTATTTAATTAAAGAAACTTAACATCAATTTCTTTCCATTTCAACATTCAAGAAATTTAATCGAAATTTCGTCCAAGTTAACGCGTTTAAATCTCGCGTAAATAATGAATCAAGTTCATCGAATTTTAATAAACAATTAATTTTCATTATTTAAATTATGTTAATTCGAGTTGCTCAACCAATATTTTTCTCCGATATTTTTTCCTTCCTTTGGACTTTACCCTTCTCCATTACCAACCACCTGAGGACTTTAATCCTTTTATTGCCCCTAATTGCCTCCGTTCACTTTTGTACGATCCTTTTTGACCGCCCGTGCTGTTTCCCTAGCACGTTGGCCAGACTCCTTTCTTTTCCAACTCCCTTTTTCGTGCGTGCTGATTCTCAAGCACTTCGAATATTTTCACATTTTCCATTTTCCCATCTCGTTTGCGTTTGATCGTGCTGATTCTCAAGCACGTCGAACCAGACTTATCCCTCTCTCTTCCTTATCGTTCGTGCTGATTCTCAAGCACATCGATTCCCATCCACCGAGTCTTTCCTTCCTTATCGTCCGTGCTGATTCTCAAGCACGTCGATCCCAAATTACGTAATATTTCCTTCCTCATCGACCGTGCTGATTCTCAAGCACGTTGATCCCGAATCATTCATCCATCCCTGTTTTGTCGACTGTGCTGATTCTCAAGCACGTCTACTCTTTCCATTTATCCTCTATTTCCCTTTTTCCCACAATTACTCCGTGCTGATTCTCAAGCACGTTAAATTAAACCCATCTTCCCGTTATCATTTCTTTAAATTGATTCACCGTGCTGTTATTTGAGCACGTTTATTTAAATCCTTCATTAACTTTGAAATTGAGCAATTCTAATTAATAATTCTTATCATTTTTTCACATCATGAAGAATTCGCGCAATGTCCAGAAAGCGCGGTGTTACTAAATCTCGAGTTCACCGAAAAATCGCCCGCAAGTGCCTTAAATCAGGACAGAAACGTGGGAATAAAATATCTCTACTAAAATCTGCTATCGTGAACAATTTCTTACGTAACTCCACTGTCGATAAATTCGAATCCAAGCCCGTCGATCATCGTCCAAAAATGAAAATCGTTTCGAACAACAATTTCTCAAATTATATTTTGATCGTCGACCAATCTTCGCCGCACCCATTGGCACGTTTAGCGGGAACTAATCAGTATCTCGTCTCAAAGGAGTTTGAATTCGAGGTCGATAACATCTCTGAACCATCGTCTTCATCCCGATCTTCCACATCAGACGACATCAAGGTCATAGAGCTCGATTAATCGTTCACTTTCATCAATTACAATCGACAGTAAGTAAAACATTTATTTCATTTCGTCCCAGTAAACAATCTCATCAACATAGGTTCCGGTCCTAGGGGGGAAAATCTCACCCTTCTAAACGCGGAATCTAAAATAAATCTACACGTCGTTTCCCCGTGTATCGCGAGTGAATAAATAGATTTCTTTCGTTATCGACTATCGGTTTCATTCTTTCGCTCAGTAAAATCAATTCAGTGAATTCTCGTCTCCCAGAAAAATCGTGCTCTCTAATTTCAACTATCGAACTATTTTTCTTTTTGCAATCAAACACACTACGACTATTACATCAATTCTCGTTAAAATAAAACGCTTCAGCAGTCGGTTGGGCGATAAATAAAATAACTTCATCAACAAGAGTACATTTCAATTTTTCTTTATTTTTTTTTTTCATCATACAATTTGAAATCGTTTTATTTCGTAAATCCATTTCCGAGCGGTCGACAACCTAGAAATCAAACATTTGTTTATTCTTTCAATAATAATCCGGGCATTCAACCCTGCGACGTAACATCTCCATGGTTTCTGATGTCTAGGTCGACGGCTCCTTGGTCTTTTATGTCCAGGTATATTTCCCCATGGTTTTCGATGCCTAGGTCCACGGCTCCATGGTTTTTGTTGTCTAGGTATATTTCTTCATGGTTTTTGATGTCTAGGTACACGGCTCCATGGTTTTTGTTGTCTAGGTATATTTCTCCATAGTTTCCGATGCCTAGGTCAACGGCTCCATGGTCTTTGATGTCTGGGTATATTTCCCCATGGTTTTCGATGCCTACGTCCACGGTCCCATGGTTTTTGATGTCTAGGTATTATATTTCTTCATTGTTTCCGATGTTTAGGTATCTTTCCCCATGGAACAGGTATCTTTCCCCATGGTTTTCGACATCGAAAACCATGGGGAAATATACCTAAACATCGGTCCCATGGTTTTTGATGTCTAGGTATTTTTTTTCATGGTTTTTGATGTCTAGGTTGACGGCTCCATGGTTTTCTATGTCTAGGTCGACGGCTCTATGGTTTTCGGTGTTTTCTTTCAGGGCTTGACCAGGGTTGCAAACGGAAGTTCTTTAAGGGATTGATTCAGAGTTTCATCGAGAGCTTTTCAAGCGATCAACCGAGCGTCAAGATTCTCGGTTGATCGGCTTCAAAAAGGAGCCCTGTTCTTGTCAAGGCTCTTTCTCAAAGCGTTGAAAATGGGATCTCAGTGGAAGTTTTCATGGTATGAATCAAGAATCTCGCCGAGCCCTTTATGGACGAGATTTCCAAGGGGTCGCGACGGATTTTTTTAAGTGATTGCTTAATGGCTTCACTTAGGTTTCATTCAAGGATTGACCACGAATCTCTCCGAGGTTACCTTAAGATATTAAACAAGAGTCTGTACGAGAGTTTTTCGAGGGATTGACCATGTGTTTCGTCGAGATATTGGAAAAGTTTTACCAGGGCTGTCGACGTGAGTTTTTGAACAAATTTATTCTCTCTCCAGAACAACCAACCACAAAGAATAAACCCTTGATTGAAAAAAAAAAAAAAACAAAAAATGTTGATGAACATCCTGTTATCCAAAAAGGAGTGAAATCCGTGGGAAAATACTTTGTGAAAGTAATAAAAGGACGCCAAGTATTAAAAAAGTGCAACCGCAGTTGGAAAATTATGAGTCACATATCTATATTGTAACGGTACGAAATATGCTCAAAGACGCCTCGCGTTACGCGTCGCCTCGAGCTTCGTCAAAAAGGAGCAGGCAAAACCATGGGGAAATATACCGAGCCATCAAAAACCAAGGAGCCTTGGACCTAGATACCGGAAACCATATAGAAGTATACCTAGGCATCGGAAACCATGGTGCCGTGGACCTAACGATGGGAAACCATGGAAAAATATACCTAGACATCAAAAACTGTGGAGCCTTGGCCCTAGACACCGAAAACTACGGAGAAATATACCTAGACATTAAAAACCATTGAGCTGTTACGTCACAGGGTTAAATGCCCGGATTATTTTTGAAAGAATAAACAAATGTTTGATTTCTACGTTGTCGACCGCTCGGAAATGGATACACGAAATAAAAACGATTTCAAATTGTATGATGAAAAATAAAGAAAAATTGAAATGTACTCCTGTTGATGAGGTTGTTTTATTTATCGCCCTACCGACTGCTAGACCGTTTTATTTTAACGAGAATTGATGAAATAGTCGTAGTGTGTCTGATCGCAAAAAGAAAATGGTTCAATAGTTGAAATTAAAGAGCACGATTTTTCTGGATGACGAGAATTTACTCAACAGATTTTTCTTAACGAGAGAATGAAGCCGATAGTCGATAACGAAAGAAATCTATTTATTTACTCGCGATACACGGGGAAACGACGTGTAGATTTATTTTAGATCCCGCGTTGGAGGGTGAGATTTTCCCCCCTAGGACCGGAACCAATGTCGATGAGATTGTTCACTGGGACCAAATAAAATAAATGTTTTACTTACTGTCAATTGTAATTGATGAAACTGTACGATTTATCGAGCTCGATAATCTCGATGTCGTCTTATGTGGAAGATCGGGATGAAGACGATGGTTCGGAGATGTACCAACCTCGAATTCAAACTCCTTTGAGACGAGATACTGATTAGTACCCGCTAAACGTGCCAATGGGTACGGCGAAGATTGGTCGACGATCAAAATGTAATTTGAGAAATTGTTGTTCGAAACGATTTTTATTTTTGGACGATGATTGACGGGCTCGGATTCTAACTTATCGACAGTAGAGTTACGTAAGAAATTGTTCACGATAGCAAATTTTAATAGAGATATTTTATTCCCACGTTTTTGTCCTGATTTAAGGCATTGGCGGGCGATTTTTCGGTGAACTGGAGATTTAGCAACACCGCGCTTCCTGGACATTGCATGAATTCTTCATGATTGGAGAATGTTAATATTTATTAATTAGAATTGCTCAATTTCAAAATTAATGAAGGATTTGAATAAACGTGCTCAAATGACAGCACGGTAAATCAATTTAAGGAAATGATAACGGGAAGATGGATTTAATTTAACGTGCTTGAGAGTCAGCACGGAGGGATTATGATAAAAAGGGAAATAGGGGATAAATGGAACGAGTAGACGTGCTTGAGAATCAGCACGGCCGACAAAACAGGGATGGATGAATGATTCGGAATCAACGTGATTGAGAACCAGCACGGTCGATGAGGAAGGAAATATCACGTAATATTACGTAATTAGGGATCGACGTGCTTGAGAATCAGCACGGACGATAAGGAAGGGAAGACTCAATGGATGGAAATCAACGTGCTTGAGAATCAGCACGGTCGATAAGGAGGAGAGAGGAATAAGTCCGGTTCGACGTGCTTGAGAATCAGCACGATCAAACACGAACCAGGTGGGAAAATGGAAAAATGCGAAAATATTCGAGGTGCTTGAGAATCAGCACGCACAAAAAAAAGGAGTTGGAAAAGAAAGGAGTCTGGCCAACGTGCTAGAGAAGCAGCACGGGCGATCAAAAAGGATCGTAAAAAAAGGGAACGGGGGCAATTAGGGGCAATAAAAGGATTAAAGTCCTCAGGTGATTCGTAATGGAGAAGGCTGAAATCCGGAGGAAGGAAAAAAAAATATCGGAGAAAAATATTGGCTGAGCAACTCGAATTAATAGAATTGAAGTAATGAAAATAAACTGTTTATTAAAATTCGATGAACTTGATTTATTATTTACGCGAGATTTAAACGCGTTAAACCGGACGAAATTCGGATTAAAATTCTTGAATATTGAAATGGAAAGAAATTGATGTTAAGTTTCTTTAATTTAATGATTTTCAGAAAATTCGCAAGAATGAATGAAAATTCACGGTAAAAACTTCTTGGAATTTCTAATGAACGATGAAATATTTCCCAAAACTCACGAGAATGAATAAAATTCACGGTAAGACTTCTCGGAATTTAGGATGAACGACAAAATATCTTGAACCCGTTTAGTTCAGATAAAACGATGTTAAATTTCTTTAATTAAATGATTTTTCAGAAATTCGCAAGAATGAATCAAAATTCACGGTAAAACTTCTCCGAATTTATGACGAACGGTACTCAATTAAAAGAAATGGAACGCAATCAACCTTGAAATACACGAAGAACGATTTAATGATGATTATTTTGAAATAAATGATTAAGACACCTTTTAATCACCTTTTAACACTTTTGTATTTTTACAAACTTATTAATTCGAATAACGATACAATAAAAGAATCGGAGTTAAACTTTTAACTCGAAAGACAAAACTTGAATAAATTGAAGATGTTAAACTTGTCAATTTTCAGATGCGCTGCGGGAATATCCGTACTCGCTCTCGATCGGAGTTCGACTGGCAGTCTGTGAAGAGGATCGAAAACTAGTGCCCCTCGTGCGGTCCCCCACTTTTATAGAAGGCCACACATGGATGTGCTGGAGAGAAGTGTGCGTGTGTCACTGACACGCTTTCCCGTTGTACAGGGGAAGTTTCTGCTGACGCAACGCTTTCCTATGTACTATTTCCTTATATAATACAATTCCCCCTTTTTTCGTTTCGAATTATTGATAAATTAATATAATTAACTAATCATTGATTGTACATTTGTTTCTTATTAATAATGAATGCTGTAGATAAAATTATAACTATGTATTTTCTTTTTTATCGATGAATCATTAACATTTATTAATTAATCATTGATTTTATATCAAATTATCTTATTTATACATGTTTTCTTATTTTACAGGTTAAGATGGATCGCCGCACTTCGTTTTTTTGGTAAGTTATATTTTTAATATTAATTGATTATGATATTTATTGTATTTCTATTTGTTCTTACAGATTTTTTGCAGGTACGGACTCTGATAGGCATGGAGATTGCGGTTTACAACGTTGTTATTCATTTGGTAAGTCGAATATTATTTATTAACATTTTATTTATTTTATTTCAGTGGTTTATTAACATTATTCGGGATTTCTTTTAATTCTATTTGATTCAGTGATAAATTTTATGTAGAAAAAGAATCTTTCTGTAACAATCGGATAATTTATTTATATTTATGAAAATTTGTTAAATTGTGGTATTTTGTCGAAATATGGTGGAACTAGGTTTCAAATGAAAGGTATAATAATAATAAGTTTTACTATAGCGGAAGAATTGATGTAACGGGATGAATAAACAATTTAGGAGGGTTTGAAAATTATGAATTTTGTGTAACTTGTTGAATTGATGATTAGTATTCTCGATGGATTGTACCGTCGTCGCGACGACGACGGGAAAGGTCTCGGGTGACTTTTCCCAGCCGACCGTGCATAAAGGATATTTCTTTGTTTCTAAGTTTAAGATCTTTGTGAGAATAAGCAGACTCCTTCGCCGGACATGACTCGGCGTCATTTTGCACTTGAGAGAAGTGCGTCTCTCCAGAGAAATTTGAAGACCCACGTGCTGACGAGTGGTCCTGTTTATTTTCTATTTTCTAACGGAAAAATGTTCATTGGCGTATAACGTAGGAAAAATATAAATGTATTTAAAATTACGTAACATATATTTAATTATTATTTATTTATGTTCTAAGAGCGTATAAATTCCCCAACAATGTATATTGTAACGGCACCGCCTAGCTCGTGAGGCGATGTGGTCGGCTCGGCGGCTGACGCTCGACTGAGCTAGCGCCGAGCGGATGGTGGCGGAACTACTCGCCGGCCCGCGATGAGCTCGCGAGTGAAAGTGGGGGTAGCGAGCCTGCTAGCGAGCGCGGCCCGGGACTCTGGGACGTAAGTGGGAGAAAAAGATGATGCAACAAGTCGCGTACGTTGCGTGTGCCGATCATAGTGCGCAGACTCGAACCGCGCCTAGCGAATTAAAACCGAGCGTGAGTGAGTGGGGGAAGCGCGTAGCCAGTGATCTCTAGCAGCGTTCCCACCACCGTAAAGCAAAGCCAATAGTATTTAAAGTTATTTCTAGAATTCCAAGAAACTTGAGAACAAAGCCAATAATACTTAAAGTTATTTTTAGAATTCCGCGAAATCCCAGAACAAAGGATTTCGACTGTATAAAAGCCGGTGCCTTCCAGCACTCGGGGCTCATTCTCTCTCGAGATTCCGAGACCTCAGCGTACAGTCTGAGTATTAGGCAAAGAGTTTCTCTACTTCCCAAAACCTAACCTTAAATTTTCCTGTACATTCGACGACGGAGTGGTTCGGTTACGTTCAACTCCCGCAGCCGGTGTACACTCATAATCTAACCTAAATTTCCTTCGTGCATACGACGACGGAGTGGTTCGGTTACGTTCAACTCCCGCAGCCGGTGTACGATTCCAACCTCATTTTTTCCTGCGCATCGGCCACGGGGTAGTTCGGTTTCGTTCGACTCCCGCAACCGGTGTGCAACGTAACCTCAATTTTCCTGGTTCATCGGCCACGGAGTAGTTCGGTTTCGTTCGACTCCCGCAACCGGTGAACATCCTAACCTACAAAGCATTGGCCACGGAGTAGTTCGGCTCCGTTCGACTCCCGCAACCGTGCTTTGTTTTCTAATCCTTAAAAATTGTCATAACCTAAACGGGAAGTAGAGAAATTCAACGCAGATTGAAAATTAAATTCACGAAATTAATAAATTGTCATAAAAGCCACATGGACTTTTATATTGTCAAAATCCTTCATAAAAATTGTCCAAATTAAACCAAATTCATTAGAATTATATCGAGTCAATAGAAATCGTTTAATTTTGTGTTGAATCAAATAAATTGGACAAATTAATTATAAAAACGTTTAATTATCTATTTTCACCGTTATCTTGAGAAAATAACCGCCATTAGTCACAGAAATTGTTTTTCCGAAAGATCAAATCGATCTTATTTGTGTTTTTGTAATCAAAATCGTTCTCAATTTAAACAAATTGAATAAATCGTTAATTATTTGGCTTTTTCTATAAAAATTTCTTGTTTTTCTTCATTGCCTGCTCCTTTTTCACGAAGCTCGAACCGACGCGTAACGCGAAGCGTCTTTCAGTCTATTTCGTACCGTTACAATATTTTATATGAATAAATGTTTTATAACAATAAATGTATGTGTAAATATGGAAATATCTATTTATACCCCTATTATTAATGATTATTGTTGATAATTCAAATATAAAGGACTTTTGTAAGGATTTAAGTAGAAGGCCCTTCCAAGGCGAATCGAATGAGCATACTCGGGATGACGTGATTTTATAATTGTTAGTTAATGAAATTAGAAATGATTCTATATTTGTTTATTGAGAAATAGTTCGGAACGGGTTGAGTGAATATTCTTTTCGAAAGGCTTTTCATAGAGAACCGGAATATGTAAAAAGAATTATAAAATATGCAAAACTATGAGTTAACGAAATTAGAAGAATCGTTTAAGTTTTGTTTATAAAAATGGTTCAATAATAATGAAATAAGTATTCAAACGAAAGAGTTTTTATGGGGATTAAGAATGTGTTATTGTGAAGCTTATAATTTTGTAATTTGCGAGTTAATAAAATAATTAAAGTTGACAAAAATATTGTTTAATTAAAAATTGTCCGAACATGGACGTATGACCACTGAAAATGAAGCTCTTGACATGAGCAACACGATTATGCAATAAAAATATTTTATTGAAAAATTCGGAAAAATCATGAAATTTGACCCTATTCGGGACTTTGACATTTGTTGTGGCGCGCGAGCACTACACGTCCGGTAGGTCGAGGCGCGCGTACGCTCAACAGCTGATCAGCTGTTCGCTCGTCGTAGATGTATATAGGGTGTCCCAAAAGTTATATTACGGGGTGTCCTAAAAGTGATAATTCGTAATAAATTTATTTCTTTTTGTTAATTATGATAATTATATTGTGCTTAAACAGATTTAGAGACGCGGTAGCGTCTTGACGCCAAGTATTAAAAAGAAAAGTTCGAATCGACAAGGCAAGTTGCACCGCGTGTCTATATACTCGAGATTGGGCGTTTTTCCGTTACGTTTAAACTTAAAGTGGTCGCCATTTAAAAACGCGTTGGTTTATAATAAATGTAATTGCAGTTTATATATATATGTCGTAGGTGGTGCACCCAATGGTCCATGAATTTTTTACCTGTGACCTTGAGAAGTCCCTCAAACCGTGACATCAGTGTTTTACCGAGCCCGTTTTCATTATCGAAAAATTATTCCACAGTGACGTCACGAAATATATATATATATATGTCTATTCCAACGCTCTGGCGACTTTGGGGTAATGCGGGTCACCAACTGTGCCCACTAGGCAAGCGAATGGCGGGCAATGGGGGTCGAGGGGGCGCAGCCCCCCGCGCGGGGGTCGGGGGGCGGAGCCCCCGCGGGGGTCGCGGGGGCAGAGCCCTCTGCGGGGTGGAGGGGCAGAGCCCCCCCGGGGGGTCTGGGGGGCGGAGCCCCCCCGAGGACGGAATTACTATTTTTAAATAATCATATCCATTCGCACAGCCTCACACCCACCCACGCATCCACATACACATTCATACACAGACACGCTTCCGGGCAAGCACACACGCACGCATCCACACACCAACCCCCGAGGATGGAATTGCAATCTTTAAAGAATCACCATTACTCGCACACCCTCACACATGCCCACGCATCCACATACACATGCACACACCACGTTTGCGCGAAAGCACACGTACGTACACAGGCACGTTTACGACCAAGCACACATACAAACAGAGACACGCTTGCGTGAAAGCACACATAGGTACACGCTTGCCCGAAAGCACAAGTACATACATAGTACATAGACACGTATACAATAGACACACATGCATGCACGGACACGTTTGCGCGGTATACATACATACATACTTACCTACATACTTACCTCATTTGTTCATCTTCATTTTTTATTGTAACTTTCATTTACAAAAAACTATGAAATCTCTGGTAAAAACTTTATAAAAGTAAAAAAAGAACGCCAAGTATTAAAAAGTCGCGCCTTAGTGATAACTTGGAAATAAATCGTTTTCCAATAGTCTTATGTTTACAAAAACGAATTTAAATCACGCTTTTCCTGAATAGCCAAGATAGATTACAAAGAGTAGATACTGCAACCCGTTGCAAATTATGTACAGACAAATTACGTACACGTACTTACCGGACGAATTCACTGCAGAGATTATACAAAAACTTGGCGTGCATGGTTTTCAAAAATTATTTCGGCGAAGGAATGCCTTATCCATGTTTACGTGTACTGGGGAAGCCGTTGAGAGGAAGGGCGGGGAAACAGCTTAACGAACAAAGCGGCAAAATGGCACATTTACCGCCGAACGCGCTGTTTTCAGGATGAGTCGTAGCCAAGCGCGCGCAGTGCGCTTTGCGGAGACGAGTCCTGAAAACAGCGCGTTCGGCGTTGACTGTCCTTCCTCGGTGCATAGGATACTTCACATTAGGCGGTTCAGCGGGCGATATTCAATTGGGGGAGAGAACACGAACTTCAACTAGAAAAAACTGTCATTTTTCTCGTATAGTTCGTCTTCAATACAAACTGACATACGCTATCCAAAAATGAAAATTATTTCATCATAGACGGAAAACGGGATGATCATTAACCCAAGATGCCCACATGGGGTGTGACACACCCCAGGCCATTTACGAGCTGGAATTTTACCTGTAAAATTCCCAAATCGACACTATTACCCTTTCCTACAGTTAGATCGAACCTTCCTCCCTAGGCTCAGGTAGCGGGGACTAATTCCGGCGCGTTAGTTTAGCTCCTGTAGTCGCCCAAAGCGGACGATCGACAATTCTGGGGTGTGCAACACTCCGAACCCACAAAAACTATTATCCTCACCAGAAAGAGAATGCTTTCGCAAATCAGACCCTGCTTGAATTTTGTCGATATGTCGAAAAACAAAAAAAATACAGCATTTTTAGTAAAAAAGGGCTTTTTCGCCAATTTTTTTTCAATAATTTTTGAAACATACTTTAAACTAAAATTTTCGTTCCATTCTTGGATAGAATAATAGAGGAACGTTTGAAATATGTTCCCAAATTTTCTTGAGCCCTCAAAATCATTCTACGAAATGCTACAGCGCTCCAAAGTGCTTGGGGTGTGACACACCCCATGTGACCACCACGGGATTCTCATGAGGTGTGACCGTCTTGGGTTAATCTGGTTGGTACATTCGATTATCTTTTGTCTTCCCAGACACAAATTAAGATTATACAAACTAGCGTACTACAAACACGCTCGGACCGTTCGGAGCCCAACCACGTACGGGTCCCCACGGCCCGTCGGACGTACGTACCACGTAACGTCCCCGGCATCCGGCCGGTGCGTGTGGAGAGGGGGGGGAGTCAACGGGGCGAAATAATTTTTGAAAACCATGCACGCCAAGTTTTTGTATAATCTCTGCAGTGAATTCGTCCGGTAAGTACGTGTACGTAATTTGTCTGTACATAATTTGCAACGGGTTGCAGTATCTACTCTTTGTAATCTATCTTGGCTATTCAGGAAAAGCGTGATTTAAATTCGTTTCTGTAAACATAAGACTATTGGAAAACATATTTATTTCCAAGTTATCACTGTTCAGGAATGAGCATGGTTAAATTCCCGCGCCGCGACTCGCGCTCCCAGCGCGGCAGTATAGTCGCAAATATGGAAAACAGGCGGCTGTCAAGTTGTCGGGTGGCGCTGCCACAAGGGATATCGTGACAACTTGACCAGCGTCCATATTAATTACTCTCTTCTTCTTCGGACTCGTAACCGAGAAGACGTGTGAGCTCTCGCTCTCAAGGACCTCGCGACACGAGGCATCGCGGCCATCTCCGACAAGGACCGCTCAGCCTTGCTCGGTTTAACTCCTTTTCGGTGTGTTAAAGTGTCCGCATTATCACGGCGAAGCGACTGCTCCTCTAGTATTTTTATCAAGTGTATTCTCCGGGACAATTATCTTTGTAAACTCGTGGTGATCTCAGTTTTTCTCTTACCACGCGGCGGACACGTGTTGGTGTTACGCATTTTTATGCGAGTGATCGCTCTTTAATGGATGTTTGCCCTTTGTAAATCGGCAATAAATTAACAAAAGTGTACTCTCTAAACGCCTCGTGTCAGTCTCTCATTTACTCAAACCCAAAATTCTCTTGCATGATTCCATCCCGCCCTCGATCATAAAAACAGCGGCAAAATCCGGGTCAGTTTCCGGAACATTTGGTCCTTCGAGCCGGATCGAGGGCTAGTGCTGGAGAATTTTGAGTTTGATTAAGTTCTCAGTGGAAATTCGGCTCGAACATTTGGTTCTTTAAGCCGTATCGAGGACTAGTGCGTGGAATTTTGTGTGTGAAACGGTCTCGTAGACAGTTCTATGTCGATCGCGTTAAAGCTTCGGTCGCTTTCGCGACGGCGAACTCTGTGACATTCTCAAAAGACCGTGTTTTCAGTGAAAATGTCGCGCTCTGTGAACATCTCGCGTTCTCAGGGAAAATCTCGCGTTTTGTGAATATTTCGCGAGAGTTTCGATTGCGCTCCCACAAGTGAATTCTCGGTGAACAATCTCAAGTGACCGCTCCGTGAATTCTCTATTTTCCTCTGCGTTTAATTTTGCAGTGCGAATATTTTTCGTGAAATTCTGTAACGGCCATTTCTCGGTAGACAGTTTTTCTATTTCGAACTCAAGTGCCTCGTTCTCTTGTGCGCGAATTCAAAACAAGGTTGACCTCGAGGCCCAGTGGCACGTGTGGTGAGTGTGTGAGCCGGACCGAGACCGCGCGCCTGCGCTACAAGGCGGCAGTCTTGGATCTCGAGTGCGCTGCGGCCGCCGAAATTCTCCGATCGATAATCAATGCTCGGAACGGCTCTAGCGGTAAGTGAAGCGCCCGGCCACGTGTAAATGACAGTCGGTAACTTTACATCGATTATCTCGCGAGTGATCTCAATCTCGGACGATTATCGATCAAGGCAACGTGAATTACAACTCGAGTCTACGAACGTTCGCGAATCATCACGTTCTCGAGTCGTTGTCTTTAATTCAAATTCGCGATCGCGCACAATTTTTCTCTAAATTAAGGGAAATTCACGGCACTCTTGGACTTTGTGAATTTTTTTGCAATGGGCTTAAATCATGTGACGGCTCAAACGCGTAACAAGTGCGCGTTCTTCACCCTTGTGTCTCGTGAGTTCCTGTGCACGCTTCGGACAGCGTCGCGTGCATCCTCGCGATCCCTCCGGTTTGTCGTGAAATTATTCTTTCGCGATAAATTTAATTCTTTTGTTTGAAAATCGGAGTACTCTCGGATTTTGCGAAATGATTCGCGTCGAGCTCAAATAAAGTGACTGCTCAAACGCGGAACAATTGCGCGTTCTCTACTCATGTGTTTCGTGAGTTCACGCGCACTCTTCGGACAACCTCGCGTGCGTCTTCGCGATCCCTCCGGTACGTCGCGAAAATACTCTTTCGCGATGAATTCAACTTTTTCGTTTCGAAAATCGAGGCATTCTCGGACTTCGCGGATCTCGTCGCAACGAGCTCAAGCCAAGTGACAGCTCGAACGCGTAGCATGTGCGCGTTTAAAATTTCTGTGTGTTGTGAGTTCTTGCGCGCGTCTCGGCCAATCGCGCGTGAGTTCTCCCGATTGCTCCGGTATTTTGCGTGTTTCGAAGATTTTCCGGGAATTTTCGCAAACCCTCGAACGTCTCGCGTGTGGTTTTGTGAATTTCGAGTATCGTATGGACGATTTCGGACTTTACGACCACGATCTCGACAAAATTGGTGTTTTTTGGCTTGACTTGAACGGTCATAAGCCTTAGCGACGAGAAAAATCAGTGTTCCAGTGGAGTGACGGCGAGCTCAAACCTCGCGTCACCCCCCCTCTCCCTTTTTCCTCTCCCAATTGGCAATGCTCCTGGGGAGTGATTGCGAGTCTCAAACCTCGCATCACCCCCCCCTTCTCCCAAATGGCAGTGCTCCTGTGAAGTGATCGCGATCTCAATCTCGCGTCACCCCCCCTCTCCCAAACGGCAGTGCTCCTGTAAAGTGATTACGAGTTTACACCTCGCGTCACTCCCCTCCCTCTCTCCCAATTGGCACTGCTCCGGTCAAGTGACTGCGCGCTAAACCTCGCGTCACCCACCTCCGTTTTCTCTTTTCCAATCACAGGAATCAAGGGAAATCGTGGTTCAAGGACTCCGGGAACCGTCAACCTCTGGTTCCACTCGGTCCACTCCCAGGAACGCGTGAGCATCTCAGCTCACGTGCGTCGAATCTGCGACAGCTCCGGGGACTTCGTCACGCGGGCGGCGCCCCGCGGGCGAAATGGCACGCCACGAAACCAGGACCACTCGGTCTACTCCCAGGAACGCGTGAGCATTCTGGCTCACGTGCATCGAAACTTCTAGACTGCTCCAGGGACGTCGTCACGCAGGCGGCGCTCCGCTGGCGATATGGCGTGTCGCCAATCCAGGAAGTCACGCTCGGTTCGCGACGGCGAACTTGCGCTCAGCCAGAGGCCAGCTCCAAAGCAGAGTGTGTATACAAGCACTCTGCTTCCTTGGAGATCGCAACCTTGCGATCAGCTCGGATTCATCGTTCCTTCCAAGGTCCGAGCCAAAAGCTAATCCAGGAGCTTTGGCTGTATGGAACTCTGTGGGAAGAACCACTCCCAGCTCCGGTCTCCATAAAATGGCTCGCTGTACGAGAAGAAACAACCAAGGTATAAGCTTTTTCTGTTCTCAGGTGGTTCAACACGAGCGAATGAGCTCGTGTACAGCTCAGGTCTTCTCAGACCGGTCACAGCGCCATGGCGGCGGCAGCATAAGCACCGTCGGCCTCTCGTCCACAAGGAAATGACGACTCCAAATCAAAGGTCGCTCCTTTGCAACGCCTGACCCTCCCGAGGATCGAGCTCTCAGGCGCTCTCCTGGCGAAGCTCGCTCAACACGTTAAGAGAATGGCGGGGCTTGACGTGGAAGCAACCAGTGGACGCGGACTCTTAGGCACTCTACCTGGATAAAGGCTCTCCAATCCCGCCGCAAGGATTGCACGAGAAATCAGCTCACGCAGATCCAGGAGCTCTCCCAGGACGCACAGTGGTTGCACGTGCTTGGTCGTGCAAACCAGCTGATTGCGTTTCTCGAGGAATGACGAACGGCGAACTCCAAGGTCATCAGCTATGGTGGACGGGACCACCATGGCTCTCGAAATCGATGGAAAACTGGCCCCAACAGACTGATCACTGACGGTGCCAGCAACTCTGCTTGTTAAGTATCTTTCGCCTTCTAAGCTGCTTCACGTGACAGCTCTGTTTCAGAATATTCAGCCTGAAACAACAGCTCTTGGACAGCTCCATCCGGGAGGATCGAATTTCCCCTCGATCTTTCGACTGGATCAACGGAAGACGTGCGTCTGTGAAGACTCACGTACTTCAGGGTGAGATCTGTGCTCGTCAGAGGGGGATCCGTGCACATCAATCGGTGTGCCAACTACCTCTCTGCCGTGTCACGCTTTCTCACTCCTCCGGACACACGGGTGTCAAACACGCTGGACTACTCCTCAGGACTCCTCAGGAACTTCTCCATGGTTCAACTCCAGACGTGGACTCTCCAACAAGAGGACATCTTCGCTTTGCGAAGATGGCGGGCGGAATGTTCAGGAATGAGCATGGTTAAATTCCCGCGCCGCGACTCGCGCTCCCAGCGCGGCAGTATAGTCGCAAATATGGAAAACAGGCGGCTGTCAAGTTGTCGGGTGGCGCTGCCACAAGGGATATCGTGACAACTTGACCAGCGTCCATATTAATTACTCTCTTCTTCTTCGGACTCGTAACCGAGAAGACGTGTGAGCTCTCGCTCTCAAGGACCTCGCGACACGAGGCATCGCGGCCATCTCCGACAAGGACCGCTCAGCCTTGCTCGGTTTAACTCCTTTTCGGTGTGTTAAAGTGTCCGCATTATCACGGCGAAGCGACTGCTCCTCTAGTATTTTTATCAAGTGTATTCTCCGGGACAATTATCTTTGTAAACTCGTGGTGATCTCAGTTTTTCTCTTACCACGCGGCGGACACGTGTTGGTGTTACGCATTTTTATGCGAGTGATCGCTCTTTAATGGACGTTTGCCCTTTGTAAATCGGCAATAAATTAACAAAAGTGTACTCTCTAAACGCCTCGTGTCAGTCTCTCATTTACTCAAACCCAAAATCCTCTTGCATGATTCCATCCCGCCCTCGATCATAAAAACAGCGGCAAAATCCGGGTCAGTTTCCGGAACAATCACTAAGGGGCGACTTTTTAATACTTGGCGTTCTTTTTTTACTTTTATAAAGTTTTTATTTATATCTACTTGGTTTTCCGAATAATTTTGTCGGTTAAAATTTAAATATTTGAATGGGACGATTTTAGTGGATTTTCTGTTTTTCTTTTTATGTTTCAGAGTTACGCAACAAGTCAGACACTCGGGAGATCCCAGGACGTAACAGAGCCATGCACCAAGTGATGGAAAATCATGGAGAAATATACCTAGACATAAAAAACCAGGGAGCCTTGGACCTAGACACCGAAAACCATAGAGAAATATACCTAAGAATCGAAAACCATGGCAAAATATACCTAGACATCAAAAACCACGGAGCCGTCGACCTAGACATCGAAAACCATGAAGAAATATACCTGGACATCAAAAACCATGGGACCGTGGACCTAGGCATCGAAAACTGTAAGAAAAGCTTTGTCGAGTTCAACGAGATGGCGCGCGGCGCGCTGGACTGCGAGCTCGGGGACTGTTCCCCCACTTAGCCACCGACTGCAAAAGCCCGGGGCTCAAGCAGTTCGACTGTGACTCTCTTAGAGAGAGGTTGTGCGGATGACAAAGAGTTTAAGAGTGAAATAAAGATTGAAACAGAGAAGAAAGCTTTTGTGTTATTTAATCCTACATGGTAGCAGAGGCCCGTGGTTGCGTCCACTGAACGGAAAAATAATAATTAAAAAAAAAACGCGTGTGAGTGAGCTGCCGAGTATCTTTGTCCGCGAAGTGCCGGCTTGTCTCCGACATTCCAGCGTGGACGGAAAAAATAATAATAAAAAAAAACATTCAGAGATTGACGAGGTAAGTGATAAAACTTTTTGAGGCAAGTGACGAGTGTGCGACGATGGCAAATATCGTAGACGCGAAAAATATACGAAGAAAGACGGAATAAAATCTTGTTAATCGCGAAACTTCGATCGACACCGGGAGAGCGGGTAACGACACGTGAAAGAAAAATCATAAATAATAATAATACGAAGAAACCATATAAAGTCACGCATTCACACATACATTTGATTATGAAAAAAAAAAAGAAAAGAAAAACCGTTACGAGATCAGACAACGGAAGGTCAAATTTGTGATTGTCGCGAAACAAAGCGAGAGTTTCATGGATCGGGCGGGATTTTCAGTGTGTGTAAACAGAGGGCGCTCAAGGACGGGCTGTCGGCATACGCACGACTCACGAGCGCTGGCGGGGGGTGCCGGTAGCCAAGTATTTGTGCCTTATTCGTGTGATGATGTTTTGAGTTTACTAGTTTGGAATATTTCGCGTGAAATCGTGTTCAGAGAAAATTTCAAAAGCACGTCGCGGACTTTTACGAAATATTTGTGTACGTCGTTCCCTGGCTCGGTCTCTGTTCCGCGAGTGCGCATGCGCGGTCGCGCGGGCTGTCGCGGGCCCGAGCGCCTTGCGTTCGGGAATCGTGGTCTTTCGACGACTTGCGTTTGCGCAAAACGGAGGGAGTTTTAACGAATGTTTGAAGATATTTATACAGAGTAAAATTTTAAAAAATAATAATAATAATAATAATAATAATAATAATAATAATAATAAACAACACGAAGTTACCCACGGTTGATGATTTTTCGATCTTTTTCGCTAAGTTAACGGTAAAGAGAGAGTGAAGAGCTCGGTCAAATTTAAAACAGCAAATTGCTCTGAGTAAAATCGCCACTGTGAATACGAACAACAATCATAATGAAAAGTTGAGTTAAAATTTTGAAAAACTCTTGGGAATGTTATTAGCTAGTTCGTATAGAGATTCAGTTGGGACAAAATATTCTCGAGCAAGTTTTGAAAAAATTCCGGGTTCAATGCTCAGATGAAAACTTGTGTTCGGTGAGTAATTCGTTCATTGACTAGGGGAATCGGGATTATCGAAGTCGTGACCCATATGCGTGCGTGCGCAACCCAAAACCGACTGATTTTCGTGGTAACTCTCGAAGTCAAATTTTCGGCGAGTGGTGTACGTGTATGGTCTGCGCGATTAGAGAACCCGATTCCTCGCCTCGCATTAATGCTGTTGCAGTGCAACTGCGTTAATTCAGAGGCAAGAGGCGCTTTATTTGGTAGGATTCAGAGACACCGGGTATTAATCGAGAGGCAACTCATGAATGAGTGGAAAAATTCAGAGCAAGACCAAACCAGATAAAAATTATTTGGTATACACCTACTAATTAATGACATTTCATAAACCCGGAACAGATGACTAACGAAATAGAGGAATGGGGATCGAATCCAGAAAATGATACTCTGAGACAAGAATTTGAAGACTACTTAAGACTAAGGACTGGACAGGAAGAGAGTGGGCCAAGTCAAACGAACAAAAGTAAGCACAACAAATTCAAAATGTTAGTCGTCTGTTTTTGACCGAGAATTCAGAGAGCTGTGAATGGTTGGGAAATTTGAAGGTAGTTAATTCAAAGAAGTAATGAAACAAATAGACGTAGAGACCTTTAATCCTGTAAGAGTGAGAAATCAGATCTGACGAAGAAAGAGTTCCGGTGTTACAAAGAGTAATTTTTTCACAGCAATAACCAATATGAGCGCTACGGAGAATAAAAGTTCAGAGATGGAGAATGGAAACATTACCGAATCTCAAGAGGAAACCGACGAAATACAGAATGTAATGTCACGAGCTCAAGAGTTGGCAACAAATTTGTCATCAAATGTGGCAATGGATCAAAATATCAGAGTCTTGGTAAAAGAAGCCATAGATAAGCTAGCTTTAGCTCACAGCAAAGCACTTGAAATCGAAAAATCAAAGCTCTTAAAACAATCAAAAAGACTGACACAAACTTCAGAGAACAAAACACAAAACGCAGAAGTCTCAGGATCCAGCATGAACAACTCAATAAAACTGAGACCGAAAATTCAGAGAAATTATAAACTAACCTCCAAAGCTAGCTTCGAGGTTTGGTTGGACTGTCTCAGAACAGAACTGACGAGCTGGATGCTGCTGTATCTAATTGATCCCAAAATACCACAGCCAACCGGAGTCTCAGAATTAGAGACCACATTGAGGAAAAATTCCGTTAAGGATATAATTATCAGTCACATCGATGAAGAGTATCACAAGAAAATACTGGGGTTGACAGAGCCAATGGAGATTCTTCAAAAATTACGGGACTGCAGGAAAGGTGAAGTCAGTTCAACTCCAACGGCTATAAGGACGAAACTGTACAATCTCAGAATGAACAAAGGAGAAAGAGTTCACGATTTTATCGAAAGATTCGATCAAATTATACGAGAGCGCGATCTGAGCGACGATCCTCAGAAATTAACTGACCAAGAAAAGCGTTCTACCTTTTATCAGGCGATAATTGGTATCATGCCTGAGATACGACGAACAGACTCTGCAGTCATCACAACCACAGGTCAGGAAATGAATATGGAATCGTTGAGAAAAGTTATGAATCGTATTCAAGAAGACAACGACGCTGATGCAAAGAAGCCTGAGTCCAGAGAACCGACAGCATCCAGAGCAACGACACAAAAATTCAGAGGGAATAAAAGCAAATGTTACAGGTGTAACAAAACTGAACATTGGCAACAAGAATGCCCATTAACAAACTCAAATCGTTGGTTCTGCTACTGGTGCAACTTCGAAACTGATCACAAAGGAGATGATTGTCCGAGTAAACCAAACCGTGCCTCTCAATCACAATACAAGAGGTTCACCAACAGAGACGACGATCAGTACGGACCGCCGGCTAAAATGGGCAAACCCAACATCCAGCAGGCCAACAGCAACAGAGGCAGAGCGAATTCCAGAGGAAATCGAGGCCGGGGTAGAGGCCATTCCAGAGGCAGAGGAAGTCAACGAGGTCTCAGAGGCCGCTTCACCGCCAGACGAGCTGAATACAACAACGAGGAGGAACCGGCGACTGCGGCCGAGGAATACGAGGAAGACTATGAGGATGATCAAGGTAAAAATGAACATACTAGTAATAACGATAGACAAATAGAGTTTATAGCAGATTCAGGAGCAACTGAACACATTGTGACTAAAAGCTTTATCTTGAGTAACTTCAAAATATCAAAAAAGGGCGTTATTAAAAGTGCAAACAAGAATAATTTTGCCGACATCGTCATCGACGGAAGAGGGGATCTCTTGTTGAAAAGCGAAATCTCTGATGAAAAATGCATCAAGTTGACAAATGTAATCGCGGCTAAAGAAATTTCTGAAAATCTACTCTCATTGCGAAGACTAGTAGATGCCGGGTTCAGTGTAAATCTAGACGATAAAATATTCCGAGTTCACAACAAAGTAAATGACAAAACGATATTTGAAGGATTTTACGAGAAACCGAACTGGGTGGTTAGATTTGAAGTTAAAAAGGGAACAAACAATAACCAGTCTACAAATGAATCGGATAACTTCAGTTGTATAGCATGTCTAGCAATGGATAATGAGTTTTCAAGCAATCACAGACAAATTGTAAAGCCAAGAGAATAGAACTTCCGGAGGGAGAAGATTTAAGACGTAACGAAGAAACGTCAAAAGAGATAGAGTCTGTGATTGGGAGGGAGAAGTTAGGAAAACTCGTCGAAATAAACACTCAGTCCGAGAGTCCGAAACACGAAGATGAGGAGTCTGACGTCTCACACGATAATAAAAGTAGATGACATGAATGAAGCCGGGAGTCTGCGGGAAATATTTATTGAGAATCCGCTTGACACAACAAACTCGACTATTACGCAGAATGAAGCAATGCTGTGGCACGTCAGACTGGGTCATGCATCCCTGAATTATTTAAAAATGTTGCAGAAGAAAGAAAAGAGTTTACAGCACGTAAAGTTCGAAGACTCGATCAAAAATTGCGAGGTTTGCATGTTATCAAAAATGGAAAAACTCCCATTTAAACAACACAGAAGCAGAGCAGAAAGGTCATTAGAGATTGTACACTCATTGTCAGACTTAATGGGACCGATTAAACCCACCTCATGGCCAGGGGGAAAGGAATATATTGCGACGTTCATAGATGATTATTCTCGGTATGCCAAAATATATTGTCTAAAATCGAAAGATGAAACAGGGGGGGCTTTTGAGGACTTTCTGAGGTCGGCTCGAAATCTCCTGGGGTCCAATGCAAAAGTATGCTATGTGAGGTCAGACAGAGGTACCGAATACACAGGCGGCAGGTTCAGAGAGATTATGAAGGAAGAAAACATTGAATCTGATTGTGGCCCTCCTTACACCCCAGAACTCAACGGAGTAGCTGAGAGGTTTAACAAGACAATTCAGAGAACAATCAGAGCACTCATGTGCGATTCTGGTTTACCAGCAAGTATGTGGGAACTAGCGGCAGAAGAAGCTGTGTACACGTACAACATCACCCCTCACAAATCAATTGACTACGAAGTTCCAGTACGAAAATTTTCACCTAAAGCCCGGTGCCATTTTGAACAAATAAGAAGATTTGGGTGTATCGCGTACATAAAACTACCCAGAACGGAAACGAAATTCAGCACTGTGTCGATAAAAGCTGTTTTGGTAGGGCACACCGGAACAGGGTATACTCTATGGCATCCCAGTTCACGAAAGTTCCTCGAGTCAAGACATGTGAGATTTATAGAGAAACTGACGTACAAAGACACTTACAACAAGAATGAAATGGAAAAAGAAGAGAAAGAGACGTCAAACGACAAACGTGAGTCTAGCGCGTTAATTGAGTTTTCAGAGGAAAAACAAACAGAAGGATCAGAGAACACGCCAATGATGAATGAAAAAGTAGTTTCAGAGAATCCAGAGTTGACCAAAAATAACAAGAGGAAAAGAGGGAGACCGAAGAAATTAAACACGAGTAATAACGAAAAAGATCTTAAGGAAGATAAAAAGTTCGATCGTGAGGAACAAAATCCGGGCCCTGTGACAAGATGTAAAACGAAGAGAATTCAAGATATCAGCTTTGCTAGATACACGAGAATCTCAGAAAATGAAGCAATGGAAAAAGATGAACTGGGACACATTCTTCTAGCATCCATTCAAAAGGATCCCATCTCATATGAAGAGGCTGTAAATTCAGAGGATCGAGGTTTGTGGATAAAAGCCATAGAAGATGAACTAGAGTATCGACTCTAGTTCATCTTCTATGGCTTTTATCCTCCAGATCCTCTTTATTGATGATGGCAATGGTTGCTCTTATGAGTGACAGTCTCGAAACTGGTGCGTATGTTTCTTTCAGCTCACACAAGTTTTTATCTTTAAATCCTCTTGTTACGAGTCGAGATTTATACTTGACAGTGCCATCGCTATCGACCTTCCTTTTAAACACCCACTTTGAATCGATGATATTGGGTCTTTTACCATTTGTTTTTTCTTTCGGTCTTTCGACTGTTTCCCATACTTTGTTCTCTCTCCGATGAGAGAGAACAAAGTAGACCCAATATCATCGATTCAAAGTGGGTGTTTAAAAGGAAGGTCGATAGCGATGGCACTGTCAAGTATAAAGCTCGACTCGGCTAAGTAGCCATGAGCGACGCATGTCAGCAGGTGATATCGCTAGATAAGTCCATTCGGTATATACTAGGCCGAACATTGTTTCTGTGACGGTCTGGCAATAATGAGAGATCTAGAGGTGGCCCTAGCGCAGTGGTTAGCGCTCCGGACTACGACTCCGTGGGTCCCGGGATCGAGTCCCACTCGGATCACCTTTTTATTCGCTCATTATTGCTGGACCGTGCCTCGTCACAAAATGGTGTCAGAAGTTTCTCGGACCGACAACACGTTCACACATACTACGGCCCAAAGCGGCACATACTACGGCCCAAGCGGCACATACTACGGCCCACAGCGGCAAATACAAGCCCAGAGCGGCAGAATCTACGAAAAGCCCAACGCGGCAGAAAAATGAATCTTCGAAAAATGAATTAAAAATGTGACGTTAGTCGACGAGGACGTCGAACACTGTAAGAGGGGGAGTGTGACGGTCTGGCAATAATGAGAGATCTAGAGGTGGCCCTAGCGCAGTGGTTAGCGCTCCGGACTACGACTCCGTGGGTCCCGGGATCGAGTCCCACTCGGATCACCTTTTTATTCGCTCATTATTGCTGGACCGTGCCTCGTCACATTTCCCATAAAGATATGGTGTGATAACAGATCGGCAAGAGACTGCAGCGAAATGGACGGCAGCCACAAACTCAAAACGTTCGATCGGAGTGTGTACGATATTCAGAGAGACCTAGCTTTCAGAGAAGAAACGGGAACTAGGAAACCCATGGCAGAATCTCACGAAGATTTTATAAGACACCGCGTTGATGAGGAAAAGGTTAAAGTTTTCTGGGTACCGAGTAAAGAGAATCTAGCTGATATAATGACAAAGCCTCTGGCTGAGAGAGAGTTTACGTATCTCAGAGGAGATGTAATTCTAATGTAAGATTTACATCTACATGTAATGTAGATGTAAGATTAATCGCCAAAATCGAATTGTAACAATTTAATCTTATGTTCACAGAATAAAAGTATAACGCTCACATCCGTTGGAAGCTGCGTCAACGTCGACAAAGTGAGGGAGTGTAAGAAAAGCTTTGTCGAGTTCAACGAGATGACGCGCGGCGCGCTGGACTGCGAGCTCGGGGACTGTTCCCCCACTTAGCCACCGACTGCAAAAGCCCGGGGCTCAAGCAGTTCGACTGTGACTCTCTTAGAGAGAAGTTGTGCGGATGACAAAGAGTTTAAGAGTGAAATAAAGATTGAAACAGAGAAGAAAGCTTTTGTATTATTTAATCCTACAAAAACCATGGGGAAATATACCTAGACATCAAAGACCATGGAGCCGTGTACCTAGACATCGAAAGCCATGAAGAAATATACCTAGACATCAAAAACCATGGGACCGTGGTTCTACGCATCGATAACCATGGAGAAATATACCTAGACGTCAAAGACCATGGAGCCGTCGACCTAGACATCGGAAACTATGGAGAAATATACCTAGACAACAAAAACCGTGGAGCCGTGTACCTAGACATCAAAAACCATGGGATCGTGGACCTAGGCATCGAAAACCATGGGGAAATATACCTAGACATCAAAGACCATGGAGCCGTTGACCTAGACATCGGAAACTATGGAAAAATATACCTAGACAACAAAAACCATGGAGCCGTGTACCTAGATATCGAAAACCATGAAGAAATATACCTCGCCATCGAAAACCATGGAGCCGTGGACCTTAGACATCGAAAACCATGGCGAAATATACCTAGACATCAAAATACCTAGACTTCTACAAGAAAAAATGTCGGATGGGACGAAAAACTGACGATTGGCAAACGTTTCGTTTCATCGTTTCCGAAGTGATTTTACATGCAAATGACGTGGTTTTATGTCAGAATCAAGGATATGAGACGCGTTCCATGATCCGAGCTCTTTTAGACTGTTTTCGCAAAAAATTTTCACTGATTTTCAAGTTTACGACACGAAATACGTGTCGATTTCAGCGTATTCCGGCGATTCGTTGCATTTCGATAAGAAATGGCCCTCATGCATCGATTTTTCACGAGTTTCTACGAAGAAAAATGTCCAATGGGACGAAAAATTGACGATTGGCAAACGTTTCGTTTCATCGTTTCCGAAGTGATTTTACATCCAAACGTCGTGGTTTTACGTCAGAATCAAGGATGGAAGACGCTTTTCATTATCCGAGCTCTTTTGAACCGCTTTCACGAAAAATTTTGACGGATTTCTCATGTTTGCGACACGAAATCCGTGTCAATTTTAGCTTTTGCTGATGATTCGTTACATTTCGATAAAAATAGGCCCTCATGCATCGATTTTTCACGAGTTTCTACGAAGAAAAATGTCCAATGGGACGAAAAATTGACGATTAGCAAACGTTTCGTTTCATCGTTTCCGAAGTGATTTTACATGCAAACGACGTGGTTTCACGTTAGAATCAAGGATATGATACGCGTTTCATGATCCGAGCTCTTTGAGACTGTTTTCGCAATAAATTTTCACGGATTTTCAAGTTTGGGACACGAAATACGTGTTGATTTCAGCATATTCTAATGATTCCTCACATTTCGATAAGAAATGGCCCTCATGCATCGATTTTTCACGAGTTTCTATGAAGAAAAATGTCGAATGGGACGAAAAATTTACCATTGGCAAACGTTTCGTTTCATCGTTTCCAAAGTGGTTTTCCCATGCAAATGACGTGGTTTCACGTCAGAATCATGGATATAAGACGCGTTTCATGATCCGACCTCTTTTAGACTGTTTTCGCGAAAAATTTTCCCGGATTTTCAAGTTTACGACACGAAATACGTGTCGATTTCAGCGTATTCTGGGGATTCGTTACATTTCGATAAGGAATGGCCCTCATGCATCGATTTTTAACAACTTTCTACGAAGAAAAATGTCAAACGGGACGAAAAATTGAGGGCAGACGTTTCGTTTCATCGTTTCCGAAGTGATTTCACATCCAAACAGCGTGGTTTTACGTCAGAATCATGGATATGAGACGCCGTTCATGATCCGACCTCTTTTGGACGGTTTCCGCGAAAATTTTTCACGGATTTTCGAGTTTACGACACGACATACCTGTTGATTTCAGCGTATTCTATTGATTCCTCACATTTCGATAAGAAATGGCCCTCATGCATCGATTTTTCACGAGTTCCTACGAAGAAAAATTTCGAACGGGACGAAAGTTTGACGATTGGCAAACGTTTCGTTTCATCGTTTCCAAAGTGATTTCACATCCGAACAGCGTGGTTTTACGTCAGAATCATGGATATGAGACGCGGTTCATGATCCGACCTCTTTTAGACGGTTTTCGCGAAAAATTTTCGCGGATTTCCAAGTTTACTGATGATTCGTTACATTTTAATAAGAAATGGCCCTCATGCATCGATTTTTCACGACTTTCTACGAAGAAAAATGTCGAACGGGACGAAAAATTGACGATTGGCAAACGTTTCGTTTCATCGTGTCCGAAGTGATTTCACATCCAAACAACGTGGTTTCACGTCAGAATCATGGATGTGAGACGCGGTTCATGATCCGACCTCTTTTAGACCGTTTCCGCGAAAAATTTTCACGGATTTTCAAGTTTACTACACGAAATACGTGTTGATTTCAGCGTATTCTAATGATTCCTCACATTTCGATAAGAAATGGCTCTCTTCCATCGATTTTTCACGAGTTTTTCTACGAAGAAAAATGTCGAATGGGACGAAAAATTGACTATTGGCAAACAATTCGTTTTATCGTTTCCGAAGTGATTTTACATGCAAACGACGTGGTTTCACGTCAGAATCATGGATATGAGACGCGTTTTATGATCCGAGCTCTTTTAGACGGTTTTCGCGAAAATTTTACACGGATTTTCCAGTTTACGACACGAAATAAGTGTTGATTTTAGCGTATTCTGGCGATTCGTTACATTTCGATAAGGAATGGCCCTCATGCATCGATTTTTCACGACTTTCTACGAAGAAAAATGTCGAACGGGACGAAAAATTGACGATTGGCAAACGTTTCGTTCCATCGTTTCCGAAGTGATTTCCGAGCTCTTTTAGACTGTTTTCGCAAAAATTTTTCACTGATTTTCAAGTTTACGACACGAAATACGTGTCGATTTCAGCGTATTCCGGCGATTCGTTGCATTTCGATAAGAAATGGCCCTCATGCATCGATTTTTCACGAGTTTCTACGAAGAAAAATGTCCAATGGGACGGAAAATTGACGATTGGCAAACGTTTCGTTTCATCGTTTCCGAAGTGATTTTACATCCAAACGTCGTGGTTTTACGTCAGAATCAAGGATGGAAGACGCTTTTCATTATCCGAGCTCTTTTGAACCGCTTTCACGAAAAATTTTGACGGATTTCTCATGTTTGCGACTCGAAATCCGTGTCAATTTTAGCTTTTGCTGATGATTCGTTACATTTCGATAAAAATAGGCCCTCATGCATCGATTTTTCACGAGTTTCTACGAAAAAAAATGTCCAATGGGACGAAAAATTGACGATTAGCAAACGTTTCGTTTCATCGTTTCCGAAGTGATTTTACATGCAAACGACGTGGTTTCACGTTAGAATCAAGGATATGATACGCGTTTCATGATCCGAGCTCTTTGAGACTGTTTTCGCAAAAAATTTTCACGGATTTTCAAGTTTGGGACACGAAATACGTGTTGATTTCAGCATATTCTAATGATTCCTCACATTTCGATAAGAAATGGCCCTCATGCATCGATTTTTCACGAGTTTCTATGAAGAAAAATGTCGAATGGGACGAAAAATTTACCATTGGCAAACGTTTCGTTTCATCGTTTCCAAAGTGGTTTTCCCATGCAAATGACGTGGTTTCACGTCAGGACCAAGGATATAAGACGCGTTTCATGATCCGACCTCTTTTAGACTGTTTTCGCGAAAAATTTTCCCGGATTTTCAAGTTTACGACACGAAATACGTGTCGATTTCAGCGTATTCTGGGGATTCGTTACATTTCGATAAGGAATGGCCCTCATGCATCGATTTTTAACAACTTTCTACGAAGAAAAATGTCAAACGGGACGAAAAATTGAGGGCAGACGTTTCGTTTCATCGTTTCCGAAATGATTTCACATCCAAACAGCGTGGTTTTACGTCAGAATCATGGATATGAGACGCCGTTCATGATCCGACCTCTTTTGGACGGTTTCCGCGAAAATTTTTCACGGATTTTCAAGTTTACGACACGACATACCTGTTGATTTCAGCGTATTCTATTGATTCCTCACATTTCGATAAGAAATGGCCCTCATGCATCGATTTTTCACGAGTTTCTACGAAGAAAAATTTCGAACGGGACGAAAGTTTGACGATTGGCAAACGTTTCGTTTCATCGTTTCCAAAGTGATTTCACATCCGAACAGCGTGGTTTTACGTCAGAATCATGGATATGAGACGCGGTTCATGATCCGACCTCTTTTAGACGGTTTTCGCGAAAAATTTTCGCGGATTTTCAAGTTTACTGATGATTCGTTACATTTTGATAAGAAATGGCCCTCATGCATCGATTTTTCACGACTTTCTACGAAGAAAAATGTCGAACGGGACGAAAAATTGACGATTGGCAAACGTTTCGTTTCATCGTGTCCGAAGTGATTTCACATCCAAACAACGTGGTTTCACGTCAGAATCATGGATGTGAGACGCGGTTCATGATCCGACCTCTTTTAGACCGTTTCCGCGAAAATTTTTCACGGATTTTCAAGTTGACTACACGAAATACGTGTTGATTTCAGCGTATTCTAATGATTCCTCACATTTCGATAAGAAATGGCTCTCTTCCATCGATTTTTCACGAGTTTTTCTACGAAGAAAAATGTCGAATGGGACGAAAAATTGACGATTGGCAAACGATTCGTTTTATCGTTTCCGAAGTGATTTCACATGCAAACGACGTGGTTTCACGTCAGAATCATGGATATGAGACGCGTTTTATGATCCGAGCTCTTTTAGACGGTTTTCGCGAAAATTTTACACGGATTTTCCAGTTTACGACACGAAATAAGTGTTGATTTTAGGGTATTCTGGCGATTCGTTACATTTCGATAAGGAATGGCCCTCATGCATCGATTTTTCACGACTTTCTACGAAGAAAAATGTCGAACGGGACGAAAAATTGACGATTGGCAAACAATTCGTTTCATCGTTTCCGAAGTGATTTCACATCCAAACAGCGTAGTTTCACGTCAGAATCATGGATGTGACACGCGGTTCATGATCCGACCTCTTTTAGACGGTTTCCGCGAAAATTTTACACGGATTTTCCAGTTTACGACACGAAATACGTGTCGATTTCAGCGTATTCTGGCGATTCGTTACATTTCGATATGCCCTCATGCATCGATTTTTCACGGGTTTCTACGAAGAAAAATGTCGAACGGGACGAAAAATTGACGATTGGCAAACGTTTCGTTTCATCGTTTCCGAAGTGATTTTACATGCAAACGACGTGGTTTCACGTCAGAATCATGGATATGAGACGCGTTTTATGATCCGAGCTGTTTTAGACGGTTTCCGCGAAAAAATTCCACGGATTTTCAAGTTTACGACACTAAATACGTGTCGATTTTTTTGTTTTCTGATGATTCGTTACATTCCCATAGAAAACGGCCTTCATTCATCGTTTTTTCACGAGTTTCTACGAAGAAAAATGTCGAATGGGACGAAAAATTGATGATTGGCAAACGATTCATTTCATCGTTTCTGAAGTGATTTTACATGCAACCGACGTGGTTTCACGTCAGAATCAAGGATATGAGACGCGTTTCATGATCCGAGCTCTTTTAGATTGTTTTCCCGAAAAATTTTCACGGATTTTCAAGTTTTCGACACGAAATACGTGTTGATTTTAGCGTATTCTGGCGATTCGTTACATTTCGATAAGGAATGGCCCTCATGCATCGATTTTTCACGACTTTCTACGAAGAAAAATGTCGAACGGGACGAAAAATTGACGATTGGCAAACGTTTCGTTTCATCGTTTCCGAAGTGATTTCACATCCAAACAGCGTGGTTTCACGTCAGAATCATGGATGTGACACGCGTTTTATGATCCGAGCTCTTTTAGACGGTTTTCGCGGAAATTTTACACGGATTTTCCAGTTTACGACACGAAATAAGTGTTGATTTTAGCGTATTCTGGCGATTCGTTACATTTCGATAAGGAATGGCCCTCATGCATCGATTTTTCACGACTTTCTACGAAGAAAAATGTCGAACGGGACGAAAAATTGACGATTGGCAAACGTTTCGTTTCATCGTTTCCGAAGTGATTTCACATCCAAACAGCGTGGTTTCACGTCAGAATCATGGATGTGAGACGCGGTTCATGATCCGACCTCTTTTAGACGGTTTCCCCGAAAATTTTTCACGGATTTTCAAGTTTACTACACGAAATACGTGTTGATTTCAGCGTATTCTAATGATTCCTCACATTTCGATAAGAAATGGCTCTCTTCCATCGATTTTTCACGAGTTTTTCTACGAAGAAAAATGTCGAATGGGACGAAAAATTGACGATTGGCGAACGATTCGTTTTATCGTTTCCGAAGTGATTTTACATGCAAACGACGTGGTTTCACGTCAAAATCATGGATATGAGACGCGTTTTATGATCCGAGCTCTTTTAGACGGTTTTCGCGAAAAAATTTTCTGGGAAAATATGAAGACCCAAATTCAAGATTACATCTAAAAATGTCGCAATTGTCAATTAAAAAAATTGGTCCGCGTAAAAACGAAACAGCCAATGGTCATCACCGATACGCCGGGGCGTGCTTTTGATAAAATATCGATGGACATTGTCGGTCCTCTCCCCACAACTCAAAAGGGGAATTCATATATACTTACCATTCAAGATTTATTGACAAAATATTGTTTCGCTATTCCGTTAATGCGGACCACAACTGTCGATATTGCAGAGGCGTTTGTCGACAAATTTATCTGCGCAGTCGGCGCTCCAAAAGCGATCTTAACCGATCAAGGTCGTAACTTTTTATCAAGCTTAATGAAAGCCATAGCAAAGAAATATCGCATCAAACTTTATCAAACCACCGCTTTTCATCCTCAGAGTAACGGTTCGATCGAGAGATCCCATCATGTCCTTGCCGAATATATTAAACAATTTATTGATAAGAAAACAGAGTGGGATGATTTATTAAATATGTCCATGTTTTCGTACAATACAAGTCAGCACGAAGGTACAAAGTTCACCCCCCCGCGAATTAGTTTTCGGTCATTTGGCAAGACTTCCATCAGGACATCGTCACATCGAAGAACAACAGGATCCAACGTACGCCGATTATCTCGAAGAATTATTCGATCGAATCGATACGCTCCAAGTTCGCGCTCGCGAAAATTTAATCGCCGCAAAAGAAAAATCAAAATTTTACTACGATCGCAAAATCAACCCCCAACATTTCGACGTAGGCGACGTAGTTTTGCTCCTTAAGGAGCCTCAAAAAGGAAAATTCGGAGATCAATACTCCGAACCGTGCGAAATTATCGAGGTTTTATCGGGCGGAAATTTAAAGATTCTTTACAAAGCAAAACCGCGAATAGTACACGCAAATAAATTAAGAGGAACCCGTCTTCCACTCGAATCATAATTCGGGTTTCCTCTCGTGTTTCAGACCGCCATGCTTCACTTCCTACTCGTCATTACCCTATTTCGTGAGGCCACGTGTCTATTGGGCTACGATTGTGCCGGACCTAATCTCAACATCACGACAATCTCTTTGAACAACGTAGGAGAATGTGTCGCCCCGGAAGAAGCCCCACCATCGAAAGAAACATACGTGCGATTACTTCAATTATCTGATTTTTCGCACACAGAAGTTGTGCAATGTCGCGTCGAGATCGAGCGAATTATGTATTATTGCGGAATGAGTTCGCACATTTCCATCGTGCAAAATGGTCATCAAAATTATCTACATGAACTGGACGAACGTGGTTGTCGGAACCTTCAGGAAACTGGCATACTAACGCTAAGCCCTGCGAGCGTCATCATCGGAATACGAAAAAATAGCACCACCGGCCGCGCCGTGACTTTGGGCGGTTCACTTACAAGCAACGGAGCGTGCAAAGGCACGCAATACAGCGACCCATTCGGTAGCTGGGACGGAGTCGTTATCCAGGCATCAGTAAAAATCGTCATCACAAACTATCAAGCAGATGTCAACTTAGTCAACAACAAAATTATATTGCAGTCTGGTACTCATTGCCCTCTCTCTGATGGCACTTGCCTCGACGTCGAAGGAAATTCCACTTTTTGGACAACCGAACCTACGGACTCCTGTCAATTCAATCGATACGACGTCTTGTTTGAGGGTCAAGCAACAAAATATCAAAATCCCGACCCGTCAGCGCAGAATCCCGACGTTTTTTCATTAACAACACATGACACTACCTTCGCCCTAGCAGCAAAATCAACGAAAAATCTTTGTGGATTCACACTCACCCGCACAGAACATCCGAAACTCTACATCCTCGAGACTGAAAAAGGAAAAACATTCGCAGAGAAGAAACAAATCGCAGTAAACAACTTAGACATTTTCACGTATATGAACTCAAAATTTATTTATGTAGTGTAACGAATATTTTCCCTGACGGGATAAATATTGTCCCTTCTAGGCTCACCTCGTCTCCCGAGCACTCCCAACGGTCGCGAGAGCGGGCTGGGCGCCAAGTACAAAGTACCGCCGAAATAATTTCGACTTTTTGTTCACCCGCTCTCACCAATCTCAATTGACCGGGGTACGCGAGAAACGAGATGACCGAGGCGTTCCGGCTACTCAGCTCTACAGCTGAGATACAAACGGTAGAGGGGGTGATTCTTGGGGCGGGGTAACAACACGAAACAAATATAATAACAAGGCAACTCAAACGCGAAGTTAAAAGATTAACAAAATGATTTATTCAAATTGAAGAAAGGTAACGTTAACAAGGCAATTATTAAAATTAAATTGAACAAATAATAATTTCGGTCCCGCGATTATTCTTGACCGTGAACGACCTTGCCTGACGATTCATGTTCGGAACGGGCAGGATAACCTCCGTGAGGGGAGTTATCGCCCAGGTAACTAAGAGCGAAGCTCGACTGCCAGGTATTGGCGCGACTGTGAAGTGGCGGTCTTCCTCCCAGGTAAATGTGCGTAGGTAATAGAATCCCAGGCGTTTGCTCTGACTGACAGTCCAGGGAAGCAGTTCAGCAGCAACGCTGGTGATTCGCCCGAGGTCGAAACACTCAGCTCCACAGCGCGAGGTAAATCAATGATCTCAACCGTACCGAAGGCAAGCGGGATCATGAAGGTAACTACAGGTAATTCGGCATGAAGGCAATGAGGTAAGATCGTCAGACAAGTCGTTCACCAAAACACGGCGTAGGTAATCCGGTCGCAATGGAATTCGCGGTGCGGGATCGAACCGACCAAATATAAGAGATAGGTAACGCCAAGGTAAGTCGCACACACGTGCCAAAAGAATACGAACGCAAAATCGAACACGAACACCCAAGAGACGAAAAATAAAGGCGCGATACAATAGCATTTACGACACACGAAGCGGCTGGATCGCCAGCGCGAGAGCGAGAGAGATAGCGCGCAAACAAACGCGCGGTCGAGGCCGCGCGCGAAACAAAGTGAACTCTCCGAGCGACGACGCGAAGGCAAAATGAAATTAACAGAAATATGTTCGTCGCTCGCGAGAGTTTCCGCCAAATAAAATTCAATAAAATAATTCATCAAAACCCGACCCGTTCCGTATAGCATAAGGCAGAATTTACAGCGAAAGGACGAAATCGAAATTAGAAAGAAAACGAAGACAATGCAAAAAAAATCGAGCGAGACCAAAATCATTGACGCTGTCCGCTGGGTTATTCGACCACACAAAATGGGAACCGGTCGAGGAGCGATGGCCAATAATGCCCGCAAATGCTCACTCGTCCAGATTCCCCGCAAACAAAAATTGATCCACGCTCCGGAACAACCGCCAATCTTTTCGTTGTTTCGGAGACCTTAATAAACTACAAAAGGGAGGTCGAACAATCCAGCGAACCAAAGAGAATAAGGAACGGACTCACCGAGAGACGTGTAGGCGGCAGGCAAGCGAAATTCCCCACATCGCGGAAGTGGCAACGAAAATTAAGCAAAAGCGTAATCAGGCAACTAAGGTAGGCAATAAGCAACAAAGTGCAGGTAGTAAGCAACAAAGTGCAGGTAATAGGCAACAAAGTGCAGGTAATAGGCAACAAAGTGCAGGTAATAAGCAACAGAGTGCAGGTAATTAGGCAGCTAAAGAGGTAATACACTTGACACTTGGCACTTGTCTCCTCGGGAAGGCGCTCGACGTAGACTGATTTACGATCGCTCGCAAATCGATCGTCTTCCCGAAAATCTTCGCGCTCCCCCCACCACGCCAAGTCCCTCGCGAGGCAGCGCTAGCTCGCCCTATAGGCTAGGCTAGCCGAGACGGCGCCACGTGGTGTTTCGCGGTAAATTCGAATTGAGCGTAGCGCAGATTGATCAGATCTGAGGCACGCTGCAACTCGAAAAATCCTCCGGCTTCTCCACCTCCACTCTCCCGCTCGGCAATCGCACCCGGCACCTACTCAGCCGTGTCTCGGGCACCTACCTCTTGGGGATCCAGGCGATGAACTGACGGGGTGAAGGGGAGGCCTCCCTCGCCACCCGCGGATCAGGTGGGCGGCGGTGGGCCCACGCGCCACCAGGCAAACAGCACCTTCACCCGTGGCTAGCCCCAGATCCCACCTAAATTGAGGCGCCGGTTTGAAGCGGACGGCGGTACCCGAGAATGAGGCCGTGGACGGTGCAGCTACTCGGCTGCTACGGCGAGGAGGTCACGGGGGGCGTTCAAGATGGCCACAGATCCAGCGTGAACCTCCGACCGTCCACGAGCGAGCCACGATGATCTTGGCTCCAATGCCATGTGGGAGCCAAGCTTTGCGGGGAGAATCAAGGGGAGAACCGAGGTAAAAGGCAATGCTACCTCGCGGAAAACGGGAGCGAGGGAGGAAAAAACAAAGACGCGAAATATTAAAGGCAGAAAACTAAGGGAATTTCCGATTAGCCGCCACACGTCACCCGGTAGGTAATTTCATAATATCATAATCATTAATCGCTCTCCGCTTCGCGACTTAAGCTAACGGGTGTTCGATTCTCGCCAATACTTAAATCTAAAAGTAAAATAAAATAAAACAAAAGGCTTAATATTTACGAAAGATGAGTCTCCGCCAGCGCACTCCCCGAGGAATCGACAAGCGACGGCCAAAAACAGGACCGTAAACCCGGTCCACTGGTCGACACCCATTCGTGCGAGTGGCGGGACAAAATGTCACGTCACAGTAGAAAAACATATTCATAATCAGATACAAAATCTATATCGTGACGTCATATTGCAGAGATGCAATCTCGAACGTCAAGTAATTCAAAATGCACTAAATTCAGCACCGATGTTCCCTGAAAAATTCGCGAAAACCATGATGAAAACCCATGGTTATATGGCAGTCGTTCTTGGAGAAGTCGCACACATCATCAAGTGCGCACCCGTGGAATGCAGCGTCCGCAGAACCCAAGAATGTTACAACGAACTTCCTGTCAATTATCAGAACGAATCCCGATTTTTATCGCCAATTTCAAAAATTCTTCTCAAAACTGGAACACAAATCGAGTGCGATCCGCTTCTTCCAGCATTATATAACATCGATAACAACTGGTACCGCTTCAGTCCGCAAGGAATCCTCGTCGCAGCTCCTCAAGAACTTCATCCAATATCACAACCGACCTGGGATTATAACCCGATTGGCAATCTTGCATCATCAGCAATCTATACAATGGAAGAAATCAATCAACTTCGAGATCGAATCATGTTTCCTGCCGAAAGAGCGGGTCTACTTAACTCAATCGCACGCGGTTCAGCTGGTTACTCCGTGGCCAGTGGATCCATTTCCATCCGAAATCTTCTCAACGACCAGGCCATCGAACAAATTGCAGAAAGCACCATCAAAAGAATGTGGCACGGATTCGAAAAATTTAGACTCATCAGCGCCGGCTTCTTCGCCATCGCCTTCATCATCTCCCTAATAAAAGCAATAATAGACATCGTTATTCAAGGATATACATTACACTCACTTTATGGCTCATGTTAGTAGGAGCTTTATGGAACTCAATTACTCACCTACTTATTGCTCGTCACTTCAAAAAGGCAACTGCAGACCCAGAGGAACAAAATTTATACGAAGTCATGACCCAACAACCTAAGCCATCTCCATCAAAAAGAAAACTTTCGGGCGTCGACCCAGTACTTTTAAGTCGTCTTGACGCCGGTTCTCAGCCTTCATAATTTTCGGCTTCGAACTTCACCGGGGAGGTGTTACGTCCTGGGATCTCCCGAGTGTCTGACTTGTTGCGTAATTCTGAAAACATAAAAAGAAAATAGAAAATTTACTAAAATCGTCCCATTCAAATATTTAAATTTTAACCGACAAAATTATTCGGAGAATAAACTAGAAATAAATCTGTTTAATCACAATATAATTATCATAATAAGAAAAAAAAAAGAAATGAATTTATAACGAATTATCACTTTTAGGACACCCCGTAATATAACTTTTGGGTCCCCCTATATACATCTACGACGAGCGAACAGCTGATCAGCTGTTGAGCGTACGCGCGCCTCGACCTACCGCACGTGTAGTGCTCGCGCGCCACAACAAATGTCAAAGTCCCGAAAAGGATCAGATTTCATTATTTTTCCGAATTTTTCGATAAACTATTTTTATTGCATAATCGTGTTGCTCATGTCAAGGGCTTCATTTTAAGTGGTCATACGTCCATGTTCGGACATTTTTTAATTAAACAATGTTATTGTTACCTTTAAATATTTTATTAACTCGCAAATTACAAAATTATAAGCTTCAAAATAACACATTCTTGATCTTCATAAAAACCCTTTCGTTTGAATACTTATTTCATTATTATCGAACCATTTTTATAAACAAAACTTGAACAATTCTTCTAATTTCATTAACTCATAATTTTGCATATTTAATAGTTTTTTTTACATATTCCGGTTCTCTATGAAAAGCCTTTTGAAATGAATATTCACTCATCCCGTTCCGAACTATTTTGCAATAAATAAATACAGAATCATTTCTAAATACATGGACTAACAATTATAAAATCACGTCATGCCAAGTACGCTCATTCAATTCGCCTCGAAAGGGCCTTCTATTTAAATCCTTACAAAAGTCTTTTATATTTGAATTATCAACAATAATCATTAATAATAAGGGTATAAATAGATATCTCCATGTTTACACTGTGATCCGGGAGTTTTTGGAGAAGAGTTGAGTTGTGACGTTGTCACTTTTGTTGCCAGCTGTCGAGCCGCGGCGAGAGCTACCGGATCCCAGTCTGGGACCGGCCTTTTCTTTTTTATCTGATTTCAGCCCCCCCCCCCCCCAGGATCGAGGAGGACCGAACGAGCCGACGAACTCGGAGAAAACACCACGAACTTCCCTGAACATTCCCGCGAGCGCGAGCGAGCGACCCACCGACCGAGCGAGCAGCTGATTCGCCCTAAAACTCGCGCACTTGACCCACTTACGAATTTCTCCCTCCCTCCCCCGCGTGTCCATTTTCGTGTTCCCCCCTTAGCCCCACTCACTTCAGCCCCGCACACACTCGTTTTTCGCGACAAGCGTCGAGTCGCGGAAACCGTGTCACCCATCGTCCCTCCGACAAGGCTTGTCCGTCGAGTCGGAGGAAACTCAACGGTTTCCGCGGCGTCCAGGCGCGTTTTCGACAATACGACCGCGACTCTGCCACGGCTGTTTTGACAGCCGTGGGCGCCGCCATCTTGCTCGAGCCTCGGTCTCGCGAGGCAGGCAGCGTGGCGCCAGCGCCCGGTCGCGAGACCGACGTAGGCGCCACCTGTGTGCGATCTCGCGAGGCCGACGCTCGATAAGCGGATCAATAATTGGTCGGCTCTAAAGCCGCGTTTTGATTGGCTATCGGAACGTTCGCGAAGCTTCGCGAGCGTCCCGAGGGGCTGGAGGTGACGCTCGAGCTCTCTCTCTTCCGCTTCGGACTCGGCACGGTGCACATCGCGTCCCGTTTTTCGTGCTTTATTTTCGAGTTTTCTGTGCCAAATTAATCAAGTTAAATTATTTACGACGACCCGGCTTCCCGAAGGACCACTCTCTGGACCGTTTGGATTACGTTTCGTCATCGAGTTCTCCGATTTTCCTCTCAAAAATCGAGAAAACCGGTGAGTCCTTCGATTTTTGCCGGGCGTGCGACGCCATTTTCCCTTTGTCGTTGACTTTTCCCAAACACCCAAATTTTCGTCATTTTCGTTCGCTTTCTCGAACTTTTCGTTCGAGAAAGAGATTATTTCGTCGGTCAGTCGACGCGACGAGTGTTGTGCCATCGAGTTTGCCCCTGTTGATTATTCGTGAAGCCATTTTTGCCCCTTTTTGTCCGTCATTCCCTCCCGTGATTTTCCGAGTCAGTGTTTCGCGTTTTCGAGCCCCGTCGCGATATTTTCTTGCATATTTTTCGACTCCCATCGTCGATCGCCCACCTCGTGTCCCTTTTTTTCGTCATTTGTAGCCCCGTTTTCGTGTTTTTCGCGTGTGACGCGAGTGAGATTTCGCTCGATTCATTCAATCGGGTTCCGCCGACGCGGCCCGGTTCGAGCGTCCGCGTGGTTCGTTCGATCGCGTGGCTCGCTCGCTCGTCGTCCCCTTGTCGTCACTGGTATTGTAAGACGCCTGAGTTTCAGGGACCCTCTGTCCCTGCGTTTAAGATTATCGTGATTCTCCCTGAGCCAGTCCCCTTAATTTTGATTAATTAACGTAGTTCATTATTGTTTTCTTTCGTTCAATTTTTGGCCATTTTTGTAACGGTTGCTGGACCGATTTAACCAGCTGGCGCCCCTTATTTTCATTGTATAAATTCGCTAAATAAATCCGAAACTTGTTTTTATTATTTTAATTCATTTTTCGCAGCGTTTATTTATTTTTCCCCCACAATTTCTCTTGCGCTTGTGTCGAACCCGTCACAAATTTTTGGCGCCCCACGTTGGGCGCCATTTGTGATCCGGGAGTTTTTGGAGAAGAGGACGATCCGAAAAAATGCGGCAGGGACTGGACCGGGAATCGAACCCGGGACCTCTCGATTGCCGGTCGAGTGCTCTCCCAACTGAGCTATCCAGGCCGCCACACTTAGTTCGAATCGTCCTCGTAACGTGGATTCCACCACGTTACAACACATACATTTATTGTTATAAAACATTTATTCATATAAAATATACATCGTTGGGGAATTTAAACGCTTTTAGAACATAAATAAATGGTAATTAAATATATGTTACGTAATTTTAAATACATTCATATTTTTTCTACGTTATACGCCAATGGCGATTTTTCCGTTAAAAATAGAAAATAAACAGGACCACGCGTCAACAAGTGGTCCTCGAATTTCTCTGGAGAGACGCACTTCTCTCAAGTGCAAAATAACGCCGAGTCATGTCCGGCGAAGGAGTCTGCTTATTCTCACAAATATCATAAACTTAGAAACAAAGGAATATCCTTTATGCACGGTCAGCTGGGAAAAGTCACCCGAAACCTTTCCCGTCGTTGTCGCGACGACGGTACAGTCCGCTAAGAAATACTAATCTTTAATTTAACAGACTCGCAAAATTCATAATTTATAAACGCTTCTGAATTGTTTATTTATTCAGTCACATCCATTCTTTTGTTATAGTTAAACTCATTATTATTATATCTTTCCTTTGCATCCCAGTGAGACCATATTTAACGAAATATTACGACTTAACAAATTTTCATAAATATAAATAAAATTATCCAATCGTCATGAAAAACTCTTTATTTATATAAAAATTACCACCGAATCGAATAAAACTAAAAGTAATCACGAACAATGTTAATAAATACCTGAAATAGTTTAAATAAAATGTTAATAAATAAAATACAACTCACCAAATAAATAACGACGAAATAAACCGCAATCCTCACATGTGTCAAAGCTCGTAACTGCAAAAAACCTGTAACAACAAATAGAAATAATATAAAAACTACAAATAATTAATATTAAATATACAACTTACCAAAAAACGAAGTGCGTCGATCTATCCTAACCTGTAAAAGAGAAAAACATATATTAATAAGATAATTCGATGTAAAATCAATGATTAATTAATAAATGATTCATTAATCATCGATAAAATAGAAAATTCATAGTTATATTTTACTATATTTCATTTATTAATAATAAGAAACAATTGTACAATTAATGACTAGTTAATTATATTAATTAATCAATAATTTTTAAACCAGAAAAGGGGAAATTGTATTATATAAGAAAATAGTATACAAGAAAACGTTGCGTCAGCAGAAACTTCCCCTGGACAACGGGACGGCGTGTCAGTGATACACGCACACTTCTCTCCAGCGCATCCATGTGTGGCCTTCTATAAAAGTGGGGGACCGCACGAGGGGCATCAGTTCTCGAATCTCTCCCCAGACAGCCAGTCGAACTCCGATCGAGAGCGAGTACGGATATTCCCGCAGCGCGTCTGAAATTCGACAAGTTAACATCTTCAATTTATTCAAATTTTGTCTTTCGAGTTTTAACTCGAAAAATTGAAGATGAAACGCTTTTGTATTTTTACAAACTTTTAACTTGAAGAACGATACAATGAAAGAATCAGAGTTAAACTTTTCAGTTTAACTCTGATTCTTTTATTGTATCGTTCTTCAAGTTAAAATTTGTAAAAATACAAAAGCGTTAAAAGGTGATTGAAAAAGGTGTCTTAATCATTTATTTCAAAATAATCATCATAAAATCGTTTTTTTTGCGTATTTCAAAGTTAATCGCGATCCATTTCTTTTAATTAAATAGAGTTCGTCATTAATTCGGATAAGTTTTTACCGTGCATTTGAGGCATTCTTGCGAATTTCTGAAAAATCGTTTAATTAAATAAATTTTATATCTGAACTAAACGGGTTCAAGATATTTTGTCGTTAATCCTAAATTCCGAGAAGTCTTACCGTGAATTTTATTCATTCTCGTGAGTCGTGGGAAATATTTCATCGTTTATTAGAACTTCCAAGAAGTCTTTACCGTGAATTTTATTCATTCTTGCGAAATTTTCTAAAAATTATTTAATTAAAGAAACTTAAGAGCCATCGAGCTCACGTGACCAACGTGGAATCGAGGCTAGCGCCTCCAGCGGGCAAAAAGCCGAACTTCATTGCGAGTCGACACTAGCGCTTGCGACGGCTAAAGTTGGAACTAAATTTAAACGCTTTTGTCGGTATTGCAGGAGTGACTTTCACACAGCTGATTGTTTCCCATGTCAATTTCGAGTGTGAGCACGGATCCCGTCGCCACGCCAGATTCTTATGCCAGATTTTTCAGAGTCCCAGGATTTTCTCCAAAGGGCACTTTTTTTTCGGCCTCGACACGATTAGCTCATTCGATAGAGAATCGAATGAAACGCGTTTCTAGCCTATCGTGAGAGGAGATTTTTTTTTTTTTTTATTCAAAAAATTTCAAAGTCCAGAAATGCTCGAATTTTTTCAAAGTCCCAGGATTTTCTCCAAAGGGCACTTTTTTTCGACCTCGACACGATTAGCTCATTCGATAGAGAATCGAATGAAACGCGTTTCTAGCCTATCGTGGGAGATTTTTTTTTTTTTTAGTCGAAAAATTTCAGAGTCCAGAAATCCTCGAATTTTTTCAGTCACAGGATTTTCTCCAAGGGGGAACTTTTTTTCGGCCTCGACACGATTAGCTCATTCGATAGAGAATCGAATGAAACGCGTTTCTAGCCTATCGTGAGAGATTTTTTTTTTTTTTATTCGAAAAATTTCAAAGTCCAGAAATGCTCGAATTTTTTCAAAGTCCCAGGATTTTCTCCAAAGGGCACTTTTTTTTCGACCTCGACACGATTAGCTCATTCGATAGAGAATCGAATGAAACGCGTTTCTAGCCTATCGTGGGAGGAGAATTTTTTTTTTTTTATTCGAAAAATTTCAGAGTCCAGAAATGCTCGAATTTTTTCAAAGTCCCAGGATTTTCTCCAAAGGGCACTTTTTTTCGGCCTCGAAACGATTAGCTCATTCGATAGAGAATCGAATAAAACGCGTTTCTAGCCTATCGTGGGAGGAGATTTTTTTGTTTTTTTTATTCGAAAAATTTCAAAGTCCAGAAATGCTCGAATTTTTTCAAAGTCCCAGGATTTTCTCCAAAGGGCACTTTTTTTCGGCCTCGACACGATTAGCTCATTCGATAGAGAATCGAATGAAACGTGTTTCTAGCCTATCGTGGGAGGAGATTTTTTTTTTTTTTTATTCGAAAAATTTCAAAGTCCAGAAATGCTCGAATTTTTTCAAAGTCCAAGGATTTTCTCCAAAGGGCACTTTTTTTTCGGCCTCGACCCGATTAGCTCATTCGATAGAGAATCGAATGAAACGCGTTTCTAGCCTATCGTGGGAGGAGATTTTTTTTTTTTTATTCGAAAAATTTCAAAGTCCAGAAATGCTCGAATTTTTTCAAAGTCCCAGGATTTTCTCCAAAGGGCACTTTTTTTTCGGCCTCGACACGATTAGCTCATTCGATAGAGAATCGAATGAAACGCGTTTCTAGCCTATCGTAGGACGAGATTTTTTTTTTTTTTTAAATTTGAGTCCCGTGGTTCTCCAATGTTTTAAAAGTCCTACGATTTACCCCAAAGGGCCATTTTCATTGCACTTGTAAAAAAAAAGTTCTACAGCAGCTGTTTACCAAGTAAACCATGAATAAACAAAATGGCCCTGATGATGATGTACTATTTTCTATGATTATATTCTATAGCCCCACATAGCTGACTGCGAGAGTGTCGGGATCACGGTCGAAGGGGGGTCCGGGGTTCAAATCTCCAACGGTGAAATTTTTTTTTTTTACTAAGCATCATTCCAAAATCGTTTCTTGAATCACGTAACGTATTTTCACCTTGACTACATTTTTTTTTACCTTATTTATTACTAAATTACATATACATAAATTTTTTTGTGAGGTGAAAAATGAAATTTTTTCGGCTTCGACACAAGTAGCTCATTCGATATAGGATCGGATGAAACGTGTTTTTGGCCTATCGTGGCAGAAAATTTTTTTTTTTCAAAAAATTTCGAAGTCCTAAAAATCTCGAATTTTTCCAGAGTTCCACGAATTTCGCAAAGGAGCACTGTTTTCCGGCTGCGCCCCGAGTTGCCCATTCGTTAAGGAATCGAATGTTTGTACGTTTCTAGACTATATTGTCGGAGATATTTTTTTTCCCCACAAATTTGGATGTCCCGAAGTTATTTATTGATTTCAGAGTCGAACTATTCTGGTATTTGACCCAAGTGTTGTGATTTATTACGCTCGATAAAGCAGTTGTTTCCTGGAAATGAAATTCAATCGCAGCTGTCTACCGCGCGAGCCTTCTATCAACAACGTAGCCCTGATGAGCATGTACTATTTTCCATGATCGTCCTTTCCATGATCGTCATTCGAAAGTCTTCATGGCCGAATGTTGTAGAACCGGGACAACTCTCAGAGGGCTCCAGGCTCGATTGTCCATCTGAATCTTTTTGTTTTTTTTTTCTCTTTTGGACACGCGTTCAAGTCTATTCTGTATTTATCTCATGCTTAATATGAATATCTTGCAATCATGGAAACATCATTGGAAAACGGTGTCGTTTTCTTCTATATGACGACATTTGACTCACCGCAGCTATTATTTATCCATCCGGAAGTTCGATCGGTTCCCATCCAATGGATTGTGGGAAACAAACGGTTCTCACCCGTCAAATTTAATTCGCCCTTTCGAAGATGGATCCTAAATGAAAAGGCAAGAACCAAATTAGCTGATACGATTTATTTATAGACAGTTAGCATATTGATTAGCAGCGAAATGCAAACTTAGCTTTGAATTTGGAAGTGCTCCATCCATCAAGTAGTCGTTCCAAAACGGAACAGCACACTTGCTAAAAGACTTCCGGCGCGTGTCAACTAATAAACCTTTGAGTAACAATATTGAATAATCAGTACCTTACCAGATATCCATCAAGCAGCCGTTCCAGAACGGAACAGCAAACTTGCTAAAAGACGTCCAGTACGTTTCTACTCTAAGGCCTTAGATTATCAATGTTTTATAATTGACAGATGACCAGATATCCATCAAGTAGGCGTTCGAAAAAGGAACAGCATACTTGCTGAAAGACGTCCAGTATTCGTCAACTCATCAACCGTAGACCAAGTGTCTACTGCTAAACATGCATCCTGTAAGGGCCTTGAGAACTTGTGTGATTACTCATAACCCTCTTGCGTTTCCATTAGTTCCAAATAGTCGTCATTCGTCAAAAGTTCATCGAGTTGCGAATTTGTGACTTCTGAATCAGTGATCTGTGATTCGGTGACTCGTGAATTAGTGACTCGCCTGCTTGGCATAGCTCCACGTTTAGCTATAGCCTCCGTCACATATGGTGGATCTCTTATGGGCATTGATCTTGCATACCGGGGGTCAATTATCTCCGGTATCATGCAGTTCTCATAGAACTTTATCAGAGGAAGTTCCATTTTCGTTTTCCAGAACACATCGTCTTTCTCAACTATAACGATCACCGATTCCATGGGTGTCCACATCATAAAGATGCACCTCTGTCTTTGTGTCACGTGCAGCTGCCCTTGGATCTGATAATGGTATTCGTGTTCAGGATTGATTGCGATCATCTCGCTGAATACACGATGAATATTGCCTTTTTTTTGTGCCACAGCTTCGGTTATTGAAGAATTTCTTGCTGAATAAGGGCATTTAATTTCGACAATCATGTCATCACCAACAAGACCATCAGGTGTTGCCCCGAGACCAAGAATTTCAGCATCAACAAATAAACCACATGGCTCGACAGTAATGTCACTATACTCCTGTAGAGTATTTTTAGCAACATCTTCGTTTTGTTTGCCATATCGGACGGCTGGAATGTGGCCCAACTCCTTGGGATATACTAGCCGTTTTACAATGCTGGAGCACGACGTGTGCGCCTTCAAGTAGCAGATAGCACCAAAATTGGATGCAGTGATGAGTTTTCTTCTCATCGACTGCCAAAGAGAGCAGTCACTTTGGAGTATCGTGTCCCTTTCGATTGCTTGGCGATTGTTCCTGAACTCAGTCAGTTTCTCCATGTGTCTGGAGTATTCCGCGTTATACGTAGCTTGATCCAAGTCCGGCTTTTCTGCTTGAGGTCCGTAATCTTTGTCAGGACCGACAGTTTTACATGGCCTCGCCTTCGACTTTCGGTTTTCAGAGCTCATTCGCCGTTGTCTCAGTTCGTTCCAACGAACTCGTCGCTGTTCCAATGCGGTGACCAGTTTCGACGGTTTCTTTTTATTTGCCAATAAATATGACGTCATTACGCGCTGTCCGTTGAATTGAACGACTGCACCGTAAACACGGCCGTTGTAGGAACCACGCTTACCCCAGTGAATCCGTTTGCCTCCAATGAATTTCGCAATAATATTGTGAAACATTTCAACAACATTATTGTTGACACTGTACAGCAGGCTCTCGGCGTTGTCGGCCAAGCGACGGAGGCAGTCTTCGATGTCACTGAACTTGCCAATTCTTTTCAGAGCTGCACCATTATTCGGTCCTGGATTAATTCGTATCGAATCCCGGCAATAAGCCCTGCCAGGGCATTTTTCATGGTCGCCGAACACATGATTCGGTATGCCCATGATATCTTTTCTGAGCGCAACAATCTTGTCGGCCCAGGGGCTATTTTCTTGTAATCGATGTTCAACTGCTGCGAATGTACACCGTATCATATTTTCTACGTTATTCTTCACAACCTTTTTCAGCTTGCCTAATTTTCCCGTGTTAACGATTTTTGTTAGATTTCTTCGGGCTCTTCGGTACATGTGATTGCGACACTCAATTTTTTTAACATTGACATCGAATTCCCTGTACGGTGCCGTTTCACAGATTTTATTGAAGACGCTACTTTCTCCGTCGGCTATCAAGACGGAATAGATCAGCCCATGTTGCTCGACACTAACTCGGAAGCCTTCGGCTATCGCATCAGCCTCCATACTGGCTGAACTTTGGTTGCTATTCCAATTTTTATAGCACGCATGGTCCGGGGGGTCTCTATTGAGGCTGGCAGCCAAGTCGCGAACGGAACAGAACTTGTTACGTATTCCAATAAACAGGACTTTGCCCGTTTGTTCGCCAACGATGGCACCAGTACCTGATGGTGAATCGAATTTACCCGACTGATACGATCTCTTCATCCAACTACCATCAGCTATTACGCGGATATGTGGGATTCCTGCAATAACGTCTCCTCTTGCAATTGCCAGTCTACGCTCTTCATCTCCTGCTTTTTTCATTTCCAGCAAAGCGGTTTCCTTCATACCCTCCAAAACGGAGTCATGATATCGTTGGTAAGTCGATTCAGCCATGCAGGGGATATCCATTGCGGCCAGAAAACTCTCGGCTTGAAAGTGTCCAATGCCGTAGACCACGCAGCCGAGAACTATTGCAGTATTTATGTCCAATTCCTCATTTTCACATGGGTCACTGGATATTTCGGCTTCGTAATTGCACATGGTACATTTGAACCTTTCGAACCATTCGAGTCCACGACGTCGGGTTCCAATGTGATCAATATTTTCAAAACGACATACAAACATCGTTGAGTGATTGTCGAAGATCTCGTGTAGCTTCGTCCACATCCGGTGGAAACGATAAACACCCCTGTCATCGTGACTCTGGCTTTCGTGTACTGGGGTGCTGGACTGTACCAAATTATGTGCATCAACGGACTGCTCTTCCTCACGCATACGTTGGATCTCTTCCAACCCAGACATTTCATCATCCGTGCTCGCGTCTTTTGGTACAACCAGTTCCTCGTCATTGTCGGAATCGACATACTCACAAGGTTTCTGCTGTCGCTCTACGCGAGATGGAGAACCAAGAGTTGGATGCGAATCAATCTCCGTTCGATCACACGCCATGTTCTCCGTGAAAATTTCTCCTTCTTTATCAGCGGTGATCGCATGTCCGGCACTGATTATCACCGGTGTCAGCATGTATTGATCTCCAAATGGATCAGAAAGGGAGCTCCGCGGTAAATTTTCCATCACCATTTTGAGAAAATCTTGGAAGCTACTGAATCCGACAAGGCAAGATTTGCCGTCATGTACAGCTCTGCCAGACATGTCCCGGGAGAGCGAGTCAAATGTCCAGACAAGGCCGTCTCGCAGGAAGACAGCAATGGACATTCCATTGCTCGTCAGGATGGCTGCGGGTGGATCCGATTCCTCATCGACCTCTTCAGTCAGAAATTTCTTCAGGGCTTCCGGCAAATTTGGGAAACCAACTGCTGCGTGGTCTAGTCGAAGATGACCAAATATCGCCTCGCCCATCACCATCTTACACTCTGTCGAAAGAGCTTGAACAGAGGCGGGCAATTCTTCCGCCGTTAAATATTGCGAGTACTGTTCCGCCATATCTATAGATCCTCGAGCATCTATAGCTGATCGGAACATCTCGTCACCCACGGACAGTACAGTGTCGACAGTTTCCGTGGTCCATTCCCAAGGTTTGACCAGATAACTAACAGCAATAGCGGCCGCAGCCATTGCTGTACACTGCTTTCCTCTTGATTCCTGTGGAAAAACAACATCTCCTTGGTGGATCGAACCACTCACCAAGAACTTACCCTCTTTCAAGGAGACGTCATGTTTTATCATTATGGACTTCGATCCCGCATTGCGAATGTCCTGGACCGTCTCGCTAGAAACATCGTCACATCCTGTCGTCGAATGGGCCTTTTCGTTTTCAACAACTTCTCTGTTGGCCTCAAGACGACGTCTATGAACAGCCACAAATCGCAGAATCGTGCTTAGTTATAACATTTAAAAGATTTAAACCAGCGATTACAAGAACGTTGTGCACATGGTTGAGGAAATTTTAGGATAGCATTTCCTGACGGGTATATCTCGCAGGCTGTCTTGTTAGCGAGGAACAGGAAGTTTTTGTAGCCTTCGGTTTATTGCTCCGGGCAGTTGAAAGATAGCAATATAATTTGTATGCTTTTTGTACCCTTGTAACTAAAGCGCACTTTTTAGTCTTTTCTCACTTTTGACTTGTTTTTTCTCCCGAGTTCAAATTGTTTGTAAATTGAAAAATATACTGTCACGGTACAATTTTAGGCTCTCGGACGTTCAGCGTTAAAAGGAAATTTAACCTTTCTCCTCTAGTTTATGGTCGACTTCGATTTTATTTTAAATATATTTACTAGGGCGGTTCATAAAGATCGACGATTGTTATTTCATCAAAGCCCGGATTTCTATTGTTGCAGTAAGGTGAAAAAAGGTGACTGACTAAATTGGAGCCCTCACATAAATTTTGTTAGACGTCGCTCATCGCAAATATCTATTTACCATTTAAATAACCTTAACATAGATTTAAAATGAAAACCGAAATTCTCCCGATAACACTCATGGTGAGACCACAGAATTGTGTCTACATCGTGAAAGTCGTACGGCAAATCGAATGTTTTGAAAAGTGACAATAAAAGTTAGAAGAATTTTCAGGGAAAAATTTGAGTGAATTTCTCTCTGAAAATTCACTGTCACTTTTCAAAGCATTCGATTTGCCATACGACTTTCTCGATGTAGACGCAACTCTGTGGCCTCACCATTACAGTTTCCGCAAGAAGTTGGCTTTTTTTTTAAATAAAAAGGTAGTAAACGATGTTGCCCAACGTGGTATTGCTTTGATTGAAGCGTACAATCACTGCTAAACAAAGAACGAGGAACAATAACAATATTTGTTAAGAAGCGTTCAAGAAAATGGTCGACTCTTTTCCGATTGTAGAAAAAACATCGGAAATAAATATCGGGTTTTTTTCCGGAATATATTTTGTTGTGTATGCTCCGTTCGATTGCCGCAACCGGGATTTCCAATCTTTACCTTTCATTCTCACTCCAACCGCACAATCTCTCGTTTGTAGGAGTGAAGAAGTTCAACGCGATTAAATTATTAAATAAATTTATTCGTCAGAATCCTGATTGAAACTTGTTCAAAATTAATTAAAGCTAATAAGCGTGCGAAACTTGTCCGAATTGAATAAAATTCAAATTATAAAACGAAATAAGCGTGCGTCATCAAAGAAAATTTGTCTTAATCAATCGTAAACCGAAATTAGCGCATTTTATTGTTAAAATCGATTAGTTACAGTGTGAAACAAACAAGCGTGCGTACAAATTACAAAACAAAAGCGCAAGAAATAGATCGGAAATCAGCATCGCGTCAAACAAGCGTTTTCCGCACTTTTTAAAGTAAAATAAGATTATCCACGTTCGATAAGCGTAATTAGTCATCGAAAAATGAGTCTAGATTAAAAACACAACTTGACATTGCATAGAATCAACGAGTCTTACTCGAATTTCCAGGAAAATAAGCAAGAAAGGGCTTAATTACCATCAATTACCATAAATTACCACGTAAGCGGTAAAATGACCGCATAAATTTCCATCAAGATTTTTATGTCAAAAAATTCGTTTGTTTTTTCCCGTTCGATTGCAATAAAGGAAACACATTCAACATAAACAGAACACCTATTAATTTGTAAAATAACCCGTAAAATTTGAATAAATTGCTTTTTATTTGTTAAAATTTAAATAAAACTCTCGTTTTTTCTTCACACCTGCTCCTTTCTCTCGAAGTTCGAACCGACGCGTAACGCGAAGCGTCTTTGAGTAAATTTCGTACCGTTACAATATATATATGTATTTATAACCGTTCCGTTATCATTTGTTGTTAATGTAATGAATTAATAAATAAATCGGAGTTTTCCTTACAATAAAACCCGTACAGTATTCGAAATAATGCAATTTTTTCATAACCAAGGGAGATAATATGATACGGCATGACATGATTTCCGAAAAAGTTTCCATAGATTTGCAACATGTTTCCACAGATTACTGCAACAAGAGAAACCGGGGCTTTGAAGAAATAAAAACAGTCGATTTTTTGGAACCGCCCTAACATTTACATTTAAAACAATGTTTTGGTGTTTCGGTGGTTATTTTACTAAACTTACCCCGAAGACAAGGAAATTTAACGTTTTGAAATACTTTCTTATCGAAATTAAGTTTTTTTTATAAATATTTTTACATAATAAATATTTTTTGCTGTTTGGGTGGTTATTTTTTCGAAATCACCGAGAAGATAGACAAATATTACGTTTTTTCTTTATTTTCTAATCGACAAATTTTGTTTTAAACATTTTCACAACAAAAATAACGTTTTGCTATTCGGGTGGTTGTTTTGCTCGAGGTACAGAAGATATGAGAAATTTAAACTTTTTTTTACCCGGTATCTTTTTCAAATCAAGGTCGTTTTCATGTATTTGCGTAAAAAAGCAATGTTTTCAGTGACATTTGGAGGGATTTTTCCGTATGAAATGACCTTTCATGAATTGGCAATGGATATTTGTACTTCCTTTGATAAATGGTACTTCGGAGGAAATTGGGAACATCGGATGCGCGAATTCAACAAAGCTAACCGATTCCGTCGTCGAAATATTTCTCGAGGGGCACAGCTCACGATGGTCACGCGAGCTGTAGATAGCTCGCGACATTTGAAATCGCCTAAAATGTGCATGGAAATTGCATGCAGTGAACCTAAAAACCCTCAAATATCTATTACAACGGGTTTGTTTTGCGATTCCTCCCGCCACATAGAACGCGCCATTGATTGTTGGCGAAAGTTCGGTCAAAGCGCAATTTATTGATGGGCAAAACCGTCGGACGCGAGAAACGATAATTTTCCGTTTTCAACCGCAATATCGAACTCTCCTTTGCCAATAGTACGTGAAGATAAGCTTGTACGTCGTAGTTTCACTCTTAATTTGACTGTGCACACACAAACAAACACACCCGCGCGTGGACACACACACACACACACACACACTCGCACGCGATCTTGTTTGCGTGCGGTTACAAACATTGCACTACAATAATTGTAATGTTTCGTCGACCACGTCGACCAGAATTTCACTCAATTATGCTGCATGCCCTGACGAAAAAACATCCCGAAAAACATTGATGAATTACTTACCGTTGTCTAGCTTTCTTCGAAAAACTCAATCTTTTCTTCCACTGCGGGCGACGCCGAAGCGTTACAGATTTTTCGCGATGCATATTTTATCGACGAACACTTTTATTCAATCAAACTAACAGCGATTACGACTATATTCGCACGTTCCCTTGATATCAACAGTAAAATAAACTCACTAATAAATCAATTTAACAAAGAACTCGTACAAACTGGTGATTCAGTGTTGTCCGAGGTGTCAACCGAAACAATTGAATTGCGATTTGTTACGTGAAAGTGATACGAGATACCGGTTGCGCTCGATATCGTTCGGTGGCGCCGCGATCGCGGAAAAGCCGAATTTTTGTTCCGCTGATTCCGCGATCTTTTTGCAAATGGCGTCAGTTGAGAATCTGACAGCTGAGGAACGACATGTCGAAAAGTAAGTGTAAATTTATTATCATAGATTGGGAATTTCGCCCGAACACTGAGCGAAATGAATAAGTAAATAGTCGCTGTTATATGCCGCTATAATTATGATGTTTTTTTTTCTTTTTGCAGGAACAAACAGGGTGAGAAATGCGGCCCGGAAACGGCGCGTGGCCCGGTTCCGCGAAGAGGCGATTGCGGCCAAAGTAAGTGAAACTTTTCATAACCATTTTTTTCAATCGGTGAACCGCGTAAGCGAGCAAAATCATAGCGGCTCCGATTCTCCGGTGTTCTTCTCCCATAAATGGAATCTTTGGTCGTGCATCCATCGAAATTTTTTGGGGGAAAGCACCGGATTTCGGTCAACACCGCTTTCGTTGTCGTTGGCATGTTCGTCGTCGCCATTGTCATTTTCGTTCTTGTCGCCTGCCTGCGAAATCTAAAATGGCGGACGAAAAAATGACAAATGACGTTTCGACGAAAGTCTGGACCAATGATAACGATTTTAATGCCAGTATTTTCATTTTTTGTTCCAATTTGAACACGTAGGTAATGAAAAAAAAATTTCTGCTTTCAGGCGAGAATTCCGGAACCGCTCGGAGGAGAGGGTGGGCCGACTGCGGTACGGGAGGAGGCGGAGGCGGCAGCCCAACCGGTGGTCGATCTACCGGTGGTCGTCGATCCACCGGCAGTGATCGATCCACCGGTGGTCGTCGAGGCACCGGCGGTCTTCGAACCACCGGCGGTCGTCGAACCACCGGTGGTCGTCGAACCGCCGGCCGTCGTCGAACCACCGGCGGTCGTCGAACCACCGGTGGTCGTCGAACCACCGGCGGTCGTCGATCCACCGGCTGACGACGCGCGTGCTGGGGGCCGTGCCAACGAGGTAGGTTCATGCTGACAACAAATGATGAAGAAAATCCATGTTTATTGTTTTCATCAACATTTCTGTAGCTAAAAATTGAAAGGGCGGCATATAATGGTTTTTATGTTTTTTATAGATCGAGCACGCCACAGCGGAGAGAGGCGGACCGGAGGGCCCCCCTTTGAGAAGGCCCCGACGAGAGCCTCTCGAGGTAGGTTCCTCATCACAATGGATGACGAAGAAAATGTATTTTTATCGTTTTCGATGGTATATATATACTCAGTCGAAAGATATCAAAGTCCTTTTTCTTCGTCAAACTTGTAGAAAAAATATAAAAATAAAAAGAAAGGTTTATTACAGAAATGAATTTTTTTCTTTTTTCAGATCGAGCTAGAGCCTCGCAGAGAGCCTCAGCGAGGGAGAGGAGGACGCGGGTACCGCCGTCACAATCGTCATGGCGGCGGAAGAGGATGGGGCGGTCCCGCGTCCAATTACGGCAGAGGAGGCTGGCGCGGCCGGGGCGGGAGGGGAGGGCCTGACGGCCCATTTAGAGGTGGGGCGAGGCAGGAAAACACCGCCCCACGGATTGTAATTTATGGCGGTGTTTTCAATATTAAAAAAATGTGAAAAAATAGATTGACTGTGTTTTTACTATTTTCCATATCCTAATTTAGTTGTCACGAAATAAAAAAATGCTGCAAATTGAAATTTGCAAATTGCTTCCTCATGGTGCTCAAGATGCACGGTGCTCAAGACGATTTAAAAAAATAATAATATTTTCGTAAAATTCAAAAACCCATAAAACTTAAACCGCTCAACCGATATTTCCCAAATTGAATACCAACCTTCCTATTATGATACTCTAATTATAAAAAAAAAAATTAGTAATAAATCTTGAAATTTGCGAAAGTTAGAGCGGTGACACCATTTTTTTGATGTTTCAAAATGCTGTAGAATTCGAATTTTTCTAGCGATCCGGACAAAATTCTCAGCAAACGAAGAGCTGGTATAGATTAACATCTATGCAAAACTAGAGCCTTGTGGCTCAAACCGTTCTCGAGTTATAATCATTTGAATTTTACAGGGCCAGCACACACACACACACACATACACACATCATCCGATTCGCTACGGAATGAGCTACTCGTGTCGAGGTCGCAAAAAATTGCCCTTCGAAGCAAATCGTGGAACTTCAAAAAAATTCAAGGTTTTCGGCGCTTCCAAATTTAACGAATGGAAAAAAAAAATCTCGTCCCACGAAAGGCTAGAAACGCGTTTCATTCGACTCTCTATCGACTGAGCTACTCGTGTCGAGGCCAAAAAAAATGTCATGTTTCACCTGATAAAAAAATATATATATATGTATAATTTAGTAATAAATAATGTTACAAAAAATCTAGTAAAGGTAAAAATACGTTTCTTGATGCAAGAAATGATTGTGGAATGATGCTTAGTAAAAAAAAATATTTTCACCATTAGAGATTTGAACCCCGGACCCTTCGAACGTGATCTCGACACTCTAGCAGTCGGCTATGTAGCGCTATAAAATATAATTATAGAAAATAGTACATGATCATCAGGGCTATTTTGTTTATTTAAGGTTTACGTGTTAAACAGCTGTTGTAGAACTTTTTTTTACAAGCAACAATAACTCATTTATCGAAGTGCAATAAAAATGGTCTTTGGGGAAAATACACGGACTTTTAAAAAATTGGAGAACCTCGGTACTGAAATTTTTCAAAACAAAATAAAATCTCCTCCCACGATAGGCTAGAAACGCGTTTCAGTCGATTCTCTATCGAATGAGCTAATCGTGTCGAGGCCGAAAAAAAGTGCCCTTTGGAGAAAATCCTGGGACTTTGAAAAAATTCGAGCATTTCTGGACTTTGAAATTTTTCGAATAAAAAAAAAAAAATCTCCTCCCACGATAGGCTAGAAACGCGTTTCATTCGATTCCCTATCGAATGAGCTAATCGTGTCGAGGCCGAAAAAAAAGTGCCCTTTGGAGAAAATCCTTGGACTTTGAAAAAATTCGAGCATTTCTGGACTTTGAAATTTTTCGAATAAAAAAAAAAAAAAAATCTCCTCCCACGATAGGCTAGAAACGCGTTTCATTCGATTCTCTATCGAATGAGCTAATCGTGTCGAGGCCGAAAAAAAGTTCCCCCTTGGAGAAAATCCTGTGATTGAAAAAATTCGAGGATTTCTGGACTCTGAAATTTTTCGAATAAAAAAAAAAAATCTCCTCCCACGATAGGCTAGAAACGCGTTTCATTCGATTCTCTATCGAATGAGCTAATCGTGTCGAGGTCGAAAAAAAAGTGCCCTTTGGAGAAAATCCTGGGACTTTGAAAAAATTCGAGCATTTCTGGACTTTGAAATTTTTCGAATAAAAAAAAAAAAATCTCCTCCCACGATAGGCTAGAAACGCGTTTCATTCGATTCTCTATCGAATGAGCTGATCGTGTCGAGGCCGAAAAAAATGCCCTTTGGAGAAAATCCTGGGACTCTGAAAAATTTCGAAGACCTCGGGACTTCAAAATCCCTCACGCGTTCACGATTTCATATTGCCGCGCATATACGCCTGTTCGATTTTACCGACAGTCTCGCCTAGCGAACCTGACGGCGAAAGCTGGAACCCGCTACCCACGGTTGAGCACGCCAATATGGCCGCCGCTCCGCTTCGTACGAGTCGCGTGCTGTTCTACCGGATTTCTCCGCGAGTTTTCGTCTAAATCATCGGAAGTAAATTTTGTTTTGTGCAGTGAAATGGTGCGATAGCGGGTCTGGTCAGTTTGAGTGTGTAAAGTGAACGGTGAATTTTTATTTAATTGTTCTTCGCATCGCGCCCAAAAGCTGTCATGGCGTGACCTTGTCACTCCATATTTTTACTAATTTATTGCGAGCAAATAAAAAATCTGGCTCTTGGATAAGGACCAGACCCGCCTTCGCACTGTGATAACGAATTTTTCGGTGTTTTTTTTTCGTGTAAACATAAAATTCGCGACGAAATCCGGTTGAAAAGGATTTTAGTTGTCCCAGTCACCACCTGGCGCTGCGTATGCCATCGCTCGATGGCTCTTAACATCAATTTCTTTCCATTTCAACATTCAAGAAATTTAATCCAAATTTCGTCCAAGTTAACGCGTTTAAATCTCGCGTAAATAATAAATCAAGTGTATCGAATTTTAATAAACAATTAATTTTCATTATTCAAATTCTGTTAATTCGAGTGGCTCAACCAGTATTTTTCTCCGATATTTTTTCCTTCCTTTGGACTTTACCCTTCTCCATTACCAACCACCTGAAGACTTCAATCCTTTTATTGCCCCTAATTGCCTCCGTTCACTTTTTTACGATCCTTTTTGGCCGCCCGTGCTATTTCCCTAGCACGTTGGCCAGACTCCTTTCTTTTCCAACTCCCTTTTTCGTGCGTGCTGATTCTCAAGCACCTCGAATATTTTCACATTTTCCATTTTCCCATCTCGTTTGCGTTTGATCGTGCTGATTCTCAAGCACGTCGAACCAGACTTATCCCTCTCTCTTCCTTATCGTCCGTGCTGATTCTCAAGCACGTCGATCCCAAATTACGTAATATTTCCTTCCTCACCGACCGTGCTGATTCTCAAGCACGTTGATCCCGAATCATTCATCCATCCCTGTTTTGTCGACCGTGCTGATTCTCAAGCACGTCTACTCTTTCCATTTATCCTCTATTTCCTTTTTCCCACAATTTCTCCGTGCTGATTCTCAAGCACGTTAAATTAAACCCATCTTTCCGTTATCATTTCCTTAAATTGATTTATCGTGCTGTCATTTGAGCACGTTTATCCAAATCCTTCATTAAAATCGAAATTGAGCAATTCTAATGAATAATTCTTATCATTTTTTCACATCATGAAGGTCATGTACAATGCCTAGGCGTCGCGCAGGTGCTAAATTTCAAATCCGCCGAGCTATCGCGCAGCAACTCAACAAACCAGCACAGAAGAGAGGCAACAACAAGCCCATATTAAAAACTTTTCTAAAAAACTATCTTTCCGATAAACCCGGTGCTATCCAAGCAATTGTTGAGCGAGCGTCCACCGTCCCAAAGGTCCGAATTGTCTCCAACGTCGTAATCAAGGAGACAATCTATATCGTGGACCCCAAAACATCTTTCCCTCTCGCTCGTCTGGTCGGTACGACCAATAGCGTTCTTATCGAGGAGCTCCAACGTGAAAATCTTTGCGAAGCGTCGACTTTATCTCGACCCTCTACACCAGACCCCATCGAGATCATCGAGCTCGATTAATCATCCAATTTCATCAATTACAATTAACAGTAAGTAAAACATTTATTTCATTTCGTCCCAGTCAACAATCTCATCAACATAGGTTTTGGTCCTAGGGGGGAAAATCTCACCCTTCGAAACGCGGAATCTAAAATAAATCTACACGTCGTTTCCCCGTGTATCGCGAGTAAATAAATAGATTTCTTTCGTTATCGAATATCGGTTTCATTCTTTCGCTCAGTAAAATCAATTCAGTAAATTCTCGTCCCCCAGAAAAATCGTGCTCTCTAATTTCAACTATCGAACTATTTTTCTTTTTGCAATCAAACACACTACGACTATTTCATCAATTCTCGTTAAAATAAAACGGTCCAGCAGTCGGTTGGGCGATAAATAAAATAACTTCATCAACGAGAGTACATTTCAATTTTTCTTTATTTTTTCCATCATACAATTTGAAATCGTTTTATTTCGTGAATCCATTTCCGAGCGGTCGACAACCTAGAAATCAAACATTTGTTTATTCTTTCAATAACAATCCGGGCATTCAACCCTGCGACGTAACAAAATCATTTGATTAAAGAAACTTAACATCAATTTCTTTCCATTTCAATATTCAAGAAATTTAATCCGAATTTCTTCCAATTTAACGCGTTTAAATCTCGCGTAAATAATAAATCAAGTTCATCGAATTTCAATAAACAGTTTATTTTCATTACTTCAATTAATAATAATTCGAGGTGCTCAGCCAATATTTTTCGCCGATATTTTTTTCCTTCCTCCGGATTTTACCCTTCTCCATTACCAACCACCTGAGGACTTCAATTCTTTTATTGCCCCTAATTGCCCCCGTTCCCTTTTTTCACGATCCTTCTTGACCGCCCGTGCTGTTTCCCTAGCACGTTGGCCAGACTCCTTTCTTTTCCAACTCTTTTCTTCGTGCGTGCTGATTCTCAAGCATATCGAACCGGACTTATTCCTCTCTCCTCCTTATCGACCGTGCTGATTCTCAAGCACGTTGATTCCCATCCACCGAGTCTTCCTTTCCTTATCGTCCGTGCTGATTCTCAAGCACGTCGATCCCAAATTACATAATATTTCCTTCCTCATCGACCGTGCTGATTCTCAAGCACGTTGATTCCGAATCATTCATCCATCCCTGTTTTGTCGACCGTGCTGATTCTTAAGCACGTCTACTCGTTCCATTTATCCTCTATTTCCCTTTTTATCATAATTTCTCCGTGCTGATTCTCAAGCACGTTAAATTAAATCCATCTTCCCGTTATCATTTCCTTAAATTGATTTACCGTGCTGTTATTTGAGCACGTTTATTCAAATCCTTCATTAAATTTGAAATTGAGCAATTCTAATTAATAATTCTTATCATTTTTTACATCATGAAGGTCATGTACAATGCCTAGACGTCGCGCAGGTGCTAAATTCCAAATCCGTCGAGCTATCGCGCAACAACTCAACAAACCAGGACAGAAAAGAAGCAACAACAAGCCCATATTAAAAACTTTTCTAAAAAACTATCTTTCCGATAAACCCAGTGCTATCCAAGCAATTGTCGAGCGAGCATCCAGCGTCCCGAAAGTCCGAATTATCTCAAACGTCGTAATCAAGGAGACAATCTACATTGTGGACCCCAAAACATCTTTCCCTCTCGCTCGTCTTGTCGGTAAAACTAACAGCGTTCTTATCGAAGAACTCCAACGCGAAGATCTTTCCGAAGCGTCAACTTCATCTCGACCCTCTACACCAGACGGCATCGAGATCATCGAGCTCGATTAATCATTCAGTTTTATCAATTACAATTAATAGTAAGTAAATCAATTATTTTACTTGGTCCCAGTGAACAATCTCATCGACATAGGTTCCGGTCCTAGGGGGGAAAACCTCACCCTTCTAAACGCGGAATCTAAAATAAATCTACACGTCGTTTCCCCGCGTATCGCGAGTAAATAAATAGATTTCTTTCGTTATCGACTATCGGTTTCATTCTCTCGTTCAGTAAAATCAGTTCAGTAAATTCTCGTTGTCCAGAAAAATCGCGCTCTTTAATTTCAACTATCGAATTATTTTCCTTTTTTTTTTACAATCGCACACACTTCGATTTATTTCATCAATTCTCGTTAAAATAAAACGGTCCAGCAGCCGGTAGGGCGATAAATAAAACAACCTCATCAACAAGAGTACATTCCAATTTTCCTTTATTTTTCATCGTACAATTTAAAATTGTTTTCATTTCGTGAATCCATTTCCGGGCGGTCGACAACCTAGAAATCAAACATTTGTTTATTCTTTTAAAAACAATCCGGGCATTTAACCCTGCGACGTAACAAGTAACTTTTGGCGAAGTACCGATAACGGGACGAAAAATTGACGATATGCAATCGTTTCGTTTCATCGTTTCCGAAGTGATTTTACATGAAAACGACGTGGTTTTACGTCAGAATCAAGGATATGAGACGCGTTCCATGATCCGACCTCTTTTAGACGGTTTTCGCGAAAAATTTTCACGGATTTTCAAGTTTACGACACGAAATACGTGTCGATTTCAGCGTATTCTGATGATCCGTTACATTTTGATAAGAAATGGCCCTTATGCATCGATTTTTCACGAGTAGAAACGAAGAAAAATGTCGAATGGGACGAAAAATTTACGATTGGCAAACGTTTTGTTTCATCGCTTCCGAAGTGATTTGACATGCAAACGACGTGGTTTTACGTCAGAATCAAGGATATGAGACGTGTTCCATAAATTGCCCCGGAAAAATGCGGCTGAAAATTGATCGAGAGCGGGATGGACTCGTGCGGGAGATTTTTGCTGGAAACTGAAATAATTCGACACGAGAGCAATATTAGAGAGTACACAATTGATTTATTTACCTAGTTACACACTTTTCGTAAGAGGTAATGCGCGTTTGAGCGATCGCTATGCAACAAGTTGCTGCCAACACGTGTTCGCCGCGTCGTCGAGCCGGCCGAGATCTCGCAAATTATAAATTACAAAAAAGGGAGTCAAAAATGCCCAAACGAGCTGGCCTAAAGTGAACGATCGCTTCACGAGGAAAAGCCGAACACACTTTACACTTGCGAACTGAATTTAATGAAAGAAAACTGGGAGATTTCACAAAGTAAAGAGCGCGCACGTTGTCTCGTGTCGAGAGCCGGTTGCAGAAGGACGAGAAAAATGGCTTCTCTTGCGTTGTCGCGTTCTTCATGCTGGCGGCGCCACCGACCAGCTCGGCGGCGTCCAGCCAGCGTCGTCCTGAGCGCGATAGTGGTGACGCGCTTTGAGAGCGAGTTTGGGCGGGCTAATTTAAACGGCCAATTCCCAAACATTTCTGCCCGCCATCTTCACAGGGTGAAGATGTTATCCCGTGGTCGCTTCCAGATGGAGTGGAGCCAGCTTGATCAAGGGCCGGGTCAACGTTGTCTGTGCTGTCCGTAGGGTGGCGATCCGAGGCAGTCCATCTGAGCCTGGGTGGAGAGCAGTCACTCGTGCTAAAGGCCATTTGGTGGGAGGAGTTCTCTCGTCTGTAATGAGAACTAGGGAGCCGACCTTGATGACATTCTGTGGGTGATGCCATTTCGAGATTGCCTGGAGCTGGTGTAGGTATTGCGACGACCATGTTTTCCAAAATTGCTGCGTTCTTTGCTGGATTGATTGCCACTGGTTGAGTCTTGTTGGCGTTAGTTCAAGCAGCGATGGCTCAGGCACGGCGTTTAGAGCATCTCCTGTTAAAAAGTGGCCTGGAGTCAACGCTGAGATATCCTCTGGGTCGTCGCTAAGCGGCTCGAGCGGACGCGAATTTAGAATTGCCTCAACCTGAGACAGGAGAGTGCAGGCTTGCTCGTAGGTGAGCGATGCGTCGCCGACCGTCCTCCGAAGGTGGTGCTTTGTCGATTTCACCACACCTTCCTATTTTCTTCCTATGTGGCGGGTTGCTGGGGGGATTAAACACCCAGTTTGTGCCATCCTTGGAGAGCGCACGTGCCAAGATCTCATGTTCCTTGGTCGCATCGATGAACATCCTTTTGAGCGCAGTATCTGCCCCAATGAACGTGGTTCCGCAGTCCGAGTACATTGCCGTTGGGATTCCTCGCCGGGAGACAAAGCTTTGGTATGCTGCGAGGAATGTGTCCGAGGAGTAGTCCGTTACCACGTCCAGATGCACGGCGGAGGTGGTGAGACAGACAAACACACAGATACACCCTTTGTGTGTTTTCGCTCCACGACTTTGCCAAGTTTTTAACGTGAGCGGTCCTGCATAATCGACACCAGTGTGCCCGAATGCGCGAGAAGGCGTGACACGACAAAGAGGTAGTTGGCCCATCAATTGATAGGCACGGATCCCCCTCTGCCGCGCACAGATCACACACCGGAGCACGTGGATCTTTACAGGCGCTCGTCCTCCGATGATCCAGTAGAGCTGCCGCGTGTACGCAAGTGTGAGTTGCGTTCCTCCATGGAGCGTTTTCTTGTGGGCCTCGTCTATGATTAAGCCGGAGAGATGCGCTTCTCGGGGAAGAATTGCTGGATGCTTCTCATCCTCGGACAACGCGGAGTTGGCCAGTCGACCCCCGACTCGGAGAATTCCTTCGGAGTCGAGAAAGGCGGTGAGTCGACTTAGAGCATGACACGCTGGAAGCGGGCTTCCATTCTCCAGAATTTTGATCTCCTGGGCGAAGAACATGGCCTGTGTTGCTTTCACCCAGAAGTTGCGAGCTCGCCTGAGATCGTGTGGCCTCACGATTCGTCCTGAGAGTGTCTCTTTCCTGTGCTTCAGACGATCTAGGACTCTGGAACATAGAGCTGTCACATGGAACAACTTGAAAACCGAGGAGTACCTGAACAGCAGGTCCCAGTGGTTTTCCTGGTGACGAATCGTCCCAACCAAGGAAACTCCCGGGCGTGCTTCCGAGGAGCTGGCAACGTCAGTGAATTCGGTCTGACGAGGCCAGAGTTCCGAAGTTTTGGTGAGCCATGGTGGTCCCGTCCACCACAGCTGATGACTGGCGAGCTGTGCCGTTGTCATCCCTCGTTACGCATAATTAGCTGGATTGCACGTGCCAGGTACGTGCATCCACTGTGCGTCCTTGGTGAGCTCTTCAATCTGCGTGACGCGGTTCCTCACGTAGTCCTTCCAGCGGGATGGATGGGCTTTTATCCAGGTTAAAGCCACTTGTGAGTCCGTCCACAAATATGTTGCCTCCACGTCAAGCCCCGCTTTGTCCTTGACGTGTTGGACGAGCTTGGCCAGTAGGGGAGCGCCTGTGAGCTCGAGCCTCGGGATTGTCAGGCGTTTCAAAGGAGCGACCTTTGTTTTGGAGCAGACCAGCAATGTCATCTTTCTTGTGGACGAGAGCTCGACGGTGATATAGACGACCGCCGCCATGGCGAGCTGTGACGCGTCCGAGAAGCCATGGAGCTGAACACGAGCTTTTTCATCCCTGCCGAACCACCTGGGAATAGAAAGAGCCGGAACATTGTTAAAATCTTCTCTAACAGCTAGCCATTTTGTTGAGACCAGCGCTGGGAGTCGTTTATCCCATCCAATTTTGTGTAGCTAAAGCTCCTGGCATTAGCATTTTGGCCCTGATCGTGACCGGAGCAATAAATCCTAACGGATCAAAGAGCTGCACGATTTCCGAGAGCACAGAGCGCTTGGTGAGCGCACTCTGTTTCGGAGCTGGCCGCGAGCTGAACGAAAATTTGTCCTCCTTGGGTGACCATTGCACTCCGAGAATTTTGGTTGTGCAGTCGTCGAATGGTACGATCACCCTGTCGTCGGAAGTTCCCAACCGAGCGAGAATCGTAGGACTGGAGGCGTGCCACTTGGCCAGCGGGAATCCGCCCGCGTGACAAAGTCCTTGAAGCTGTTGGGCTTTTTCCAACAGCTCTCCCTCAGAGTCGGCACCGCAAAAAATATCGTCTACGTACCTTCCCAGTTTGATTGACGGTACTGCAAGCGGGAACCGATGACCCTCATCCTCAGCGAGCTGAAGTATCGTCCGAATAGCCGAAACAGCGAAACAAAAAATTGACAATTGTCAATTTTTTGTCCCATTCGACATTTTTTTTGTAGCAACTCGTTAAAAACCGTTGCATGAGGGCCGTTTCGTATCGGAATGTAACGAATGATCAGGAAACTCGGCAATCGAGACGTATTTCGTGTCGTAAACTTGAAAATCCGTGAAAAATCTTCGCGTAAACTGTCTAAAATGACTCGGATCATGAAACGCGTCCCATATCCTTGATTCTGACGTGAAACCACGTCGTTTGCATGTAAAATCACTTCTGAAACGATGAAACAAAACGTTTGCCAATCGTCAATTTTTCGTCCCATTTGACATGAGAAATAAAAAAAAATAATAATGAAAAAACGCCAAAATCGACATGTGTTTCGTGTCACAAACATGAGAAATAGTCCAAGATTTTTAGATTTCCGCTCTGCATAAAATCCTTCTACGTGATTTTTCGATTGGATTATGTCAGAGGGTGCCTTCCAAGTATAAAACCGAGTTTCTGTCGCCCGAAACTGCGAGCGTTAGCCGCCATCTTGGAAAACGTTTTTTTGCATATATCTCGGAAACGGTAAGTTTTACGTTAAAAACCGAAGAGATCATTTTTGTAGAGAACAAAATTTTCCTCCTTTTTTATACCAAACTTTTCCCCCTATTGTTGATATTTTCCGATATATTTAAGTAAACAAACCAAATTTTTTGTTTTTGTGGAGTAACTCAATAATTTTTGGAGATACGAAAAAAATATTTAAATTAAAGTTGGAGAGCATGAAATTTCCTACAAATTTTGTATGAAACTTTTTCTTGCAAAATGATTAGTTGCTGAGTTATACAACTCAGCAACATCAGCGGTAAGTGGTAATACGTTACTCTCGCATGCAAACAAAAAGTATAAGTAAATTCGACCTAGCCAAAAATCCCCCCCCGGGGAAAAAAGCTTGGACAAGTACATTTCTTGGTGACCTCCGTTTCCTTTGCAGTTCCCTGAAAAATCTACAGAAAAGTGAGAACCCCTCCCTATGCCAAAAAAATTGGATGCACTCTCAGAAAAACGATAAAAAATATCTCGCCTACATAACCTTGACCACTCTCGACTGAAAAATGAAGACCCTTCAAAGAATACAATGAAGAATAACTCCAAAAAAATTTTCCTGAAAATTGAAAAAACCCGACATGAACACAAAAACTGGTCATACAATAATTGTGTAAAAATTGATCATTTACGTTCAGCACTAAAATTTTTTATATCGATAAGAGGACAAGTTTTCCCTTGAGGTCTTAGAATCAACTAACCAATCCGTTTCATTAATAATAACCATTATTAATACATAATCATTTGTTGTTGAATTATTACTAACTTAGAAAACGAAAATAGTCAATGTTTCATTTACGTACAGGATTAAAATTTACAATATCAATACTGGGACAAGTGTTTCATCCTAACTTACTGAACGAAAACACTCAACGTTTCATTTACGTACAGGATTAAAATTTACAATATCAATACTCGGACAAGTGTTTCATACTGGGACAAGTGTTTCATCCTAACTTACCGAACGAAAACACTCAACGTTTCATTGACGTACAGGATTAAAATTGACAATATCAATACTCGGACAAGTGTTTCATTACTAACTTACGAAATGGAAATAGTCAACATTTCATTTACGTACAGAATTAAAATTTGCAATACCATAGTGATCCATACGCTCAATGGCTGATGCCTCACCTGTACACGGGATCATTAAAAATCTTTTTGGTGTTTATACATTGTACGACAGGTTTTAACGCGAGGCCCCCAATACTGCTTGATGGGTAACGATTTGTTAAACAGTCACCACCGTACGTTGAGCGTATGCGCACAGAGTACTTGTCCGGCCCATAACTTTTTATGCAAATTCCTCATTCCAGAAAAAATCAAATTATAAAACTGTTGTTTGTCTGTAGTCCTGTTGACAAGTGCACGATAACTTGTTAGCAATTGGAATGATCCTCACCTTCTTATTAATATGAGATCAGTATTACTCTCATTACAATTCTTTACAGTTATTAATACGTTTACTTTTCTAATAAAAGTTTAATTATGAATGAGCATGACAGCAAAAATTTATTTTTAATGATGGGAATAAACAGGTTTCTGCAGCTTGCTGCTCAACTTTTTAGTCATGTCTAGAAAAAAGGTCTGGTTCTATTGGTTCATCAATTTGCTATACTTATTCACGAACCAAGATATTCATTGCTAGTAATTGGATCTAAGTTCACTTATGAACCTTTGGAAAAACCAAGTTTTCTTATGACGCTTGGGAGAATCTAAATCCACTCATCACGCTTTACAGAATTGAATTATGGCATTTTCTGAATTCGGTGTGGATCGACTAGTTTTGCACAGCCACAAAGGACAATAAATACAGTAATTGTAAGAATTATAGACGAAGGTAGATGACAAGTCATATTCACTGCTGAAGGTTCGTACCGTCAAAATTTGTTAAAAATATTATTCCGCTGTTCTTTTTCGGAACGTTTATTTCACGATACAAATGGTGAAACGGCTTTACCCCTTTGTGGACATAACAACTTTGGCCTCAATAGCGGTTGTAGGCAATAAATTCATCTCTGAGAAAGTTCACTTTCTGGTTCGAAGGATCAATATATAGTGTTATATATAGTAGTTTAAGTATATAGTTTAAGTTTGAACGTAAGGAAAAAAGACTCAATCTCGAGTATATAGACACGCGGCAATTTGCCTTGTCGAATCAAACTTTTCTTTTTAATACTTGGCGTTAAGACGCTGCCGCGTCTCAAAGTACATCATTTTTTACTCTGTCGCAGAAATAGATAATTCATTCAAGCATCGCAGCAAAAATCATATATTCACTACGCTCTGATATATCGCAAAAACGTTGCCGAGGGGTAAACGTTCCGGTGACGAACTTTCTTGGGGTCACTCCTCCGAAACAAATTTTTTTTAGCTGCATTTTCCTAGATTCTGGAAAATGAAAATGGAAAATAGACCCAGGAAATGGAAAAAAAAACTCTAGGTTGTGCAAGTGATCCCTGATTTTTTCTGGAATGAGGAATTTGCATAAAAAGTTATGGGCCGGACAAGTACTCTGTGCGCATACGCTCAACGTACGGTGGTGACTGTTTAACAAATCGTTACCCATCAAGCAGTATTGGGGGCCTCGCGTTAAAACCTGTCGTACAATGTATAAACACCAAAAAGATTTTTAATGATCCCGTGTACAGGTGAGGCATCAGCCATTGAGCGTATGGATCACTATGGTATTGCAAATTTTAATTCTGTACGTAAATGAAATGTTGACTATTTCCATTTCGTAAGTTAGTAATGAAACACTTGTCCGAGTATTGATATTGTCAATTTTAATCCTGTACGTCAATGAAACGTTGAGTGTTTTCGTTCGGTAAGTTAGGATGAAACACTTGTCCCAGTATGAAACACTTGTCCGAGTATTGATATTGTAAATTTTAATCCTGTACGTAAATGAAACGTTGAGTGTTTTCGTTCAGTAAGTTAGGATGAAACACTTGTCCCAGTATTGATATTGTAAATTTTAATCCTGTACGTAAATGAAACATTGACTATTTTCGTTTTCTAAGTTAGTAATAATTCAACAACAAATGATTATGTATTAATAATGGTTATTATTAATGAAACGGATTGGTTAGTTGATTCTAAGACCTCAAGGGAAAACTTGTCCTCTTATCGATATAAAAAATTTTAGTGCTGAACGTAAATGATCAATTTTTACACAATTATTGTATGACCAGTTTTTGTGTTCATGTCGGGTTTTTTCAATTTTCAGGAAAATTTTTTTGGAGTTATTCTTCATTGTATTCTTTGAAGGGTCTTCATTTTTCAGTCGAGAGTGGTCAAGGTTATGTAGGCGAGATATTTTTTATCGTTTTTCTGAGAGTGCATCCAATTTTTTTGGCATAGGGAGGGGTTCTCACTTTTCTGTAGATTTTTCAGGGAACTGCAAAGGAAACGGAGGTCACCAAGAAATGTACTTGTCCAAGCTTTTTTCCCCGGGGGGGGATTTTTGGCTAGGATATCACTTCTTTTTTCCGATTGAAAGTCTCAATTTTTTCATTCGGAAGTGGTTGAGGTTTTCCAGGCGAGACATTTTTTATCGTTTTTCCGGGAGGGCATCAACTTTTTTTGGTAGAGGGAGGGGTTCTTACTTTACTGTAGATTTTTCTGAGAAATGCAATGGAAACGGAGGTTACCAACAAATGGACTTGTCCAGGCTTTTTTCCCCGTGGGGGGATTTTTGGCTAGGTTAGAAATTGCCAAAACGAAGTTTGGCAATTTCCGCGAAGCAGAACGAGGTTATTATAGGACATTGATCTAAAAACTCATGGTTAATGAAAAAGAATGGCATGTCCCCATTTTTTCAATATTGAACCAATGAATGGACGAGATGGAACTTAAAAGAATTGAACTCTAAGACATTCATGGGATACGTTATTTTGACAGCAACTGATGTGATAAAAACTGAAGAGCAAACTCGAATTGAGGAAAAGCGTAAAAAAAGTTCAAAGCGCACATTCAAGTGAATGGTCTCGAAGTTAAGATAAAAAAAAATCAATTTTGGAGGATTTATGAACGAAACGTATTCTTACAATTTCTTGAGACCGATATTTTTTTTTCAAAATTATGTATATAAATATTTCTGATGATTCCTTAGGACTGATATTTTTTTCGAAATGTTGTATATAAAGATTGAAAAAAAGGCGATAAAAGCAAAACTCCATTGATTTTCAATTGAAACGTGTGAGTATAGGGGATCAATTGTTTATAATATCAGGAATTTGCTTACAATCGCTATAAACAACATTTTTTTCATGGCTGATATTTCGAAAGAAAAAATGAATCATGACTGATATGGAACAAAAAATATATAACTAAGAAATGGCATTAATTTATTAATGAAAGGTCTTCGAATGAAGATTGTCAACATTTTAAGAGAAGACTTTTTTTTTCTTATATTATTTTGTTGAATAAATTCGAATGGAAGAAGGACAATTAATCTGACCAAAGGAATATTGCATTGCGTTTTAAAGTTAATAAGCATGAGGAAAGATAGAAATAAGAATAGTAAATAAGTATGAGGAAAGATAGAAATAAGAAATGGGATTTTCTGAAAGATGGGTTGCCGACGGAACTTGCGAGCTCTAAAAACTGCTCCATAGTCTGCCCTGAAAACTGGTCTAAAGAATGCTTTAGAGTTTTTGTCCTGGAATTTTGCAAGACTTTGCGGGACGTCATTGGAGCCCTGACTTTTTATGCCAAAGTCGATCGAATGCAGGAATGTGATTTTTGACGGTTTCCGACGAATTTCATTGGAAAGGAATCGGAAAATTACGATTTTTCGTAATTTACCAAACGACATCGATCCTCTCCGAGCAACGATGGTAAATTCCGGAAGTTTTATATGTCGACATGGTTTGATTAGCTCGAACGAAGCGTAAACACGTGCCATCGTCTTCATTTTTCGCTCGATTGCGATTTTCGACTTTTAACATAAGTTGCGGTAAAACCAAACTATATTTCTAAATCGGAAGCGGATAATTTTTTGTCTTGGGATGATGGCAGGGCGATGCTGATTTTTTTCCTGAAAATATATATACATTCTGACCGTAGATTTGAGCCCGGAAACATGCCGTTATATTAATTCCTCGCCGAGATATGATTTTTGGCCCACTGCTATGATTTTACCTTGAAAATGACGATTTTTCATCAATTTTTTGAGCAAAAATCGCTCTTCTCCGTGTGAAAATGGTATAAATTATGATTTTTTTTCCAGCCACACAGTTTGATATGTTAGAACGAAGAGCAAACACGTGCCAGAGTCTCAATTTATCGCGAGAATTCAATTTTCGATTTTTGACCACAAGTTGGAATTGTAGAGAAAAATTTTTCTTCTTGGCTCCATGAGAATAGAATGCTGATTTCTCCCCTACAACTAGACTCTGTGGAGCTCAATTCAAACCCAGAATCATGTCTCTATCTCAATTTTTCACTGAGATATGATTTTTCGCCCATTACTATGATTTTTGCTCGAAAATGACGATTTTTCGACAATTTTCAAACAAAAATCGCTCTTCTCCGAGTAAAAACGGTGGAAATTATGATTTTTTTTCAGCTACTCGGTTTGATACGCTGTAACGAAGAGGAAATACGTGCCAAAGTCTAAGATTATCGCGAGAATTCAATTTTCGTTTTTTGACCTCGAGTGGGAAAAAATCAATATTTTAGCATGAAGTTGTAACGTAGATTTTTTCTTCTTGGCTTCATGAGAATGGAAGGTGGATTTTTCCACTGCAACCAGACTCTATGGAGCTCAATTCAAGCCCAGAATCATGTCTCTATCTCAATTTTTCACTGAGATATGATTTTTCGCCCATTACTATGATTTTTGCACGAAAATGACGATTTTTCGTCAATTTTCAAACGAAAATCGCTCTTCTCCGAGCGAAAATGGTAAAATCATGATTTTTTTTCCAGCCACTCGGTTCAATACGCTGAAACAAAGAGGAAATACGAGCCAAAGTCTCAATTTATTGCGAGAATTCAATTTTCGATTTTTGACCACGAGTTGGGAAAAATCAATATTTTTGCACCAAGTTGTAGCGCAGAATTTTTCTTCTTCGCTCCATGAGAATAAATCGCTGATTTTTTCCCTGCAACTAGACTCTGTGGAGCTCAAATTAAGCCCAGAATCATGTCTCTATCTCAAATTTTGACTGGGATATGATTTTTTTCCCATTACCATGATTTTTGCTTGAAAATGAAGATTTTTCGTCAATTTTCAAACGAAAATCGCTCATCTCCGAGCGAAAATGGTGAAATCATGATTTTTTTTCCAGCCACTCGGTTTAATACGCTAAAACAAAGAGGAAATACGAGCCAAAGTCTCAATTTATTGCGAGAATTCAATTTTCGATTTTTGACCACGAGTTGGAAAAAATCAATATTTTTGCACCAAGTTGTAGCGCAGAATTTCTTTTCTTCGCTCCATGAGAATGAATCGCTGATTTTTCCCCTGCAACTAGACTCTGTGGAGCTCAAATTAAGCCCAGAATCATGTCTCTATCTCAAATTTTCACTGAGATATGATTTTTTTCTCATTTCCATGATTTTTGCTTGAAAATGACGATTTTTCGTCAATTTTCAAACGAAAATCGCTCTTCTCCGAGCGAAAATGGTAAAATCATGATTTTTTTTCCAGCCACCCGGTTTGATACGCTGGAACAAAGAGGAAACACGAGCCAAAGTCTCAATTTACCGCGAGAATTCAATTTTTGATTTTTGACCACGAGTTGGAAAAAATCAATATTTTTGCACCAAGTTGTAGCGCGGAATTTTTCTTCTTGGCTGCATGAGAATAAAATGTGGATTTTCCCCCTGCAACTAGAGTCTGTAGAGCTCAAATTAAGCCCAGAATCATGTCTCTATCTCAAATTTTCACTGAGATATGATTTTTTTCTCATTTCCATGATTTTTGCTTGAAAATGACGATTTTTCGTCAATTTTCAAACGAAAATCGCTCTTCTCCGAGCGAAAATGGTAAAATCATGATTTTTTTTCCAGCCACTCGGTTTGATACGCTGAAACAAAGAGGAAATACGAGCCAAAGTCTCAATTTATTGCGAGAATTCAATTTTCGATTTTTGACCACGAGTTGGAAAAAATCAATATTTTTGCACCAAGTTGTAGCGCAGAATTTCTTTTCTTCGCTCCATGAGAATAAATCGCTGATTTTTCCCCTGCAACTAGACTCTGTGGAGCTCAAATTAAGCCCAGAATCATGTCTCTATCTCAATTTTTCATTGAGATATGATTTTTTTCCCATTACCATGATTTTTGCTTAAAAATGACGATTTTTCGTCAATTTTCAAACGAAAATCGCTCTTCTCCGAGCGAAAATGGTGAAATCATGATTTTTTTTCCAGCCACTCGGTTTAATACGCTGAAACAAAGAGGAAATACGAGCCAAAGTCTCGATTTATTGCGAGAATTCAATTTTCGATTTTTGACCACGAGTTGGGAAAGATCAATATTTTTGCACCAAGTTGTAGCGCAGAATTTCTTTTCTTCGCTCCATGAGAATAAATCGCTGATTTTTCCCCTGCAACTAGACTCTGTGGAGCTCAAATTAAGCCCAGAATCATGTCTCTATCTCAAATTTTCACTGAGATATGATTTTTTTCTCATTTCCATGATTTTTGCTTGAAAATGACGAATTTTCGTCAATTTTCAAACGAAAATCGCTCTTCTCCGAGCGAAAATGGTAAAATCATGATTTTTTTTCCAGCCACCTGGTTTGATACGCTGGAACAAAGAGGAAACATGAGCCAAAGTCTCAATTTACCGCGAGAATTCAATTTTCGATTTTTGACCACGAGTCGGAAAAAATCAATATTTTTGCACCAAGTTGTAGCGCGGAATTTTTCCTCTTGGCTGCTTGAGAATAAAATGTGGATTTTCCCCCTGCAACTAGAGTCTGTGGAGCTCAAATTAAGCCCAGAATCATGTCTCTATCTCAATTTTTCATTGAGATATGATTTTTTTCCCATTACCATGATTTTTGCTTAAAAATGACGATTTTTCGTCAATTTTCAAACGAAAATCGCTCTTCTCCGAGCGAAAATGGTGAAATCATGATTTTTTTTCCAGCCACTCGGTTTGATACGCTGAAACAAAGAGGAAACACGTGCCAAAGTCTCAATTTATTGCGAGAATTCAATTTTCGATTTTTGACCACGAGTTGGGAAAAATCAATATTTTTGCACCAAGTTGTAGCGCAGAATTTTTCTTCTTGGCTGCATGAGAATAAAATGTGAATTTTTTCCCTGCAACTAGACTCTGTGGAGCTCAAATTAAGCCCAGAATCATGTCTCTATCTCAATTTTTTATCGAGATATAATTTTTTGCTCACGAGCATGATTTTTGCTTGAAAATATCGATTTTTCGACAATTTTCAAACGAAAATCGCTCTTCTCCGAGTAAAAATCGCATAAATTATGCATTTTTTTCCAGCTACTCAGTTTAATACGCTGAAAGGAAGAGAAAACACGCGCCAAAGTCCCAATTTACCGCGTGAATGCAATTTTCGATTTTTGATCACGAGTTGGAAAAAATCAGAGTTTTAACATGAATTTGTTGCCAAGAATTTTTCTGCTTGGCTCCATGAGAATGGACTGCTGATTTTTTCCCTTCAAATATTCTCTGTGGAGCTCAATTTAAGCCCAGAGTCATGTCTCTATCTCGATTTTTCATCGAGATATGATTTTTTGCTCACGGGCATGATTTTTGCTTGAAAATGACGATTTTTCGTCAATTTTCAAACGAAAATCGTTCTTCTCCGAGTAAAAATCGCATCAATTATGCTTTTTTTTCCAGCTACTCAGTTTGATACGCTGAAAAGAAGAGAAAACACGTGCCAAAGTCTCAATTTATCGCTTGAATGCAATTTTCAACTTTTGATCATGAGTTGGAAAAAATCAATATTTTAACATGAATTTGTCGCGAAGAATTTATATTTTCATGCCACTGAGAGTTATCTGGAGCTTCCGGATACCGGATAGCTGGCAGCGATAAGAATTTCATGGGGCTCAGCGGAAAGATTTTCATGTGGCTCAGCGACAAGATTTTTATGTTGCTCAGCGACAAGATTTTCATGTCGCTGAGATTTATTGTCGCTTTGCGATTAATCTAACGCCAGCGGCGATGTTAGTTATGCTACACAATAATTGGTTCCTTTCGAAGCAAAACTTGTCGCTGAGAGATATCCAAAGCTTCCGGATAACTCGCAGCGACAAAATTTTCATGTGGCTCAGCGACAAGATTTTTATGTCGCTGAGAGTTATTGTCGCTCCGAAATCAATATAATATGCCAACGGCGATGTTAGTTATGCTCCACAATTATTGGTTCCTTTCGAAGCAAAACTTGTCGCTGCGAGATATCCAAAGCTTCCGGATAACTCTCAGCGACAAAATTTTCATGTGGCTCAGCGACAAGATTTTTATGCCACTGAGAGTTATATCTGGAGCTTCCGGATAGCTGGCAGCGATAAGTATTACACGTGGCTCAGCGGAAAGTTTTCATGTGGCTCAGCGACAAGTTTCTTATGTCGCTGAGAGTTATTGTCGCTCCGCAATCAATATAATATGCCAGCGGCGATTTCAGATATGCTGTAAATGAATAAAATTGTGGAATTAGGAATAGGGCAATGGTTGTGAAGCATATTCATTCCTGAAGCATATTTTCCTGTCACTGGAGCATGTCGTTAATGCTACCTGCAAATTAGCATTAGTGAGGTTATGGCGAGCTGTCAGAGCTTTTAGCCGTTATTCATCACAAAGTCGGCAAAAAATGTCAACCCGTTCCAGCTATCTCCCTCACACTCGCGTCAATATCGGCCGGCAAAATATACACGATTGCTAGAGGAATTTTAGGTTATGATTTTCTAATTCTGACAATCTTACTTTCGAATGTTTCTATATCTATATTTATCACCGTGAAATCGAACAACACATGTATGAAGATGTATTCGTGAACTGGCAACCAACAGGTGTTCCTCGGATGGGAACAGCTGGATATGTCGTCAGTCACGACCAATCAGAAACACGATGGCCACACGGGCCCTTTCTCTGTGTCGTATACATACACGCACGCACACTTCGATCGGCGCATAATTTTGCCCGTGCAAAGTTTTTTCTCAGCAATTACGGCATCAATCGGCTTGATTTATGGCTCAATCGAGGGGGGATAACGTAATTAGTCTTCAGTTCAAATTTCAGATCATGAAATTACCCCTGAGCTTCGTAATTCAAGAAAGTGTCCACCCCCTCCGGCGAAATCGCTTTTCTTAGAGATAATATACTCGAGTGAGTCTCGGGCCAGCAGACGACGCTGTCAAATGTACTTGTCCCGAGACTCTGCCGAGTCTCTTGATGTCTCCGCGGAAAGTATTGTTTTGCAGGACGTAAGTAATTTAAGTCAGAACGTCGTTAAAATGAGTACGTGCTTTATATGTGAGAAATTTATAGGTGATAAAGACGTACAAGTGGTGAAAGAAAAAGGTGTGCAAAGATTGATACAATCGAGCATAAAAAGAGAGCAAAAAGAACACGGAGTTTTATTGAAGAATTTAAAAAGTGTAAGCGTGCATAAATTGTGTTACACGAATTATACGGATGAGAGGAGAATAACAGCGTTCATCCGGAGAAGATTGTCAGACCCATGATCGTCGGAACCACCGTCGCAATCGTCTACGCTACCGCTTACGCCTTCGCCATTACGTTCACCAACGGAGCCACTTCAGGTTGGGACATTCGATTTTGCGAACAAATGCTTTCTCTGTACTGAAGTGATACCGGCTGATTTTGAAGCACAGAATCGAAAAAAGCCTGCACACTTCCGAATACGCATTCGCAACGTGAAAGACTTTTCCGTTATTCAAAAGACCGTTTCTAAGTATCTAGAAAATCAAGAAGACGCAAATTCACTGGCATTACGTGAACGCATTTGCAATGTTCCCGACACTGAAGGTGCCCACGCGAGATACCACGATCTGTGTATGTCGCGCCTTAAAACTCCTCTTAATATAACTGGAACAAAAAGAGGGCGACCACTCGATCGAATAGAAGAGGCGATGGAGAGAATCTACGATTTCATTTCTGAAAATGAGGAATGCCAATTCAAACTGTCAGAGCTTGAAAAACAATTGGACGAGGATTCTCGACTTGATTCTCGTACAATCAAGACACATTTGAAAAAGAAGTACGGTGACGATATTTGCATTTTCGATCTTCGAGGCCATGACGCATACATTTGTATGAAGGGTACGGGATACAATATCCTATCGTCAGCTTGGTATTACCAAAAAAAAATCAACCGAGAAGAAGAAAGATTGCGAGTTGTTAAAGAAGCAGCTGCTATCGTTTTGGAAGACATTCGGTCAAACCGATATGACATGGACACATATCCGGCTTCTGACAATTTCATGAAAGATGTTGATTCATCGGTTCCGAAGTCACTAAGTTTGTTTTTGAGTGAAGTGATACAGAAGAAGAAAAAAAGTTCACCAGAGAAGTTGGTCGCAAAATGTACTAGTATTCCACATACAATTATTAGTGCAGTTAGACCTCGTTCTTTCCTCTCACCTTTACTACTGGGAGTCGGGGCTTTTTTGTACAGAAAATTCGCTTCGCGACATCTTGTTGACGTCTTGGCAGCGTTGGGATTTTGTTCTCCATATAAAGAAGTTCTGCTTTTTGAGTCGTCGTGTATTCAACGTCCGCAACCCGAAATATTACAAAGTGCATTCTCGCAATTTGTCTTCGACAACGCTGACTTTAATGTAAACACACTGGATGGGAAGGGCACATTTCATGCAATGGGAGGAATTACTTGCATTACCCCTTTCGATGCGATGAGTCGAGATGAAGTGATTCCGCGTGCATCAGGAAAAATTTCGGCGACGGAGTTAGGCCATTTCGGACATGTGGCAATTGTCAACTACGAAAAAAGAATTACAAGTGAGAGGAATACTGTCGTTGCAGCAGATATCAATGTTCTCCGTCCAATTGATGGAAAGACTCTGCCTACGATGGCTGACTTTATATGGCTGTATGGCAAGTGGTCTATGGCTCCAAACATTCCTGGTTGGAACGGTTTCATGGAAGATGTCACAAGAGAAAAAAGCTTTGCGAAATCAAGAATCCTTTGTTTACCATTTATCGACGCACCACCATCAGAATACAACACAATTTATACCGCTCTGCTAACGGCTGTTGAAAAGTGCAAGGCAACCAAGCAGCTTTCTTGCATCGTGACTTTTGATCTGCCATTATACATGAAAGCCTTCGAAATAATTTCTGATGCCGAACCAACTTCTCCGGTGAAAAATATCATTCTTCGCCTGGGGGGTTTTCATTTATTGATGTCATTTCTTGGCACGATAGGCTACACTATGGCAGGCAGTGGGCTGACAGCGCTCTTCGAACTTATTTATGCCACTAATAGCATTGACAAAATCATGTCAGGCCACGGGTATTCGAGAGGTGTCAGAGGATACACATTGATTCATCAGTCACTAGCAAAGATAATTATGGATGGCACTGAATTTACTGAAGAAGAACGTGACGAAATGGATTTCGTGATGAATGATACCGAGAAATCTGCCGTTCTCACTGCCTCAGACAACATCATAATTAGAGCTGCTTACGAAAAATTTGATGAAGAATTGCAGAATATTGAGAAAAAAGGCCCGACTGCAAAGCTTTGGATCCAATATTTCCGGATGGTAACATTAGTAAAGCATTTAATAGAAGCTGAACGGTCAGGCAATTGGACTCTGCACCTCGACACAATACAAAAAATGTTACCATATTTTCATGCTAGTGGGCATTTCCTTTATGCGAAAGCTGCGCACTTGTATTTGCAGGACATGGCGGAATTGCCGAATAAAATGTCCGAAGTGGAATTCAAAAAATTTACCGAAAGTGGTTACTTCACGATACGACGAACAAATAAATTCTGGTCTGGCATAATGTCAGACATGACGATCGAACAAACATTAATGCGGTCTATGAAAACGTCCGGAGGTCTTACGCAAGGTCGAGGAATTACAGACAGCACACTCACTAGATGGACTTTGGGGATGATCTGCATGCAAAATATCTGTGAACAAATGGAAAACTTCTGCGGCGTGTTTAGTGCAGTGTCAGAACAACATGTCGATATGCGGAGCTCACGAATTACTCGGGATAACACAGACGTCGAGAAAGTCTCTAATTGGTTTGCTGAACACCCTCCGTTCATCGAAAGCACAAACGTATTGTCACTTAGCACAGGAATTCTTGGAGATCCATCCATCAACTGCCATCAGTGTTTGGAAATTGGCACGGCGTTATTAGGTCAGATGGTCGGGAAAGATTTAAAATCTTTCCACTTTCAGAGAAAGAACAAAGTGCTTCCTATAGCAGTTATGTCCAGCAGTATCAAAATGGATTCAACACCGATTCCAATTGATCCATTACTGCTTTTCCAGAGGATGTGCATCTCAAAGGAATCGCCAGAAGATTTAGTGACTCATTTGAAGTACGAGCTTACGCCTTACCCTCTATCATTATTCACGGGAGAAGGAATGAGGCATGGAACGAAATCGACGTTATACAACTGTTTCCGGCCACTGCCAGCCAACACAAGCTTGGGATCGAACAGAATTGTTGTTGTAGACGGAGGTTTTCTGTTACATCGTGTTGTGTGGGATCGCAATTCCTCATACCAAGACATTTGTCTCAAGTATGTTGCGTACGTACAAAATCATTTTGGCCTCAATTCAGTGGTAGTTTTCGACGGATATCCTGAAGATATCAGTCTCATGGGTACGAAGTCCTGCGAACGTCTTCGCCGATCGAAAAAGAACTTTTCCGCCAATATTCTTATCACCGAGGCAATGATTGCGACAACTCCTCAAGAGAAGTTCTTGGCCAATGACAGCAATAAATCTCGCATGATAGCAATGTTATCGAAAGAACTTGAAAAATCTGGAATTCGTGTGGAACAAGCTTTGGAAGACGCTGACACGCTGATAATTCAAACAGCTATGGGTTTTTCTCCGCATTACGAGACAGTCATCGTCGTGGGCGAGGACGTCGATCTACTAATATTGTTGACCGCATTGGCGCAGCAAAAAAGAAAACATCTATTTCCGCAAGCCCGGGAAAGGACGCACTCCAGAATCGCTATACAGCCCACGTTGTTTGAAGTCGGAGTATGGTAAAAACGTAAGAGAAAACCTTCTGTTTTTACATGCAATCAGCGGTTGTGACACAACGTCAGCTCCGTTTAAAATTGGAAAGAACAAAGCTCTGACGACATTAAAGAACCACGAAGAATTGCTAGCGGATGTGGCGTTATTCAAAGATAGAAAAAGCGATCCCAACAGTATTGCTGAAGCTGGCGAACGCTTCTTTATTGCTCTGTATGGAGGTAACAAAACCGAAAAGTCCATTGACTTCCTCCGATACAAGAACTTCGGTAAGTTAGCTCGGAACACCAAGCTCAACTTAGCAATTCTACCACCGACGGAGGATACAGCCCGTTACCATTCCTTCAGAGTATATCATCAAGTTCAAAGTTGGCTGGGATTTCACCATGACCCGGAAGAATGGGGTTGGAAGCGCGATGCGGGTCGCTTATCACCGATCAAAACGACAAAAGCTCCCGCGCCGCAAAGTTTGCTGGAAATAATATCTTGCAAATGCAAAAGGAATTGTGGAACTACCTGCGGTTGCCGAAAAAGTTGCTTGAAATGTTCGATCATTTGTTCAAATTGTAGTGGCCAAACATGTGATAACTCAACTCCGGCCGCGGACGACAGCGACGAGGAGGATACACCGAATGAATCTCTCATACATTCTTCTGATGCAGGTAACATGGACTTGGAAGAAGAAAATTCGCAAACCTTCCAAAATCGCCCTTCCGGTTGTAAACAGCGAAAAATTTCATAAATCTAACATCGACGAATAAAATTTATCGAATAGAATTTATTGAATTAATATTCTGCGATCCTGATTTGTAAAAAGCGACTTATATCGCGCAAATGATAATGAATTTGGATACAAGAATAAATTTTCATTCCTTTTTCCAATAATTTCTTAAAATATTTTTATTGTGCAAAATTTCCTTTTCAATCTTTCATTTCCCTCCTCTTCACGATAAATATAATAGTTACCGTCTCCGTGATAAAATTTTTCGATTATACTTTTTTGTTTGCATGCCAGAGTAACGTATTACCGCTCGTCGCTGATTTTCGATTCCAGGTGACAATTTTTATGCAGCTAGAACTCAGCAATTAATCATTTTACAAGAAAAAGTTTTATACAAAATTTGTAGGAAATTTCATGCTCTCCAACTTTAATTCAAATATTTTTTTCGTATTCCCAAAAATTATTGAGTTACTTCACAAAAACAAAAAATTTGGTTTGTTTACTTAAATATATCAGAAAATATCAACAATAGGGGGAAAAGTTTGGTATAAAAAAGGTGGGAAATTTTGTTCTCTACAAAAATGATCTCTTCGGTTTTTAACGTAAAACTTACCGTTTCCGAGATATATGCAAAAAAACGGTTTCCAAGATGGCGGCTAACGCTCGCAGTTTCGGGCGACAGAAACTCGGTTTTATACTTAGGAGGTACCTTCTGACATAATCCAATCGAAAAATCACGTAGAAGGATTTTATGCAGAGCGGACCGATTTTTGGTGCTGAAATTCCTGGACTAAAATCCGTCAAAATTTATCGTGAAAACGGTTCAAAAGAGCTCGGATAATGAAACGCGTCTCATATCCTTGATTCTGACGTAAAACCACGTCGTTGGCATGTAAAATCACTTCGGAAACGATGAAACAAAACGTTTGCCAATCGTCAATTCTTCGTCCCATTTGACATTTTTCTTCGTAGAAACTCGTGAAAAAATCGTTGCATGAAGGCCGTTTCCTATCGGAATGGAACACATCAACAAAAAACGCTAAAATCGACACGTATTTCGTGTCGTAAACTCGAAAATCCGTGAGGAATTTTCGCGAAAACCGTCTAAAAGAGCTCGGATCATGAAACGCGTCTCATATCCTTGATTCTGACGTAAAACCACGTCGTTTGCATGTTAAACCACTTCGGAAACGATGAAACGCAACGTTTGCCAATCGTCAATTTTTCGTCCCATTTAACATTTTTCTTCGTAGAAACTCGTGAAAAATCGTTGCATGAGGTCCGTTTCCTATCGGAATGTAACGAATCATCAGAAAACGCTAAAATCGACACGTGATTCGCGTTGTAAATCTGAAAATCCGTGAAAAATTTTCGCGAAAACCGTCTAAAAGAGCTCAGATCATGAAACGCGTCTCATATCCTTGATTCTGACGTAAAACCACGTCGTTTGCATGTAAAATCACTTCGGTAACGATGAAACGAAACGTTTGTCAATCGTCGATTTTTCGCCCGATTCGACATTTTTCTTCGTAGAAACTCGTGAAAAATCGATGCATGAGGGCCATTTCTTATCGAAATGTAACGAATCATCAGAATACGCTAAAATCGACACGTATTTCGTGTCGTAAACTCGAAAATCCGTGAGGAATTTTCGCGAAAACTGTCTAAAAGAGCTCGGATCATGAAACGCGTCTCATGTCCTTGATTCTGACGTAAAACCACGTCGTTTGCATGTTGATCCACTCGTCAATATTTCGTCCCATTTGACATTTTTCTTCGTAGAAACTCGTGAAAAATCGTTGCATGAAGGCCATTTGAATGTACCGAATCATCAAGGAAACGCTCGAATCGACACGTATTTCGTGTCGTAAACTTGGAAATCCGTATAAAAATTTCGCGAAACCGTCTTAAAGAGCTCGGATAATAAAACGCGTCTCATATCCTCGATTCTGACGTGAAACCACGTCGTTTGCACGTTAAACCACGTCGGAAACGATGAAACGCAACGTTTGCCAATCGTTTGCCAATCGTCAATTTTTCGTCCCATTTGACATTTTTCTTCGTAGAAACTCGTGAAAAAATCGTTGCATGAAGGCCGTTTCCTATCGGAATAGAACAAATCAACAAAAAACGCTGGAATTGACACGTATTTCGTGTCGTCAACTTGGAAATCCGTAAAAAAAAAGTGAGTGTGCTTAAGACCACACAACTGAAGTGAAACTTCTTTCGCTACACCAATATATAACACACTGATATATAAAAAGTGAATTTTCAAAATTAAATTTTCAATGCTCATGAGTTTTCATTAAAAAATCAAGTTTACAGACTTGTTTTTTTTTGTTTTATTCATTTCTTTCGGTTACAATTTCATTTTCAATTTCGGATGCATCGGTAATTTTTGTGGTTGATTGGAGAACCGAGACAATAGGTTTATGGTAAGAAAAATAAGAGACATATATTTTTGAATGGATATTTGACAGATATCTAGCGAAAACTGCGTCGATCGTTGTTCCATGTCTTGTGGTAGGCTCATTCTGATCATTATTAATTTCCAATCTAATTTATCTCGAAGGAATTGTATTAAAAGTTGTCCATCTTTGGACGCGAAATCAACATTAAAATCTCCTGCTAAAATCAGTGGCAGCGTATAATAGTTTCCACCTAATTCTTCTGGGTCTACCCGACCGTAAATGGGTAGCCTTCTATACAGAAATCGAATGATGTTTACAACGGTATTATTCGGTGAAATGCAAACAACTACCATTATGATATGTCACCAATTGATGATTGAGCAACATCGATTTCTCGAATCCTTCTTAATAAAATATCCATGCTCGAAGTAAGTATAAACGTAATGAAAAAACGCCCAATCTCGAGTGTGTAGACACGCGGTGTAACTTGCCTTGTCGATTCGAAATTTTCTTTTTATTACTTGGCGTCAAGACGCTACCGCGTCTGTAAATTAGAGATATCATTCGACTTGGCATAAATTCCCACTCCTGCTGATCTAAGATTTTTAAGGCAAAATTTTGCAATACAATCAAAATTTGGGACGTCAATATTGTTATCATCATTTGTCCGGGTTTCCAATAACAAAAGAATATTGCTTGAATTGATAACTGGATCATTTAAGTCAGACGCATGTTTTCTCAGACTTCGGAATTGAAAGTGACCATAGATGATTTCTTTCTTTCATTCACGAAATCAAGTATCGTTCTTCCTATTGGTACAATGTGTGGTACTGTTCAACGACAATCGGCGAAATTCATATTGTAAAGTTATTATCGACATATCATTTCTTCAACAATTATAACGTCTATTGTCATTGTCTTTTGATACTATGTACAGTCCTTCGATATTGGTAACCCGTGACAAAAGAACATATTGTAACGGTAGAGAGTGGGTCTGTTGGTATTCCTAAACAATTTCATCAAATGTTCCACCCTGAGATTCATGGATCCAACGCCACGTAGTAGGCAATAAGAGGAAGAGGGAAAGAAAATGTGCGAGTGCACTGCTCTCTCTTGCTCCTACTGAGCTCAAGACTCAATGCAAAAGCGAGGACGACGGTATACATCAGGTATACGGAACCTAACTCTCTCTCTTTCTATCTATACCAACGTACATCTCCCTCTCCCCTTTCGTTCGCCTCGACCGATCACACTTTTCGTAACGCTCTCGTCAGGTATACGGAACCCAACTCCCTCTCTTTCTATCCGTCACCACGTACATCTCCCTTTCCCCTTTCGTTCGCCTCACCCGATCACACTTTTCGTAACGCTGCCGTCAGGTATACGGAACCTAACTCCCTCTCTTTCTATCCGTCTCTACGTACATTTCCCTCTCCTCTTTCGTTCGCCTCACCCGATCACACTTTTCGTAACGCTCCCGTAACGCTTTTTCCAGTTAACTCCCCGAGTCCAGCGCGCGTAAAGAAGTTTTACTTCAAAAATTTCGCGAAAACCGTCTAAAAGAGCTCGGATCATGGAACGCGTCTCATATCCTTGATTCTGACGTAAAACCACGTCGTTTGCATGTAAAATCACTTCGGAAACGGTAAAACGAAACGTTTGCCAATTGTCAATTTTTTGTCCCATTGGACATTTTTTTTGTAGAAACTCGTTAAAAACCGTTGCATGAGGGCCGTTTCGTATCGGAATGTAACGGATGATCAGGAAACTCTGCAATCGAGACGTATTTCGTGTCGTAAACTTGAAATTCCGTGAAAAATCTTCGCGTAAACTGTCTAAAATGACTCGGATCATGAAACGCGTACCATATCCTTGATTTTGACGTAAAACCACGTCGTTTGCATGTAAAATCACTTCGGAAACGGTGAAACAAAACGTTTGACAATCGTCAATTTTTCGTCCCATTTGACATTTTTCTTCGTAGAAACTCGTGAAAAAATCGTTGCATGAAGGCCGTTTCCTATCGGAATGGAACAAATCATGAAAAAACGCCAAAATCGACACGTGTTTCGTGTCACAAACATGAGAAATCCGTCAAAATTTTTCGTGAAAACGGTTCAAGAGAGCTCGGATAATGGAACGCGTCTTATATCCTTGATTCTGACGTAAAACCACGTCCTTTGCATCGAAAATCACTTCGAAAAGGATGAAACGAAAGGTTTGCAAATCGTCAATATTTCGTCCCATTTGACATTTTTCTTCGTAGAAACTCTTGAAAATCCGTTGCATGATGGCCATTTGAATGTAACGAATCATCAGGAAAGGCTGGAATCGACAGGTATTTCGTGTCGTAAACTTGGAAATCCGTAAAAAAACTTCGCGAAACCGTCTAAAAGAGCTCGGATCATGAATCGCGTCCCATATCCTTGATTCTGACGTAAAACCACGTCGTTTGCATGTAAAATCACTTCGGAAACGATGAAACAAAACGTTCCCTAATCGTCGTCATTTCGTCTCATTCGACATTTTTCTTCGTAGAAACTCGTGAAAACTCGATGCATGATTGGAAGAGACCGTGAAACGTGGTTTGAGTGATCGTGAGGAAAAGAATTGAGGAATTTGGCTGAACGAAGGCGGGCGAAAGAAATAAATCGAAGTTCACACTGAAGTTGAAAATAACGAAAATAAACAGTTTTATTTGTCTTTGGTTAATAATTAAGTGAACAAAATAAAGGCGAAGGATTGAGTAAGAATAAGGCGAAAACAAAACGTGGCCGCGCGAACAATGGCGAAGATTGCCGGACGCGTGGCGTTGAAACGAAGTGTTCCCGAAAATAATACGTAAATTTATGAAAATGTATAACGAAGTGTGGCCGAAGAAACTCCCGATCGCGGAACTGAACACGGGCGTAAATCGCGAACAGTTTCTTGATCGAATTTTGAAGGAAGAGAGCCGAATGTAATTTTCTGAATAAAGTGTTATGTCGCAGGGTTGAATGCCCGGATTATTATTGAAAGAATAAACAAATGTTTGATTTATAGGTTGTCGACCGCTCGGAAATGGATTCACGGAATAAAACGATTTCAAATTGTACGATGAAAAATAAAGAAAAATTGAAATGTACTCTCGTTGATGAAGTTATTTTATTTATTGCCCAACCGACTACTGGACCGTTTTATTTTAACGAGAATTGATGAGATAGTCGTAGTGTGTTTGATTGCAAAAACAAAAATAGTTCGATAGTTGAAATTAGAGAGCGCGATTTTTCTGGGAGACGAGAATTTACTGAATTGATTTTACTGAGCGAAAGAATGAAACCGATAGTCGATAACGAAAGAAATCTATTTATTTACTCGCGGTACACGGGGAAACGACGTGTAGATTTATTTTAGATTCCGCGTTTAGAAGGGTGAGATTTTCCCCCCTAGGACCGGAACCTATGTTGATGAGATTGTTCACTGGGACCAAATAAAATAAATGTTTTACTTACTGTTAATTATAATTGATGAAACTGGATGATTAATCGAGTTCGATGATCTCGATGGCGTCTGGTGTAGAGGGTTGAGACAAAGTTGACGCTTCGGAAAGATCTTCGCGTTGGAGCTCCTCGATAAGAACGCTGTTAGTTGTACCGACAAGACGAGCGAGAGGGAAAGATGTTTTGGGGTCCACAATATAGATTGTCTCCTTGATTACGACGTTCGAGATAATTCGGACCTTTGGGACGGTGGACGCTCGCTCGACGATTGCTCGGATAGCACCCGGTTTATCGGAGAGATAATTTTTTAGGAAAGTTTTTAGTATGGGCTTGTTGTTGCCTCTTTTCTGCGCTGGTTTGTTGAGTTGTTGCGCGATAGCTCGGCGGATTTGAAATTTAGCACCTGCGCGACGCCTAGGCATTGTACATGACCTTCATGATGTGGAAAAATGATGAGAATTATTAATTAGAATTGCTCAATTTCAAAGTTAATGAAGGATTTAAATAAACGTGCTCAAATAACAGCACGGTAAATAAATCTAAGGAAATGATAACGGGAAGATGGGTTTAATTTAACGTGCTTGAGAATCAGCACGGAGAAATTGTGGGAAAAAGGGAAATAGAGGATAAATGGAAAGAGTAGACGTGCTTGAGAATCAGCACGGTCGGTGAGGAAGGAAATATTACGTAATTTGGGATCGACGTGCTTGAGAATCAGCACGGGCGATAAGGAAGGAAAGACTCAGTGGATGGGAATCGACGTGCTTGAGAATCAGCACGGACGATAAGGAAGGAAAGACTCGGTGGATGGGAATCGACGTGCTTGAGAATCAGCACGGACGATAAGGAAGAGGGGGAAATAAGTCTGGTTCGACGTGCTTGAGAATCAGCACGATCAAACGCAAACGAGATGGGAAAATGGAAAATGTGAAAATATTCGAGGTGCTTGAGAATCAGCACGCACAAAAAGGGACTTGGAAAAAGAGAGGAGTCTGGCCAACGTGCTAGAGAAACAGCACGGGCGGTCAAAAAGAATCGTAAAAAAGGGAACGGGGGCAATTAGGGGCAATAAAAGGATTAAAGTCCTCAGGTGGTTGGTAATGGAGAAGGGTAAAATCCGGAGGAAGGAAAAAATATCGGAGAGAAATATTGACTGAGCAACTCGAATTAACAAAATCGAAATAAAGAAGTTAAACTGTTTATTAAAATTCGATGAACTTGATTTATTATTTACGCGAGATTTAAACGCGTTAAATTGAACGGAATTTGCATTAAATTCCTTGAATATTAAAAATGGAAAGAAATCGATGTTAAGTTTCTTTAATTAAATGATTTTTTAGAAAATTCGCAAGAATGCCTCAAATGCACGGTAAAAACTTCTTGGAATTTCTAATAAACGATGAAACATTTCCCAAAACTCACGAGAATGAATAAAATTCACGGTAAGACTTCTCGGAATTTAGGATAAACGACAAAATAACTTGAACCCGTTTAGTTCAGAAAAATGATGTAAGATTTCTTTAATTAAATGAATTTTTCAGAAATTCGCAAGAATGCCTCAAATGCACGGTAAAAACTTCTCCGAATTAATGACGAGTTCTATTTAATTAAAAGAAATGGATCGCGATTAACTTTGAAATACGCGAAGAAACGATTTTATGATGATTATTTTGAAATAAATGATTAAGACACCTTTTTCAATCACCTTTTAACACTTTTGTATTTTTACAAACTTATTAACTTGAAGAACGATACAATAAAAGAATCAGAGTTAAACTTTTAACTCGAAAGACAAAACTTGAATAAATTGAAGATGTTAACTTGTCGATTTTCAGACGCGCTGCGGGAATATCCGTACTCGCTCTCGGTCGGAGTTCGACTGGCAGTCTGTGGAGAGGATCGAGAACTGTTGCCCCTCGTGCGGTCCCCCACTTTTATAGAAGGCCACACATGGATGCGCTGGAGAGAAGTGTGCGTGTATCACTGACACGCCGTCCCGTTGTCCAGGGGAAGTTTCTGCTGACGCAACGCTTTCTTATATACAATTTCCCCTTTTCTGGTTTGAGAATTATTGATTAATTAATATAATTAACTAATCATTAATTGTACAATTGTTTCTTACTATTAATAAATGAAATATAATAAAGTATAGCTATGAATTTTCTATTTTATCGATGATTAATTAATCATTTATTAATTAATCATTGATTTTACATCGAATTATCTTATTAATATATGTTTTTCTCTTTTACAGGTTAGGATGGATCGACGCACTTCGTTCTTTGGTAAGGTATATTTTTAATATTAATTATTTATAGTTTTTATATTATTTCTACTTGTTGTTACAGGTTTTTTGCAGATACAAGGTTTGACACATGTGAGGATTGCGGTTTATTTCGTCGTTATTTATTTGGTGAGTTTTATTTTATTTATTAACATTTTATTTAAACTATTTCAGATATTTATTAACATTGTTCGTCATTACTTTTAGTTTTATTCGATTCGGTGGTAAATTTTATATAAATAAAGAGTTTTTCGTGACGATTGGATAATTTTATTTATATTTATGAAAATTTGTTAAGTCGTAATATTTCGTTAAATATGATCTCACTGGGATTCAAAAGAAAAATATAATAATAATGAGTTTAACTATAACAAAAGAATGGATGTGACTGGATAAATAAACAATTGAGGAGCGTTTATAATTTATGAATTTTGTGGGTCTGTTAAATTGAAGATTAGTATTTCTTATCGGACTGTACCGTCGTCGCGACAACGACGGGAAAGGTTTCGGGTGACTTTTCCCAGCTGACCGTGCATAAAGGATATTTCTTTGTTTCTAAGTTTATGATATTTGTGAGAAAAAGCAGACTCCTTCGCCGGACATGACTCGGCGTTATTTTGCACTTGAGAGAAGTGCGTCTCTCCAGAGAAATTCGAGGACCACTTGTTGACGCGTGGTCTTGTTTATTTTCTATTTTTAACGGAAAAATCGCCATTGGCGTATAACGTAGAAAAAATATAAATGTATTTAAAATTACGTAACATATATTTAATTACCATTTATTTATGATCTAAAAGCGTTTTAATTCCCCAACGATGTATATTTTATATGAATAAATGTTTTATAACAATAAATGTATGTACAAATATGAAAATATCTATTTATACCCTTATTATTAATGATTATTGTTGATAATTCAAATATAAGAGACTTTTGTAAGGATTCAAATAGAAGGCCCTTTAGAGGCGAATTGAATGCGCGTACTTGGCATGACGTGATTTTGTAATTGTTAGTTAACGAATTTAGAAATGATTCTGTATTTATTTATTGCAAAATATTTCGGAACGGGTTGAGTGAATATTCATTTCAAAGGGCTTTTCATAAAGAACCGGAATATGTAAAAAGAATTATCAAATATGCAAAATTGTGAGTTAATGAAATTAGAAGAATTGTTTAAGTTTTGTTTATAAAAATGGTTCGATAATAATGGAATAAGTATTCAAACGAAAGGGTTTTCATGAGGATTGAAAATGTGTTGTTGAGAAGCTTGTAATTTTGTAATTTTGCGAGTTAATAAAATATTTAAAGTTAACAAAAATTATGTTTAATTAAAAATTGTCTGAACATGGACGTATGACCACTTAAAATGAAGCCCTTGACATGAGCAACACGATTATGCAATAAAAATATTTTATCGAAAAATTCGGAAAAATAATTGAAATCTGATCCTTTTCGGGACTTTGACATTTGTTGTGGCGCGCGAGCACTACACGTGCGGTAGATCGAGGCGCGCGTACGCTCAACAGCTGATCAGCTGTTCGCTCGTCGTAGATATATATAGGGTGGCCCCAAAGTTATATTACGGGGTGTCCTAAAAGTGATAATTCGTTATAAATTTGTTATTTTTTTCTTATTATGATTAATTATGTTGTGATTAAACAGATTTATTTCTAGTTTATTCTCCGAATAATTTTGTCGGTTAAAATTTAAATATTTGAATGGGACGATTTTAGTAAATTTCGTATTTTCTTTTTATGTTTCACAATTACGCAACAAGTCAGACACTCGGGAGATCCCAGGACGTAACACCTCCCCGGTGAAGTTCGAAGCCGAAGATTATGAAGGCTGAGAACCGGCGTCAAGATGACTTAAGAGTACTGGGTCGACGCCAGAAAGTTTTCTTTTTGATGGAGATGGCTTAGGTTGTTGGGTCATGACTTCGTATAAATTTTGTTCCTCTGGGTCCGCAGTTGCCTTTTTGAAGTGACGAGTAATAAGTAGGTGAGTAATTGAGTTCCATAAAGCTCCTATTAACATGAGGCTCCAGCTATAAAGTAAGTGTAATGTATATCCTTGAATAACGATGTCTATTATTGCTTTTATTAGAGAGATGATGAAGGCGATGGCGAAGAAGCCGGCGCTGACGAGTCCAAATTTTTCGAATCCGTGCCACATTCTTTTGATGGTGCTTTCTGCAATTTGTTCGATGACCTGGTCGTTGAGAAAATTTCGGATGGAAATGGATCCACTGGCCACGGAGTAACCAGCTGAACCACGTGCGATTGAGTTAAGCAGACCCGCTCTTTCGGCAGGAAACATGATTCGATCTCGAAGTTGATTGATTTCTTCCATTGTATAGATTCCTGATGATGCAAGATTACCAATTGGGTTATAATTCCAGGTCGGTTGTGATATTGGGTGAAGTTCTTGAGGAGCTGCGACGAGGATTCCTTGCGGACTGAAGCGGTACCAGTTGTTATCGATGTTATATAATGCTGGAAGAAGCGGATCGCACTCGATTTGTGTTCCAGTTTTGAGAAGAAATTTTGAAATTGGCGATAAAAATCGGGATTCGTTCCGATAACTGACAGGAAGTTCGTTGTAACATTCTTGGGTTCTGCGGACGCTACACTCTACAGGTGCGCACTTGATGATGTGTGCGACTTCTCCAAGAACGACTGCCATATAACCATGGGTTTCCATGATGGTTTTCGCGAATTTTTCAGGGAACATCGGTGCTAAATTTAGTGCATTTTGAATTACTTGACGTTCGAGATTGCATCTCTGCAATATGACGTCACGATATAGATTTTGTATCTGATTATGAATATGCTTTTCTACGTAAATAAATTTTGAATTCATATACGTAAAAATGTCTAAGTTATTTTCTGCGATTTGTTTCTTTTCCGCGAATGTTTTTCCTTTTTCGGTCTCGAGGATGTAGAGTTTCGGATGTTCTGTACGGATGAGTGTGAATCCACAAAGATTTTTGGTCGATTTTGCTGCTAGGGCGAAGGTAGTGTCGTGTGTTGTTAATGAAAAAACGTCGGGATTCTGCGCTGACGGGTCGGGATTTTGATATTTTATTGCTTGACCTTCAAATAAGACGTCGTATCGATTGAATTGACAGGAGTCCGTAGGTTCGGTTGTCCAAAAAGCGGAATTTCCTTCGACGTCGAGGCAAGTGCAATCAGAGAGAGGGCAATGAGTACCAGACTGCAATATGATTTTGTTGTTGATTAAGTTGACATCTGCTTGATAGTTTGTGATGACGATTTCTACTGATGCCTGTATAACGACTCCGTCCCAGCTACCGAATGGGTCGCTGTATTGCGTGCCTTTGCACGCTCCGTTGCTTGTAAGTGAACCGCCCAAGGTCACGGCGCGGCTGGTGGTGCTATTTTTTCGTATTCCGATGATGACGCTCGCAGGGCTTAGCGTTAGTATGCCAGTTTCCTGAAGGTTCCGACAACCACGTTCGTCCAGTTCATGTAGATAATTTTGATGACCATTTTGCACGATGGAAATGTGCGAACTCATTCCGCAATAATGAATAATTCGCTCGATCTCGACGCGACATTGCAGAACTCCTGTGTGCGAAAAATCAGATAGTTGGAGTAATTGCACGTATGTTTCTTTCGATGGTGGGGCTTCTTCCGGGGCGACACATTCTCCTACGTTGTTCAAAGAGATTGTCGTGATGTTGAGATTAGGTCCGGCACAATCGTAGCCCAATAGACACGTGGCCTCACGAAATAGGGTAATGACGAGTAGGAAGTGAAGCATGGCGGTCTGAAACACGAGAGGAAACCCGAATTATGATTCGAGTGGAAGGCGGGTTCCTCTTAATTTATTTGCGTGTACTATTCGCGGTTTTCCTTTGTAAAGAATTTTTAAATTTCCGCCCGATAAAACTTCGATAATTTCGCACGGTTCGGAGTATTGATCTCCGAATTTTCCTTTTTGAGGCTCCTCAAGGAGCAAAACTACGTCGCCTACGTCGAAATGTTGAGGGTTGATTTTGCGATCGTAGTAAAATTTTGATTTTTCTTTTGCGGCGATTAAATTTTCGCGAGCGCGAACTTGGACCGTATCGATTCGATCGAATAATTCTTCGAGATAATCGGCGTACGTTGGATCCTGTTGTTCTTCGATGTGACGATGTCCTGATGGAAGTCTTGCCAAATGACCGAAAACTAATTCGCGGGGGGGTGAACTTTGTACCTTCGTGCTGACTTGTATTGTACGAAAACATGGACATATTTAATAAATCATCCCACTCTGTTTTCTTATCAATAAATTGTTTAATATATTCGGCAAGGACATGATGGGATCTCTCGATCGAACCGTTACTCTGAGGATGAAAAGCGGTGGTTTGATAAAGTTTGATGCGATATTTCTTTGCTATGGCTTTCATTAAGCTTGATAAAAAGTTACGACCTTGATCGGTTAAGATCGCTTTTGGAGCGCCGACTGCGCAGATAAATTTGTCGACAAACGCCTCTGCAATATCGACAGTTGTGGTCCGCATTAACGGAATAGCGAAACAATATTTTGTCAATAAATCTTGAATGGTAAGTATATATGAATTCCCCTTTTGAGTTGTGGGGAGAGGACCGACAATGTCCATCGATATTTTATCAAAAGCACGCCCCGGCGTATCGGTGATGACCATTGGCTGTTTCGTTTTTACGCGGACCAATTCTTTTAATTGACAATTGCGACATTTTGAGATGTAATCTTGAATTTGGGTCTTCATATTTTCCCAGAAAAAATTTTCGCGAATTCTTTTATAAGTTTTCGTGACGCCTTTATGACCACCGATAGCTGAGGCATGTTTTTCAGCAATAATTTCGAGTCTTTCCGCTTCAGAAGGAAAGCGGATTAGTTGAAAACAGATCGTGAGGGCAATCATTTGATCCCGAATAGTTTGAATGAGTAATTGTTTTACATCGGCCCATTCTATGCCGCCGATTGTATCAGTCTTTGCGATACTCAAAGAGGACAAATTTTCCTCTAATAACACTTGACGTAAGGATTGAAAAGTCTCACTAAAGTCATCCAATGACATATTTTCCTTTAAATGGAATACGACCGGGAGGCCAATGATGATATTTCCTTTTTCTTTAACGACTTTTGCACGAAATATCGTGATTTCTTCAAATTGTTGTACGCCACTTTCAGCGCGTACTATTTCTTTGTTTACCGTCGAATTCTTAAATTTGCCCTCGCGGATTTATTTCGAACTCCCGACCCAAAAACAGAAGATCGATGGTCGGTAACCGATCATCGATCACTTACCATAAGGGTAAGCAGGCGCCGACGGGTTGCGCAAACTCGCCACCGTCGCGCGCATCGCCCAAGACTCCGAGGCGAGTCTCCTTTCTCCCACTCCTTTCGTCTCTGGTGGGGAGCTCGCCAGCTATATAAGCGGGAGCTCCAGCCAGAGCCAGTACATTCGATCTTCTCGCTGCAAGGTGAGAGGACCTCCGAGCCATTGCAAATTGGTCTCTACAGCACTGCAAACGTGCCTAACCCTAAAATCCTCGGCGACGAGGTCCCCAGCACGGAAACGTGTCGCCCTAAAGCATTAACCGCTGAAAGGTGGTTCCCCAGCACGGAAACGTGGAGCCCTCGCCCTGACCGCTGCAAGGTGGTGCTTAACCTATAAACCCGTAGACGAAATTCTCGACTACGAGGTTAGGCCCTTATGGCACACACCTCCTCCGTCCTTCTGACAATGGAGTTAGGCCTTTCTGGCACGCACCTCCCAAATCCTTCCGATTTCGGGAATTAAGCCTTTCTGGCACGCACCTCCCAAATTCTTCCGATTTCGGGAATTAAGCCCTTCTGGCACTCAGCCTCAGGTTCTTCGGACCAAAAAAAAACTGATACGCCCTTCTGGCTCCAAAAACCTAATAATTCAGATTTCTTCTGGCTTTCTCCCCCCCCCCCTCTTTTTCTTATTGTTACAGGCCTACTTTAGCCCGCCTCATCATGGTCACCGAAAGGGTAACTGTATCCCCTCTCGTGGATCTCTCTAACTCTATCTTTTCGTTAACTATGTTTTCTAGCATCAATAAACGACTACGAAAATGCCGAAACCAGGACCAAGTCGCCTCCGACGGCAATTAAGAAGGCAGGGTCTTCAACCAAAACCCCTCCTTACTACCCCCGTCATCGTGCAACGAAACGCTGTAGATCCGCGCACACACGCACCCCTACCCCTCATTAACACTCCTAATCGCACCTGGGCGCTCGCCCCCATTACTTTGCCACCTTCACTCATTATTCCTCCCGCTTCATGCATAACACCTCCCCCATCACCAGGCGTAGCTGTTAACGCCCCTGCCGAACCCATTTTTGATTTCGAGGCTCTCCTTGATTCCCCACCCCTCGCCGACTTTAATTTCATCCCGCCGCCTCCACCACGAGAGACCTCCCGCGAACGTTTCGACAGGAAGTTCAAAGAGATCGTGGAGTTTTGCGAATTGCCGAGGCCCATCTCTCCACTCCCTGACTCCCCAAAAAAGCCTTCCCGCTCCCGGGACAAGTTCCGGAAAGAGAGGCCGGACGAGGAAAACGCGGCCATCAGACGTCGTCCCACGAGGCCCGGGAAACTCCCAACGGCCACAAAGAAACGGGTCGTCATCGAGATTCCTCCCGGGCATCCTCACGCCGACCCGCTACCACGGGCCGTCCGGACCGCTCTCACCGAGCGCAACGAGCGACTCAACCGCCCCCTAAACGCGCCCTCCACGCCTTAACTTTTTTCTCTTTCTACTAATTTATCTGTGTTTTGTTATTATTTATATATTTTATTCTCCCTAAAGTTTATATAGTTTCTCCCACTCTTTTTTCGTTACTTTTTCTCCATATTTTTTATCATTCGTTCATTTCTTCATGTCTCTATATAGTTCCTACCTTTTTATGTTCATTATCACCTCGTCATATTAATAAAACCATACTAAATATTCAACATAACCATCCTAAATCTCTGGTCGTCTTTTACTAAAGACCCTCTCTCCAAAAACTACACCGATGGTCTTCAACGCTGCGGATCTACTGTCGCAGACGCCAAGCTTCGTGAAAATCGAACCTCCCACCGTTGTTCTCCGCTCCGCATTGCTAAAACTCCTACCTTTCGTCATCTTGTGGAAGTTAATTGAGTCTTTTAACAAAATTTTGGCAATTTATTGAGAGCTTCTGATTCTTTTCCACCTTGATCTATTGGATGTCCTTGGCGAGTGATGAAAACGACTTTACTTCCTTTTTGCATTGATAAATTATCGCGTATTTCCTGAATGGAAACCGCCCCTTCGATTTGAATATCGGACACATGATTATGATCTTGATACTGACCTCCGGGGTCAAACAAAAGTTCTGTCTCTTCCTCGGAGTCATGCTCGTCGGAGAGATTAACAATTTCCTCCTCGTTATTTTCTTGGATCATGGGACTTTCGAAACCCTCGAAAAAGTCATCAAATTGGAGCGACTGTACGTCGTCCTCGAGGATCTCGTCCTGTATTTCTGGCTCAACGACAATGCCGCGTGACGTTTCACCTCGATTATTGGCATTATCGCGATTACCGAAATCTTCGAGCGATCTTGAATTGCGCGGGCTCGGAATTTCCGCGTTTATGACACTTTCGCCCGCTAAATTAGATTCGGCCTGTTCCCGATTGTCAGAGGGCGAGCTTCCCATAATCGGTTCATGGATAGGGTTGTCTCGTGACCCACCTATACTCGGGGATTGACTGGCCATTCCTCCTTTATGAGGATCTGATTCTTGATCGTCTACATTGACCTTCGGACTACTAATGGTTTGTTTTTTCTTTACAGGACGCCCAGGAGGGCTGGAAAGAGGATCTTGGGGAGTTTTCGGGGAACAACAAGGACAGGACACAGGTTTAATTTTCCTTTTTCCCAATGCCCTAGGTCGGCTGAAAATCCGGTCACTGGAAGACGTGTCGGATAAGGATTCGTTGTCGGATTCTTCATTTTCTTTTTCAGGTGAGTTTAATGTTCTCTTTTTTCCAGGTGTATGAGTAAGGACGAGGACGTTTTTTGTTTCAGGAGGATTTCGAGAAAGGGCATCTGCGTTGGAATTGACTCTGCCAGGTTTGTAATGAATTTTGTACTCGTAATTTCCCAAACTCAGTCGCCAATGAACTAGACGATTAGCCGGGTCTTTGACAGAATTTAACCAAACTAACGGTTGATGATCCGTTAGTAAATTGAATTGACGGCCGTAAATATATGGCCTGAAATGATTGACGCAATAAATGGTCGCGAGACATTCTTTTTCGATAACTGAGTAATTTAATTCATGTTTGCCTAAAGTTCTCGATGCATAAGCGATTGGTTTGTCTTTGCCGATCTCACCTTGAGATAGAACTCCGCCGATCGCGTAATTAGACGCGTCGGTCGTGATATTAAAGGGTTGAGTAAAATCGGGATACTGGAGAATTGGCTCTTTGCATAGAGCTTCTCTTAATGTATCGAAAGCTTTTTGTTGAGCGTCTGTCCATTTGAATGGAGTACCCTTTTTGAGGAGGTTGGTAAGAGGCTTTGAGATGCCCGAGAAATTTTCAATAAACCGACGATAATAGCCGGCTAAACCGAGGAATTGTTTGATTTTCTTTTGATTAGTTGGAGCCGGATAATTTTGTAACGCTTCGATTTTCTTGGAGTCTGGTTTTACCGCTTGATCGCTGATGACATGACCGAGATAACCGACCTCTCGGCGAAGAAACTCGCATTTATCGGGTTGTAGATGAAGATGGGATTTACGCAATCGCATGGCCAATTTCTCGAATTTGGCTCGGTGTTCTGATAGTGATTTTGCGTAGATGACGATATCGTCAAGATAAGCAAAGAGTTCTACTCCTTGAAGGCCAACAAGGACTCGGTCCATGAGCCTTTGAAAGGTGGCTGGGGCATTTTTTAAGCCAAAAGGCATACGATTAAATTCGTAGTGCCCGAAAGGAGTGGAAAAAGCGGTTTTGTGTTTGTCCTTGGGATCAACTTTGATCTGATGGAAACCGCTGGCAAGGTCAAAGACGGAAAAATATTTTGCGCTACCCAATTGGTCCAAAATCTCGTTAATTTGAGGGAGAGGATAAGCATCACCGATTGATTTCTCATTTAAATTCCTATAATCGATGACCATTCTCCATCTTTTGTTCCCGTGGGAGTCCGCTTTCTTCGGCACAATCCACAACGGAGAGCTGTACGGAGAGGGAGATGGCGAGATGACGTTATTTTTCTCTAATTCGCCTACTTGTTTGGTGATCTCGTCTTTGTGAATGGGTGGAAAACGATATTGACGCGTGAAAACCGGGTGATCATCTATTGTTGTTATTTGGTGGTAAAAATCGGGAACAAAATCTAAGGGTTCGTCTGGTAATTGAAAAAGATCGGCGTTATCTTCGATGAGGGAGTCTATACTCTCCTTTTCTTCTGGATTGAGATGTTCGAGGCGTAATAATTTTTTAACTTCTGAAACGCGATTTGATTTTCGAATTTGTAATATTTTCCGGTGTGAGTAACCTGGTTTTTCGTTTCCATTGCATACATTTTCGCACGTATATTCTACTTCGGTTTTATGTTCGATCCCCTCCGGAAAATCGTGGCAAAGATCTTCGGCATTAATGAGATAAGTATCCTCGATTCTTTCGAATTCTTCTATTTTTACGTTTGGAATTTTTAATGAGATGTCTTCGAAAGTTGTATTATGAACGACCAATTTTGTTATGCCATTTTCTGTAACCGCTATGACTTGACCACAATAAATACCAGCTCCGAGATCAAGACGGGGAATGTATCCTATCTTTACTTCCGGATTTTCTACTCTAGCAAACGCGATTGTTGTTGATCTTTTGGCTAGGAGGATGTTATTACAATCAACGAACGGAAAAGTTCTTCCGCCCCAACTAAGAAAACGTTTTGACCAATCGATTGAAGCTTCGTTACGAGCGAGAAATTCGGTACCAATGAGAGCGTTTTGCGGGATTGGGAAATCGTTCCCTACGATGTCGAAAGTCGTTGGCATGCCGCTCAATTCGGCGTTTATGAAACCGAACGTTTCAATTGGTTTCCCAGCGATACCGTTAAGATGGATTTTTCCCTTGGTGATTATCGACGAGGGATCGCGTACGATACAAATTTTAGCTAGATTTACCTCCGCACCAGAGTCGATTAAAAATTCGTTCGGCCCGTTCAACTCTGGGCAATCGATAATCACGGAAGGTGAACGTTCGATGTTGTTTAAGCGGAGGTTGACGACGCGGATGGGCGCGATTCTTTCGATTGGACAGGGCGCGACCTCTGTTCCCCCGACGGGCCCTGTTCCGTTGGGCGGGTGTTCGCGTTTTTTTGACTGATCGTCTCGTTTTTGGTAGCACCTTTCTTCAATGTGTCCTAATTTATCGCAATACGTACAATGGGGTCTCGGTCTGTTGTTATCACGATTGAAATCATTATAATTGCGATTAAAATTGTTATTGTTCCGATTAAAGTTTCCACCGGGTCGATTGTAATTATTTTGGCCGCGATACTCGTTACGGTTTGGTCTTTTTTCTGGAAAAGCCGTCCAGCAATTCTCTGAATCATGTCCCGGTTTATTGCAATGATCGCAGGACGTTTGGGACGCGAATGCGACTCTGATGTTACGCGGAGGAAGAGGAGGACCCGAGAATTTGGAAAATCTTTGATCTGTCGCGATTTCTTTTTCTACGCCAATTGCTTGTGCGAAAAGCTCGTCTAAGTTGTTAAATAGACGTTGACGGATTCGGATTCTAAAATCGGGTGGCAAACCCTTGACAAAACTATCCATCGCGTCATACTCGCACTGAGCACGATGATCCTTTGTTAATTCTCCCCATATTTCTTCGTCCATCTCGATGATCGCGAAATGGAGATCCTTTACGCGACTAATATACTGAATCGCGTTTTCGGTTGGGTTTTTTATTATCGATCCTAATTCTCCTCGATATTCGTTAACGGACTTCGAAGATCCAAATAATAATTTCAGTTGATCGATGAATTCTTTAATTGAATTCGAATTGTCATCTTCGACGGCAGTCTGGGCGTTTCCTCTCAATTCATTTTTGAGCAAAAGAAGGGGTTTTGTTCGTGGTTAGAATCGAAAAGGTTTCGCACCTTTTGGCAAGCGCGTATGAATCGGAGAACGGGGATATTGTATCCCGTGAATGTTGGGACCGCTTCTAGGGCGTCCTTATATTTGATACTCGGTAGACTTACCGGAGGATTTTCTCGAGAACGATCGTGATTTTGAGTATTCGAATTTTGGCCGCTTGGATTTCTAACCTGCTGTCTGTTATTTGTGTTACGAGGGGTACTGTTATGGTGGGGCTCGTAACCACTTGTTTCGCCCCAATTATCAACGGTAAACATCGCGGCTCGCGAACTAGGCCTTTCGTTTTTGAAGTTTTGTATCTCGCCCATTACTTTCTCAAGGTTGGCCTGCATTGATTTATTTACTGTTTGCTGTTCATTGATGATGCCCAGCAAATGCTTTAAACGATCGCCTTGTTTGGGCTCCTCTTTCTCGAGGTCTGATTGATCGATAGACGCTTGCATGGCGTCCATTTACTTCTCGACATTCTTTTTCTCTTCGTCGAGTATGTGTTCTTTATGTTTTAGCCGCAATTCTTTTTCGGCCAGTTCGCTATCTTTTAATTCTAATTGTTGACGCAAAATGCGCAATTCTTCTGACGTTAAATCTTCCATAGTGATTGGAAAAGATTTTTTGTATTTGAAAGGTCGAATTTACTGGATTTATTCGAATTTGACGGGAAAAATTTTATTAATTGAATAAGAATTGAATTAAGGGACCTCGTATATAATAAAAGAGAAAAAGTGAAATTGAAATTGACGAGGATTTTTGAGAATAAAATTTCGGTCACCAGTAACAAAACTTACAACGCTATCCCACCGCTGCCACCAAAAAATATATAAACCTGTTACGTCGCAGGGTTGAATGCCCGGATTATTATTGAAAGAATAAACAAATGTTTGATTTCTAGGTTGTCGACCGCTCGGAAATGGATTCACGAAATAAAACGATTTCAAATTGTACGATGAAAAATAAAGAAAAATTGAAATGTACTCTCGTTGATGAAGTTATTTTATTTATCGCCCAACCGACTACTGGACCGTTTTATTTTAACGAGAATTGATGAGATAGTCGTAGTGTGTTTGATTGCAAAAAGAAAAATAGTTCGATAGTTGAGATTAGAGAGCGCGATTTTTCTGGGAGACGAGAATTTACTGAATTGATTTTACTGAGCGAAAGAATGAAACCGATAGTCGATAACGAAAGAAATCTATTTATTTACTCGCGGTACACGTGGAAACGACGTGTAGATTTATTTTAGATTCCGCGTTTAGAAGGGTGAGATTTTCCCCCCTAGGACCGGAACCTATGTTGATGAGATTGTTCACTGGGACCAAATAAAATAAATGTTTTACTTACTGTTAATTATAATTGATGAAACTGGATGATTAATCGAGTTCGATGATCTCGATGGCGTCTGGTGTAGAGGGTCGAGACAAAGTTGACGCTTCGGAAAGATCTTCGCGTTGGAGCTCCTCTATAAGAACGCTGTTAGTTGTACCGACAAGACGAGTGAGAGGGAAAGATGTTTTGGGGTCCACAATATAGATTGTCTCCTTGATTACGACGTTCGAGATAATTCGGACCTTTGGGACGGTGGACGCTCGCTCGACGACTGCTCGGATAGCACCCGGTTTATCGGAGAGATAATTTTTTAGGAAAGTTTTTAGTATGGGCTTGTTGTTGCCTCTTTTCTGCGCTGGTTTGTTGAGTTGTTGCGCGATAGCTCGGCGGATTTGAAATTTAGCACCTGCGCGACGCCTAGGCATTGTACATGACCTTCATGATGTGGAAAAATGATGAGAATTATTAATTAGAATTGCTCAATTTCAAAGTTAATGAAGGATTTAAATGAACGTGCTCAAATAACAGCATGGTAAATCAATCTAAGGAAATGATAACGGGAAGATGGGTTTAATTTAACGTGCTTGAGAATCAGCACGGAGAAATTGTGGGAAAAAGGAAAATAGAGGATAAATAGAAAGAGTAGACGTGCTTGAGAATCAGCACGGTCGGTGAGGAAGGAAATATTACGTAATTTGAGATCATCGTGCTTGAGAATCATCACGGGCGATAAGGAAGGAAAGACTCGGTGGATGGGAATCGACGTGCTTGAGAATCAGCACGATCAAACGCAAACGAGATGGGAAAATGGAAAATGTGAAAATATTCGAGGTGCTTGAGAATCAGCACGCACAAAAAGGGACTTGGAAAAAGAAAGGAGTCTGGCCAACGTGCTAGAGAAACAGCACGGGCGGTCAAGAAGAATCGTAAAAAAGGGAACGGGGGCAATTAGGGGCAATAAAAGGATTAAAGTCCTCAGGTGGTTGGTAATGGAGAAGGGTAAAATCCGGAGGAAGGAAAAAATATCGGAGAGAAATATTGACTGAGCAACTCGAATTAACAAAATCGAAATAAAGAAGTTAAACTGTTTATTAAAATTCGATGAACTTGATTTATTATTTACGCGAGATTTAAACGCGTTAAATTGAACGGAATTTGCATTAAATTCCTTGAATATTAAAAATGGAAAGAAATCGATGTTAAGTTTCTTTAATTAAATGATTTTTTAGAAAATTCGCAAGAATGCCTCAAATGCACGGTAAAAACTTCTTGGAATTTCTAATAAACGATGAAACATTTCCCAAAACTCACGAGAATGAATAAAATTCGCGGTAAGACTTCTCGGAATTCAGGATAAACGACAAAATAACTTGAACCCGTTTAGTTCAGAAAAATGATGTAAGATTTCTTTAATTAAATGAATTTTTCAGAAATTCGCAAGAATGCCTCAAATGAACGGTAAAAACTTCTCCGAATTAATGACGAGTTCTATTTAATTAAAAAAAATGGATCGCGATTAACTTTGAAATACGCGAAGAAACGATTTTATGATGATTATTTTGAAATAAATGATTAAGACGCCTTTTAATCACCTTTTAACACTTTTGTATTTTTACAAACTTATTAACTTGAAGAACGATACAATAAAAGAATCAGAGTTAAACTTCTAACTCGAAAGACAAAACTTGAATAAATTGAAGATGTTAACTTGTCGATTTTCAGACGCGCTGCGGGAATATCCGTACTCGCTCTCGGTCGGAGTTCGACTGGCAGTCTGTGGAGAGGATCGAGAACTGATGCCCCTCGTGCGGTCCCCCACTTTTATAGAAGGCCACACATGGATGCGCTGGAGAGAAGTGTGCGTGTATCACTGACACGCCGTCCCGTTGTCCAGGGGAAGTTTCTGCTGACGCAACGCTTTCTTATATACTATTTTCTTATATAATACAATTTCCCCTTTTCTGGTTTGAGAATTATTGATTAATTAATATAATTAACTAATCATTAATTGTACAATTGTTTCTCACTATTAATAAATGAAATATAATAAAGTATAGCTATGAATTTTCTATTTTATCGATGATTAATTAATCATTTATTAATTAATCATTGATTTTACATCGAATTATCTTATTAATATATGTTTTTCTCTTTTACAGGTTATGATGGATCGACGCACTTCGTTTTTTTGGTAAGTTATATTTTTAATATTAATTATTTATAGTTTTTATATTATTTCTATTTGTTATTACAGGTTTTTGCAAATACAAGGTTTGACACATGTGAGGATTGCGGTTTATTTCGTCGTTATTTATTTGGTGAGTTGTATTTTATTTATTAACATTTTATTTAAACTATTTCAGGTATTTATTAACATTGTTCGTCACTACTTTTAATTTTATTCCATTCGGTGGTAAATTTCATGTAAATGAAGAGTTTTTCGTGACGATTGGATAATTTTATTTATATTTATGAAAATTTATTAAGTCGTAATATTTCGTTAAATATGGTCTCGCTGGGATTCAAAAGAAAGATATAATAATAATGAGTTTAACTATAACAAAAGAATGCATGTGACTGGATAAATAATCAAGTTAAAAGCGTTTATAAATTATGAATTTTGTGGATCTGTTAAATTGAAGATTAGTATTTCTTATCGGACTGTACCGTCGTCGCGACAACGACGGGAAAGGTTTCGGGTGACTTTTCCCAGCTGACCGTGCATAAAGGATATTTCTTTGTTTCTAAGTTTATGATCTTTGTGAGAATAAGCAGACTCCTTCGCCGGACATGACTCGGCGTTATTTTGCACTTGAGAGAAGTGCGTCTCTCCAGAGAAATTCGAGGACCACTTGTTGACGCGTGGGCCTGTTTATTTTCTATTTTTAACGGAAAAATCGCCATTGGCGTATAACGTAGAAAAAATATAAATGTATTTAAAATTACGTAACATATATTTAATTACCATTTATTTATGTTCTAAAAGCGTTCAAATTCCCCAACGATGTATATTTTATTTGAATAAATATTTTATAAAAATAAATGTATGTACAAATATGAAAATATCTATTCATACCCTTATTATTAATGATTATTGTTGATAATTCAAATATAAAAGACTTTCGTAAGGATTTAAATAGAAGGCCCTTTAGAGGCGAATTGAATGAGCGTACTTGGCATGACGTGAATTTATAATTGTTAGTTAATGAATTTAGAAATGATTCTGTATTTATTTATTGCAAAATAGTTCGGAACGGGTTGAGTGAATATTCATTTCAAAGGGCTTTTCATAAAGAACCGGAATATGTAAAAAGAATTATCAATAATGCAAAATTATGAGTTAATGAAATTAGAAGAATTGTTTAAGTTTTGTTTATAAAAATGGTTCGATAATAATGGAATAAGTATTAAAACGAAAGGGTTTTCATGAGGATTAAAAATGTGTTGTTGAGAAGCTTATAATTTTGTAATTTTGCGAGTTAATAAAATATTTAAAGTTAACAACAATAATGTTTAATTAAAAATTGTCTGAACGTGGACGTATGACCACTTAAAATGAAGCCCTTGACATGAGCAACCCGATTATGCAATAAAAATATTTTATCGAAAAATTCGGAAAAATAATTGAAATCTGATCCTTTTCGGGACTTTGACATTTATTGTGCCGCGCGAGCACTACACGTGCGGTAGGTCGAGGCGCGCGTACGCTCAACAGCTGATCAGCTGTTCGCTCGTCGTAGATGTATATAGGGTGGCCCCAAAGTTATATTACGGGGTGTCCTAAAAGTGATAATTCGTTATAAATTTATTATTTTTTTTCTTATTATGATAATTATGTTGTGATTAAACAGGTTTACTTCTAGTTTATTCTCCGAATAATTTTGTCGGTTAAAATTTAAATATTTGAATGGGACGATTTTAGTGAATTTTGTATTTTCTTTTTATGTTTCAGAATTACGCAACAAGTCAGACACTCGGGAGATCCCAGGACGTAACACGCGCGTACGCTCAACAGCTGATCAGCTGTTCGCTCGTCGTAGATGTATATAGGGTGGCCCCAAAGTTATATTACGGGGTGTCCTAAAAGTGATAATTCGTTACAAATTTGTTATTTTTTTCTTATTATGATAATTATGTTGTGATTAAACAGATTTATTTCTAGTTTATTCTCCGAATAATTTTGTCGGTTAAAATTTAAATATTTGAATGGGACGATTTTAGTAAATTTCGTATTTTCTTTTTATGTTTCAGAATTACGCAACAATTCAGACACTCGGGAGATCCCAGGACGTAACAAAAGTTTCGAAGAGCGCGAGAAAAACGTGTTATCGCGTTACGAAGGGAACTCGGAATGCGTGTGTTACGTCCTGGGATCTCCCGAGTGTCTGACTTGTTGCGTAATTCTGAAACATAAAAAGAAAACACAAAAATTACTGAAATCGTTCCATTCGAATATTTAAATTCTAACCGCCAAAATTATTCGGAGAATAATCTAGAAGTAAATCTGTTTAACCACAACATAATTATCATAATAAGAAAAAAAATAATAAATTTATCACGAATTATCACTTTTAGGACACCCCGTAATATAACTTTTGGGCCACCCTATATACATCTACGACGAGCGAACAGCTGATCAGCTGTTGAGCGTACGCGCGCCTCGACCTACCGCACGTGTAGTGCTCGCGCGCCACAACAAATGTCAAAGTCTCGAAAAGGATCAGATTTCAATTATTTTTCCGAATTTTTCGATAAAATATTTTTATTTCATAATCGTGTTGCTCATGTCAAGGGCTTCATTTTAAGTGGTCATACGTCCATGTTCGGACAATTTTTAATTAAACATTATTTTTGTTAACTTTAAATATTTTATTAACTCGCAAAATTACAAAATTATAAGCTTCTCAACAACACATTTTTAATCCTCATGAAAACCCTTTCGTTCGAATACTCATTCCATTATTATCGAACCATTTTTATAAACAAAACTTGAACAATTCTTCTAATTTCATTAACTCATAATTTTGGATATTTGATAATTCTTTTTACATATTCCGGTTCTTTATGAAAAGCCCTCTGAAATGAATATTCACTCAACCCGTTCCGAACTATTTTGCAATAAATAAATACAGAATCATTTCTAAATTCATAAACTAACAATTATAAATTCACGTCATGCCAAGTACGCTCATTCAATTCGCCTCTAAAGGGCCTTCTATTTAAATCCTTACAAAAGTCTTTTATATTTGAATTATCAACAATAATCATTAATCCGGCCAAAATCCCCTCCCGGGGAAAAAAAACTTGGACAAGTACATTGTTTGGTCCCATAGCCGAAAAAAAATCTTCCATTCGTGCAACTGTAAAATTTGGAATATCAAAAATCTGACAAGTACTGAACAGAGATCGGCTCTAACATGTGAATCCAGCCGAAAACAAATAACTGTTTACATCCAGCCTTAAACTTTCTGATATCAGTGACAGGACAAGTATTGAATTGACCACTAGGTATCATTTAACGAGAATGAAAAAAAACAGCAATTGTTTCTTCGGAAGTATTGCTGGATTATTTTAAAAAAATGGAGAGCGCGTATGCGCACAGAGTACTTGGCCGGCCCATTACTTTTCATGCAAATTACTCATGCTTAGGATATGGTTCAGCTCAATCAGTTAATAAAATTTCAAAGCTGCTGCCCAGATAATTATCGCCTGAAATTTAGTTCAATTTTTTGCATGGTGTCTTAGAAAATTTCTTCGTATGATCTTTCGAATTCAATGAATTGACCACGGCTCAAAAGAGACAAAAGTAATGCGCCGGCCAAGTACTCTGTGCGCATACACGCTCTCCATTTTTTAAAAATAATCCAGCAATACTTCCGAAGAAACAATTGCTGTTTTTTTTCATTCTCGTTAAATGATACCTAGTGGTCTATTCAATACTTGTCCTGTCACTGATATCAGAAAGTTTAAGGCTGGATGTAAACAGTTATTTGTTTTCGGCTGGATTCACATGTTAGAGCCGATCTCTGTTCAGTACTTGTCAGATTTTTGATATTCCAAATTTTACAGTTGCACGAATGGAAGATTTTTTTTCGGCTATGGGACCAAACAATGTACTTGTCCAAGTTTTTTTTCCCCGGGAGGGGATTTTGGCCGGATATCACTCCTTTTTGTTGGTAAAATACTAAATAAATAAGTCGCACTTGGTATCACTTTTTCGTTTCAACTTTTTTTTGTAATGTTGATTACGGTAATTACACTGATATTTATTTTGCATTTTGAAAAATTGGTAAAAAATTTTCATGACCATTTTTTATCATTATCTTTTGTGAAAATAATTTCTAGTCAGACTATCATTTTTCTATACTGCATTTATTCAATCGTTTTTTCAGTACTTTCTAGAAGTACGGGAGAATGAGTCATTTATCTATGTTTTCAAGAAAAATTCTACCAGATATATAACGTTACGAGCACGGAAGAGTTTTTTGAAACGCGAATTGTTTCTTTTTTTATCCATTTTTTTTTGCTTATTTTTCCGGAAACGTACAAACAAAAATCCGCTTTCAATTGAAAGTTAAGGACGCGATCATTAATCGTGTATGATCAGGGTAAATTTATGTTTTCAACTTCGTTTTTAAAAAGAGCATCAGAAGGACAATGGTTGTGTATTACGGAGCTTGGAATGCCTTTAAGATTTCATTTATTTTAGTCGTGCTCCCTCGTGTGTTATCACTTTATTGTAATGGTAATTGAATTATTAGTATTTTGTGGACAAAAGTTGGGCAAATTTTTTTGGAACTGTTGGTTGCAGAACAATTATTGGCATTAGCATTTGAAAATGTTGCGCGCGAGCGCCTATACAGTACGAGCGGTAAAATGAGAGAGATGGCGTAGGGCGCACAACATAGTAGAGAGAGAGAGCGGCTGAGCGGGTCTATTTCAGTTATATCTATATATCCAAATTTTGAGATGTAACGCGCCTTCGCCACTAGGGCCCTACCATAGAAGAACGGGCGGTAGTGTGAGAGAGATGGCACGCGGCGTAGAAACTGGTAGAGGGAAAAAGACACACCCATTCTCGTTTTAGATATAGTTATAGCGTCTCCGTGGGCATCAAGAGGCCCATGCTTGTGTGGGTCTGCGCGCGTATACAGACGCGCCGTTTCTTCGATGTAGTAGAAGCGATATAGATATAGAGCGCCATGGGCATCAAGAGGCCTATGCTTGTATGGGTCTGCGCGTGTATACAGACGCGCCGTTTCTTCGATGTATTAGATACTAGAACGAGCATATTCCGAAACCCATGCAAAGTTTTTTCTCAGCAAATACTGCACCAATCGAGCTCAAATTAGGCTCAATGGAAAGAGTATTGCGTAACTAGAGTCCAGTTCAATTTTCAGATCGCTAGAAGCCTCCTGAGCTTTGTAAAAGGCCGAAGCGTCGCGCGATCCCTGCCCCCACCATAGAAATTTACTTTATTCCGAGATAATATACTCTGGCGAGTCTCGGGCAAGCAGACGACAGCAGAGCTGCCGCAATGTACTTGTCCCGAGACTCTACCGAGTCTCTTGATAATAAGGGTATAAATAGATATTTTCATATTTGTACATACATTTATTTTTATAAAACATTTATTCATATAAAATATACATCGTTGGGGAATTTGAACGCTTTTAGAACATAAATAAATGGTAATTAAATATATGTTACATAATTTCAAATACATTTATATTTTTTCTACGTCATACGCCAATGGAGATTTTTCCGTTCCGTTGAAAATAGAAAAATAAACAGGACCACGCGTCAACAAGTGGTCCTCGAATTTCTCTGGAGAGACGCACTTCTCTCAAGTGCAAAATAACGCCGAGTCATGTCCGGCGAAGGAGTCTGCTTTTTCTCACAAAAATCATAAACTTAGAAACAAAAAAATATCCTTTATGCACGGTCAGCTGGGAAAAGTCACCCAAAACCTTTCCCGTCGTTGTCGCGACGACGGTACAGTCCGATAAGAAATACTAATCTTCAATTTAACAGATCCGCAAAATTCATAATTTATAAACGCTTTTAGCTTGTTTATTTATCCAGTCACATCCATTCTTTTGTTATAGTTAAACTCATTATTATTATATCTTTCTTTTGAATCCCAGTGAGACCATATTTAACGAAATATTACGACTTAATAAATTTTCATAAATATAAATAAAATTATCCAATCGTCACGAAAAACTCTTTATTTATATAAAATTTACCACCGAATCGAATAAAACTAAAAGTAATGACGAACAATGTTAATAAATAAAATAAAACTCACCAAATAAATAACGACGAAATAAACCGCAACACCCACATGTGTCAAACCTTGTATCTGCAAAAAACCTGTAACAACAAATAGAAATAATATAAAAACTATAAATAATTAATATTAAAAATATAACTTACCAAAAAACGAAGTGCGTCGATCCATCCTATCCTGTAAAAGAGAAAAACACATATTAATAGAATAATTCGATGTAAAATCAATGATTAATTAATAAATGATTAATTAATCATCGATAAAATAGAAAATTCATAGTTATACTTTATTACATTTCATTTATTAATAGTAAGAAACAATTGTACAATTAATGATTAGTTAATTATATTAATTAATCAATAATTCTTAAACCAGAAAAGGGGAAATTGTATTATATAAGAAAATAGTATATAAGAAAGCGTTGCGTCAGCAGAAACTTCCCCTGGACAACGGGACGGCGTGTCAGTGATACACGCACACTTCTCTCCAGCGCATCCATGTGTGGCCTTCTATAAAAGTGGGGGACCGCACGAGGGGCGTTAGTTCTCGAATCTCTCCCCAGACAGCCAGTCGAACTCCGACCGAGAGCGAGTACGGATATTCCCGCAGCGCGTCTGAAAATCGACAATCTTTACCATCTTCATTTTATTCAAGTTTTGTCTTTCGAGTTAAAAGTTTAACTCTGATTCTTTTATTGTATCGTTCTTCAAGTAAAAAGTTTGTAAAAATACAAAAGTGTTAAAAGGTGATTAAAAAGTGTCTTAATCATTTATTTCAAAATAATTACCATTAAATCGTTCTTCGCGTATTTCAAAGTTAATCGCGATCCATTTCTTTCAATTAAATAGAATTCGTCATTAATTCGGAGAAGTTTTTACCGTGCATTTGAGGCATTCTTGCGAATTTCTGAAAAATCGTTTAATTAAAGAAATTTTATATCTGAACTAAACGGGTTCAAGATATTTTGTCGTTTACCCTAAATTCCGAGAAGTCTTACCGTGAATTTTATTCATTCTTGTGAGTTTTGGGAAATATTTCATCGTTCGTTAGAAATTCCGAGAAGTCTTTAGCGTGAATTTTATTCATTCTTGTGAAATTTCTAAAAAATCATTTAATTAAAGAAACTTAACATCGATTTCTTTCCATTTTTAATATTCAAGGAATTTAATCCAAATTCCGTTCAAGTTAACGCGTTTAAATCTCGCGTAAATAATAAATCAAGTTCATCGGATTTTAATAAACAGTTTAACTTCTTTATTTCGACTCTATTAATTCGAGTTGCTCAGTCAATATTTCTCTCCGATATTTTTTTTCCTTCCTCCGGATTTTACCCTTCTCCATTACCAACCACCTGAAGACTTTAATCCTTTTATTGCCCCTAATTGCCCCCGTTCCTTTTTTTTTTACGATCCTTCTTGACCGCCCGTGCTGTTTCTCTAGCACGTTGGCTAGACTCCTTTCTTTTTCCAAGCCCCTTTTTGTGCGTGCTGATTCTCAAGCACCTCGAATATTTTCACATTTTCCATTTTCCCATCTCGTTTGCGTTTGATCGTGCTGATTCTCAAGCACGTCGAACCAGACTTATTTCCCCCTCTTCCTTATCGTCCGTGCTGATTCTCAAGCACGTCGATTCCCATCCACCGAGTCTTTCCTTCCTTATCGTCCGTGCTGATTCTCAAGCACGTCGATTCCCATCCACCGAGTTTTCCCTTCCTTATCGTCCGTGCTGATTCTCAAGCACGTCGATTTCAAATTACGTAATATTTCCTTCCTCACCGACCGTGCTGATTCTCAAGCACGTCTACTCTTCCCTTTTATCCTCTATTTCCCTTTTTCCCAAAATTTCTCCGTGCTGATTCTCAAGCACGTTAAATTAAACCCATCTTCCCGTTATCGGTTCCTTAGATTGATTTACCGTGCTGTTATTTGAGCACGTTTATTTAAATCCTTCACTAACTTTGAAATTGAGCAATTCTAATTAATAATTCTTATCATTTTTCCACATCATGAAGGTCATGTACAATGCCTAGGCGTCGCGCAGGTGCTAAATTTCAAATCCGCCGAGCTATCGCGCAACAACTCAACAAACCAGCACAGAAAAGAGGCAACAACAAGCCCATACTAAAAACTTTTCTAAAAAATTATCTCTCCGATAAACCGGGTGCTATCCAAGCAATCGTCGAGCGAGCGTCCACCGTCCCAAAGGTCCGAATTGTCTCCAACGTCGTAATCAAGGAGACAATCTATATCGTGGACCCCAAAACATCTTTCCCTCTCGCTCGTCTTGTCGGTACAACTAATAGCGTTCTTATCGAGGAGCTCCAACGCGAAGATCTTTCCGAAGCGTCAACCTTGTCTCGACCCTCTACACCAGACGCCATCGAGATCATCGAACTCGATTAATCATCCAGTTCATCAATTATAACAACAGTAAGTAAAACATTTATTTTATTTGGTCCCAGTGAACAATCTCATCAACATAGGTTCCGGTCCTAGGGGGGAAAATCTCACCCTTCTAAACGCGGAATCTAAAATAAATCTACACGTCGTTTCCCCGTGTACCGCGAGTGAATAAATAGATTTCTTTCGTTATCGACTATCGGTTTCATTCTTTCGCTCAGTAAAATCAATTCAGTAAATTCTCGTCTCCCAGAAAAATCGTGCTCTCTAATTTCAACTATCGAACTATTTTTCTTTTTGCAATCAATCACACTACGACTATCTCATCAATTCTCGTTAAAACAAAACGGTCCAGTGGTCGGTTGGGCGATAAATAAAATAACTTCATCAACGAGAGTACATTTCAATTTTTCTTTATTTTTCATCGTACAATTTGAAATCGATTTATTTCGTGAATCCATTTCCGAGCGGTCGACAACCTAGAAATCAAACATTTGTATATTCTTTCAATAATAATCCGGGCATTCAACCCTGCGACGTAACACGTGAATCAAAGACACAAAATAATTGAAGTAACCGAAGAAAATCTCCCCATCGCGGAACTGATCGCGAGCGTAAATCGCGAACAACTCTTTGATCGAATTGAAGGAGGAAAGCCGGGTGAATTTTGAAACGAAAACGAAGTAATTGAAGAGCGCGACGAAACACGTGTCGTCGCGCTACAACGAAGTCTTAGAATAGAAGCAATTGAGGAGCGCGAGGACAACGTGCCATCGCGTTACAGTTAAGACGTAGAATAGATCGAGAATCGAAGGTGGCTGCGGCAGCAGCCTGTCGAAGTATCGAAGGGGGCGGGGGAAGGTGGTCAAAGTCCACGCGAGACGACGGCCAGTTGGTGCTGCCGTCTCACGTGAACTCCAAGCACTATGAAGAATCCTGAACAATGCATGAGAGCCGTTCCCCATCGGAATGTATCGAATCATCAGGAAACTCTGCAATCGACACGTATTTCGTGTCGTAAACTTCAAAATCCCTGAAAAACTTTCGCAAAAACCGTCTAAAAGAGCTCGGATAATGAAACCTCGGCGACCACTCGCGCATACCAGAGTCCGTACCTGCAAAAACTCATAACAATAGACAGAAAATACAACAAACATTATAAATAATCAAATAAAATGTAACTTACCACGAAAATGTAGTGCGTCGATCCATTCTAGCTTGTAAAAGAGAAAAATATATATTAATAAGATAATTCAATGTAAAATCAATGATTAATTAATAAATGATTAATCAATCATCGATAAACTATTAAATGCATAATTATACTTCAATCCACCTCATCTAACAATTATAAAAAGCAAATGTACAATCGATATCTATAATTAATCAATAATTCTTCGTCAAAAAAGGGGAAATTGTAATACATAAGAGAATAGTATATAAGAATAGTCTACGTCAGCAAGAACTTCCCCTGGACGGAGAAACAGCGTGTCGGTGACACACACACATCCCTCCAGCGCATCGTAGTGGGGCCTTCTATAAGAGTGGGGGACCGCACGAGGGACGCTAGTTCTCGAATCTCTCCCCGGCAAGCCAGTCGAACTCCGTCCGAGAGCGAGTACGGATACTCCCGCCGCGCTTCCGAAAATCGACAAGTTTAACATCTTCAAATTAGTTCTCGATCCTCTCCACGGACAGCCAGTCGAACTCCGACCGAGAGCGAGTACGGATATTCCCGCAGCGCGTCCGAAAATCGACATTTACCATCTTTTCTAATTTTATATCAAGTTTCATTTTTTTGAGTTAAAAATCTAACTCCCGTTTCTATTGTATCGTGCAACGAATTCAAAGTTGTAAAAAAAATATAAAAAGTGTTTAAAAGGTGATTAAAAAGTGTTTTCAATCATTTATTTCAAAATAATCATCTTTAAATCGTATTTCGCACCATTTCTAACTTAATCGCGATCAATTTCACTCCGTCGCTCATAAATTCCGAGAAGTTTTACCGTGAATTTTATTCATTCTCGCGAATCTGTGAGAATCATTTATTTAAAGAAGTTAACATCAATTTTATTTTATCGTTCAACATAAATTTCGAGAAGTCGTACCGTGAATTTTATTCATCCTCGCGAATTTGTGAAAATCATTAATTCAAAGAAATCTAGCACCGATTTCATTAAAATTTCAACATCCGCGAAATTTAATTCAAAATTATCGCGCGTTCCTATTTAACGCGTTTTAATCTCGCGTAAATAAAAAGAAAAACAAGTTCATCAATTTTAAATAAATAATTTCTTTTGTTTATCTAAATATTATTAATTCGAGTTGCTCAAACGAATATTCCATGCAAAACCCATTCCTGTGGAAAATCCCATCTTTCCGTGCTTTTCCTCTTGCACGTTCCGGCCATCCGTGTACCTGAAACCTTTTTTATGACCTCGGTCTTTTCCCAGTTTTTCCTCCCCCTTTTTTTTTCTGACCGTCCGTGCTGATTCTCAAGCACGCTGGTCACTTTCCTTTCATTTTGACCCCTTTTTGTGCGTGCTGATTCTCAAGCACTTCAAATTTTCCCCATTTCCTTTTTTTTTGCTCGCGGTCGCTCCGTGCTGATTCTCAAACACCCCGAACCGAATTCCTTTTCCCTTTTTCCATCGTCCGTGCTGATTCTCAAGCACGACATTTCCCATTTCATTTTAAATTCCCTTCTCCATCGACCGTGCTGATTCTCAAGCACGTCTTCCCAAATTATCACTCCATCCCACATTTACCGACCGTGCTGATTCTCAAGCACGTTTTCCCAAATTATCACTCCATTCCACTTTTACCGACCGTGCTGATTCTCAAGCACGTTAGTCCTGATTTATCTTCCTTTCTCCTGCTTTATCGATCGTGCTGATTCTCAAGCACGTCGTCCCATCCATTTATTCTCGCTTTTACCCTCCGATCACAAATTTTTCCGTGCTGATTCTCAAGCACGTTAAATTAAATTCGTCTTCCCATTTTCATTTTCATTAATCGATTCTCCGTGCTATCAATCGAGCACGTTTATTCAAGTCCTTTATAAAACTAAACCCGAGCAATTCTAAATAATAATATTAATATTTTCCACATCATGAAGAATCTCTATAATGCCTAGACGTCATACCGGCACTAAACCTCAAATCCGCCGAGCTATCGCGAAATTGTGCGACAGAATAGGACAGAAAAGAAACAACGATAAGCCCATTTTGCACGACTTTCTCGAAAAATACGTCGCCGATAAACCAACCGCTGGCCAAGCAGTCCTCAAAGTTGCGAACAGTCTCCCTAAAGTGCGGATCATCTCAAAGGTCGCCGTAAAACAGACAATTTATATCGTCGATCCGAAAACGTTTTCTCCACTGTAAGCTGCGTATATATTTCAAAATCTCCGGGCAATATTAATTTCGACCGATCGATTTTAACTCGATCGATAGCATGAGATGGGCCTGAAGAGTGGGGCAATCATCGCCTCGTTTGCGCTGCTCCCAGAAATCTCAGCCTCTTTGCCCTGGGACGTCTACGGGACCGGACGGAAAATCAACTCTCGAAATAACAGTAATAGACTGGCCAGTCATTTGTCAAAATCTTTAATCAAGAGTCGCGGTAGCGGCTCGACGCCAAGTTTAAAAGAAAAGCGTAGCGCGCGAGCCGGCCGTACTCTTATATACAGTAAAATAGGCATTTTATGACGTCACAGAAACTTTAAATCGTTCTCACAGGAGAACGGGTTGAGGGAATAATCTCATATTAGATTTGAATTTTCTATGATTTTTTATCTTTCGAATGGTCCTTGGTAGAACAAAATCCGTTCAGCCAATCCAGAGAAATCTAACATTGAAGATTTTGGACGCGAGGTTTGGGATCCCTTCTGTTTCTTAGAGTCAGAAAGGCGTAAGTTATGTGCGCAGGCGCTTGGACATACGCCCTTACGTGCCTGGTGGACATTTTCGGCCCGTGACGTCACCCGCCCCGCTAAATGTGGTATCCCCACTCTTTGCGCGCCACTGAGCGAGAGAGACAGACTATATCGGGCCTCTCTTTCCGTATGGTTTTCGTTGTTTAGCTACCATGGTTTTCGTTGTCTAGCTATCATGGTTTTCGTTGTCAAGGTATATTGTCCATGGTTTTTGTTGTCTAGGTATATTTCTCCATGGTTTTCGATGTGTAGGTATATTTCTCCATGGTTTTTGTTGTCTCTGTATATTTCTCCATGGTTTTCGATGTCTAGGTCGACGGCTCCATGGTTTTCGTTGTCAAGGTACACGGCTCCATGGTTTCTGATGTCTAGGTATATTTCTCGATGGTTTTCGATGTGTAGGTATATTTCTCCATGGTTTTCGTTGTCTCTGTATATTTCTCCATGGTTTTCGATGTCTAGGTATATTTCTCCATGGTTTTCGATGCCTAGGAATGTTTCTCCATAGTTTTCGATGTCTAGGTCGTCGGCTCCATGGTTTTCGGTGTCTAGGTCCACGGCTCCATGGTTTTTGATGTCTAGGTATATTTCTCCATGGTTTTCGATGTCTAGGTCGTCGGCTCCATGGTTTTCGGTGTCTAGGTCCACGGCTCTATGGTTTTTGTTGTCTAGGTATATTTCTCCATGGTTTTCGATGTGTAGGCATGGTTTTTGTTGTCTGGGTATATTTCTCCATGGTTTTCGTTGTCTCTGTATATTTCTCCATGGTTTTCGATGCCTAGGTATATTTCTTCATGGTTTTCGATGTCTAGGTCGACGGCTCCATGGTTTTCGTTGTCAAGGTACACGGCTCCATGGTTTTTTATGTCTAGGTATGTTTCTCCATGGTTTTTGATCGCTAGGTTCATGGCTCCATGGTTTTCGATGTCTAGGTCGACGGCTTCATGGTTTTCGATGTCTAGGTATATTTCTCCATGGTTTTCGATGCCTAGGTATATTTCTTCATGGTTTTCGATGTCTAGGTATATTTCTTCAAGGTTTTTGCTGTCTAGGTATATTTCTCCATGGTTTTCGTCGGCTTTGTATATTTTTTGATGGTTTTCGATGCTTAGGTATATTTCTTCATGGTTTTCGATGTCTAGGTATATTTATTCATGGTTTTTGCTGTCTAGGCATATTTCTCCATGGTTTTAGTTGTCTCTGTATATTTCTCCATGGTTTTCGATGTCTAGGTCCACGGCTCTATAGTTTTCGATGTCAAGGTATATTTTTCCATTGTTTCCGATGTCTAGGTATATTTTTCCATGGTTTTCGATGTCTAGGTCCACGGCTCCATGGTTTTTGATGTCTAGGTCCATTCCTTCATGGGTTTCGGTGTCTAGGTCCACGGCTCCATGGTTTTTGATGTCATTTGTTTTTCATCTCAAAAATCAAAATCTTCTTCATTCAAATTTCGGCAACATAAAAAATATTTATCAGACTTTATGATTGAAGGGGTTGACCGGGGGTTGCCACGGAAGTTTTTGACCTTTGCACGGTAACCTTATTTTATTTAAACTTTCCGGTGACGTGGGGTCATAAATCACCCCAGTTTTAAAAACTCCCTGTCTCTTCTAAAATTCAATGAAAATGATCCACCTTGGGCTTATTCTTTTCGTTTTTTAATGCAGGATCACGTGAGCCTGGGGCAATTTCGCTCGGAGTCAAAAAATAAGCCAAAAATGCAATAAAACGATTAAAAAACGGAAGAACGAAGGGAGAAAGGGCACGAGGGAGAAGGGTGAAGTCTCGTCAGGACTTTTTTGAGGGATTGACGAAGAGCCTTGATGGAATTTTTTAAGGCGCTCACCAGTGGTCTCGAACGTGGTTTCTTAAGAGTTAGTTAATATTTACTAAACTCAGAGTCTCGTCACTATGGTTTTAAGGGATTAACGAAGAGTCTGGACGACCATTTCGAAAGGGTTAACCAAGGCTCTTAATGGGAGTTTTTAAGGGATTAACCACGAATCTCGCCAGGACTTTTTTAAGGGATTGGTCAAGAGTCTGGACGAGAATTTTGAAGGGGTTTATCATGACCCTCGCCGATATATTTTGAAGGGATTTGCGGAAGCGGTGTCGACGGAAGTTTTTCAAGGCATTGAGTGGAAGCGTCCAGAGACTTTTTTTATGGGATTCATAAAGAATCTCGCCGCGACTTTTTCAAAAGATTCATCGAGATTCTGGTCGAGACTTGTTTCAACAGATCGACCAAGAATCGGGCCAAGACTTTTTTAAGGGAATAGTCAAGAGTCTGAATGGGATTTTTTAAAGAGTCGACAAAAAGTCTTGACGAGATTTTTGCAACAGATTAGCCAAGGGTAGACGAGCTTTTTTAAGGGATTGACTAAGGGCCTCACTGAGGTTTCATTGAGAGATTGACCACGAGTCTCTTCGTGGTTTCCTTGAGGGATTGAACAAGGTTCTCGATGAGAGTTTTTTAAGTCTTTGATCATGACTGTTGTCGAGATATTTAAAGGAATTTACCAGGGGTGTCGACAGAAGTTTTTGAAGAGATTTATTTTATTTCAAGAATAACCAACCAGAACAAATAATGCCTCTACAATTACAAAAAAATGTTGATGAATATCCCGCTTTTCAAAAAGAAGAGAAATCCGTGGAAAAATACTTTTGAAAAGTAAAAAAAGAACGCCAATTTTAAAAGATCGCAACCTCAGTAGAAAAATAATTACTCAATTTTCTCCATATCACTTTGACATAAAAAACAATTTAGATTTACAAAATGTAATGCATTTTTCCTTCCCTACGAACGATATTTTGAAATTCCCCAAAATTTTCTCAAAAACTCTCAAGCTCAATCGACAAAAAGAAATGAAATCATTGCAACATAGCCAAGAATTAAAAAAAAAAATGAATAGCTACATTTCACAGGGAAACATGTGCACCCTCAATACATTTTGTGTATTTAAGGGTCTGCAAAGGCTCTACAAAAAAATGCAAAAAATTGGCGTGCATGGTTAACTAAAAAAGCCCGGAAAGATAAAGAATCAATTTAAGGGAGAGGCGGACAAACTTTAGGGAGGGGCCTAAAATAGAATTTCCGTTTTTCATCTGAAAAATCGAAATCGTTTTCATTCAAATCTCGTCAAGATAAAAAAACATTTATCAGATTGCATGGAATGAAATTTTTTAAAAGTTTCGTTCCCCTTGGCTCTCCAGACTTTGAAAAATGATTATTAATTGTGCAAAGAGGAGAGATTTTTGTTTAATATGGAAATAGGAAATATCATCGCGGAAAGAGGAATAGGATAAACAGCGAACATTTGGAATAATATGGAATTATCATCGCGGAAAGAGAACAGAAAAAACAGCGAACATTTAGAATTTCGGAGGATGTTCCATTCCCCATTACATGACGTCATAATGCTACTTTGCGCGTGCATGCGGAAACTTCTAATAAGAACAGTGACGCAGGCCTTCGCCGAACTTTTTTAGTTAACCATGCACGCCAATTTTTTGCATTTTTTTGTAGAGCCTTTGCAGACCCTTAAATACACAAAATGTATTGAGGGTGCACATGTTTCCCTGTGAAATGTAGCTATTCATTTTTTTTTTTAATTCTTGGCTATGTTGCAATGATTTCATTTCTTTTTGTCGATTGAGCTTGAGAGTTTTTGAGAAAATTTTGGGGAATTTCAAAATATCGTTCGTAGGGAAGGAAAAATGCATTACATTTTGTAAATCTAAATTGTTTTTTATGTCAAAGTGATATGGAGAAAATTGAGTAATTATTTTTCTACTGAGGTTGCGATCTTTTAAAATTGGCGTTCTTTTTTTACTTTTCAAAAGTATTTTTCCACGGATTTCTCTTCTTTTTGAAAAGCGGGATATTCATCAACATTTTTTTGTAATTGTAGAGGCATTATTTGTTCTGGTTGGTTATTCTTGAAATAAAATAAATCTCTTCAAAAACTTCTGTCGACGCCCCTGGTTAATTCCTTTAAATATCTCGACAACAGTCATGATCAAAGACTTAAAAAACTCTCATCGAGAACCTTGTTCAATCCCTCAAGGAAACCACGAAGAGACTCGTGGTCAATCTCTCAATGAAACCTCAGTGAGGCCCTTAGTCAATCCCTTAAAAAAGCTCGTCTACCCTTGGCTAATCTGTTGCAAAAATCTCGTCAAGACTTTTTGTCGACTCTTTAAAAAATCCCATCCAGACTCTTGACTATTCCCTTAAAAAAGTCTTGGCCCGATTCTTGGTCGATCTGTTGAAACAAGTCTCGACCAGAATCTCGATGAATCTTTTGAAAAAGTCGCGGCGAGATTCTTTATGAATCCCATAAAAAAAGTCTCTGGACGCTTCCACTCAATGCCTTGAAAAACTTCCGTCGACACCGCTTCCGCAAATCCCTTCAAAATATATCGGCGAGGGTCATGATAAACCCCTTCAAAATTCTCGTCCAGACTCTTGACCAATCCCTTAAAAAAGTCCTGGCGAGATTCGTGGTTAATCCCTTAAAAACTCCCATTAAGAGCCTTGGTTAACCCTTTCGAAATGGTCGTCCAGACTCTTCGTTAATCCCTTAAAACCATAGTGACGAGACTCTGAGTTTAGTAAATATTAACTAACTCTTAAGAAACCACGTTCGAGACCACTGGTGAGCGCCTTAAAAAATTCCATCAAGACTCTTCGTCAATCCCTCAAAAAAGTCCTGACGAGACTTCACCCTTCTCCCTCGTGCCCTTTCTCCCTTCGTTCTCCCGTTTTTTAATCGTTTTATTGCATTTTTGGCTTATTTTTTGACTCCGAGCGAAATTGCCCCAGGCTCACGTGATCCTGCATTAAAAAACGAAAAGAATAAGCCCAAGGTGGATCATTTTCATTGAATTTTAGAAGAGACAGGGAGTTTTTAAAACTGGGGTGATTTATGACCCCACGTCACCGGAAAGTTTAAATAAAATAAGGTTACCGTGCAAAGGTCAAAAACTTCCGTGGCAACCCCCGGTCAACCCCTTCAATCATTAAGTCTGATAAATATTTTTTATGTTGCCGAAATTTGAATGAAGAAGATTTTGATTTTTGAGATGAAAAACAAATGACATCAAAAACCATGGAGCCGTGGACCTAGACACCGAAACCCATGAAGGAATGGACCTAGACATCAAAAACCATGGAGCCGTGGACCTAGACATCGAAAACCATGGAAAAATATACCTAGACATCGGAAACAATGGAAAAATATACCTTGACATCGAAAACTATAGAGCCGTGGACCTAGACATCGAAAACCATGGAGAAATATACAGAGACAACTAAAACCATGGAGAAATATGCCTAGACAGCAAAAACCATGAATAAATATACCTAGACATCGAAAACCATGAAGAAATATACCTAAGCATCGAAAACCATCAAAAAATATACAAAGCCGACGAAAACCATGGAGAAATATACCTAGACAGCAAAAACCTTGAAGAAATATACCTAGACATCGAAAACCATGAAGAAATATACCTAGGCATCGAAAACCATGGAGAAATATACCTAGACATCGAAAACCATGAAGCCGTCGACCTAGACATCGAAAACCATGGAGCCATGAACCTAGCGATCAAAAACCATGGAGAAACATACCTAGACATAAAAAACCATGGAGCCGTGTACCTTGACAACGAAAACCATGGAGCCGTCGACCTAGACATCGAAAACCATGAAGAAATATACCTAGGCATCGAAAACCATGGAGAAATATACAGAGACAACGAAAACCATGGAGAAATATACCCAGACAACAAAAACCATGCCTACACATCGAAAACCATGGAGAAATATACCTAGACAACAAAAACCATAGAGCCGTGGACCTAGACACCGAAAACCATGGAGCCGACGACCTAGACATCGAAAACCATGGAGAAATATACCTAGACATCAAAAACCATGGAGCCGTGGACCTAGACACCGAAAACCATGGAGCCGACGACCTAGACATCGAAAACTATGGAGAAACATTCCTAGGCATCGAAAACCATGGAGAAATATACCTAGACATCGAAAACCATGGAGAAATATACAGAGACAACGAAAACCATGGAGAAATATACCTACACATCGAAAACCATCGAGAAATATACCTAGACATCAGAAACCATGGAGCCGTGTACCTTGACAACGAAAACCATGGAGCCGTCGACCTAGACATCGAAAACCATGGAGAAATATACAGAGACAACAAAAACCATGGAGAAATATACCTACACATCGAAAACCATGGAGAAATATACCTAGACAACAAAAACCATGGACAATATACCTTGACAACGAAAACCATGATAGCTAGACAACGAAAACCATGGTAGCTAAACAACGAAAACCATACGGAAAGAGAGGCCCGATATAGTCTGTCTCTCTCGCTCAGTGGCGCGCAAAGAGTGGGGATACCACATTTAGCGGGGCGGGTGACGTCACGGGCCGAAAATGTCCACCAGGCACGTAAGGGCGTATGTCCAAGCGCCTGCGCACATAACTTACGCCTTTCTGACTCTAAGAAACAGAAGGGATCCCAAACCTCGCGTCCAAAATCTTCAATGTTAGATTTCTCTGGATTGGCTGAACGGATTTTGTTCTACCAAGGACCATTCGAAAGATAAAAAATCATAGAAAATTCAAATCTAATATGAGATTATTCCCTCAACCCGTTCTCCTGTGAGAACGATTTAAAGTTTCTGTGACGTCATAAAATGCCTATTTTACTGTATATAAGAGTACGGCCGGCTCGCGCGCTACGCTTTTCTTTTAAACTTGGCGTCGAGCCGCTACCGCGACTCTTGATTCTGCGCTCGAGTAATTATTTTTCCTATTTTTATCGATGAATTTATTGATGATTCGTTCAATTTTCAATGTCGTTCACAATTTTCTAACCAATTGGCTTTTCTGGTGGCAAAAATCGATCATTTTATCATCGTGATTATATTCTGCGCTCGATTTGAATACGTCGGAATTCGGACCCCAGTCCCGGGGCAGGAGCCATCAAGGGACAATTATAGCGAGAACATAAGATAAGTCCCAACATTTTGTCAAGATAAGCAATAATGTCAAATTGTCGAAAATTGCCCAAATCGGAGTGCATGTAAAAATTTTGAGAATCCAGCGTGCGTGTGAAAAATTGTCGAGACCAAATCAAACTGTGATTTTAAATTAATTATGTGGAATTTTATTAATGGAAATGAAAGAATAAAATATTAATGTCGCACCATAAATAAACAATAATTAAATAACGAACTTATAAATTGGCGCCCAACGTGGGGCACGAAACACGTGCATAATTTGTTAACTCACGAAAGCCTGTGCATGGAAGATAGATTCGTCTATACTTCAAGATCAGGCCGTAAATCGAAACAATTGTTTCAAAATTATAATTTGATGTCGAAAACAAAAAATAATCAAAAAATGGTTATAGTGCATGACGAACCATCAGCGACGTGAGAAACAACGTCTCGGCAAGATTTAGACACAGAGCGAGAGGAGATAGATCGTCAACGACGAGAACTCGAGACATTGCGAACAGAACGAGCGGAGATAGATCGCCAACGACGAGAGCTCGAAATTTTGCGAGCAGAATTGAATAGCCGAAATACAACACAACAAAGTGCACAGTCGCAAGCAACGGTGGACCAAGTGGGATTACTTACGGAGGATTTATCGGCGATTGTGAACAAGGTACAAAATTTTCATTTAGATATAAAATTGCCAAAGTTTAATGACGAAACGGAAAAAAATCCGGTGGAGTTTCTCGAGGAAATGGAAAGATTTTTTAAGATAAAAAACATTTCAAAAAATACGGAGATTATTGTGATCGAGCAAGCGTTAGAGGGCAGAGCGAGACTATGGTTCGAGAATAATAATAAGGAAAATGAGTACGAACAGTTCAAATTAAAATTTCTGGAAGAATTTTACTCCATACCAATTAGAGTCAGATTTAAAAACACGTGGACGGACCGACGTTATAATCCATTTAAAGAATCTTTACAAACATATTATTATTATCAAGTGAGAAATGCGCGATTCTTTATGCCCCCCATGACCGATTACGAAATCAATTACAATATAATTCAACAGTGCCCACTTTGGGTAAGAGAAAACATGGCCTCAATCAATTATAACGATAATTCCATAATAGGCCAAACGTTCGCGAGCCTTGACCGAATACAAAATGAAAAAATTAATGCTCGTGACAATAAACCTCACAATAATAACGTACATAATAGACATAATGTCCAAGCAGTGAGAAACATGCGAGTCCAGAATTCCGAATACAAAAAAAATTTCTATGGTGGGGGTCAGAGCCGATCAGACTATAGGCGAAACGAATACCACAACAGACGTAATTATAATCATAGAGATAATAATAGAAATCAAAATAGCCACTCGGCAAACTCATTTGCGTTGCCCGACACACGGTACCCTCCTCCAAGGACCACGTATGATCAAAGACCAAATAATCCTAATTTAAACTGAATTTTGACGCGCTATATGAAGGTCCGACAGCGGGTCAGAACGAATTCGATTTCGTCGATGATTTGTCGAAAGAAATTCAGGGTAATAAGGACCTGGAAAACAAGAATACAAAAAAACGTTTTGGAAATTGCCCTCACATAAAAGTAAAGATTGGCAATGACAATAAAATAATTTTATTAGACTCGGGAAGTCAAGTGACAGCAGTTTCGGAGGAATATTATAAAGAAATTTCGCGGCATAAAAAAATAGAGATTTTACCCGTATCAAATTTAATGGTGACTACAGCCATAGGAAAAAAGGCCACGTCAATAAAACACCAAGCTTTTGTAACAATCGAAATCGAAAATAAAGCGTATCAATATCCGTGTCTAATAATTCCGGGTCTTTCGTCAACGGTGATTTTAGGGAGTGATTGGATGGCACGAAACGAGGTAGTAATTAGCTATAAAACACACAGCATTGAGGTAGCGGGACAGAATCTTTCTAAGTCAACAACGATATTCGAGCGAGGCGCTGCTGAGACTCTGTTTTGCTCACAAAAGGGAAATGATTTGCATGTTTATGTCATAAAAGCGTTTGAGCTCTTCAGAGAAATCGATGAAATAATAGATCAAGAAAATCAAAACCACGAATTACCAGATAATGAATATGAAGCAAATAAGATACAAATAAATGAAATAGACGCTTCCAAGTCGATTGATAATAATGAAGAACAAATGAGAGCATTAACGGAGATAGAGAATACTCCGAAAGTTGTGAGCGAGGGAGAGTCTCAGGAGTCGTGTCGAACGGTCGCGTGTAAACTAATGTTGTTGTCTGACGAAGAAAAAACAAAGTTTGAAGAATTAGTGACGGAATATAAAGATCTATTCTCAGATAAGCCAGGTTGCGTGAAAGGATACGAGCACAAATTAAAATTAAAATGCGAAAATCCAAAAATTAAACACTCGTATCCGGTGCCGATTCAACTTAGAGAATCAACCAGACAGGCAATCGAGAAAATGGTCGAGAATGGAGTAATTGAACGAGCAGCAAGTTCATATTGCAATCCACTCCGAATTGTAAAAAAGGAGGATGGATCTGTTCGAGTTTGCCTTGATGCGAGATTTTTGAATAACGTGATCGAAGAAGATCATGAGTCGCCTCCCTTAATACACGAAATCCTCCAAAAATATAACGGGGCTAAATATTTTTCAAAATTGGATCTAACTCAAGGATACTGGCAAGTTCCTTTGCATCAGGATTCAAGGCAATATACGGCTTTCTTGTTCGAATCTAAATTATATCAATTTTGTCGAATCCCATTCGGGATTAAAACCGCGGGAAGCGGATTTATTCGTGCTTTAAGCATGGTTTTAAAGAATGATTTTGATAAACATACTTCATGTTATATCGACGATATTTTAATTGGAACTAAAACGTTTGAGGAACATATGCGTGTATTAAGAGGAATTTTTCAAAGGCTCAGTGAGAATAATTTCACGATCAAAATGTCGAAGTGTTTATTTTTCGAACAGCAAGTCCCATTTCTGGGCTTTATTATCTCGCATCAAGGTGTAACGCCAGACGTAGGAAAGCTCGAAGTGATAATGAATTTTGAAGAACCTCGAAATAAAAAACAATTGCAGCAATTCCTCGGAATCTGCAATTACTACCGACAATTCAATGCTCACTACAGTGTGTCTGTAGATAAATTAAGAAAATTGTTGACGAAAGACACCGCGTGGGATTGGACTCCCGAACATACCATCGCTTTTAAAGAAATTAAATCGGATTTCAAGGAATTTGTAACGATAAAACATATTCTTCCGGATAAACCATTCCGTTTGCAAACTGATGCGAGTGATCATGGGATAGCGGGAATTTTGTATCAAATAGACGACCAGGAAAATCACAATATCATTGGTATTGTTAGTAGATGTTTGTCCCGAGCTGAAAGTAATTACAGCACCACAGAAAAAGAACTTCTGGCGGTCGTTTATTCGGTAGAAAAGTTTCGAGTCTATTTAATCGGTGTTTCGTTCACGGTAATCACTGATCATCAGTGTTTAACTTTTTTAAAATCCACACAATTCCAAAATTCTCGAGTAACGCGTTGGAATCTATTGCTCCAGCAATATTCCTTCGAGGTGGAATATTGTCGTGGAATTGACAACAAAGTTGCTGATTTTTTCAGTCGAAATCCGAATGGACGTTTCACCGAAGAGAACCCTGAAAGAATTATAATCTCGGCTTCGCATGATTGTTATCTTCCCATTGTTGAATCTGAGGAATGTTCATTATTGTCTATCGCGTTGATGAATGCTGAGAAAAGCCTTGAAAAAGCTTTTCGCACATTATCGACGTTGCAAAATGAGGATCCATCGGTCCAGCAAATGGTTAATCGAACCAGAGAAAAGCCCATACAGTTTGAAATGCAGCGATATGAGGATATTTGGTTTTTTAAAGAAAATCGAGATCAAAATTGGAGAATTATCATACCGGACATTTTAAAGAGAAAATTAACAATCGCCATTCATGAAAAGCTCGGCCATCCCGGTGTTTTTAAAACCCTTAGTCACTTAAAGAAGTTTTATTATTGGCGTAGTATGGCAAAGGACGTGAAATCCCTTATCACCTGTTGTGATCTTTGTCAACGAGTAAAATACCTCACCATTTCTATGGAAGGAGAATATAATTTTATCTCCACGACAGGGCCTAATGAACTAGTAACAGTGGATTTTTATGGACCCTTGCCTCGTGCCAGGGGGGGAGCTCAGTATATTTTCGTGATGCTCGATGCATTCTCGAAATATGTGAGCTTATACCCTATGAAAACTGCCACTGTTCGAGGGGTTTTAAGAAAAATAATTGAACATTTTATACCCAAATTCGGAAAGCCCAAGAAAATATTATCGGATCATGGGACTCAATTTACGTCTCATGCCTGGCGATCTGCTCTCGAGAAAGAAAATATTCAAGTGTTATTTAGCTCAATCCGGCATCCTCAATCAAATCCGACGGAGAGGGTCATGCGTGAGCTCGGTCGATGCTTTAGGACTCTCTGTGCTGATAAGCATACTAAATGGGTGCAATTTGTGCCTCAAATTGAAGAGGTCCTGAATATGACCGTGCATCAGGGCACCGGTGTGTCTCCCTCGGAATTGCATTTTGGATTGCCCATAGAAGAGAAAATTCATCAGTTTATCAATTTTCCCCAAAGTGAGGCTCGATCACATGAATATCTGATAACATTCGCTCGAGACAACATGAAAAGAAATTTTGAGAATCGAAAGAAAGGTCAAAAGACCGTGTCAAAAATCAAACTCGAAGTGGGAGATCTAGTTCTCTTACGGGTACGTCATCTATCGAGTTCTTTTGATCGAGTAATAAAGAAATTCTTCCATTTGTTCGAGGGACCCTATAAACTCATCCGTCAGATTGGCGAAAATACATTTGTGTTAGCCGATCTTAAGTCAAATAAAGAAATTGGTACCTACAATCGCTTGAACCTTCGTAAGTATATTTCCGATACATCCCCACGCCTCGAAGCATGAGTAATTTAATGTAAATAAAAGAAAACTCGCACGTTTTGATCTATCTTCGCTCTTTCAATAACAATCAATGTATAATATTTTTTTTTGTAATATATAAACAAAAAAAGGAAATGCTTGACAAAACGTTTTTCAACAAAACGTCGTATTGACAAATTGTAAAATATTTATAATGCTAATTTCGGACGTATGTGTATATAAATGTAATAATTATTGTGCTTTATGTGTGCAGGAATGGAAGGATGTGTGTGTTTAAGGGGTGTATCTGTGCATCCCCGCGTGAAAATATGAGATAAAAATAAGAAATATTGCTCTGTTTCTCTACGTTTTCTTTCTGTCTCTGAGGACGTAAGAAAAAGGGGGGGTTTGTAAGCTGCGTATATATTTCAAAATCTCCGGGCAATATTAATTTCGACCGATCGATTTTAACTCGATCGATAGCATGGGATGGGCCTGAAGAGTGGGGCAATCATCGCCTCGTTTGCGCTGCTCCCAGAAATCTCAGCCTCTTTGCCCTGGGACGTCTACGGGACCGGACGGAAAATCAACTCTCGAAATAACAGTAATAGACTGGCCAGTCATTTATCAAAATCTTTAATTTAAATACGTCGGAATTCGGACCCCAGTCCCGGGGCAGGAGCCATCAAGGGACAATTATAGCGAGAACATAAGATAAGTCCCAACATTTTGTCAAGATAAGCAATAATGTCAAATTGTCGAAAATTGCCCAAATCGGAGTGCATGTAAAAATTTTGAGAATCCAGCGTGCGTGTGAAAAATTGTCGAGACCAAATCAAACTGTGATTTTAAATTACTTATGTGGAATTTTATTAATGGAAATGAAAGAATAAAATATTAATGTCGCACCATAAATAAACAATAATTAAATAACGAACTTATACCACTCGCTCGACTCGTCGGGACAACAGAAAACGTCCTTACCAAAGAGTTCCAACGTGACGACACCTCAGAAGCTTCAACTTTATCTCGACCGGCTTCACCCAACAACATCGAGATCATCGAGTTGGATTAATTCTCCTCTCATCAATTCAAATATAATCGTAAGTAAAACTCAAATAGTTTCTCTCACCCGGTAACGATCTCACTGACATAGGTTCCGGTCCTAGAAGGGAAAATCTCACTTTTCTAAATACGGGATCTAAAATAAATCTACACGTCGTTTCCCCGTGTATCGCGAATAAATAGATTGATTTCTCGGATTATCGACTGCCGGTTCTTTCTCTCGTTCGATAAAACCCTTCATTTATAATCTCGACCACCAATAAAATTGTGATCGTCTTTATCGATTATCGGCCCTCTCTTCACTACAGACGGCCTAGTTATAATCTACCTTACCGACATCCATTAAAACAGAACTGTCCTGCAGTTGGTCAAGTAATTTTCTCCTTTGCCGAGAGTAGATTCAAATCTCACTTACTAACGGTCGGTAAATCGGTAAATCAAGCAACAGCATCATCAACAGCAGATCCAATTCTTTATTCAATTTTTCCGTCGAGACTTTTACATCTTTTTCTATTTCAAATCATTTTTCCAGTCCATTCCGAGCGGTCGTTGACCTAGAAATCAAAACATTTATTTATTCGATTAATCATAATCCGGGAATTCAAACCCGCGACGTAACATCTGAAATCATTTCATTGAGATTTACCGTATCGATTTTACTACCCATGTCGAGAAAATCTTTCAGGGCATTATCAGCTTCAATAGGCTCGCAACCTAGAGGTATTTCGTTCGCATTGTCATTTTTATCATGTTCCACGTTTTCTGCCATTTGTTCTTCTATCAACTTTTTAACGTGGTTAAAGTTTTCTGTTATTTTGCTAAGCTCTTTGTGATATTGTAGAGCCTCGATAAGTTTTGATTCCATTAACACGAATGATTCCGCATAAGTTTCGCACCCATTTTTTAGTTCGTCCATATCTCTCCAGGGCTGGAAAAGCAATAGCAAAGTGTAGAAGTAGTTTTCTGGCTGAGTATTTACATCACTTTTATAATGGCTAATCAAGTACGCTCGCTGACGTTTTTTCAAAAATTTCCCATTGCTCAATTCATAAAACTCTACTTCCGATTTCTGTTTGGAAGTGACGATGTCGTACCATTTGGCGAAATCATATAAATTAGTTTCGTTCAATTCTGTCGGTCTCGTCGGATAAAAATCATCTACCAGATTCTGACAAAATATATCTTCTGAATCTTCATTCATGGCTTGAATCTCTTTATAGCTCTTCAACTTTTTATTCCGAAGAATATTAACGTCCACCCATCTAATAGTAGTTAATGGATCAGTGCCATATAGAGGAAGCCCTAAAAGAGTATCAGCGGCTTCAAGGGAACCGCACTCTCTATTACATAACATACGCATGCCAACATTCCAAAGTCGACTCATTAATGATTTTGTTGAATTTATCTGCTCGAAGATTTCCGTTACATTACTTTTTTCAGCTTTTGAAACATATTTCGTACAATACCAAGTTAACACTGAAGATGACTCACGATCAAATTGTATATCCATGTTACCTTCCCAAGCGGCAAGTATCGCTGGATTATAATCATTGATATTTTTTTCGATTTAAGATCTTGGGACATCATAGAGTCTGCTTTTCGACTTCAATTGCCTTCTACCAGCTACAGAAGTAGCAACATCTCTCATTATCAAAGTGTCAGTTATAGGACGAGGGAAACCAAAGCGGCAGGCTCGAACTGTACGATTCTTCACTTTTCTAGTGCGCATGCAATAATTATTGTGATTATGATCACATGTGTGATCATAATGTGTAATCACATGTTATTGTGATTATGATGTGTAGTAACACGCCTGTACAACGTTGGAGACACGTTTTTATCGGGTATTTTGCAAGTGATATATTTTGATATAAAATTTGCCACTTCTTCTGTTGACGATTGTCCAAGAATCAGAGCACCTTCTATCCATATCAACAAATGGAAATGCTGAGTACCTCTAGTTTGGTATTCTCTCCTCCAAAAGTAATACGTTACTTCACCAATAGGATTCGATTTTAAGCAAATGAAATCTAACATTCCCTTAAATTTATTGTCCATAAATCTTGATACGGAAACGGGATCAGCGGCTATTAACGCATTCCCTGACATCTTGTTCATCTCACGATTTACTTCGCGAAGATATTCGATTAAATCTGACCACAAGTACTCAGTAGGACTCAATGTAAGAAACCATGTGGCTGGGCCGTAATGTTGTATCATGCAATTCAAATCCATTCTAGGCTTACGCCAAAATTGTTCGGTGTTCCGCAGTCTTCCAAATATAGTATTTGGATTTCCTTCAAGTTGTCCCTTTGATAATTCGTCCAAATAACTACCAGCGGTGTACCGCCATTTTGGATTAGTAACATTCATCTTGTGAAATATGCTACTATTTATTTGACGGATATTGTTGTTGTTTAGTAGAAAAAATAAAAACTGATGATCAAGTCTGAATCGGGAATGCTTTGACATTAATTTAGCCTTATTGAATTCGAATTCAGTAAGCTTAACTACCCGATCTTGCCGCTGCCCATTGACACCATACGCATACAAAACGGGAAAACATTTCAAATCGAGAGCTTTATAATGGAATTCGATAGCTGAATCTTGTACTTTCAACGTCTGGTAGAGTTCGGTTGCTGTTCTATAATCTTTGTCGGAATACAACGCATGTATTGTAAATTGCTCATACCACTCGTCCGACTGTGACATTTGGGTCAGCATTGCAGGTTTTTCATTCATTCCATTATCAATATCTTCCTTTACACTACCGTCCATAAGTTTGGAAACACTCGCTCCGATGTCGAGCCTCACGAAAAGTTGCGTCCTTCTGTGAAAAATGATGATATTCCAATTTTTGAAACGGCGTTCTGAAAAGGACATATGAATCTTCATTTTCCTTTTTTGGAAAAATTTTTACGATTTTTTTTGAGCCCGGTACGCACTTTGAAAGTTGGTCGTTTTTTGGCTTTTTTTGGGGGGTTAAAATTTCAGCGCATGACTCGTAGGAAATTTTTTTCACATTTTTTTCTAGCGAAAACTCAAAGTGGACAGTGGAAGCTTCATTTTGCTTTTTTAAAAAGTTTCGTATGATTTTTTCTCGCATAACTGCTGAACTTTTTGCAAAAAATGACTATATTTATTAAATGTTGCCTAATTCTGAAACTATTGAGCTTTCGTGAAATCTCCAAGAGGGTAAAAAGATGCATACAATCATTGCCCATGCACCTAATTTTTTTCAAAATTAATGGAGGAAAAAAAAATTTCACGAGGCGACGAAACATTTTTCTATTTTCAAAAATCCTTTCTCTTACCTTTTCTACACGGTTTTTTCATCGAAAAAACCGCCCCTCACTCGGATCACAGCTTTAACAAGTCGTGGCATCCGTTCGATCAATTTATGGATGTCACTCTGCTCCAGGGTGGCCCAAGATTCTTTTAGTTTTTCCCACAAATCGCTCGACGATGTGGCACAAGTTTTTCGTATTTTTCGATCGAGCTCGTCCCACAGGAGCTCGATGGGATTTAAATCTGGCGATTGGGGTGGCCACACCATGTTGACGATTACGTTTTTCTCTTCTTTTTTATTTAACTATGCTTTTTTATTTTATTTTTATTATTATTGTTTTTATTATTTTTTATTTTTTATTTTTTATTATAACTATGCTTTGGATCGACGATCCAAAGCATAGTTCTCACCTCTGCCGAGACTACCTGAATAAAAAAGAAGAGAAAAACGTAATCGTCAACATGGTGTGGTCACTCCAATCGCCAGATTTACATCCCATCGAGCTCCTGTGGGACGAGCTCTATTTTTTGTATCATTCGCTTGAAATGTAAAGCGGTTTAGAAGAGAACCTTGATCGACTCGAGATTTTCACCGACCTTTCACGTGTCTTTTCTAAAAAGCTTCCTGGGACCAAGCGATTACGTTATCGCAAGTTCACCTCCTGTGAGCAATTCTAATAAAAATGTTCGGGCCGGACAAGTTCTCTGTGCGCATCCGCTCAACTGCTCAACATGCGATGGCAAACTTTAGTTTTTAAATTTTTGTATGACATTTTGTATTTAGGGGTTTCTTTTTTTTGTGCCATGTCTTTTTGGACGTTTTCCCTTTTTCTCGTTAATTGATTTTCAGCCATCAATGGAATACTTGTCCTTTTATGGATATCAAGAATTTTTAGTGCTGAGCGAAAATCGGGGGTCACGAACAAATGGACTTGTCCAGGCTTTTTTTCCCCGTGGAGGGGATTTTTGGCTAGGATATACTTTTTGTATATTAACCAAGTTTTGCCACACTATCTTCGACTTTGTGGGGATTCCACGTACCAATATGTAGAGCTCATGATCTTTATTAATGGGACATTCAGAAGGACAAATCTTTTTGAGTGTTTCTTCCATTGGCAACGGCAGGTGAAACGTTCTGCCTATGACTTTTTTATTCGCATGTATATGGGGCAGATTTTTGTTTCCCACGGTACCCATTTTCTGGATAATTTGAAACGCTTTAGCTCTCTGAATCAGCAGTTTTTCATATTCGTTCAACTCGGATAAAACTTCAGGCACTTCCCCCACACACATATTGTTTAATACACATGTCGGCGGTAGTTTTCCGGAACGGAACTTCTGTAGACAATAATGACAAATCCACTCTGCGTACGTTCCTTCATCTTCAACATGTTTCATTAAATCGATCCAGAATGGCGTAGTTATTTTACTTCTCAAATTTCCAATTTTGGTAACATCTCTTCGAAAACAAAGTTTTTCACATGATACGCAAACAAAACGAGGTGTATCGATGGAACGCTTCATTAATAATTTAAATGCGCCTACATGCGTACTCATAATAGACTCTTCATCCAAATTTATCAAATCTGTTCGGACTTCAAATTTGTTGGATGTTTGTTGCGCCCTCAGCGCGATATCATGTAATATATCTACTTTTGTCATGTCCAAAGCTTCGTCTATATCGTATAACTTTTGAAGCGATGATCGTGCTTTTTAAAATAATCTTTTTATCATTCGTACCCTTGGGAAATGTGGAGATAAAAGTTCAACCGCCAAAAGTTGTGATCGGCAAGTAACAGGTGTCATGTAGCACGTGCGACTGTGTCCCAATTTTTCACCGTAGTGTAAAACAGTGCATTTGTGAATTTTAAGAAAAACTTTGTGCACATTCCTCAACGAACAACCATTTATTTCTTGGAGGAATTCGTGATATGTGTTGATGACGTGATCATGAATTGGTTTACAGAAGGAAGAACAAGTCCACGATATCTCACCTTTTTTACCTTTGATAATGGGTAAAATATTGCTAGCTTGACCAGCCTTATTCATGACAATGGCTTGGAATTGTTTAGGTTTTTCATAAACGGTTTCAGCAAAGTAGGCTTCTGATGATGGCGTATGTTTCTTTACAAGGCCACATAAAATGGATATTTTATCTTCTATGGAAGCATCTATGCATTGGGATAGTTGTGTAAGTATAATTTCAACTTTTTCTTTCATCGATTCCAATGCTTTTCGTATCTCGAATAAATACTTTTCTCTTGTATAGAAGCACCATTTGATGATCCATTCAGATTTCATTCGACTTTTAATTGACTTCTGACCCATTGCGTTCCAAACATTATTAATATAGTATTCTTTTGAAAGTAATAGTTTCGTTTTGCTAATAGTTTTTCTTACTCGCCTGTACTTAGTACATATCTTCTTAGCAATACTTATTTTTTGTTCCGTCGATGTGATCTTTTTATGCCCTTTTGTTCGAGCATATCGGGCTCGCTTTTTACTGCGATTAATATCAATGTTAGAAATATATGCTGACCGCTGCAGGACTCGATTTTCTCCTATATTACTCATACATTTACTAAATTTCGACTCCTGGTACTTCTGACGTCTAACACTATTTACTCTATCTTTCTGAGCAGCCCATTTCAATCGCCGGATTTCCACAGAACTTTTTTCTACAATTTCAGGCACATCTACAATATTGCCATTGGATTCCTCATCAATCTTATTGATTTTCGATACGCTTCCTAGCTCATGATCTCTATCAGACAACACATCGAAGGCACTATATCCTTGAACTGCCGAATTTTTACAACGATTTTCGTTTGCGACTATCGTGAACTTTAATGAGTTTTCATTTCGAGAAGTTTGCCCAGTGGTTGACTGGGCAACCACTGTTGATAGTTTAGTTATTTTGCTATCGGTTTTTAATTGATCATCAACGATTTTTCTCTTGCGACATACCTTGATTCGTTCTTCTTCAGTACACTCCGTACTTTTACGCTTAATTATTTTTCTACATCTTATATTGGGTTTCCCAGTTGCAGATCTGAATTTTTGCACACATATTTCATGTGGTTGACATTCAAGCTTATCACTAGCTACATTACTTTTGAAATGCGGGTTGTTATTGTCTTCTAGTAATATGCCATTATCAACAATATTAGCTTCGAGATTGGTTCCAAAGTTTATTCTTGATTCTGACAAATGTTTATCAACTTTTTTTTCACCATAAGGTCCCGTTATTTTTTCTTGAAGTAGTCTTTTTGATTTGGACTCATTGTACTTCTTGCGTCTAGCTCTACTTACTCTATCTTTTTGAGCAGCCCATTTTAAACGGCGAATTTCTACGGAACTTTTTCCTGTCATTTTAGGCCCATCTACATTATTACCATTATATTCAAAATCAATTTCATGGATTCGTGATACGCTTTCTAGTACATGATCTCTTTCACAAAAAATATCGGAGGTACTATGTTCTTGAACTACCGAAGTACTTTCCTTGTTCGTAAAATGATTTGCATTGGCGACTATACTGAACTTCGATGACGCATCGTTTCGAGAAGTTTGCCCGGTAGTACTGTTGATTGGCACCGAGCCGCTGCCGCGTATTTTGATGATAACTGGAGATAATTTGGCCATTTTTCTTTCCTTATATATGGGATCATCGACCAATTTTACTTTACGACATACCACGAGTCGTTGGCTTATTAACGGTCTGACCGATGATGCAGTACATTCAAGTCCAGTACCTTGACATTCGATTGATTCTTTAAATTTTGTATTGGATTTCATGGTATCAGCTGTATATTTTTGTTCGCATATTTCATTGGTTAGATCAATGCACTTGGCAGAAGACCCACCATTTGAAATTGCTTCTGCAATATCGTGGTCCAAGGGTTCGTCAAATTTTCCATCTCGAGATGATCGTTCCATCATTAAAACACGATGTCTGTATGCTTTATTTTCAATCTGTTTGATTTCAATCAATGATAAATGCCGAATTGAATCAATGTTAGAAACTTGAGGAAATCGAGTGATCTGCAATGTTTGAAACATTCGGACCAAGTGTTCACGCAATAAGGATAAATCATATTGAATCGTTTCTGGTTTCTCTCGAAATAATAAAGAGACCGCAAATGCTATCGCCATCACACCACAATCAACGGAATTATTTTGTGGCTGGACTTTGATAAACCGCACTGTACTGTCAGGGATGCTATGAAATGGGTACAAATGTCTTAGGTAAATTTTCTGATCTCTGTGCAGTGAACCCATGTTCATGGAGTCATAAATATAAATATTTTCACTGTCATAGAAACTACAAACCCAATGCCCAAATGCTCCAGTATTTTTGCTGTCGTTACTGTACAAAATTTGAATATGTTTTTTGGCGCGATTTATAGCCGTAATGCGGCATGGTCTTGTTACGTCCTGGGATCTCCCGAGTGTCTGACTTGTTGCGTAATTCTGAAACATAAAAAGAAAACACAAAATTTACTAAAATCGTTCCATTCGAATATTTAAATTTTAACCGACAAAATTATTCGGAAAATAAACTAGAAATAAATCTGTTTAATCACAACATAATTATCATAATAAGGAAAAAATAATAAATTTATAACGAATTATCACTTTTAGGACACCCCGTAATATAACTTTTGGGCCCCCCTATATACATCTACGACGAGCGAACAGCTGATCAGCTGTTGAGCGTACGCGCGCCTCGACCTACCGCACGTGTAGTGCTCGCGCGCCACAACAAATGTCAAAGTCCCGAAAAGGATCAGATTTCAATTATTTTTCCGAATTTTTGGATAAAATATTTTTATTGCATAATCGTGTTGCTCATGTCAAGGGCTTCATTTTAAGTGGTCATACGTCCATGTTCGAACAATTTTTAATTAAACATTATTTTTTGTTAATTTTATATATTTTATTAACTCGCAAAATTACAATATTATAAGCTTCCCAACAACACATTTTTAATCCTCATGAAAACCCTTTCGTTTGAATACTTATTCCATTATTATCGAACCATTTTTATAATCAAAACTTAAACAATTCTTCTAATTTCATTAACTCATAATTTTGCATATTTGATAATTCTTTTTACATATTCCGGTTCTTTATGAAAAGCCCTTTGAAATGAATATTCACTCAACCCGTTCCGAACTATTTTGCAATAAATAAATACAGAATCATTTCTAAATTCATTAACTAACAATTATAAATCCACGTCATGCCAAGTACGCTCATTCAATTCGCCTCTAAAGGGCCTTCTATTTAAATCCTTACAAAAGTCTTTTATATTTGAATTATCGACAATAATCATTAATAATAAGGGTATAAATAGATATTTTCATATTTGTACATACATTTATTTTTATAAAACACTTATTCATATAAAATATACATCGTTGGGGAATTTAAACGCTTTTAGAACATAAATAAATTGTAATTAAATATATGTTACATAATTTTGAATACATTTATATTTTTCTACGTTATACGCCAATGGCGATTTTCCCGTTAAAAATAGAAAATAAACAGGACCACGCGTCAACAAGTGGTCCTCGAATTTCTCTGGAGAGACGCACTTCTCTCAAGTGCAAAATAACGCCGAGTCATGTCCGGCGAAGGAGTCTGCTTTTTCTCACAAAAATCATAAACTTAGAAACAAAGAAATATCCTTTATGCACGGTCAGCTGGGAAAAGTCACCCGAAACCTTTCCCGTCGTTGTCGCGACGACGGTACAGTCCGATAAGAAATACTAATCTTCAATTTAACAGATCTGCAAAATTCATAATTTATAAACGCATTTAACTTGTTTATTTATCCAGTCACATCCATTCTTTTGTTATAGTTAAACTCATTATTATTTTATCTTTCTTTTGAATCCCAGTGAGACCATATTTAACGAAATATTACGACTTAATAAATTTTCATAAATATAAATAAAATTATCCAATCGTCACGAAAAACTCTTTATTTATTTAAAATTTACCACCGAATCGAATAAAACTAAAAGTAATGACGAACAATGTTAATAAATATCTGAAATAGTTTAAATAAAATGTTAATAAATAAAATAAAACTCACCAAATAAATAACGACGAAATAAACCGCAATACCCACATGTGTCAAACCTTGTATCTGCAAAAAACCTGTAACAACAAATAGAAATAATATAAAAACTATAAATAATTAATATTAAAAATATAACTTACCAAAAAAACGAAGTGCGTCGATCCATCCTATCCTGTAAAAGAGAAAAACACATATTAATAAGATAATTCGATGTAAAATCAATGATTAATTAATAAATGATTAATTAATCATTGATAAAATAGAAAATTCATAGTTATACTTTATTATATTTCATTTATTAATAATAAGAAACAATTGTACAATTAATGATTAGTTAATTATATTAATTAATCAATAATTCTTAAACCAGAAAAGGGGAAATTGTATTATATAAGAAAATAGTATACACGGGGAAAAAAAGCTGGACAAGTCCATTTGTTGGTGACCCCCGTTTCCATTTGTTTTCACAGATAAATCTAACCCCCCCCCCCTAAAAAAAATTGGAAACGCCAACAAAATAAAGAATTATAAAAAAAACCCCGGAAAAAAGGAAAGGAATTCAACAACAAAAATTCTGATATCTATAAAAAAGGACAAGTATTCCCTGCCTGAAAATCATGTTGATGTCTGAAAATCAATTAACGAGAAAAGAGAAAATCTCCCAAAAAGACACGTCTCAAAAAAAAGGAACCCCTAAATACAAAATGGCGAATCGACAGAAAAACATCATACAAAAATACAAAACTAAAGTTTGCCATCGTATGCTGAGCGGATGCGCACAGAGTACTTGGCCGGCCCGAAATTTTGAATTAGAGTGCTCAGCTCAATTAATCTTGACATAACGTAATTGTTTGGTCTCAGAAATCTTTTTTTAAAAGACACGCGAAAACTTGGTGAAAATCTCGAGTCAATAAAGATTCTCTCCTAAAACGATTTATATTTCAAGCAAATAATACAAAAAAAATTGTTAGAAGTGTAATTTGTTCCGACGCATTACGGCTCATTCGATTTAATATTTAGCTGCACCTTATAATTAGTGATCAGGTGTTATTTTTCTACGTCTCCATACTTGTGTAAAATATTGCGCAAATGATTAATTAATGAATTGTATATCAAATTGAGAGAAAACTTTGAATTTGTACTCATTCGTTTGAATGTATAACGTTCAGTGACATTTGTGTAACGCTCATCATTTTTCTCATGAATACAACCGAGTTGTTCTTTCTATCTACCTATAAATAGCGGAAGCTAATAGAAAAAATTTCGGGCCGGCCAAGTACTCTGTGCGCATCCGCTCAGCATACGATGGCAAACTTTAGTTTTGTATTTTTGTATGATGTTTTTCTGTCGATTCGCCATTTTGTATTTAGGGGTTCCTTTTTTTTGAGACGTGTCTTTTTGGGAGATTTTCTCTTTTCTCGTTAATTGATTTTCAGACATCAACATGATTTTCAGGCAGGGAATACTTGTCCTTTTTTATAGATATCAGAATTTTTGTTGTTGAATTCCTTTCCTTTTTTCCGGGGTTTTTTTTATAATTCTTTATTTTGTTGGCGTTTCCAATTTTTTTTAGGGGGGGGTTAGATTTTTCTGTGAAAACAAATGGAAACGGGGGTCACCAACAAATGGACTTGTCCAGCTTTTTTTCCCCGTGGAGGGGATTTTTGGCTAGGATATCATTTCTTTTTTTCGGTTTTTTTTGGTAGTTATCTAATAGATCTTTGGAAATACTTGAAAGAAATTGAGAAAATTGTTCATTCCTCCCGAATGGGAAAAAACCGTTGAAAAAATAATTTGAAAAACGATATAAACGACCGAAAAAAGGATAAATTGAAATTTGATGACGGGGAATAAATTCTGCTTACGTTTTTTTTTTTCTCTCATTCAACAACGGTAACAATCAGCAAATTTTCGGTGAGACTCTTAGTCAATCCCTTAACGAATGCTCTCCAGACTCTTCGTCAATCCCTCAAAAGCGTCTCGAAAAGACTCCGAGTCGATCCCTTGAAGAACTTTCGTAGAAACCCCCAACAATCCTTTAAAAAATCCCGTTCAAACTCTTGACGGATCCCTTATAAAAGGCCCGGCGAAATTCTTGATTAATTCCATAAAAACTTCAATTTTGAAAATTCCTGTCAAGACTCTCGGTTGATTCCTGAGAAACATCACGATAAAACTCTGAGTCAGTCCCTTAAACGAACTTCCGTCAGGACCCCGGGTCGAGCCCTGAACAAGACATCGCGAACCATTGCGCCGGCGACCTAGATAGCGAAAACCATGGAAAATCATACCTAGACAACGAAAACCATGGAGCCGTTGACCTAGATATCGAAAACTATAGAGGAATATATCCAGACAACGAAAACCATGGCGCCGTCGACTTGGAGAGCGAAAACTATAGAGAAATATACCTAGACATCGAAAATCATGGAGAAACATACCTGGACAACGAAAACCTTGGAAAAATATACCTAGACAACGAAAACAATGGAGCCGTTGACCTAGATGGCGAAAACTATGGAGAAATATACCCAGACAACGAAAACCATGGCGCCGTCGACCTGGAGAGTGAAAACTATAGAGAAATATACCTAGACATCGAAAATCATGGAGAAATATACCTGGACACAGAAAACCTTGGAGAAATATACCTAGACAACGAAAACCATGGAGCCGTTGACCTAGATAGGGAAAACTATGGAGAAATATACCCAGACAACGAAAACCATGGCGCCGTCGACCTGGAGAGCGAAAACTATAGAGAAATATACCTAGACATCGAAAATCATGGAGAAATATACCTGGACAACGAAAACCTTGGAGAAATATACCTAGACAACGAAAACCATGGAGCCGTCGACCTGCAGAGCAAAAACCCTAGAGGAATGTACCCAGATAACAGAAACCATGAAGCCATCGACCTGGACGGCGAAAACCATAGAGAAACATACCTAGACATCGAAAACCATGGAGAAATATACCTAGACATCGAAAACCATGGAGCCATCGACCTGGAGACCGAAACCCATGGAGAAATATACTTGGATGACGAGAATCATGGAGCCGTTGACCTGGAGAGCGAAAATCATAGAGAAATATACCTAGACATCGAAAATCATGGAGAAATATATCTGGACAACGAAAATCATGGAGCCGTCGACCTAGACACCGAAAACCCTGGTGAAATGTACGCCGACAACGAAAACCTGGGAGCCATCGAGCTGGAGAGCGAAAACCATAGAAAAACTACCTAGTCATCGAAAACCATGGAGATTTTGCTGACAGTTCTGTTAGGAATAAAAAAATATATATTTTGTAAAAATTACGAAAAATTTCGAAATTTTTGAAGGTTAAAGTAGCAGTTATTTTTGTGGTGACAGAACAACGTTTTTGTGGTGACAGAACAACTCGTCTGCACCTTTTTTTTTTCGTTTCGCACATTCAAAATTTACCCACGACGAATCCATCAGAAAGATCTCAGCCGTGACCAATCAGGAATTTCGTTGCCAGGGATTGGCTAGCAAGGGCATCAAGAGGCCTTTGAATGTGTTGCTGGGCGCGCGTATATAGACACGTCAAAACCGTCAATGTAGCATAGTTCTGACAAATCTGACAGATAGGACTAAGCCCGTGCAAAGTTTTTTCTCAGCAGTGACTCTATCGATCGTAATGATTTTAGGCTCTATCGAAAGAGCATCGCGTAATTAGTCTCCATGTTAATTTGCAGGTCGATCGACCACTCCTGGACTTGACAGTTAGCTGAAATGTCATCGAAAATTTCGTCCTCTTTTGTCCCCACCACCGAAAATCGTTTTATTACGAGCAAGTATAGACTCGGCGAGCGCTCGGGACAGCAGACGACAGAGCTGACAAATGTACTTGTCCCGAGACTCTGCCGAGATTCTTGATAAGAAAGCGTTGCGTCAGCAGAAACTTCCCCTGGACAACGGGACGGCGTGTCAGTGATACACGCACACTTCTCTCCAGCGCATCCATGTGTGGCCTTCTATAAAAGTGGGGGACCGCACGAGGGGCATCAGTTCTCGAATCTCTCCCCAGACAGCCAATCGAACTCCGACCGAGAGCGAGTACGGATATTCCCGCAGCGCGTCTGAAAATCGACAATCTTTACCATCTTCATTTTATTCAAGTTTTGTCTTTCGAGTTAAAAGTTTAACTCTGATTCTTTTATTGTATCGTTCTTCAAGTAAAAAGTTTGTAAAAATACAAAAGTGTTAAAAGGTGATTAAAAAGTGTCTTAATCATTTATTTCAAAATAATCACCATTAAATCGTTCTCCGCGTATTTCGAAGTTAATCGCGATCCATTTCTTTCAATTAAATAGAATTCGTCATTAATTCGGAGAAGTTTTTACCGTGCATTTGAGGCATTCTTGCGAATTTCTGAAAAATCGTTTAATTAAAGAAATTTTATATCTGAACTAAACGGGTTCAAGATATTTTGTCGTTTACCCTAAATTCCGAGAAGTCTTACCGTGAATTTTATTCATTCTTGTGAGTTTTGGGAAATATTTCATCGTTCGTTAGAAATTCCAAGAAGTCTTTAGCGTGAATTTTATTCATTCTTGTGAATTTTCTAAAAAATCATTTAATTAAAGAAACTTAACATCGATTTCTTTCCATTTTTAATATTCAAGGAATTTAATCCAAATTCCGTTCAAGTTAACGCGTTTAAATCTCGCGTAAATAATAAATCAAGTTCATCGGATTTTAATAAACAGTTTAACTTCTTTATTTCGACTCTATTAATTCGAGTTGCTCAGTCAATATTTCTCTCCGATATTTTTTTTCCTTCCTCCGGATTTTACCCTTCTCCATTACCAACCACCTGAAGACTTTAATCCTTTTATTGCCCCTAATTGCCCCCGTTCCTTTTTTTTTTACGATCCTTCTTGACCGCCCGTGCTGTTTCTCTAGCACGTTGGCCAGACTCCTTTCTTTTTCCAAGCCCCTTTTTGTGCGTGCTGATTCTCAAGCACCTCGAATATTTTCACATTTTCCATTTTCCCATCTCGTTTGCGTTTGATCGTGCTGATTCTCAAGCACGTCGATTCCCATCCACCGAGTCTTTCCTTCCTTATCGTCCGTGCTGATTCTCAAGCACGTCGATTCCCATCCACCGAGTTTTTCCTTCCTTATCGTCCGTGCTGATTCTCAAGCACGTCGATTTCAAATTACGTAATATTTCCTTCCTCACCGACCGTGCTGATTCTCAAGCACGTCTACTCTTCCCTTTTATCCTCTATTTCCCTTTTTCCCAAAATTTCTCCGTGCTGATTCTCAAGCACGTTAAATTAAACCCATCTTCCCGTTATCGGTTCCTTAGATTGATTTACCGTGCTGTTATTTGAGCACGTTTATTTGAATCCTTCACTAACTTTGAAATTGAGCAATTCTAATTAATAATTCTTATCATTTTTCCACATCATGAAGGTCATGTACAATGCCTAGGCGTCGCGCAGGTGCTAAATTTCAAATCCGCCGAGCTATCGCGCAACAACTCAACAAACCGGGACAGAAAAGAGGCGACAACAAGCCCATACTAAAAACTTTTCTAAAAAATTATCTCTCCGATAAACCGGGTGCTATCCAAGCAATCGTCGAGCGAGCGTCCACCGTCCCAAAGGTCCGAATTGTTTCGAACGTCGTAATCAAGGAAACAATCTATATCGTGGACCCCAAAACATCTTTCCCTCTCGCTCGTCTTGTCGGTACAACTAATAGCGTTCTTATCGAGGAGCTCCAACGCGAAGATCTTTCCGAAGCGTCAACCTTGTCTCGACCCTCTACACCAGACGCCATCGAGATCATCGAACTCGATTAATCATCCAGTTCATCAATTAGAACAACAGTAAGTAAAACATTTATTTTATTTGGTCCCAGTGAACAATCTCATCAACATAGGTTCCGGTCCTAGGGGGGAAAATCTCACCCTTCTAAACGCGGAATCTAAAATAAATCTACACGTCGTTTCCCCGTGTACCGCGAGTAAATAAATAGATTTCTTTCGTTATCGACTATCGGTTTCATTCTTTCGCTCAATAAAATCAATTCAGTAAATTCTCGTCTCCCAGAAAAATCGTGCTCTCTAATTTCAACTATCGAACTATTTTTCTTTTTGCAATCAAACACACTACGACTATCTCATCAATTCTCGTTAAAACAAAAACGGTCCAGTAGTCGGTTGGGCGATAAATAAAATAACTTCATCAACGAGAGTACATTTTAATTTTTCTTTATTTTTCATCGTACAATTTGAAATCGATTTATTTCGTGAATCCATTTCCGAGCGGTCGACAACCTAGAAATCAAACATTTGTTTATTCTTTCAATAATAATCCGGGCATTCAACCCTGCGACGTAACAGGTTTATATATATTTTTCTGGTGGCAGCGGTGGGATAGCGTTGTGAGTTTTGTTACTGGTGACCGAAATTTTACTCTCAAAAATCCTCGTCAATTTCAATCTCACTTTTTCTCTTTTATTATATACGAGGTCCCTTAAGTCAATTCTTATTCGATTAATAAAATTTTTCCCGTCAAATTTCAATAAATCCAGTAAATTCGACTTTTCAAATTAAAAATTTTTTCCGATCACTATGGAAGATTTAACGTCAGAAGAATTGCGCATTTTGCGTCAACAATTAGAATTAAAAGATAGAGAACTGGCCGAAAAAGAATTGCGGCTGAAACATAAAGAACACATACTCGACGAAGAGAAAAAGAATGTCGAGAAGCAAATGGACGCCATGCAAGCGTCTATCGACCAATCAGACCTCGAGAAAGAGGAGCCCAAACAAGGCGATCGTTTAAAGCATTTGCTGGACATCATCAATGAACAGCAAACGGTAAATAAATCAATGCAGGCCAACCTTGAGAAAGTAATGGGCGAGATACAAAACTTCAAAAACGAAAGGCCTAGTTCGCGAGCCGCGATGTTTACCGTTGATAATTGGGGCGAAACAAGTGGTTACGATCCCCACCATAACAGTACCCCTCGTAACACAAATAACAGACAGCAGGTTAGAAATCCAAGCGGCCAAAATTCGAATACTCAAAATCGCGATCGTTCTCGAGAAAATCCTCCGGTAAGTCTACCGAGCATCAAATATAAGGACGCCCTAGAAGCGGTCCCAACATTCACAGGATACAATATCCCCGTTCTCCGATTCATACGCGCTTGCCAAAAGGTGCGAAACCTTTTCGATTCTAACCACGAACAAAATCTCCTTCCTTTGCTCAAAAATAAATTGAGAGGAAACGCCCAGACTGCCCTCGAAGATGACAATTCGAATTCAATTAAAGAATTCATCGATCAACTGAAATTATTATTTGGATCTTCGAAGTCCGTTAACGAATATCGAGGAGAATTAGGATCGATAATAAAAAACCCAACCGAAAACGCGATTCAGTATATTAGTCGCGTAAAGGATCTCCATTTCGCGATCATCGAGATGGACGAAGAAATATGGGGAGAACTAACAAAGGAGCATCGTGCTCAGTGCGAGTATGACGCGATGGATAGTTTTGTCAAGGGTTTGCCACCCGATTTTAGAATCCGAATCCGTCCACGTCCATTTAACAACTTAGACGAACTTTTCGCACAAGCAATTGGCGTAGAGAAAGAAATCGCGACAGATCAAAGATTTTCCAAATTCTCGGGTCCTCCTCTTCCTCCGCGTAACATCAGAGTCGCATTCGCGTCCCAAACGTCCTGCGATCATTGCAATAAACCGGGACATGACTCGGAAAATTGCTGGACGGCTTTTCCAGAAAAAAGACCAAACCGAAACGAATATCGCGGCCAAAATAATTACAATCGACCCGGTGGAAACTTTAATCGGAACAATAACAATTTTAATCGCAATTATAATGATTTCAATCGTGATAACAACAGACCAAGACCCCATTGTACGTATTGCGATAAACTAGGACACATTGAAGAAAGGTGCTACCAAAAACGAGACGATCAGTCAAAAAACGCGAACACCCGCCCAACGGAACAGGGCCCGTCGGGGGAACAGAGGTCGCGCCCTGTCCAATCGAAAGAATCGCGCCCATCCGCGTCGTCAACCTCCGCTTAAACAACATCGAACGTTCACCTTCCGTGATTATCGATTGCCCAGAGTTGAACGGGCCGAACGAATTTTTAATCGACTCTGGTGCGGAGGTAAATCTAGCTAAATATTGTATCGTACGCGATCCCTCGTCAATAATCACCGAGGGAAAAATCCATCTTAACGGTATCGCTGGGAAACCAATTGAAACGTTCGGTTTCATAAACGCCGAATTGAGCGGCATGCCAACGACTTTCGACATCGTAGGGAACGATTTCCCAATCCCGCAAAACGCTCTCATTGGTACCGAATTTCTCGCTCGTAACGAAGCTTCAATCGATTGGTCAAAACGTTTTTTTAGTTGGGGCGGAAGAACTTTTCCGTTCGTTGATTGTAATAACATCCTCCTAGCCAAAAGATCAACAACAATCGCGTTTGCTAGAGTAGAAAATCCGGAAGTAAAGATAGGATATATTCCCCGTCTTGATCTCGGAGCTGGTATTTATTGTGGTCAAGTCATAGCGGTTACAGAAAATGGCATAACAAAATTGGTTGTTCATAATACAACTTTCGAAGACATCTCATTAAAAATTCCAAACGTAAAAATAGAAGAATTCGAAAGAATCGAGGATACTTATCTCATTAATGCCGAAGATCTTTGCCACGATTTTCCGGAGGGGATCGAACATAAAACCGAAGTAGAATATACGTGCGAAAATTTATGCAATGGAAACGAAAAACCAGGTTACTCACACCGGAAAATATTACAAATTCAAAAATCAAATCGCGTTTCAGAAGTTAAAAAATTATTACGCCTCAAACATCTCAAGAAAAGGAGAGTATAGACTCCCTCATCGAAGATAACGCCGATCTTTTTCAATTACCAGACGAACCCTTAGATTTTGTTCCCGATTTTTACCACCAAATAACAACACCCCCCGGGGAAAAAAGCTTGGACAAGTACATTTGTTGGTGACCTCCGTTTCCTTTGCAGTTCCCTGAAAAATCTACAGAAAAGTGAGAACCCCTCCCTATGCCAAAAAAATTGGATGCACTCTCAGAAAAACGATAAAAAATATCTCGCCTACATAACCTTGACCACTCTCGACTGAAAAATGAAGACCCTTCAAAGAATACAATGAAGAATAACTCCAAAAAAATTTTCCTGAAAATTCAAAAAACCCTACATGAACACAAAAACTGGTCATACAATAATTGTGTAAAAATTGATCATTTACGTTCAGCACTAAAATTTTTTATATCGATAAGAGGACAAGTTTTCCCTTGAGGTCTTGGAATCAACTAACCAATCCGTTTCATTAATAATAACCATTATTAATACATAATCATTTGTTGTTGAATTATTACTAACTTAGAAAACGAAAATAGTCAATGTTTCATTTACGTACAGGATTAAAATTTACAATATCAATAATGGGACAAGTGTTTCATACTAACTTACGGAACGAAAATAGTCAACGTTTCATTTACGTACAGGATTAAAATTTACAATATCAATACTGGGACAAGTGTTTCATCCTAACTTACTGAACGAAAACACTCAACGTTTCATTTACGTACAGGATTAAAATTTACAATATCAATACTCGGACAAGTGTTTCATACTGGGACAAGTGTTTCATCCTAACTTACCGAACGAAAACACTCAACGTTTCATTGACGTACAGGATTAAAATTGACAATATCAATACTCGGACAAGTGTTTCATTACTAACTTACGAAATGAAAATAGTCAACATTTCATTTACGTACAGAATTAAAATTTGCAATACCATAGTGATCCATACGCTCAATGGCTGATGCCTCACCTGTACACGGGATCATTAAAAATCTTTTTGGTGTTTATACATTGTACAACAGGTTTTAACGCGAGGCCCCCAATACTGCTTGATGGGTAACGATTTGTTAAACAGTCACCACCGTACGTTGAGCGTATGCGCACAGAGTACTTGTCCGGCCCATAACTTTTTATGCAAATTCCTCATTCCAGAAAAAATCACGGATCACTTGCACAACCTAGAGTTTTTTTTCCATTTCCTGGGTCTATTTTCCATTTTCATCTTCCAGAATCTAGGAAAATGCAGCTAAAAAAAATTTGTTTCGGAGGAGTGACCCCAAGAAAGTTCGTCACCGGAACGTTTACCCCTCGGCAACGTTTTTGCGATATATCAGAGCGTAGTGAATATATGATTTTTGCTGCGATGCTTGAATGAATTATCTATTTCTGCGACAGAGTAAAAAATGATGTACTTTGAGACGCGGCAGCGTCTTAACGCCAAGTATTAAAAAGAAAAGTTTGATTCGACAAGGCAAATTGCCGCGTGTCTATATACTCGAGATTGAGTCTTTTTTCCTTACGTTCAAACTTAAACTATATACTTAAACTATTATATATAACACTATATATTGATCCTTCGAACCAGAAAGTGAACTTTCTCAGAGATGAATTTATTGCCTACAACCGCTATTGAGGCCAAAGTTGTTATGTCCACAACGGGGTAAAGCCGTTTCACCATTTGTATCGTGAAATAAACGTTCCGAAGAAGAACAGCGGAATAATATTTTTAACAAATTTTGACGGTATGAACCTTCAGCAGTGAATATGACTTGTCATCTACCTTCGTCTATAATTCTTACAATTACTGTATTTATTGTCCTTTGTGGCTGTGCAAAACTAGTCGATCCACACCGAATTCAGAAAATGCCATAATTCAATTCTGTAAAGCGTGATGAGTGGATTTAGATTCTCCCAAGCGTCATAAGAAAACTTGGTTTTTCCAAAGGTTCATAAGTGAACTTAGATCCAATTACTAGCAATGAATATCTTGGTTCGTGAATAAGTATAGCAAATTGATGAACCAATAGAACCAGACCTTTTTTCTAGACATGACTAAAAAGTTGAGCAGCAAGCTGCAGAAACCTGTTTATTCCCATCATTAAAAATAAATTTTTGCTGTCATGCTCATTCATAATTAAACTTTTATTAGAAAAGTAAACGTATTAATAACTGTAAAGAATTGTAATGAAGAGTAATACTGATCTCATATTAATAAGAAGGTGAGGATCATTCCAATTGTTAACAAGTTATCGTGCACTTGTCAACAGGACTACAGACAAACAACAGTTTTATAATTTGATTTTTTCTGGAATGAGGAATTTGCATAAAAAGTTATGGGCCGGACAAGTACTCTGTGCGCATACGCTCAACGTACGGTGGTGACTGTTTAACAAATCGTTACCCATCAAGCAGTATTGGGGGCCTCGCGTTAAAACCTGTTGTACAATGTATAAACACCAAAAAGATTTTTAATGATCCCGTGTACAGGTGAGGCATCAGCCATTGAGCGTATGGATCACTATGGTATTGCAAATTTTAATTCTGTACGTAAATGAAATGTTGACTATTTTCATTTCGTAAGTTAGTAATGAAACACTTGTCCGAGTATTGATATTGTCAATTTTAATCCTGTACGTCAATGAAACGTTGAGTGTTTTCGTTCGGTAAGTTAGGATGAAACACTTGTCCCAGTATGAAACACTTGTCCGAGTATTGATATTGTAAATTTTAATCCTGTACGTAAATGAAACGTTGAGTGTTTTCGTTCAGTAAGTTAGGATGAAACACTTGTCCCAGTATTGATATTGTAAATTTTAATCCTGTACGTAAATGAAACGTTGACTATTTTCGTTCCGTAAGTTAGTATGAAACACTTGTCCCATTATTGATATTGTAAATTTTAATCCTGTACGTAAATGAAACATTGACTATTTTCGTTTTCTAAGTTAGTAATAATTCAACAACAAATGATTATGTATTAATAATGGTTATTATTAATGAAACGGATTGGTTAGTTGATTCCAAGACCTCAAGGGAAAACTTGTCCTCTTATCGATATAAAAAATTTTAGTGCTGAACGTAAATGATCAATTTTTACACAATTATTGTATGACCAGTTTTTGTGTTCATGTAGGGTTTTTTGAATTTTCAGGAAAATTTTTTTGGAGTTATTCTTCATTGTATTCTTTGAAGGGTCTTCATTTTTCAGTCGAGAGTGGTCAAGGTTATGTAGGCGAGATATTTTTTATCGTTTTTCTGAGAGTGCATCCAATTTTTTTGGCATAGGGAGGGGTTCTCACTTTTCTGTAGATTTTTCAGGGAACTGCAAAGGAAACGGAGGTCACCAACAAATGTACTTGTCCAAGCTTTTTTCCCCGGGGGGGATTTTTGGCTAGGATATCACTTCTTTTTTCCGATTGAAAGTCTCAATTTTTTCATTCGGAAGTGGTCGAGGTTTTCCAGGCGAGATATTTTTTATCGTTTTTCCGGGAGGGCATCAACTGTTTTTGGTAGAGGGAGGGGTTTTTACTTTACTGTAGATTTTTCTGAGACATGCAATGGAAGCGGAGGTTACCAACAAATGGACTTGTCCAGGCTTTTTTCCCCGTGGGGGGATTTTTGGCTAGGATTTTTCATATTTTAGTAACAAACTGAGAATCGCTCAAATTTTGAAATTTTCTCCATATTTTTACAGTGAATTCGAAATAAAATAAATTTTGGAAAGTTCCAACGAAATTTCGTTATATTTTTTCTTTTTCACAGTGAAACAAAAAACCGTCAACTGATCGCCGTCGCCCAGTTCGTTATTTCGGTTTTTGATGGTTTCGCATTTGGATTCATCGGAATTGAATTGCTGGTGGGAATTTCTATATTCTTCGTTGAATACCCTAGCGGATTTTCTGACTTTCGGAAAGTCGCAACGGGACAAAAAGCAACGTTCAAATGAAGGTCGCTAGTGACTTTCGGCAAAACTTCATTGAAAGTCGTTGACGACTCTCAAATGAAAGTCGTCAGCGACTTTGGATGCACGCCCATTGAAAGTCGTTGACGACTCTCAAATGAAAGTCGTCAGCGACTCCGAGCGTGAGTTTATTAAAGTCGTTGACGACTTTCAAATGAAAGTCGTCAGCGACTCTGGATGCATGCCCATTGAAAGTCGTTGACGACTTTTAAATGAAAGTCGTCAGCGACTCTGGATGCATGACCATTGAAAGTCGTTGACGACTCTCAAATGAAAGTCGTCAGCGACTCTGGATGCATGCCCATTGAAAGTCGTTGACGACTCTCAAATGAAAGTCGTCAGCGACTCTAGATGCATGCCCATTGAAAGTCGTTGACGACTCTCAAATGAAAGTCGTCAGCGACTCTAGGCGTGAATCGTCGATTGTTTCTGCTTGCAGGCTGCGGTCGTTCCTCGGGGCTGAAATTTAAAATCGTGGAGAATGAACAATAAAAGGATAAACACACGGGAGCAGGAGTTTTGGTTTGTGGGTATGGCGTCCCTGGAGCCAACAAAAAAATTATTGATTTTATTCCTTTGCTCCTGCTGGGACGTTTCGGTGGTGGGATTGAAAATTGTCAATTCGATTTAATAAAATTTGTACAAAATGCATAAACTTATTTCTGAACAAAAAAAAGCCGATCGATAAAAAAAATTATGCTCATACATAGTTCACATTTCTCCCTTTAACGTACATTCCAGGGAAACGACAACGTTTTCGTGAAGTGCACCGTTAGAAATGTTTCAATCAATCGACATGTTTGTTCAATCCCGTCGATTGTGGATATTTTGCAAAAGCATTAAGAACCTTGGAAGTGTCTCGAAAAAGACCAGTTTTCGAGGGTTGCGCGGAAGGCCATTTATCATTGTTATGTTCTTATTCGATTGCCTCCAAGGTCTCAAAACCGTTTATATCATTACATGACTTTATCAATTGATTACATTACGTACACGTCGTTTCGGTGTAATGCACTAAGCGGGAGTATTGAAATTTTAATTTACTATGAACCTTATGAATTATTCATTTTCGCAAAATTACTTATGGAAAATGATGAGATACTTTTTCCCCCTTTCGTTGCCCCCGTATATAAAATGTTTCATTTTTTGACGCAATAATGATAATTAATATATAATAATGGTTCGCCGTTGAAATTTCCGTCGATGTTCGTCCGTTTCCTGGGCACGTTATACCGATATGTTCCGAAGCTGTTGAGAGAATCCAGAATCGAGCTTTTGATCCTTTTTCGCGATGGGCTTCCTGCCTCATTGCCTCGTACCAGTAATTTCTCCAACTATATTTAAAAAAAATGTATTACTGTTTAGATCGCTCAACAAAATTTTTTCGAAACTTTATTCCCATTATTTATTACTCTTAAACGAATATTTGATATTTCAAATCCCCGTGTTAATCGACCTATAAATTTAGCGACACATTGCAATCACGTATAAATTGTCTAATCTATCGTCCAGAAGTTTTCCATCGATATTCGTAAGTTACGTGTAAGGCGTGCAGCCTTACCGGTATTTTTCTAAGGTATTGAGAGGAAAATCGATCACGGCGTTTTAAATTTCAATAACGCCTATTTCCTTCCTTCCATTTTGCAATTTCTTTACGTCTCGTCGAACCGTTCACCGTTTCAAGTTTTTGTTATAAGATCTTCATTTCTTCAAACGTTTTTACTTTTATTAATTACGCACAATGGTCAAGCTTTCAGACTCACCTGTTTTTTTTTTTTTTTTTTTTTCTAATCCACATTTCCGTTAGTCCACCTGTTTTCCTCCGTTATAATTTCGTTGTCGGTCGGTGCTCCACTGACTTCATGCTTCTGCGGCTGACTTTCGATCCTTTCCCGCGACGGGCTTCCCGGCTTTTTGCCTCGTACCGGTAATTTCTCCGAGTATACGAAAAAAAAAAACAATATTACTGCTGATTACTTTGCTCAACATTATTTTTTCAAAACTTCATTCCCATTTTTTATTACTTTAAAACGCAAAATCAAGTAATTAATATTTTTCCGTTTTAATAGAATATATAATTTTGGTACTGATTGCAATCGTAAATAAGCCGGTTTCATCGATCGAAGTTGAGGTTTATATCGATATTCGTGAGGTACCTGTTCACGTCTTACCGGTATTTTTCTAAGGTATTGAGAGAAAAATTGATTGCTTGCGTTCAAAATGTGAATAACGGCTATTTCATTACTTTTCTGCCGTAAATTCGCAACAACTCGTCGAGCCGTTCACCATTCAAAGTATTTGCTGTTAAGTATTTAATTCTTTAATATTTCCGAAACGGATAATACTTTTCTAAACCAATTTAAGAAAACAAGAAATTACGTCTTTTCTCTTTTTCAACCAAGCAGAGGCTTATTTCGAAATTGAATCGTGATTTATTTCCCAACACTTGTAAAAAAAACTGACATAAATGCTCGCATCCTTACGGAAAAATTTCTTAAAATGTTTTTCCGAGCATTAATCGCGCTTAATGGTCAAGCTCCTAGACTTACCGGTTTTTTAACTGTCATATCACGGTTCATCCACGCTTTTTCCGCCGTAAAAAGTGTATCGTCCGTTCATGCTTCGCTGCTTTCATCCTTCGGTGGCTGATTTTTCATCGTTTTCCGCAGCGGGCTTCCCGCTCCATTGCCCGGTACCGGTAATTTCTCCAATTACATGAAAATATAAAAATGTTACTCTTGATTACATCGCTCGAAAAAATGTTTTTCAAATTCTATTTACATTATTTATTATTTAATAAAAATCAAAGTTTTCAATATTTTCCAGTGTTAGTCGAATAAAAAATTTCGCGATTCATTGCAGTCGTGAGTAAGCGGTTCAATTGATCTTCGTTAATATTTCTATCGATCATCGTGTTATTTGCTCACGTCTCACCGGTACAACAGATTACGGAGTTTTTAATTTAAACAAAAACTATTTCTTTCGTTTTCCGTTGCAACTTCGTAACGCCTCCTCGAACTTTTCATCGTTTCAAGTATTTCTTATAAAGTCTTTGATTCTTAAAACGTTTTTACTTTTATTAATTACGCACAATTAATGGTCAAGCTCTCAGACTCACCTTTTTTTTTAATCACATTTCCGTTAGTCCACCTGTTTTCCTCCGTTATAATTTCTTCGTCGGTCGGTGCTCCACTGACTTCATACTTCTGCGGCTGACTTCCGATCCGTTCCCGCGACGGGCTTCCCGCCTTATTGCCTCGTACCGGTAATTTCTCCGAGTATACGGAAAAAAAAAAATTACCGCTGATTACATTGCTCAACATTATTGTTTCGAAACTTTATTCCCATTCATTATTACTTTAAAAAGCGAATTGAATTAATTAATATTTTTCCGTTTCAATAGAATATACAATTTTGGTACTGATTGCAATCGTGAATAAGCCGGTTTCATCGATCGAAGTTGACGTTTATATCGATATTCGTGAGGTACCTGTTCCGTCTTACCGGTATTTTTCTAAGGTATTGAGACAAAAATTGATTGCTTGCGTTCAAAATATCACTAACGGCTATTTCATTACTTTTCTGTCGTAAATTCGCAACAACTCGTCGAGCCGTTCACCATTCAAAGTATTTGCTGTTAAGTATTTGATTGTTGAATATTTCCGAAACGGATAATACTTTTCTGAACCAATTTAGGAAAACAAGAAATTACGTCATTTCTCTTTTTCAACCAAGTAGGGCTTATTTCGAAATCGTATCGTGATTTATTTCCCAACACTTGTAAAAAAAACAGACATAAATGCTCGCATCCTTACGGAAAAATTTCTTGAAATGTTTTTGCGAGCATTAATCGCGCTTAATGGTCAAGCTCCTCGACTTACCGGTTTTTCAACTGTCACATCACGGTTCATCCACGCTTTTTCCTCCATAAAAAGTGCATCGTCCGTCCGTGTTTCGCTGCTTTCATCCTTCGGTGGCTGATTTTTCATCGTTTTCCGCATTGGGCTTCCCGCTCCATTGCCCGGTACCGGTAATTTCTCCAATTACATGAAAATATAAAAATGTTACTCCTGATTACATCGCTCTTAAAAATGTTTTCCAAATTCTATTTACGTTATTCATTATTTAATGAAAATCAAAGTTTTCAATGTTTTCCCGTGTTAGTCGAATAAAAAATTTCGCGATTCATTCCAGTCGTGAGTCAGCGGTTTAATTTATCTTCGTTAATATTTCTATCGATCATCGTATTATTTGCTCACGTCTCACCGGTACAACAGATTACGGAGTTTTTAATTTAAACAAAAACTATTTCTTTCGTTTTCCGTTGCAACTTCGTAACGCCTTGTCGAACTTTTCATCGTTTCAAGTATTTCTTAAAAAGTCTTTGATTCTTAAAACGTTTTTGCTTTTATTAATTACGCACAATTAATGGTCAAGCTTTCAGACTCACCTGTTTTTTTTTTTTTTTTTTAATCACATTTCCGTTAGTCCACCTGTTTTCCTCCGTTATAATTTCTTCGTCGGTCGGTGCTCCACTGACTTCATCCTCCTGCGGCTGACTTTTGATCCTTTCCCGCGGCGGGCTTTGTGCCTTATTGCTCCGTACCGGTAATTTCTCCAACTATATTCAAATAGAAAAATTACTGCTGATTACATTGCTCAACATTATTTTTTCGAAACTTTATTCCCATTATTTATTATTCTTAAACGAATATTCAACTTTTCAATATTTCCCCGTGTTAATCGAATTATAAGTTCACCGACACATCGCAATCATATATAAATGGTCTAATCTATTGTCTTGAATTTTTTCATCGATATTCGTAAGTTACGTCTGCACCGGTATTTACCGGTATTTTTCTAAGGTATTGAGATAAAAATTGTGGCGTCTAAAATGTCAATAACGCCTATTTCCTTCCTTTTCTTTGCAATATCGTAACGACTCGTCCAACCGTTCACCGTTTCAAGCATTTTTTTTTACGAAGTCTTTCATCGTTTAAACAAACGTTTTTTCGTGTATTAATTACGCAAAATATTCAAGCTTTCAAACTTACCCGTTTTTTTTTCCATACACATTTCCGTCATCCACGTGTTTTCCTCCGTTAAAATTTTATCGTCCATCGGTGCTCCACTGGCTTCATCCTTCGGCGGCTGAATTTTGAACCTTTTCCGCGGCAGGCTTTCTGCCTTATTGCTCCGTACCGGTAATTTCTCCAACTATATGAAAATATAATTATCACTGCTGATTAGATTGCTCAACATTATTTTTTCGAAACTTTATTCTCATGACTTATTGTTATTGAACGAAAATTCAACTTTTCAATGTTTCCCCGTGTCTTTTTTCATAACCGATGTAGAAGAACGAAAAATTAACTCTTTTCTCTTTTCTAACCAAAAGCTGTTGCAATTGAATCGTTATTTCAGTTGCGAAAGTTTTGTCAAAACTTTTATGAAAGCTTATCGTTACGAAATATGTTTTTTTTAACGTTTTTCCTATCATTCATCGCGCAAAATGGTCAAGCTTTCAGACTCGCCCGTTTTTCTATAACCATATCACCGTTAAACCACGTTTTTTCTCTGTAAAAACTGCACCGTCCGTCCATGTTTCACTGGCTTCATCCTTCGGCGGCTGACTTTCGATCCTTTCCCGTGACGGGCTTCCCGCCTTATTGCCTCGTACCGGTATTTTCTCCAAGTATACGAAAAGAGAAAAAAACAAAATTACTACTCATTACATTGCTCAACATAATTTTTCCGAAACTTTAATCCTATTCTTTGTGACTTTTAAACGAAAATTCAATTAATCAATATTTTCTCGTTTTAATCAAATATAAAATTTAGCTACTGATTGCAATCATAAATAAGCCGGTTTGATCCATCGGCATTGAGACTTATATCTATATTCGTGAGGTATCTGTTCACGTCTTACCGGTATTTTTCAAAGGTATTGAGTGAAAAGAAAATTGTGGCGTTTAAAATGTCATTAAAAACTATTTCCTTCCTTTTCTGTTGCAATTTCGTGACAACTCGTCCAGCCGTTCACCATTTCAAGTATTTGTTGTAAAGTGTTTAATTCTTCAATCTTTCCGAAACAATAATATTTTTCTCGACCTATGTCCTAACATCCAAACGTTAACTCTTTTCTGTTTTTCAACCAAGGGCTTCTGCAATTAAATCTTTATTTCTTTTTCAACACTTGTAAAAAAAAACTATCATCAATGCTCGCAACGTAACGACTCAATTTGTTTTAACATTTTTTCTGTCACTAATTGCGCTTAATGATCAAGCTCCCAGACTCACCGGTTTTTTTACAGTCATATCGCGGTTCATCCACGCTTTTTCCTCCGTAAGAAGTGCATCGTCCGTCCGTGCTTCGCTGCTTTCATCCTTCGGTGGCTGATTTTTCATCTTTTTCCGCAGCGGGCTTCCTGCTTCTTTGACCGGTACTAGTAATTTCTCCGATTACATGAAAATATAAGAATATTTCTCCTGATTACATCGCTCGAAAGAATGTTTTCCAAACTGTATTCACATTATTTATCATTAAACGAAAATTGAAGTTTTCAATGTTTCCCCGTGTTAATTTAATAGAAAATTTCGCGATCGATTGCAGTCATGAGTAAGCGGTTCAATTGATCGTCGTTGAGATTTCTATCGGTACTCGTAAGTACGATAATTAATAAAATTACATACGACATAATATCCAAGGGCTATCCATCTTTAATACCGATCAATCTTATGTATAAAACGACACTTACTCTTTTCACCACGCGTGACTGCGTTCCTGCGTCCGCAAATGAAGATGCTTCGACGCTATAGTTCCTCAAGAACATCCATCCTCGAGCCGTTCAACATTTTGTCCTTTCTCCGGAATTTTAAGTCGCGGGAATAAATGATATCCGTTTTATTACGGCGGTTTTAAACGTGTCCTCGTAAAAGTAACAAGGATTAACCGATTTACACTTACCGGTATTTGAAAACTCATTAGTTTTCGCTATTCCGCGAGGTTTCATGAGTTGGAATATTGGGCACAAGTTACAGCGAGCCGCAGAATGAATTTCCATCACCATCGATATTTCTTTATCCCGAGGGATCAAGTCAAGTAAGTTACAGCGAGCCGCAGAATGAATTTCCATCACCATCGATATTTCTTTATCCCGAGGGATGAAGTCAAGTCTTATTGGTATCTGGGTGGAAAAAAAATTGCATATAAATACAAAGAAATATAAAAGGCACCACGGGAATTTATTAGCTTTCGGCAATGCAATTTTTTCTTTACTTACTCCTTGCAGTCTTTTCAGCGGTTGACTCGACAAGGTGAGACGTCGATGTCATCGATTATTGAGACACTGCAGATGTAGCTAATGTTTTCGGTACATCTTCTCCCGCTTCTTTCCCTCGTCGTGCCGCTGTTGCTGCATGATGATGGTACAGAAGACTCCATAATAACAGCGTTTGGGATTTTGAGACGCTATTATTATTGTGCGTGTTTTTTCTACACAATTTTCCCTTCCAAAATATTGCGGCGTAACGCACACGATGAGAATAATCGAGGTGACAAATATTTTCAAACGCAATAACAACTGGACGCGATCATCATCGTGCAAACACTCGTTTTATTTTGTTTTTTTTTAGAAAATACCGGTACTTTCACAGCTCACAATTAGACCCCGCACGTCGTGCACCAAAGAATTACCGGTAAAAAATATCTGAAACGACGCGCGTGTGTTACAAAACGTGACGATCAGATTTTTTTTAGGTTATGAAATACGTCGAATTGTATTGCGTATGAAATTGCACCGCGCGGCGTTGACATTCGCTCGTCGTCGAAATAAATGAAACAATATCGCAAGTTTCGTATTCTTTTCATCATACGCACTGTATTGTCACTTGTAAAAATAGATAAATCGCGCAAAACGAAGCAGAATCGGACTGTTGGGCGATAAAGCCATTTGCAAGAACACGCGGAGGAATAAAAATCGCGGGAGCGAAGAAACATAGACATATATGTATATGCTGATTGCGGCGGCGCACGTTCTCTCTTTATTCGTGCACAACTCGTTGGCTTCAACAATACGATTCAATATTTTACCATTGTTTGTCTTCCACTCGACCCGGTAAAACATTTTGATTCGATTTCTTTATAGATAAACGATTCGGCTTATATTTTTCGCTTCACAGTTTTTCCGCGCACTCGACGACCGCACACACATATACACACACTGCGTTATTTCTTTGTCGCCTGCTTTGTTCACCATCGCGTTCGTATGTTTTGAAACTTGCGCGCGCAAGGCATTCGTTCTGCTATACATATATATATATTTCTGCTGTTATGCGTATATATAAACCGGCTCGCGTGTGTATGTGCGAATAAATATCAAGTTTATATATCGTTCCTCATCGTACTGCGTAAAAATTTACGATAATATTTTAAAACGAAATTCGAAAAGATTCTGTCATCGGATATACTTGGATAATTCGTGAAATAAAACGGTCGCGATGGTTTTTTCTCTCTCCGTCTTTGTCGCGCGTGCGATATTTCCTCGCGTAACCTCGGCCCCGCGTTCGCGCCAGTCGAAACAGGCGCGTACGGCTCTATCTGTTTCTCTCTTTTCGGACGTCGTGCTCCCTCGCTCCCTTTGTCCGTCGTACGCGCGCTGACTCGTGGTTTCGCTGCGACAACAAGTGTGCTCGCGTCGCGTCTCGTGTGTCTCTCCAACCGCGATAAACGAAACTCGTGCAACGTAATAATATTTTATATTTATTTACACTGGTACGAAGCGAGTGATAATCGTCGAGGTTGCTGAAAAGATGATTTTTGAAAGTTCATGTTCGGAAAGACAACGTTATAAATCCGAGGTGAAAATAAGTTCGTGCTTGCGATATCGATTTCATGTTTATGTGAGTCGTGAATCGGGAAAATAAGTGAAGGAATTATTTGTCATGAAAAAAATTTACATCGCAACGAAATTCGTATTTTTTACGATAATATTTAAGATTCTGTCATCGAATACACTTGGATAATTGGTGAAATAAAATCGTCGCCATTTTTTTTTCTCTCCGCCTTTGTCGCGCGTTCCACATGTCCTCGTGTATCTCGGTTCCGCGTTCGTGCCACTCGAAACAGGCGTGTCTCTCTCTCTCTCCCTCTCTTTCCGCACGTTTCGCTCCCTTTGTTCGCCGTACGCGCGGTCACGTGGGTTCGCTTCGAGAACAAGTGTGCTCGTCGCGTGTCGTATGTTTCCAACCGCGTTAAACGAACGTCATGTGCGACATAATATTTCAGATTTATTCATACGGGTACGAAGCGAGTGATAAATCGTCGAGGGTGCTGCAAGAAGGATTTTGGAAAGTTCAATTCCAGAAAGACAAGGAAAAAATCAAAGGTAAAAAGTGAGCACACGTACTTGCGATTCATTATTCGCGAAATGGGAAAAGTGCCGAAAAGGAATGGTGAATATTTTTCAACGCGTGTTTCATATCAGACTTTTTGAGGGCCGGATTAGCATTTGCCTTTGTAAAATGCGGACGAGGAACGGCGATCGCGAGAAAAATATGAGACAAGTTGTGCTACGATGTGGTTGATGATTGATCGTCGACTTTTGACGACTGTTTTTTTTTAAAAAAAATTTCCAAAAGATTTTGTCATCGATATATTTAAAATTCGTGAAAGAATCATCACGATTGTTTTTTCTCTCTCCGTCTCCGTCGCGCGCGCTTCGTCCTCGCGTATCGCCCTCGCAATCGCGTCGGTTGGAACAGCTGTTTTGCTTGACTCTCGCCATCTCGTGCTCGTCACTCGCCCTTTGTGTTTCGTCCGGCCTCACGGTCACGTGTCATTCAGTCGCCTCGCGGCGTGTGTTTTTTGTCGTCGCGTACCGTGTCTGTATAACTGCGTAATTAAAAACAACGAGCGAGATTCATTTTCGGATTATTAAGCTATTAAATAGGTGGACGAAAGTTTGACGAAAACACGAGAGTATAAAGTCCGAAATCGAAGGTAACAAAGTGAGCGTGCGTGTGTTCGATCATGATTTTTATCATTTGAAACTGGAAATGTGCCGAAAAGGAGGAGCGACAGGGAATTTATTCGACCTTCGTGTTATCTCGAAGTTTTTCGAGTGACGACGAGTCACTTTGCGTTCGCGAAATGAGGAACGAAATGCGGCAATCTCGCGAGAGTTATAAAAAATGAATTTTGCAAAAGAGTTTTTGGCATATAAAATTTACCATAAAAATTACCGGTAGGAAAAATGAATTACGTTTGCGAGTGGAATCGCTTTTTCCACAACATATTTCGAAGAAAAAGTTGAAAGATTTGCTGCATTTGGACGAATATTTCGGGAAAGATAATCATCGACATTTTTGTTTCTCTTTTCGTCTCTGTCGCGCGCTGCGTATCGGTCTCGCGTTCGCTCCAGTCGGCCGTGCGGTCCCGTTATTCATTTCTCGTCTCGGAGTATGTGCTCGCGGCTCATCTCGTGCCTGCATGTAACCGCGTGAAATCATTGAACGTGCGACTTTTATTTTCAGATTGTGTAACGATACAGAACGACGTAGCCACATGATGTTCAAGGACCATTTTCGAGGAATCCGGATACAACAAGGAAGGATCCTTGGTCGTCAGCGATGATTCGTAACGATTTTGAAAACGTGATTGAAAAGGGCGAGCATAAAAACTGGCAAAACAAATGAAAGCGGACTCCCACAAAGGATAGTCGCACGTCGTGAGAAAGATTCAGCGGTAAGTAGTATCGAATAAAAAAATGGAGAAAACTTTTGATGAGGACGATTTCAGAATTGCAATTTATGCGTTTCAGGCGGTGAAGGAGGCGGCACTCGGCAAGAGGCGCTCGTCGAAACAGACGTGAAGCACAGCGGTAGAAGGATCACTGTTTACTACGATACGTTTGCAAAGTTGATTCGTCGTACTGGCTGGTCTCGTTCCAACCGGCGAAAAGATACCATGTTCCGGAGAATCCGGTTGACTCGTGTGTAGATCGAGCATCCGACGTACCGGTGCATCTGCAAAGTAATCGACTCATCGAGCTTCGAAGGAGGTTTTGCTTTGCGAAATTTGTCTGATTTTGACGCCAGGGTCTCGGAATAATACAAAGTCGATCGGAAGCATCATACGGGAAGCCAGTATGAAAATGCTACCTCCATCGTATGAATGTTTTTTCTTTTTATGGAGAACTCATCGTTTTAATGGGATGATTATTAAAGAGATTTCTTTTTTATTCTATAATTAATCGAGCCAAAAAACTCTTATTAAACTCTTATCAGTCGTAACAGTTTAAGGATTTCGATGGCGTCGTAAGATCTGAATAAAAAATAATCAATCCGCAAATTTTATGATTAGAGATTACGAGAGATTGAACCGCGGATTTATCCGAATCAAATTTTTGAAGAGTAAACAATTTTTCCGTAAACGTTGTCGCGAGTACCGGTATCGCATGGTCATATTCCGATACATAAATGGTTTAACCGAGAAAATGGAAATTCTTGCGAATGTTAAAATTAAAAACGATCCGTGAAATAATAGTTCGACGTGAACATTTCGCAGAACGGAATCCGCCGGCATTTTATGGGACGCTCGTGCCTCGAGGATCCTTGGTCGGCAGCCGCGATTCGTACGATTTTCCAAACGTGATTGAAAAGGACGAGGATAAAAATTGGAAAAAGGAATGAGAGCGGACTCCGAAAACGGATTGTCGCACGTGAAGAAAAAGATTCAGCGGTAAGTAGTAACGAATTGAAATGATGGAGTAACTGTTGACCGAGGACGACTTTTGAAACGTCATTTATGCGTTTCCGGTGGCTAAACAGGCGGTACTCGGCAAGAGGCACTCGTCGGAAGCATCGTACGGCAAGTCGGTATAAAAACGCTGGCTCCATCGCATGAATGTTTTTTTTTTAAAGGGTACTCATCGCATTAATACAATGATTATTGAATATATTTCCATTTTATTCTGTCACTACTTGAGTAAAAAAAAAATCTTACGTTAAACTCTTAGCGGTAGTAAAAGTTCAAGAATTTCAATGGCGTCGTAATATCCGAATAAAAAATAATCAATCCGCAAATCTTATGATTAGAGATTACGAGAGATTGAACCGCGGATTTATCCGGATCAAATTTTTAAAGAGTAAACAATTTATCCGTAAACGTTGTTGCGAGTACCGGTATCGCATGGTCATATTCCCATGTGTAATAAATGTTTTGACCGAGGAAATGGAAATTCTTGCGAATGTTGAAATTAAAAACGATCCGTGAAATAATAGTTCGACGTGCATATTTCGCAGAACGGAAATCGCCGGCATTTTATCGGACGCTCCTTCCTCGAGGATCCTTGGTCGTCAGCGGTGATTCGTACGCTTTTCCAAACGTGATTGAAAAGGGCGAGGATAAAAATTTGAAAAAGGAATGCGAGCGGACTCCGACAACGAATAGTCGCACGTGAAGAGAAAGATTCAGCGGTAAGTACTAACGAATTGAAATAATGAAGTAACTGTTGACCGAGGACGACTCTCGAAACGTCATTTATGCGTTTCCGGTGGCGAAACAGGCGGTGCTCGGCAAGAGGCGCTCGTCGGAAGCATCGTACGGCAAGTCGGTACAAAAATGCTATCTCCATCGCATTACTTTTTTTTTTTTTACGAGAACTCATCTTTTTATGCGATGATGATTGAAGAGATTACCATTATATTCTATAATTGATCGAGAAATAAAATTATCTTGCGTTAAACTCCTAGCGGTAGTAAAAGTTTAAGAATATCAATGGCGTCGTAATATCCTAATAAAAAATAATCAATCCGCAAATCTTATGATTAGAGAATAAAAGAGCTTGAACCGCGGATTTATCAGAATGAAATTTTTGAAGAGTAAACAATTTTTCCGTAAACGTTGTCGCGAGTACCGGTATCGCATGGTCATATTCCCATGTGTAATAAATGTTTTGACCGAGAAAATGGAAATTCTTGCGAATGTTAAAATTAAAAACGATCCGTGAAATAATAGTTCGACGTGAACATTTCGCAGAACGGAATCCGCCGGCATTTTATGGGACGCTCGTGCCTCGAGGATCCTTGGTCGGCAGCCGCGATTCGTACGATTTTCCAAACGTGATTGAAAAGGACGAGGATAAAAATTGGAAAAAGGAATGAGAGCGGACTCCGAAAACGGATTGTCGCACGTGAAGAGAAAGATTCAGCGGTAAGTACTAATGTAAGGAATTGAAATAATGAAGTAACTGTTGACCGAGCACGACTCTCAAAACGTCATTAAGCATCGTACAGGAAGTCGGTATAAAAACGCTTGCTCCATCGCATGAATGTTTCTTTTTTTGAACGAGAACTCATCGTTTCAATGCGATGATTATTGAAGAGGTTTCCATTTTATTCTGTAATTAATCGAGCCAAAAAAAATATCTTTCATTAAACTCTTAGCAGTAGTAAAAGTTTAAGGATTTCGATGCCGTCGTAAGATCCGAATAAAAAATAATCAATCCGCAAACCTTATGATTAGAGAATAGAAGAGCTTGAACCGCGGATGCATCCGAATAAAATTTTTGAAGAGTGAACAATTTTTCCGTAAACGTTGTCGCGAGTACCGGTATCGCATGGTCATATTCCTATGTGTAATAAATGTTTTCACCGAGAAAGTGGAAATTCTTGCGAATGTTAAAATTAAAAATGATCCGTGAAATAATAGTTCGACGTGAACATTTCGCAGAACGGAAATCGCCGGCATTTTATGGGACGCTCGTGCCTCGAGGATCCTTGGTCGGCAGCCGCGATTCGTACGATTTTCTAAACGTGATTGAAAAGGACGAGGATAAAAATTGGAAAAAGGAATGAGAGCGGACTCCGAAAACGGATTGTCGCACGTGAAGAGAAAGATTCAGCGGTAAGTACTAATGTAAGGAATTGAAATAATGAAGTAACTGTTGACCGAGGACGACTCTCAAAACGTCATTAAGCATCGTATAGGAAGTCGGTATAAAAACGCTTGCTCCATCGCATGAATGTTTCTTTTTTTGAACGAGAACTCATCGTTTCAATGCAATGATTATTGAAGAGGTTTCCATTTTATTCTGTAATTAATCGAGCCAAAAAAAATATCTTTCATTAAACTCTTAGCAGTAGTAAAAGTTTAAGGATTTCGATGCCGTCGTAAGATCCGAATAAAAAATAATCAATCCGCAAACCTTATGATTAGAGAATAGAAGAGCTTGAACCGCGGATGCATCCGAATAAAATTTTTGAAGAGTGAACAATTTTTCCGTAAACGTTGTCGCGAGTACCGGTATTGCACGGTCATATTCCCATGTGTAAGAAATGTTTTGACCGTGAAAATGGAAATTCTTGCGAATGTAAAATCTAAAAACGATCCGTGAAATAATAGTTTGACGTGAATATTTCGCAGAACGGAAATTGCCGGTATTTCGTCCGACGCTCGTGCCTCAAGGATCGTTGGTCGTCAGCGGTGATTCGTACGAGTTCAAATACGCTATCGAAAATAAAGCTGCACCAATCAATGGAGAGGAATACATCTCCAAAAGAGTACAAAAGTAACTGCACCATAGCGGCAAAGAAACGGAAATTTGCCGGAAATTACTACGACGTGTTCAAACGTTTACCGACAGAGAATGAAATCCCAACGTACACATTGAGAAAGGAGGTAAGACAGATAGAATGAATGGATATGGTTCGGTGCATGTGTCGCCTTGAGGAAATACAATTAACGATGGTGAAATTGTTTGTAGGTCGGTTCTGACAGCAATGAGGAAACGTCCAGTGCAGAATCGATCGCAGCGGTGTTGGAGAATGAATTGCCTGCCTCCGAAAGGAGCGGAGAAATGAACGATGAATGCAATAATGGATAATTGCAATGATGCTGCAACGGATTGTTGTAGCAACGACGACAACGATAGTAATGGAGGGTTTGACAACGACGCCACTCATGAAGCTCCGCCGGATGATAATGACAATGGCAACAACGATGCGGACGACGACGACGATATGGATTGTATATCGAATGTGGAGGAAGCGCATATGGACGAGGACAACAATGACGACGCCGACAACGAAGTCGACGACGATACCGGTAACGAGGTTGATGACGGCGGCGACAATCTCAGTAATGGTGATAACGAGGTTAACGACGACGACGACGATTCCAGTCGTGGTGATAACGAGGTTGACGACGACCACGACGATTTCAGGAATGGTGATAACGAGGATGACAACCGTGGTGAAGACGGTGATAACGAAGACATAACTGCGTTTTCCGTAGTGGAAGGGCCAATAATAACGATGCGACTCCTTCTGTATTATTGCGTGCCATATGTTTAAGCGGGTCAATTCCGGAAAAATATTCGCGCTTGTTCTGCATACTGTCGGAAGTAATGCACGTACCCAACAACGAAATTATAACCGCGCGACGACTGGAACGAACGCGTGAATTGATAAACGATTTTAAGACGCAATATCAAGAAATTGTTGGAATTGATAGCATGATGACAAACATGCATTTGCTAAGACACCTGACTGATACCGTCGAGAGTTGGGGACCGGTGTGGGCGCGGAACGCTTACGCGTTCGAAAGTTTCAATAACTAAATATTAAAGACGTTGAACAGCAGTACCGGTAGACAGCTGCAAATAGAGAATCGCTATTAAACGATTTTATAAAAAGCGTCTGGGATGATCGCAATTTGAATATATTCGTTACGGGAATGGTGAGAAATATATTGAATACCGGTAACATTACTACGATTTCCGAGCTTTGGGAACATTCAAATCACACGTTCCGAATAATAGGAAGAGAAACGTTTTGCGGGAAAATAGACTAATGTACGACGATAGAATGACCGAGTTTAAAAAAGTAATTATCAAAGGGACGATCTATACGAGCAGAAACAGTGACAAAGGAAATACGCTCAGTTGCGAAAAATACGTGTACACGAAGGACGGGAAATACGCAGAAATTTTGAGCATTGTAGAGTTCGTAACTGAAGAAAGAATTACAGTTATAGGAATGTTCGTAAAGTGGTTGCAAAATACGTGCCTTTAAGTAATCACGTTCGAACTCTGCGCATTTCGGGGCGAGGTTTCATAACGACAGAAGACCTACAGTTACCGGTAATAATTATTCCAGTGGACGCCCTAACGTACGGGATAAGAATGGCAAATACTTGGGAAACTAACTAGCTTTGCTACATTATCGATTCGCTACGGAACATGGTTAATTGGAATGAGTGTGTCAGTTAATTGTATATGCATGTGTCCATCCAAGTACACGATACGCAGTGATTTCAACATCTAAAATACCCAACAATATGTATATGAATGTATTTCTAAGTCTTTATTTTGAAATGATAAAAATGAATGTAATACTACGAAAAATGCAATCGACATGTATCGTTCTACGTCGTGTTCTGTAAATGCATCGTCTTTTTGGTACCACGAGTCCTATATAGACGGAAAGCACCGGGAAAAATCGTCGAGTTTTCGAGGGTTGCGCGATATTTTGAAAATAATCGTAATCTGGCGCTTCTTCCTTGTGCTCCCCGGCTGTAATGGTTGATTAGGGAACAATCGTCGCGACATCGGTTTGAGAGTTCGTGCAATCGGATACGTGAGATGATGTAAAATTGCCATATTATTCTTGAATGTTTTCTACATGTTCGTTATTTGTTTGCGTCTATGTTTTGTTTGTACAAGTACTGTAAAAAAATTATTTCGAATGTTGTGATGCTACCACCGACACGTCCCCGGAGCGAAAGAATAAAAACAATAATTTTTTTCCGGCTCCAGGGACGCCACACCCACGACAAAACTCCTGCTCCCGTGTGTTGATCCTTTTCTTCTTCATTCTTCAAGATTTAAACACTTTCAGCCTCGAGGAACCACCGTATGCTGCAACCAGAAACAATCGACGATGGGCTCACGCTTCGAGTCGCTGACGACTTTCATTTGAGAGTTTTCAACGACTTTCAATGGGCATGCATCCAGAGTCGCTAACGACTTTCATTTGAGAGTCGTCAACGACTTTCAATGGGCACGCATCCAGAGTCGCTGACGACTTTCATTTGAGAGACGTCTACGACTTTCAATGGGCATGCATCCAGAGTCGTTGACGACTTTCATTTGAGAGTCGTCAACGATTTTCAATGGGCATGCATCCAGAGTCGCTGACGACTTTCATTTGAGAGTCGTCAACGACTTTCAATGGGCATTCATCCAGAGTCGCTGACGACTTTCATTTGAGAGTCGTCAACGACTTTAATGAACTCACGCTCGAAGTCGCTGACGACTTTCATTTGAAAGTCGTCTACGACTTTCAATAAATCTTCGCCGAAAGTCGCTGACGACTGTCATCTCAACGTTGCTTTTTGTCCCGTTGCGACTTTCGTAAATTTACGACTTTCGCGAAGGTCAGAAAATCCGCTAGGGTAGGTATATTTCTCGATGGTTTTCGATGTGTATGTATATTCCTCCATGGTTTTCGTTGTCTCTGTATATTTCTCCATGGTTTTCGATGTTTAAGTATATTTCTCCATGGTTTTCGATGCCTAGGTATATTTCTTGATGGTTTTCGATGCCTAGGAATGTTTCTCCATGGTTTTCGATGTCTAGGTCGTCGGCTCCATGGTTTCCGGTGTCTAGGTCCACGGCTCCATGGTTTGTTGTCTAGGTATATTTCTCCATGATTTTCGATGTATAGGTATGGTTTTTGTTGTCTGGGTATATTTCTCCATGGTTTTCGTTGTCTCTGTATAGTTCTCCATGGTTTTCGATGCCTAGGTATATTTCTTCATGGTTTTCGATGTCTAGGTATATTTATTCATGGTTTCTGCTGTCTAGGTATATTTCTCCATGGTTTTCGTTGTCTCTGTATATTTCTCCATGGTTTTTGATGTCTAAGTCCACGGCTCCATGGTTTTTGATGTCTGGGTATATTTCCCCATGGTTTTCGATGCCTAGGTCCACGGCTCCATGGTTTTCGATGTATAGGTATATTTCCCCATGGTTTTCGATGCCTAGGTCCACGGCACCATGATTTTTGATGGCTAGGTATATTTGTCCATGGTTCTCGATGTCTAGGTCCACGCCTCCATGGTTTTTGATGTCTAGGTATATTTCTCCATGGTTTTCGATCGTTAGGTCCATGGCTCCATGGTTTTTGATGGCTAGGTATATTTCTCCATGGTTCTCGATGTCTAGGTCCACGGCTCCATGGTTTCTGATGTCTAGGTATATTTCTCCATGGTTTTCGATCGTTAGGTCCATGGCTCCATGGTTTGTGATGTCTAGGTATATTTCTCCATTGTTTTTTGATGTCTAGGTCCACGGCTCCATGGGTTTCGTTGTTCAGGTATATTTCTCCATGGTTTCCGATGTCTAGGTATATTTCTTCATGGTTTTCGGTGTCTAGGTCCACGGCGCCATGGTTTTCGGTGTCTAGGTCCACGGCTCCTTGGTTTTTGATGTCTTGGTATATTTCTCCATGGTTTTCGATGTCTAGGGCGACGGCTCAAATGGTTTGCAATGTTTTCTTTCAGGGCTCGACCAGGGTTCCCGACGGAATTTCTTGAAGGGATTGATTCAGAGTTTTATCGAGAGGTTTTTAAGCGATCAACCGAGAGTCTCGACGGGGCTCTTTTTTAAAGCATTGAAAATAGGACCTCGATTGAAGTTTTTATCGGATTAATCAAGAATCTCGCCGGGCCTTTTATGGACGAGATTTCCAAGGGGTCGCGACGGAATTTTTTCAAATGATTGCTTGATGGCGTCACTTAGGTTTCTTTAAGGGATTGACCACGAGTCTCTTCGTGGTTTCCTTAAGGGATTGAACAAAAGTCTTGACGAGAGTTTTTTCAAGTATTTGATAATGACTCTTGTTGAGATATTCAAGTACCAGGGGTGTCGACAGAAGTTTGCAAAGAGATTCATTTTATTCCGAGAACAACCAACCAGCACAAACAATGCCTCCATAATTACAAAAAAATGATGATGAATATCCCGCTTTTCAAAAAAAAGAGAAATCCGTGGAGAAATACTCTTAAAAAGTAAAAGAAGAACGCCAACTTTAAAAGATCGCAACCTCAGAAGAAAAATGATGACTCAATTTTCTTGATATCACTTTGAAATAAAATACAATTTTGATTTACAAAATTTATTGCATTTTTTCTTCTCTACGAACGATCTTTTGACCTTCATCAAAATTTTCTTAACAATTCTTAAACTTAATCGACAAAAAGAAATGAAATCATTGGAACATAGCCAAGAATTAAAAAAATAATGAATGGCTACATTTCACAGGGAAACGTGTGCACCCTGAATACATTTTGTGTATTTAAGGGTCTGCAAAAGCTCTGCAAAAAAATGTAAAAAATTGGCGTGCATGGTTAACTAAAAAAGTTCGCCGAAGGGCTGTGTCATTGTTCTTATTAGAAGTTTCCGCATGCACCCGCAAAGTAGCATTATGACGTCATGTAATGAAAAATGGACCATCCTCCGAAAGTCTAAATGTTCGTTGTTTTTTCTGTTCTCTTTCCGCGATGATATTTCCTATTTCCATATGAACCAAAAATCTCTCCTCTTTGCGTAATTAATAATCATTTTTGAAAGTCTGGAGAGCCAGGTGAAACGAAACTTGTAAAAAAATTTCATTTCATGCAATCTGATGAATATTTTTTATCTTGACGTGATTCGAATGAACAAGATGTTATGGCCGAGCCATTTATTTAAAAATAATTATAAACTAGAAACTTAAGGAAATAATAGTAACAAAGGTCATCGCCCAATGCCAATGAACTCTCGGACACTGAACCGAGATTGCGAAATGCACAAAGCATTCAAAATGCTAAGACTTGCAAAAGACAATCTTGCAGAAATCGGAATATTGCTTCGCCGCTCAGGCCAATGCACTGCATGACATTTCACCATCACAGTTGCCGACTCATCAAATATCCCCTAACGGAATCATTCACGAAAGAGAAGCAACCAAAATGTTTAATTAGTCTTTCCTCCATCGTCGACTCAAGCAGACCTCCTCCAAGTACTAGCTGCTTGGAGATCGAGCCTTATTCCGGTCTTTGCAAGATAGTTCCGATTACGCGTCTTCGATTCTTCGCGATCAAGCATCACTGCCCGAGGGTTAGTGAGGCACTGAGGTGCAGCGTTTTCACCACATCTTGAAAGCCGTATAAGAACTCAATAAGAATCAATTTCTATTTCCAATCAACTTTTATATGGGGCATTCCATGCCGATTCGACCTGGGTCTGACCCTCAACCCCTCAAATCTGGTTTCCGATTTTTCCTATCATTACTCTCAGTATATGAAGCAATTAGAATTTTTTTCAGATTTTTTAAAATAAATTTGAGCGCGTCATGATTTTTTGAATTTTTTTTTTGAACTCCTCGATGGCCGCAATCGAAAAATCTGGAAAAATTCCCAAAAATACAGTGTCAGATATAAAAATTGTTGGTGTGAAATTCATAATGTCTGGGCTCTTGCTTCAACCCATTTCTTGAGTTTTTTGAGATAATAAAGATAAAAATAATTAGAAGCAGAGGTCAATTAACTGTAGTAATTTACTGTTGCTCGAAATTTTGTATCTATATATAGCATCAGATTTTTGAAAACACTTCTTCGATTTTTCTAAAGTGTATTTTGCAATTTTTTTTAAATAGTTAGACGTTCACGCTAGGAAGGGGTGGGGAGGGGTGTGTGTGTGCGTGCGTGCGTGCGTGTGTGTGTGTGTGCACACCCCTTCCTACCCCCTCCCTTTTCCCAGCGTGAACGTCAAAATATTTAAAATATTCGACTATTTATGAGAACTTCCGAACCCCATAACTCATGGAGTTCATGGGAAATTTCAGCCTCCCCCGACGGAATATCATTATTGGCGAAAAATTGAAGGAATCTATGAAAAAAAAAAAATTCCCCCATTTTTCGGAAAAGGGTTGCAACATCGATCGCCATGCCTCATCGTGGACATTGTACGCTTATTTACGCACTTATTGTAAGTGCAATTCGCATCATTTTTTAATCCCTAATTAGGGTTTTTGTCAACCATGGAGAAAGAAAAATTCCAAAATTGCAAAATACACTTTAGAAAAATCGAAGAAGTGTTTTCAAAAATCTGGTGTTATATATGCATATAGAATTTCGATCAACAGTAAATTACTACTGTTAAGTGACCTCTGCTTCTATTTATTTTTATCTTTACATAAACGCCTATTTTACTGTATATAAGAGTACGGCAGCTCTCGCGCTACGCTTTCCTTTTAATACTCGGCGTTGAGCCGCTGCCGCATCTCTTGATTTTCTCAAAAAACTAAAAAAATGGGTTGAAGCAAAAGCCCAGACATTATGAATTTCACACCAACATTTTCTATATCTGACACTGTATTTTTGGGAATTTTTTCAGATTTTTCGATTGCGGCCATCGAGGAGTTCAAAAAAAAAATTCAAAAAATCATGACGCGCTCAAATTGATTTTCAAAAATCTTTAAAAAATTCTAATAGCTTTATAGACTGAGAATAATGATAGGAAAAATCGGCAACCAGATTTGAGGGGTTGAGGGTCAGACCCAGGTCGAATTGGCATGGATTGCCCCATATTTATCAATTCACCATATTTCATACACTATCTCAAAATCTACGTTTCGCGTAATTTGTGTACGTGAGTGTGCCGACTACACTGTCTTCGAGGAGACCCGCTACGCGCTGCGACAGCACGACTCAAATTGCGTTCGAACACTAAAGTAAGTCCGACCTATATTGTTTTCTACTGCAATTGTAACTAAAACTGTCAACCAAACAAAAGAAGACTACGATACTACTCGTTTCGGCTCGATACTCTGTACGACCTTTTATAAACCCTAAAATATACCGAGTGTTACTCTATCACTTCTCTCTATCTCATTTAAACCCCTAATTCTCTTCCTAACTAATCTATATCCAAACTGACCATAATAGGTGCGCCTAGCGCTTTGATAGCTATTCCAAACTCTTATCAAGAGACGCGGTAGCGGCTCGACGCCAAGTATTAAAAGAAAGCTACCGCACTCTTATATACGCGAATATACCGGAAGTGATGACGTCACAGCGCCTTTGAATCGATCTCACAGATAAACGGCTGGACCAAACAATGTCAATTTTTCTATTGAATTTTTTTCGATTTTTCTCTTCCGATTGGTCTTTGTTGCAACAAAATCGACTCGGTCCATTCTGAGAACGATGATGTTGGTGAAAATTTTTTGAGAATTTGTCTCAAAAGGGGACATTTGTCCCGCTGTGACGTCATCGCGTTTCGTCGTTCGTTTTTCAATTTCAATTATTTAAACTCGAATTTAACAAATAATGAGATATCTTAGTAATATAAAAATAAATAAATAACGTAACGATTTTTTTCGTACAGTCTATATATTGTGTATATATGGGGCATTCCACGCCAAATCGGACACCATTCTGCTTTAGCATCTCCGATTTTTTCGTTAATTTTTTATATTATAATACCCATTGAGAGAGATTTTCATGATTTTTTTCAATTTTTTTCGTCCAGCCGTTTTCGAGATATCGATTTTTCAAAAAAATCGTTCTTTGTTTTTCAAACATCCGTAACTTTTCGGAAAATGGATCGATTGGGACGTTTTTTTTTTTGAATTTTTTGTTTTTTACGGAACTTTAAGAGTACACTATCAGAAAAAATCCAAAACCGTCTCTCTTCAATATTTCGAGTTTTTTTCTATAAAATGTTGATTTCCGAAAAACACGTAGCGATCGATTTTCTTGAAATTTTTTCCTAAAAAACTATAACTCACACCGCAATTTTTAAGCCTAGTCCCGTGATGGGTAAATGATGGGATCCATTTTTTTCGAATTTCTGAAATTTCATGTTTTTTTTTTTAAACCACGGAGCAACCGATTTTCTTCAAATTTTCCGTTGAAATACTGTCATGCATCATGCAACGTTGGAATCCATGTTTTTTTGAATGTTAACATTTTTTGTTTCACTTACACTACCAGCAAAAAGTTTCCGGACAAAAATTTGAAAGAGTGCCTGAACGGTTGGCCTAGACCAATTTAACCATCGCCGTTTTGAAGAGGACGGTTCCACCTTCAATTTGGTTTTTTTTTTAAATGTCTACGATTTTTTTTACACTCAGCACTCAGTTTTGAAAACGACAATTTTTTGTCGTTTTCTATCACTGTTTAGAGTGGACCCCGTTTAGAGTCGAAATGTTTTTTAGGCATTTCTGTGGATGAAATCATAAAGGTAGAAGACGACGCTTCAATTTCATTTTTCTAAAATTTTCGTAAGATTTTTTTTTCAAAGATTTTTCGTTTTTTCTTAAAATCTTTCAGAAAAAACGAAAAATCTTTGAAAAAAAAATCGTAGGAAAATTTTAGAAAAATGAAATTGAAGCGTCGTCTTCTACCTTTATGATTTCATCCACAGAAATGCCTAAAAAACATTTTGACTCTAAACGGGGTCCACTCTAAACAGTGATAGAAAACGACAAAAAATTGTCGTTTTCAAAACTGAGTGCTGAGTGTAAAAAAAATCGTAGACATTTAAAAAAGAAACCAAATTCAAGGTGGAACCGTCCTCTTCAAAACGGCGTTGGTTAAATTGGTCTAGGCCAACCGTTCAGGCACTCTTTCAAATTTTTGTCCGGAAACTTTTTGCTGGTAGTGTAAGTGAAACAAAAAATGTTAACATTCAAAAACACATGGATTCCAACGTTGCATGATGCATGACAGTATTTCAACGGAAAATTTGAAGAAAATCGGTTGCTACGTGGTTTAAAAAAGAAACATGAAATTTCATAAATTCGAAAAAAATGGATCCCATCATTTACCCATCACGGGACTAGGCTTAAAAAGTGCGGTGTGAGTTATAGTTTTTTAGGAAAAAAATTCAAGAAAATCGATCGCTACGTGTTTTTCGGAAATCAACATTTTATAGGAAAAAACTCGAAATATTGAAGAGAGACGGTTTTGGATTTTTTCTGATAGTGTACTCTTAAAGTTCCGTAAAAAACAAAAAATTCAAAAAAAAAACGTCCCAATCGATCCATTTTCCGAAAAGTTACGGATGTTTGAAAAACAAAGAACGATTTTTTTGAAAAATCGATATCTCGAAAACGGCTGGACGAAAAAAATTGAAAAAAATCATGAAAATCTCTCTCAATGGGTATTATAATATAAAAAATTAACGAAAAAATCGGAGATGCTAAAGCAGAATGGTGTCCGATTTGGCGTGGAATGCCCCATATATTATCCTTTTTTCATCATTTTTCACTTTTCACCTAATATATTTCATATATTTCACCTTTTTATCTCATATATTCCACTCTCACACACATACGTCTACTTTTTAAATTACCCTATTATGCAACCTATTTACTCCCTATATATATACATATTATAGATATATATTCATTTAAAAAAAAATTTATTCACTTTTCACCTTATGTACTTCATACATTTAACCTATTTACCTCATGTATTCCACTTTCACACGTACACATACCTTCTCATATACCCTATTATGTATATATAATATATATTCATTTTCTTCTATTATTTTTCATTTTCTACCTTATATATACTTTATATACTTGATACATTTATAACCTATTTACCTCATATATTCCAATCTCACACATATACGTTTACTTTTTTAATTACCCTATTATGTAACCTCTTTACTCCTTATATATTTATATTCTACATATTTATTAACACATACATCTTACCTAACCATAAGTTATATGTTATATATGTACGTAATGGTGTCGTATGGAATCGTTTGGTAGTCGTATGTAATAGTATGGAATCGTTTGGTAGTCGTATGAAATTGTATGGAATCGTTCGATAGTCGTATCGAATCGAATGGAATCGTTTGTTATCGTTTGGTAGCCGCTTGTACACTGCTATTCATTAATGCCTGGGCAAAGCGAAAAGTAGCGATTTTACCGACAGTGTATCGTCACTTGTCGAAGTTGCTTGAAGTTCGGAAGAGTTTCAGACTCATGTGTCAAGCGTGATTCTTAACCACCAAATTATTAACCTAGCGAATACATGACAGCGCCGAAATGAGGTGACCGCGGCAGGCTGACACAGAGTTCGGCAGATTGAAATTGGAAAAGTGGGTTATGTGGGATGAAGAAAAGTTATGAGAATGTGATGCTCTATCGGACAATGGATTATTTATTAATTTTAATGTGTGAATAACAGATGCACATGAAAAATAAAAATTGAATGAGAATTCTGGAATTTCGAAAATGATTTTATTGAATAAAACAATACTTCGATACCAAATTAAACGACATCCTTTCCGAGCTATCGCAATTCTCGATCAATGAAAAAGGAGTTATTGAATTCATGATTGTCCGGATGCATCCAAAATAAATGATGGGATCTCGCAGCTACTTAAACTGTTTTCTTTTTAAAATGGCAAGGCTCAGTGGTGGAATCATTAGACTTAGATCATCGCAAAAAATCACGTTCCTTCCATAGCTCGTAGACCGGCTGAATTAATGAAACGAGTGAATTTTGAACAAAAAAACTCATCAGTCCAACCTTGGGGTTGATGGTTTCTACGAAGGAACCACGTTTCGAACCTGGTCCACCAGCTTCTACGATTGGATTCATCTGGAGATCGATGGAACTCCACTCGATAACATATAACCGCTCATTTCCTTTTTGAATATTCGAATTTCCAGGAGAAGCGAACGGGAAAGCACTCTTCCTGCTTATCCAGATGAATCCAGGATGGGTGATGGTACCCCACAGCTACTTGGGCTGTTATCTTTCGAAAATGTGTGCACCCATTGATGGAATCATCTGGCTCAGCGCATCGCAAAAAATCTCATTGCTTCATAGCTCGTGGACCGGTTCAATCGCTAAAACGAGTGAACTTGGACCAAAAAACGCATTAATCCAACCTTGGGGTTGCTGGTTTCTCCGCAGGAGCCACGTTTTAAACCTGGTCCACCAGCTTCTACGATTGGATTCATCTGGATATCGATGGAATTCCACTTAATACCAGATTACCACTCATTCCCAATAGACAAGAACGAGAAAACCCTTTTCCTGCTTATCCAGATGAATCCAGGATGGATGATGGTATCCCGCAGCTACTTGGGCTGTTCTCTTTCGAAAATAACTTCACGAATTGATGGAATCACCTGGCTCAGCGCATCGCAAAAATTCTCATTGCTTCAAAGCTCGTCGACCGGTTCAATCGCTAAAACGAGTGAACTTGAACCAAAAAACGCATGAATCCAACCTTGGGGTTGAGGGTTTCTACGCAGCAGCCACGATTTGAACCTGGTCCAGCAGCTTCTACGATTGGATTCATCTGGATATCGATGGGATTCCACTTGATACCAGATTACCGCTCATTTCCTTTTTGAATATTGGAATTTCCAGGAGAAGCGAACGGGAAAGCACTCTTCCTGCTTATCCAGGTGAATCCAGGATGAATGATGGTATCCCGCAGCTATTTGGGCTGTTCTCTTTCGAAAATAACTTCACGAATTGATGGAATCACCTGGCTAAGATCATCACGAATAACGTCATTGCTCCAAAGCTCGTAGACCGGTTCAATCGATGAAACGAGTGAACTTTGACCAAAAAAATCATGAATCCAACATCGGGGTTGATGGTTTCTACGAAGCAACCACGTTTCGAACCTGGTCCACCAGCTTCTACGATTGGATTCATCTGGATATCGATGAAACTCCACTTGATAACAGATTACCACTCATTTCCAATAGACAAGAACGAGAAAGCACTTTTCCTGCTTATCCAGATGAATCCAGAATGAGTGATGGTACCCCGAAGCTACTTGGGCTGTTCTCTTTCGAAAATAACTTCACGAATTGATGGAATCACCTGGCCAAGATCATCGCGAATAATGTCATTGCTCCAAAGCTCGTAGACCGGTCCAATCGCTAAAACGAGTGAACTTGGACAAAAAAACTCATCAATCCAACCTTGGGGTTGCTGGTTTCTACGGAGCAATCACGTTTTGAACCTGGTCCACCAGCTTCTGCAATTGGATTCATCTGGAGATCGATAAAATTCCATTCCATAACAAATTACCACTTATTTCTTTGTTAAATATTCATAATAGTAATAATCTGATGAATCCAATTGTAGGAGCTGGTGGACCAGGTTCGAAATGTGGTTGCTTCGTAGAAACCAGCAACCGCAAGGTTGGATTCATGAGTTTTTTGGTCAAAGTTCACTCGTTTCATCGATTGAACCGGTCTACGAGCTTTGGAGCAATGACATTATTCGCGATGATCTTAGCCAGGTGATTCCATCAATTCGTGAAGTTATTTTCGAAAAAGAACAGCCCAAATAGCTGCGGGATTCCATCATCCATCCTGGATTTATCTGGATAAGCAGGAAAAGTGTTTTCTCGTTCGTGTCTATTGGAAATGAGTGGTAATCTGTTATCGAGTGGAGTTCCATCGATATCCAGATGTATCCAATCGTAGAAGCTGGTGGACCAGGTTCAAAACGTGATTGCTTCGTAGAAACCATCAACTCCAAGGTTGGATTGATGCGTTTTTTGGTCAAAGTTCACTCGTCCAGCGATTGAACCGGTCTACGAGCTTTGGAGCAATAATATTATTCGCGATGATCTTAGCCAGGTGATTCCATCAATTCGTGAAGTTATTTTCGAAAGAGAACAGCCCAAGTAGATTCGGGGTACCATCATTCATTCTGGATTCATCTGGATAAGCAGGAAAAGTGCTTTCCCGTTCGCTTCTCCTGGAAATTCCAATATTCAAAAAGGAAATGAGCGGTAATCTGGTATCAAGTGGAATTCCATCGATATCCAGATGAATCCAATCGTAGAAGCTGGTGGACCAGGTTCAAAACGTGGCTGCTGCGTAGAAACCAGCAACCCCAAGGTTGGATTGATGCGTTTTTTCTTTCAAGTTCACTCGTTTTAGCGATTGAACCGGTCGACGAGCTTTGAAGCAAGGAGATTTTTGGCGATGCGCTGAGCCAGGTGATTCCATCAATTCGTGAAGTTATTTTCGAAAGAGAACAGCCCAAGTAGCTGCGGGATACCATCATCTATCCTGGATTCATCTGGATAAGCAGGAAAAGGGTTTTCTCGTTCTTGTCTATTGGGAATGAGTGGTAATCTGGTATCAAGTGGAATTCCATGATTTTTTGCGATGATCTAAGTCTAATGATTCCACCACTGAGCCTTGCCATTTTAAAAAGAAAACAGTTTAAGTAGCTGCGAGATCCCATCATTTATTTTGGATGCATCCGGACAATCATGAATTCAATAACTCCTTTTTCATTGATCGAGAATTGCGATAGCTCGGAGAGGATGTCGTTTAATTTGGTATCGAAGTATTGTTTTATTCAATAAAATCATTTTCGGAATTCCAGAATTCTCATTTAATTTTTATTTTTCATTTGCATCTGTTATTCACACATTAAAATTAATAAATAATCCATTGTCCGATAGAGCATCACATTCTCATAACTTTTCTTCATCCCACATAACCCATTTTTCCAATTTCAATCTGCCAAACGCTGTATCAGCCTGCCGCGGTCACTCATTTCGGCGCTGTCATGTATTCGCTAGGTTAATAATTTGGTGGTTAAAAATCACGCTTGACACATGAGTCTGAAACTCTTCCGAACTTCAAGCAACTTCGACAAGTGACGATACACTGTCGGTAAAATCGCTACTTTTCGCTTTGCCCAGGCATTAATGAATAGCAGTGTACATGTGATTTTAGCTTTCCTCACACGCAGTACGACTTGTATCCTATCCTATTCATGTATCCTATGCATATTTTTTCTTTTTTTCATGGCTAAGCGGTCACCCAACCAAGTACTGACCGCAGTCAACGCTGCTCAACTTGTGTGATCGCCGAAACTACGCACCGACCGGGAACCTATCGCTGTCGGTATCATTCATTTACAAATAAAAATCGAATTCTCAGTAAATTTTCATTACAAATTTAATTATGTCAAAATGAAAAATTCGATTTTTATTCGAAAATAGATGATCCAAATAATTTGATTCATGAATTAAAATTTCATAGGAAAATAACACATTTTTTAAAATTGGAGAGGCAGTGGCTTAGTGGTAATGGGCCCGTTTCCCACCCAGCGAGCCCGGGTTCGATTCCCGCCGCCGACACCAATCGATTTTTCCAAGTGTCTCAAGCTGTACTCTCTCTGGTTCCGAACCCACGTAAAAAATGTAGGTCCACAGTGCGCAGTGAAGAAAAATAAAAACAGTGGGAATAACAGACACAAATGGTGGAAATAAAGAAAAAATAGAGGAAATACGAAAAAGCATACCATGTAAAAACCCGACCAAGGTATGCATGTAAAACTCTACTACTACTACTACTACTACTACTTGCTACTACTTGTACTACTACTACATTTTTCTAAATCAAAATATTACGATTATGAAAAAGTCTGATAAATCAATGCAAATTAAATGGAAAATAATACATTTTTTGAAAACAATCAACAATTTAATCAATCGATTGAAATTCATTAAAAAACTGTTCATTTTTATGAAGAATTACTTTTAATTATTCTTTTAATTTAAAAAAATGTCTTTTTTTAATGGAATTTTCATTTATCAATCAATTTATGTCAGAATTAATTAATTTCAAATTAAAATCAAAATCTCAATAAATTTTTATTGCAAATTTAATATTTCAAAATAAAAAAATCGATTTTCATTCGAAAATGGATGATTGGAATAATTTGATTAATTTATGATCTTTTCATTGAAAATTACACATTTTAAAAATTGAAAGAATCATTATAAGTAATTCTCCATAAAAATGAATAGTTTCTCGATAAATTTAAATCGATTGAATAAATTATTCATTGATTTGGAAGAATCTCTAATTTTTCATTCAATTTCCATTCATTTATAAAATTATTTTACTTCATTCTTCATTTTTAGATGAAAATTGTATTTCCAACAAATTTTCATTTATAAATTCAATTGTTTTGAAATTAAAAATTTGATTTCCGTTTGAAAATAAATAATTATGATGAAGTCTGATATATCAATGCAAATTAAATGGAAAATAATACATTTTTTGAAAACAATCAACAATTTAATCAATCGATTTAAATTTAATAAAAAACTGTTTATTTTTATGAAGAATTACTTTTAATTATTCTTTAAATTCAAAAAGTGTCTTTTTTTAATGCATTTTTCATTTATTAATCAAATTTTGTCAGAATTAATTCGTTTCCAATTCAAATAAAATTCTCAATAAATTTTAATTGCAAATTTAATTATTTCAAAAGAAAAAAATCGATTTTCATTCGAAAATGGATGATTGGAATAATTTGATTAATTAATGAACATTTCATTAAAAATTATACATTTTTAGCAATAAAAGAATAATCATATATTTTCTTCTTTAATGATAAATTTTTTCGTAAATAGATACCGTTGAAAAACTTTCGAAAAGTAGAAAGAACGCGATGTATCAAAAGATCGCATCTCAAGTTACAGTTTTCCTAAAAAAATGACTAAAGCAAATTTCAAAAAGACGTGAAATTCGTGGAAAAAACTTTCAAAAAGTAAAAAGAACGCCAAGTATTAAAAGATCGCATCTCGAGTTACAATTTTTTCCTTCCAGGTATCACTTTTCAAAAATAAATCAATCGCACTTACGAAAAAAAGAAATTGAATCGGAAAAAATTTCAATCCCTACAAAGGGCCACTGCAATAATTATCCAGAGAAATTCTTACGCGTAAAGTTCAAAAATTGAACGAGCAAAAAAAATTGAAATCATTGGTTTCGGTAGCAGCCAAGAATCGGACGTACCGACCATTATCGGTACTGTAACAACATGTTGTCAAAGGGCACTGCAAAACTAATGCGAAAACTTGGCGTGCATGGTTAAGTGAAAAAGTTCGGCGAAGGGCTGTGTCATTGTAGTTTTCAGAAACTCGCTCCATGCACGCCCAAAGTAGCAGTATGACGTCATGGATTGGGAAATGAACCAATGCGAGCCCTTTTGCAGATTTGCATATTCGAGACCTCCATTCTATCCTTTCCAGCCACCTATTTATGGCTTATCCAGAATTTTCGATTTTTATTCTGGTCTTCCTCCCCGATTCGATAAACCGTGTACATCCATATGATATTTCCATATTAAATGAGAATTTCTTTTGTTTGCGTAATTCATGATAGTCTTTTCAATTGAGGAAGAGCCAGGCAAAGCGGAACAGACGGGCGAAACGGGTCACCTCACCAAAAAAAAATTATGATTTTTACGAAAAGTATCGTGTTTACGAAATTTGAATTGAAAAGGTTTAGATTTTAGAGATTAATGAAAATGTAAAATAGTATATTACACACCTAGGGCAGGAAAATGAGAAAAGTCTCAGATCACACGTAATCACTGTCGGCCGAGGCAAAGCCGAGGCTGACAAACATGTGGTCTGAGGCTTTACTTTTTCCTGGCCGAGGTGTGTATAAGATTTTTCTGTCCGACGCAGCCGGAATTTCGGGCCGGAGGGCAGAAAATTTTATTTTTTAGGCCATTGTTGTGCTGTCGCTCCACCTCTCCAAGAGGCAAAGCGGAACAGACGGGTGAAACGGGTCACCCCACCAAAAAAAAATGATGATTGTTACGGAAATCATCATTTTTACGAAATTTGAATTGAAAAGGTTTAGATTTTAGAGATTAATGAAAATATAAAAATTTCATTTTTCAGGCGATTATTGTGCTGTACCCGCCTCTCCGCGAAAACAGATTCTTTATCTTCCCGGGCTTTTTCACTTAACCATGCACGCCAAGTTTTCGCATTAGTTTTGCAGTGCCCTTTGACAACATGTTGTTACAGTACCGATAATGGTCGGTACGTCCGATTCTTGGCTGCTACCGAAACCAATGATTTCAATTTTTTTTGCTCGTTCAATTTTTGAACTTTACGCGTAAGAATTTCTCTGGATAATTATTGCAGTGGCCCTTTGTAGGGATTGAAATTTTTTCCGATTCAATTTCTTTTTTTCGTAAGTGCGATTGATTTATTTTTGAAAAGTGATACCTGGAAGGAAAAAATTGTAACTCGAGATGCGATCTTTTAATACTTGGCGTTCTTTTTACTTTTTGAAAGTTTTTTTATATACTATTATATACTATATTACAAACTATTATTTTAAGATGAAAAACAAATGGAAATTCTATTTCAAGCAGTTGTTCAGGTTTGTCCACCTCTCCCTTAAATTGATTCTTTACCTTGCCGGGCTTTTTTAGTTAACCATGCACGCCAATTTTTTGAATTTTTTTGCAGAGCCTTTGCAGACCCTTGAATACACAAAATGTATTGAGGGTGCACACGTTTCCCTGTGAAATGTGGCTATTCATTATTTTTTTAATTCTTGGCTATGTTCCAATGATTTCATTTCTTTCTGTCGATTGAGTTTAAGAATTCTTAAGAAAATTTTGATGAAGGTCAAAAGATCGTTCGTAGAGAAGAAAAAATGCAATAAATTTGGTAAATCAAAATTGTTTTTTATTTCAAAGTGATATCAAGAAAATTGAGTCATCATTTTTCTACTGAGGTTGCGATCTTTTAAAGTTGGCGTTCTTTTTTTACTTTTTAAGAGTATTTTAAATTTTACAGTGCAACTGCTTTTATACTGCGAGTAAGTGATCATCTGGCAGCAGAGTTGTTTCGGCTTCTAAAGAAATATTTCTGTGCAATCAATTACCGCTCTGACGTCCTCAAAACTCGGCTTTAAATCCACCGGCGAGCATCAACGTGCGGCCCGCCTCTTGCAGCGTGCGGTTATCCCTCTCGGCTGACCCGTTTTGCTCTGGAGTGTATGCTACCGTGCGCTGGTGTCTCACGCCAAGTTTGTTGGTGAGCTGCTTCATTTCGCTGTTGATGAACTCGAGTCCATTATCAGTACGAAGCACTCGTACTCCGTTCGGACATTGTTTCTCGCTCTTCTTCAGGAAATTTTCCTGAGGAAGTGCGAGTAGTCATCCTTCAATGGTAGATAGTATCGCGAGTTACCGAGCGATCTCGTCGGCATAGGCCCGCAGAGATCCGCGTGTACGAGCTCACCGATTTCCTTCGTTCTCGAGTCGCTCACCGGAAAGGGAAGACGGTGTATTTTTCCGTTGGTGCATGCTTCGCAGAATGGATTTTTCTTCTCGTTTATCGGTATCTTGAACCTTTGGAGAATTTGTTTCACGTGTCTGAAGTTTTGGTGCGCCAGCTTTTCGTGCCAGTTCTTCAGTGTGTCCGTCGCGGTCGCAAACGCTTGCGGCGGGTGGCGTCTCCATCTCGACGACTTCTGCTCGGCGATACCGAACTGCATTACGTACATTTTTCCTTGTCGAACTCCAGTTGCGATGGTGCGACCTTTTTCGTCAGCTCGCAGGCGGCGTTCGTCGACTGCATCTCGAGACCTTTATCTAAGGCTGCTCCGACTGAGAACAGATTATATTTCAGCTTGAGCACGTACGGCACTTCGACAAGGTGGTTTTCATTCCAATCTTTGCCGTCTAACATAATAACGTTGATGCTGCCTTTGCCGTGTGCTTCGATGCACCCTCCGTCGCCTATGCGAACTGGCGTCGGCGAGTCGAAGGCTTCGTAGGTCGTGAGTAGATAAACCAGGCTGATTCTGGCTCAAGTGGAGGCGAGGGGTATGCGGAGGCGGGGGAGGCGGGTCGTAGCGGCGGTGAGAGAGATGGATAGATGCGGGGAATGATGGGTGTGAGAGAGATGGATAGATGCAGGAAATGATGGGTGTGAGAGAGATGGATGGATGGGTACAATAATACATTAGACGACTTGGATAGATGTGTGAGTATGTTAATCTTATCGATACGCTGTGGGATCGTTTACCAGAGCATTTTTCAACGTGTTCGGTGTGCGAGAGACATGGATAGATGCAGGAAATGATGGGTGTGAGAGAGATGCATAGATGTGGGAAATGATGGATGTGAGAGAGAGAGAGATGACAAAAACTGACTTTTCGAAGAGACTTTCTAGAATATTCCAAGTAGAAAAATAATTACTCAATTTTCTTCATATCACTTTGACATAAAAAACAATTTAGATTTACAAAATGTAATGCATTTTTCCTTCCCTACGAACGATATTTTGAAATTCCCCAAAATTTTCTCAAAAACTCTCAAGCTCAATCGACAAAAAGAAATGAAATCATTGCAACATAGCCAAGAATTAAAAAAATAATGAATAGCTACATTTCACAGGGAAACATGTGCACCCTCAATACATTTTGTGTATTTAAGGGTCTGCAAAGGCTCTACAAAAAAATGCAAAAAATTGGCGTGCATGGTTAACTAAAAAAGTTCGGCGAAGGCCTGCGTCACTGTTCTTATTAGAAGTTTCCGCATGCACGCGCAAAGTAGCATTATGACGTCATGTAATGGGGAATGGAACATCCTCCGAAATTCTAAATGTTCGCTGTTTTTTCTGTTCTCTTTCCGCGATGATAATTTCATATTATTCCAAATGTTCGCTGTTTATCCTATTCCTCTTTCCGCGATGATATTTCCTATTTCCATATTAAACAAAAATCTCTCCTCTTTGCACAATTAATAATCATTTTTCAAAGTCTGGAGAGCCAAGGGGAACGAAACTTTTAAAAAATTTCATTCCATGCAATCTGATAAATGTTTTTTTATCTTGACGAGATTTGAATGAAAACGATTTCGATTTTTCAGATGAAAAACGGAAATTCTATTTTAGGCAGTTGTTCAAGTTTGTCCGCCTCTCCCTTAAATTGATTCTTTATCTTTCCGGGCTTTTTTAGTTAACCATGCACGCCAATTTTTTGCATTTTTTTGTAGAGCCTTTGCAGACCCTTAAATACACAAAATGTATTGAGGGTGCACATGTTTCCCTGTGAAATGTAGCTATTCATTATTTTTTTAATTCTTGGCTATGTTGCAATGATTTTATTTCTTTTTGTCGATTGAGCTTGAGAGTTTTTGAGAAAATTTTGGGGAATTTCAAAATATCGTTCGTAGGGAAGGAAAAATGCATTACATTTTGTAAATCTAAATTGTTTTTTATGTCAAAGTGATATGGAGAAAATTGAGTAATTATTTTTCTACTGAGGTTGCGATCTTTTAAAATTGGCGTTCTTTTTTTACTTTTCAAAAGTATTTTTCCACGGATTTCTCTTCTTTTTGAAAAGCGGGATATTCATCAACATTTTTTTGTAATTGTAGAGGCATTATTTGTTCTGGTTGGTTATTCTTGAAATAAAATAAATCTCTTCAAAAACTTCTGTCGACACTCCTGGTAAATTCCTTTAAATATCTCGACAACAGTCATGATCAAAGACTTAAAAAACTCTCATCGAGAACCTTGTTCAATCCCTCAAGGAAACCACGAAGAAACTCGTGGTCAATCTCTCAATGGAACCTCAGTGAGGCCCTTAGTCAATCCCTTAAAAAAGCTCGTCTACCCTTGGCTAATCTGTTGCAAAAATCTCGTCAAGACTTTTTGTCGACTCTTTAAAAAATCCCATCCAGACTCTTGACTATTCCCTTAAAAAAGTCTTGGCCCGATTCTTGGTCGATCTGTTGAAACAAGTCTCGACCAGAATCTCGATGAATCTTTTGAAAAAGTCGCGGCGAGATTCTTTATGAATCCCATAAAAAAAGTCTCTGGACGCTTCCACTCAATGCCTTGAAAAACTTCCGTCGACACCGCTTCCGCAAATCCCTTCAAAATATATCGGCGAGGGTCATGATCAACCCCTTCAAAATTCTCGTCCAGACTCTTGACCAATCCCTTAAAAAAGTCCTGGCGAGATTCGTGGTTAATCCCTTAAAAACTCCCATTAAGAGCCTTGGTTAACCCTTTCGAAATTGTCGTCCAGACTCTTCGTTAATCCCTTAAAACCGTAGTGACGAGACTCTGAGTTTAGTAAATATTAACTAACTCTTAAGAAACCACGTTCGAGACCACTGGTGAGCGCCTTAAAAAATTCCATCAAGACTCTTCGTCAATCCCTCAAAAAAGTCCTGACGAGACTTCACCCTTCTCCCTCGTGCCCTTTCTCCCTTCGTTCTCCCGTTTTTTAATCGTTTTATTGCATTTTTGGCTTATTTTTTGACTCCGAGCGAAATTGCCCCAGGCTCACGTGATCCTGCATTAAAAAACGAAAAGAATAAGCCCAAGGTGGATCATTTTCATTGAATTTTAGAAGAGACAGGGAGTTTTTAAAACTGGGGTGATTCATGACCCCACGTCACCGGAAAGTTTGAATAAAATAAGGTTACCGTGCAAAGGTCAAAAACTTCCGTGGCAAACCCCGGTCAACCCCTTCAATCATAAAGTCTGATAAATATTTTTTGTGTTGCCGAAATTTGAATGAAGAAGATTTTGATTTTTGAGATGAAAAACAAATGACATCAAAAACCATGGAGCCGTGGACCTAGACACCGAAACCCATGAAGGAATGGACCTAGACATCAAAAACCATGGAGCCGTGGACCTAGACATCGAAAACCATGGAAAAATATACCTAGACATCGGAAACAATGGAGAAATATACCTTGACATCGAAAACTATAGAGCCGTGGACCTAGACATCGAAAACCATGGAGAAATATACAGAGACAACTAAAACCATGGAGAAATATGCCTAGACAGCAAAAACCATGAATAAATATACCTAGACATCGAAAACCATGAAGAAATATACCTAAGCATCGAAAACCATCGAAAAATATACAAAGCCGACGAAAACCATGGAGAAATATACCTAGACAGCAAAAACCTTGAAGAAATATACCTAGACATCGAAAACCATGAAGAAATATACCTAGGCATCGAAAACCATGGAGAAATATACCTAGACATCGAAAACCATGAAGCCGTCGACCTAGACATCGAAAACCATGGAGCCATGAACCTAGCGATCAAAAACCATGGAGAAACATACCTAGACATAAAAAACCATGGAGCCGTGTACCTTGACAACGAAAACCATGGAGCCGTCGACCTAGACATCGAAAACCATGAAGAAATATACCTAGGCATCGAAAACCATGGAGAAATATACAGAGACAACGAAAACCATAGAGAAATATACCCAGACAACAAAAACCATGCCTACACATCGTAAACCATGGAGAAATATACCTAGACAACAAAAACCATGGAGCCGTGGACCTAGACACCGAAAACCATGGAGCCGACGACCTAGACATCGAAAACCATGGAGAAATATACCTAGACATCAAAAACCATGGAGCCGTGGACCTAGACACCGAAAACCATGGAGCCGACGACCTAGACATCGAAAACTATGGAGAAACATTCCTAGGCATCAAAAACCATGGAGAAATATACTTAGACATCGAAAACCATGGAGAAATATACAGAGACAACGAAAACCATGGAGAAATATACCTACACATCGAAAACCATCGAGAAATATACCTAGACATCAAAAACCATGGAGCCGTGGACCTAGACACCGAAAACCATGGAGCCGACGACCTAGACATCGAAAACTATGGAGAAACATTCCTAGCCATCGAAAACCATGGAGAAATATACTTAGACATCGAAAACCATGGAGAAATATACAGAGACAACGAAAACCATGGACAAATATACCTACACATCGAAAACCATCGAGAAATATACCTAGACATCAGAAACCATGGAGCCGTGTACCTTGACAGCGAAAACCATGAAGCCGTCGACCTAGACATCGAAAACCATGGAGAAATATACAGAGACCACAAAAACCATGGAGAAATATACCTACACATCGAAAACCATGGAGAAATATACCTAGACAACAAAAACCATGGAGCCGTGTACCTTGACAACGAAAACCATGATAGCTAGACAACGAAAACCATGGTAGCTAAACAACGAAAACCATACGGAAAGAGAGGCCCGATATAGTCTGTCTCTCTCGCTCAGTGGCGCGCAAAGAGTGGGGATACCACGTTTAGCGGGGCGGGTGACGTCACGGGCCGAAAATGTCTACCAGGCACGTAAAGGCGTATGTCCAAGCGCCTGCGCACATAACTTACGCCTTTCTGACTCTAAGAAACAGAAGGGATCCCAAACCTCGCGTCCAAAATCTTCAATGTTAGATTTCTCTGGATTGGCTGAACGGATTTTGTTCTACCAAGGACCATTCGAAAGATAAAAAATCATAGAAAATTCAAATCTAATATGAGATTTTTCCCTCAACCCGTTCTCCTGTGAGAACGATTTAAAGTTTCTGTGACGTCATAAAATGCCTATTTTACTGTATATAAGAGTACGGCCGGCTCGCGCGCTACGCTTTTCTTTTAAACTTGGCGTCGAGCCGCTGCCGCGACTCTTGACATGAGCTGTATACGCACATGTGTAGCATGCACCACTCTTACCACGAGATAATTGTGTTCTGCGTATAATCCCTGAATATCGCTCTATTCTTATTCATGAAAAAGGTTATTGCCGAAAATGTTCTGGGCGAGAATTGATGTTTGGTTGTTAATTGTGTAACGAATGATTTTCCCTGAGGGGAATCCATCTCGCCCCTTCCCGGCTCGTACCATCCCTCGCGTCGCCCCGTGGCCGCGGAAGCGGGCTGGGCGCCAGGCACGTCGTGCCGCCGACGAATGTCGGCTTTTTTATTCGCCCGCCTCCGTTGCACAAGTTGGGCCAGGGAACGCGAGGGAGGACACGACCGAGGCGGTCCGACTGCTCAGCTCCAACTGAGGTACTGAAAGGTAGAGGGGGGAATTCTTTTGGGGAGAGAGAGTAACGATAAGGGAATGAACGGGGTGAAATCAATTACGCGACCACAATAGAATTGAAAGTTAACAAACGGACTTTTATTGAGAAAAAGACAATCGGTGGCGTGAAGGAACGGATCGATGATTTATAATTCGGGGCGGCACAGCGCCGACCCGTTACAAAAGAATGATGACGAAGGTTGTTTAAGAAAATTACAATCGAACAAAGTAAAATCCGCGAGAGCTGAAGTCGTTCGCGTTCCGCGACTGACGATCTAACTCGGCCAGCTCGCAATCGCGAGGTGCGGTCGAGCAGGGCACGGTACAAGACAAAAGATAACGACCTCGGGGCGACTACCCGTCCGCGGCCGAACAGTCGATCTGTCGGGGCGCCCTGATAAAAGGTAAAATCAAGGGAAGGCGCCGCAGACTCACGAACTGTAACGGCCCAGGTAAACGGAAGCGGATCGACCCGAAATCAACAGGTAATGCGTACGCGGGCCCAAGACCGCCAACCGGGAGGCGAGCCAACGCTCACGGTTACAAAATAAAATTAACGAAAGAAAAGAGATTGGTGAGTTCGCCAAAACGATGCGCGTAGCGTCGCAGGGAAATCTAGGGAATAAATGAATAGGCAGAAGAGACGCGAACGCCACGGCACGTCGCAAACGGAACGCCAAGATAACGCGACAATCGAAATTCGTGCGCGGACAAATAATACGGAAGAAAACAATCATCGCAAATACGAAACGGAATTTACGTCGAAAGATCGCCAAAGGTAGTCGAAAAATACAGTCACGAAGGCCGAAGATAAAGCCGACAGCAATCGCGAGAAAAATACGAAACACAATAATACAATACAAGGGAACCGGGACCGAATCACCGAACGCAACAACACGCGCCTCGACGTAGCGCGAGCGGCCCACGTGCGAGAGCGAAAGAGATAGAGCGAAAACAAACTCGCGCGGGCCGGCTTGTTCGAGGCCACGCGCGACAAAGGAATTCCTTCGAGCGGCGACGAAAACGAAACTACAAGCGAAATAATATTTCGCCGCTCGGAGGAGTTTTATTACGAAATTTACCGACTCAGGTCGCGTTTCAATTAATAAAGGCAACAATAATTGCTACGGAAAAAGGCAAACAATTTGAGACGCCATCGATACGCGGTTTGGCTGCTCGCTCAATTTCAACGAAACGAAATACGAAAAATGAATTTACAGGTGAGAAAGCCGGGGACGGATGGCCAAAATGCCCGCAATTAGTCAACCCGCTAACTCGACCAGATTACGAAAAAGATCTCCCGAGATAGCCGTCAATATCCGCCATCTCGGGGATCGGGAAACAAAATAATTAATTACAAGCGAGCAACTAAACGCAGTTGAAGAGAAAATGGATCGGGCTTACCGAGAAACTCTGCGTGTCCTCGCGTCGTCAGGAACGGCCCAGCGAAATGAACGAAGGCAAAAGGTAATGGCGGAAACAAAGAGAGAAAAGCGTTCCACTCGAGGCAGGCACTGGCGAGAGACTGATTTGCGTAACTCGCAAATCTCAGTGGCCGGCTCTCGCGCTACCCCCACCACCAAGTCCCGAACGAAGCAGCGCTAGCGCGCTCGAAGCGCGTACTAGGCGTGGCCGCGCCACGCGGTGTTTGGCGGGCGATTCGAACCTCGTGCGCCGCCGATTGATCAGATCGACGGCACACTGCTCGATTAATCGAAGATCCTCTGGCTCTGCCGCTGGCCGCCGTCCGCTAGACCGCCGCCCCCTACATCTGGCCGACTGTGCTTCGGGCAACTTCCTCAGGGGATCCGGTCGACGTCCATGACGGGGAGGAGGGGAGGTCTCCCTCGCAACTCGCGGATCAGTGCGAGCCGCGGTGGACCCACGCGCCTCTTGGCGAACAGCACCTCCGCCCCTGGTATTTTCCGAATCCCGCTTCGATGAGGCGCCGGGATGAGCGGACCGCGTTGCCCGAAGTTACAGCCGTGGACGTAGCAACTACTCGGTTGCGACAGCGAGGAGGCCACGGGGGGCATCAACAAGTGGCCACGGAACCTGCGTGTGCCTCCAAAACGTCCACGGCGAGTCGTGATGGCCTCGACTCAAGATGTTCGGCGGAGACGAAAGTCCCGCGAACGACGGAGCGACGAAACAAGGCAAAAGGCAAAAGTTGTTCCCCTCGTGCGAAACCGGTGGCGGAGGTGAAGCGCGAGAACTCTAAGGAAATTTTAGCAAAAGGGCGAAATGGTTCTCGCGTTTCTCGGTAACCACAGGCGAAATATAGGATAGATTTTCTTAACGGAATGCGAAATAACGCCGATACTGAGTTCGGTAGCAGCGAAGACAAAAGGAAAAGTTCTTGGCGCGCGGTGCGCGTCCGGCGATCGGGGCGCGACTCGTATAAAGAACCGTGGGAAAAACTTTCAAAAAGTAAAAAGAACGCCAAGTATTAAAAGATCGCATCTTGAGTTGCAATTTTTTCCTTCCAGGTATCACTTTTCAAAAATAAATCAATCGCACTTACGAAAAAAAGAAATTGAATCGGAAAAAATTTCAATCCCTACAAAGGGCCACTGCAATAATTATCCAGAGAAATTCTTACGCGTAAAGTTCAAAAATTGAACGAGCAAAAAAAATTGAAATCATTGGTTTCGGTAGCAGCCAAGAATCGGACGTACCGACCATTATCGTACTGTAACAACATGTTGTAAAAGGGCACTGCAAAACCAATGCGAAAACTTGGCGTGCATGGTTAAGTGAAAAAGCCCGGGAAGATAAAGAATCTGTTTTCGCGGAGAGGCGGGTACAGCACAATAATCGCCTGAAAAATGAAATTTTTATATTTTCATTAATCTCTAAAATCTAAACCTTTTCAATTCAAATTTCGTAAAAATGATGATTTCCGTAACAATCATAATTTTTTTTTGGTGGGGTGACCCGTTTCGCCCGTCTGTTCCGCTTTGCCTCTTGGAGAGGTGGAGCGACAGCACAACAATGGCCTAAAAAATAAAATTTTCTGCCCTCCGGCCCGAAATTCCGGCTGCGTCGGACAGAAAAATCTTATACACACCTCGGCCAGGAAACAGTAAAGCCTCAGACCACATGTTTGTCAGCCTCGGCTTTGCCTCGGCCGACAGTGATTACGTGTGATCTGAGACTTTTCTCATTTTCCTGCCCTAGGTGTGTAATATACTATTTTACATTTTCATTAATCTCTAAAATCTAAACCTTTTCAATTCAAATTTCGTAAACACGATACTTTTCGTAAAAATCATAATTTTTTTTTTGGTGAGGTGACCCGTTTCGCCCGTCTGTTCCGCTTTGCCTGGCTCTTCCTCAATTGAAAAGACTATCATGAATTACGCAAACAATAGAAATTCTCATTTAATATGGAAAGATCATATGGATGTACACGGTTTATCGAATCGGGGAGGAAGACCAGAATAAAAATCGAAAATTCCGGATAAGCCATAAATAGGTGGCTGGAAAGGATAGAATGGAGGTCTCGAATATGCAAATCTGCAAAAGGGCTCGCATTGGTTCATTTCCCAATTCATGACGTCATACTGCTACTTTGGGCGTGCATGGAGCGAGTTTCTGAAAAGTACAATGACACAGCCCTTCGCCGAACTTTTTCACTTAACCATGCACGCCAAGTTTTCGCATTGGTTTTGCAGTGCCCTTTTACAACATGTTGTTACAGTACGATAATGGTCGGTACGTCCGATTCTTGGCTGCTACCGAAACCAATGATTTCAATTTTTTTTGCTCGTTCAATTTTTGAACTTTACGCGTAAGAATTTCTCTGGATAATTATTGCAGTGGCCCTTTGTAGGGATTGAAATTTTTTCCGATTCAATTTCTTTTTTTCGTAAGTGCGATTGATTTATTTTTGAAAAGTGATACCTGGAAGGAAAAAATTGCAACTCAAGATGCGATCTTTTAATACTTGGCGTTCTTTTTACTTTTTGAAAGTTTTTCCCACGGATTTCACGTCTTTTTGAAATTTGCTTTAGTCATTTTTTTAGGAAATCTGTAACTTGAGATGCGATCTTTTGATACTTCGCGTTCTTTTTACTTTTTGAAAGTTTTTCAACGGTATCTATTTACGAAAAAATTTATCATTAAAGAAGAAAATATATGATTATTCTTTTATTGCTAAAAATGTATAATTTTTAATGAAATGTTCATTAATTAATCAAATTATTCCAATCATCCATTTTCGAATGAAAATCGATTTTTTTCTTTTGAAATAATTAAATTTGCAATTAAAATTTATTGAGAATTTTATTTGAATTGGAAACTAATTAATTCTGACAAAATTTGATTAATAAATGAAAAATGCATTAAAAAAAGACACTTTTTGAATTTAAAGAATAATTAAAAGTAATTCTTCATAAAAATAAACAGTTTTTTATTAAATTTAAATCGATTGATTAAATTGTTGATTGTTTTCAAAAAATGTATTATTTTCCATTTAATTTGCATTGATATATCAGACTTTTTCATAATTATTTATTTTCAAACGGAAATCAAATTTTTCATTTCAAAATAATTGAATTTATAAATGAAAATTTGTTGGAAATACAATTTTCATCTAAAAATGAAGAATGAAGTAAAATAATTTTATAAATGAATGGACATTAAATGAAAAATTAGAGATTCTTCCAAATCAATGAATAATTTATTTAATCGATTTAAATTTATCGAGAAACTATTCATTTTTATGGAGAATTAGTTATAATGATTCTTTCAATTTTTAAAATGTGTAATTTTCAATGAAAAGATCATAAATCAATCCAATTATTCCAATCATCCATTTTCGAATGAAAATCGATTTTTTTCTTTTGAAATATTAAATTTGCAATAAAAATTTATTGAGATTTTGATTTTAATTTAAAATTAATTAATTCTGACATAAATTGATTGATAAATGAAAATTCCATTAAAAAAAGACATTTTTTTAAATTAAAAGAATAATTAAAAGTAATTCTTCATAAAAATGAACAGTTTTTTAATGAATTTCAATCGATTGATTAAATTGTTGATTGTTTTCAAAAAATGTATTATTTTCCATTTAATTTGCATTGATTTATCAGACTTTTTCATAATCGTAATATTTTAATTTAGAAAAATGTAGTAGTAGTACAAGTAGTAGCAAGTAGTAGTAGTAGTAGTAGTAGTGGAGTTTTACATGCATACCTTTGTCGGGTTTTTACATGGTATGCTTTTTCGTATTTCCTCTATTTTTTCTTTATTTCCACCATTTGTGTCTGTTATTCCCACTGTTTTTGTTTTTCTTCACTGCGCACTGTGGACCTACATTTTTTACGTGGGTTCGGAACCACAGAGAGTACAGCTTGAGACACTTAGAAAAATCGATTGGTGTCGGCGGCGGGAATCGAACCCGGGCTCGCTGGGTGGGAAACGGGCCCATTACCACTAAGCCACTGCCTCTCCAATTTTAAAAAATGTGTTATTTTCCTATGAAATTTTAATTCATGAATCAAATTATTTTGATCATCTATTTTCGAATAAAAATCGAATTTTTCATTTTGACATAATTAAATTTGTAATGAAAATTTACTGAGAATTCGATTTTTATTTGTAAATAAATGATACCGACAGCGATAGGTTCGCGGTCGGTGCGTGGTTTCGGCGATCACACAAGTTGAGCAGCGTTGACTGCGGTCAGTACTTGGTTGGGTGACCGCTTAGCCATGAAAAAAAGAAAAAATATGCATAGGATACATGAATAGGATAGGATACAAGTCGTACTGCGTGTAAGGAAAGCTAAAATCACATGTACAAGCGGCTACCAAACGATAACAAACGATTCCATTCGATTCGATACGACTATCGAACGATTCCATACTATTACATACGACTACCAAACGATTCCATACGACACCATTACGTACATATATAACATATATAACTTATGGTTAGGTAAGATGTATGTGTTAATAAATATGTAGAATATAATTATATAAGGAGTAAAGAGGTTACATAATAGGGTAATTAAAAAAGTAAACGTATATGTGTGAGAGTGGAATATATGAGGTAAATAGGTTATAAATGTATCAAGTATATAAAGTATATATAAGGTAGAAAATGAAAAATAATAGAAAAAGATGACTATATATTACATATACATAATAGGGTATATGAAAAGGTATGTGTACGTGTGAAAGTGGAATACATGAGGTAAATAGGTTAAATGTATGAAGTACATAAGGTGAAAAGTGAATAAATTTTTTTTTAAATGAATTTATATCTATAATATGTATATATATAGGGAGTAAATAGGTTGCATAATAGGGTAATTTAAAAAGTAGACGTATGTGTGTGAGAGTGGAATATATGAGATAAAAAGGTGAAATATGTGAAATATATTAGGTGAAAAGTGAAAAATGATGAAAAAAGGATAATATATATACACATAATATGTATATAATATGTATATATATATCTTGATATATAGACTGTACGAAAAAAATCGTTACGTTATTTATTTATTTTTATATTACTAAGATATCTCATTATTTGTTAAATTCGAATTTAAATAATTGAAATTGAAAAACGAACGACGAAACGCGATGACGTCACAGCGGGACAAATGTCCCCTTTTGAGACAAATTCTCAAAAATTTGTCACCAACATCATCGTTCTCAGAATGGACCGAGTCGATTTTGTTGCAACAAAGACCAATCGGAAGAGAAAAATCGAAAAAAATTCAATAGAAAAATTGACATTGTTTGGTCCAGCCGTTTATCTGTGAGATCGATTCAAAGGCGCTGTGACGTCATCACTTCCGGTATATTCGCGTATATAAGAGTGCGGTAGCTTTCTTTTAATACTTGGCGTCGAGCCGCTACCGCGTCTCTTGATAAAGGGAACCGCGGGACTTAAAATTAAACGACGCATACTAAAATTATTTCTTAAAACTACGATACCGCGGTGAGTCTCTCGTCAATCCTGTGCCTCGGGAACGACGAGTAGCGACGGAAATTGGACCGCACACTCGGTCCACTGGTCGACACGCTCCGTACGAGTGACGTAGCCGAAAGTTACGTCACAAACCTCCACCCCAGAATTTGCGTAACCGGGTGTTGTCGGGCGATGCTCGTCGATGTCCTCAGGTGGCGGTAAAGGACTTCCTTCCTCTTGCGATGCTGATGAATGTTCGTACGGAGGTGTTCCCCAGCTTCCCGAGCCTCTCAGATGTAAAGGGAGAACTGCAACACAAAGTTTCTCGGCTTGCCGATCTCGGAGCCCGTTAGTCCCGCCCACCACGCTTTCGCGTGCTCTCTCTTCAACTCGAAGCAGTCTCAAAAAGAAATAATCAACGGAATGCCCGAAAAGCAAAGCGACACTCAAATTACGCACCGGACTCTTACCCGACGCGTCGCTCGTTCGCAACGCACCTGAGTGCGAGATCGCATGACACAGCGAACGACTAGGAAACAACGAATCGACAGCAAAGGGAAAGCGGCGGTGCGGAGACGAAACGTAAAATGTTGTTGAGATGAATAAGTAAAAGGTAGGAGCGAGGTTACAGAATGAGGTTGGGTGATAAGGTAGCGTGCAAGGTAAACAATTGTTAACAAGCGTGTTTAGGCAAAACGAAGGGTTTTAATATCAAAAGTATGGAAAGTCGGCGGAACGCCTTAACAAAGCCTGACCTCCTCGAGGTAGGGTGTCGGTGACATGGCCATAGCGGACCAGACAGCAAAAAAAATAGAAAAGACCCAGGTTGAATAAAGCTTGCCTCGCAGGGTCAAGCGCGGCGGACATAAGGTCGTTGAATTGAATTAAGGCAAAAGGGAAGAGCGAAAACCGACGCGGCAAAAGGAACGAAGCAACATGTGCCGCCGACGTCGTAAAAGAAAAAAAAAATAAGTAAATTTTGATGCCGAAGCGGTAAAGAAAAACCCGAGTTGGTGCCACTCGCAGGAGGCGACGGGTATCAACGACTACGTTGGTCAAGGATAACTTAAAAGAAACAAAGAAAATCACGGCTCTTTACCGGGAGCGTCCGGATTGATAAAACTACTTTTGATTGATTAGCTTAGGGACTAGGTTAAGTAAGGTAATAATTAAACGCGTCACGAAAGGAGGAACCAAAGAGAACGCCGATGTTCTGCGCGTGCCGAGGAAAACAAACAAAACGAGGGATGAAAGGGAGACGAATCACGCTCGAACTCCTGGGCCCGAATTGGACCGCGTCACTTCCGGGGCTCGCTGGGGTCGCGGGATCTTCTCGCGCGGGCGCGGCTGCGGTTCTCCCGAGCATAAGCCGCTGCGTGGGTCGGACAGGTGCGGACGGTGAGGCCTCGCCAGCCGCATCGGAAGCAGAAGGTCCCCATAGGGTCCGGGCACTCTTGGCGTTGATGTCCCGCACGCCAGCAATTGAAGCAATGCCCGAATGGTGGCAAATTGGGGTTGGTGGCGGCGGATGCTCCCCGGCGAAGGGGCGATCTGTCCCGCGAACTCCCGGCCTCAGGCTCGGAGTTTCTCGCCGCGGATTGTCGCTCGGACCTAGTGGGTCCTGGCTCCGGGTGGAGGTGCGTGGGTGGTCTCACGTCCTCGGGTCTTGACGAGGTGGTTCCAGCCGAGGTCGATGGCGCTGGTTCCTCCGCCCAATCGCAGCTCGTCGTGGCGGATGCCGCGGGCTCCGTGGGCAAGACTTCCGGAGGGTTCACCGCGGTGGTCTGGGTGGTGGTTTCGGCGACCGTCGGGCCGTCAGTTTGGGCCGCTGCGTCTTGGGCCTCCGGATAATCTCGGACCACGGCTGAAGAACGCATTGCGCGCGGGTGCTGGAGCCCTTCCGCGATCGGACAATAACCCGCTCCCACGTGAGTCAACGCCCTGACGAGCTCGGAGAGTGCGGTCAGGAAGCCGGGCCGCAGGTGGTCGCACACGGCCAAGCAGTCCGTGTACGGGCGGATCCCGTCGAAGAGAGGATTCTCGTCGATGTCGAACGGCAGCTGCTCGTCCAGAGCCTGACGTACCTCCCCAATGAGGATGATGGGCGATTCGCTACGTTCGCTCTCGGTCTCGGCGTCATACAACGACGAGGCTGGTGATGGCGCGCGGCGCCGGCGTGTCCGTGGTGGCGAGCGGCTGCGGGTCGGTGATGCGGACGGCTGGCGTGGGACTCCCGGTGACGTGGCTCGGCCGGTCCGTGGGTCGGTGCGGGGGTGCGGAGGTCTTGTCCTCGGTGGCGACCTTTCCCATCGCCGTGGGGATCGGGAACGACCACGGCCGTGTGACTGCTCGGGCGAAGACTCCTCCTCGTCGCTACTGATATCCACGCACACGACTTCCGGACTCATGGTCGTGTCGTTCGGTGGGAATGGGCGTGGTAGGGAAGAAGCAGCGGGGAGAGTCGAGTGCAAAGACAGTGCAGCAAATAAGAGTCGTAGCCTAAGGAACACACGGGAAACCAGCACATGCAAGGGTTAGCGTTAGTCACAGGTGGTTCCAAACGATGGTGCGAGCGGCCAAGGGAAGGGAAGCTTGGGGTTAGGTACGGAAAGGTAAGTCGGGTCTCGCGACGGCGATATCATCGGTGATAATTTAGGTGACGTACGGCTTGACGTCTTGCACGTGGACTTTACCCGTCCACGTGCCCTCGAGGTTAGCCAATTCGAGAACCACCGGGGAGAGTTTGTTTCGTACGATAAATGGGCCGTGGAATTTCGTAGCGAGTTTCGCGGCTACGTGTTGCGCGGCCGACGAGAGTACGTGTTGTCTTTTCAGCACGCGATCGCCCACGCGGTAATCTCGGTCGCGGTGTCGCCTATTATAATACAGGGCTTGGCGCTGTTGGGCCTCGTCAATCGCGGATTTGGTGAGTTCGCGCAGACTCCCCATTCGTTTCATCCGTTCGGTCCATTCTCCGGTTGTGCAAGGTAATACGTCGCGTTCATCTCGCGGGATAACGCGGTCGGAGGGGGAGGGCTCGCGTCCGAAATTAAGGTAAGCGGGACTCGACTGCGTGGAGGTATGGTGAGCGGTATTAAAGGCAAAACGTAGCGAAGGTAAGTGCAAGTCCCACTCGCGATGGTCAGGCCCAAGGTAGGATACGATCATGGTTTTGAGGACGCGATTAACTCTCTCTACGGGGTTCGCCTGCGGGTGGTACGGCGCGATCGTGTGGTGCAGCATCCCGAAACGCTCCGTTAACGCTCGGATATCGCGGTTGACAAATTCGGTCCCGTTGTCGGTGAGGAATACTCGCGGAGTACCCCAACGGCAAACGATTAAGTCCTCGATGGATTCCGCGATCTTTTTACCCGTGGCTTTACGTAAGGGAACGATTTCGATCCATTTCGTGAACAGGTCTTGTAATACCAGGATGTACGCGAAGCCGTTTTTGCTCGGAGGTAAGGGTCCCATAATATCGCCCGCGATCGTGTCCCAAGGCTGTTCCAGGACACGTTTCCCCATTAATCCCGCCGGAACCGCCTGCTCTACCTTGCAGCGTTGACAAACGATGCATTTCCGCACGTAAGTCGCGACGTCGGGGAGCATGCGGGGCCAGTAATACTTCAGGCTCAACCGGCGCAGCGTTTTCTCAACTCCCAGATGTCCGGCCTGCGGTACGTCGTGGGCGTTGAAGAGAGCCTGAGGGCGGAGTTCCGATGGCAATACGAGTTTCCAAGCCTCGAGGTCTCCGACTTCGAGGGCCGGGAAACGCGGGGGCCGATGGTGGTACAAACGCCCGCCCTGGATTTGCCACTCGGGGTGTCGATCGGGGTCGCGGCGCACGGATCGAAGCTTCTGGTTGTACCAGCGGTCCTTGCTCTTGGTCGAAGGGACTATAAGGGAACAGGTATCCTCAGGAATACGTGACAGGGCGTCAGGGACGTGGTGCAACGCGCCTTTGCGGTGCACGATAAGGTAATCGTATTCCTGAAGCTCCAGAGCCCAGCGACCTAGCCTACCGGAGGGGTTCTTTAAATTATGCAACCACCGCAAGCTGGAGTGGTCGGTTATCACGGTGAAGTGGTAACCTTCCAGGTAGCAGCGGAACTTCCGCACTGCCCAAATGACAGCGAGGCATTCCTGCTCGGTGGTTGTGTAATTCCTCTCGGCAGCGATCAGCGCGCGGCTGGCGTAAGCGATCACATGTTCCACCTCGTCCACGCTTTGCGTCAGAACCGCTCCTAGACCCACGCTACTTGCGTCGGTCTGTAAGACGAAAGGCAACTTGAAGTTTGGACAGCTCAAGGTAGGGGACGTCGATAAGCGCGTCCGAATCTCTTCGAAGGCTTTTCGTTGAGGTAAGCCCCAGGTCCAACTCGTGGTCTTTTTTAGCAGCAAGGTAAGCGGACTGGCGAGCGTGGCGAAGGATGGGACGAAACGGCGGTACCAGGACGCCATCCCAAGAAAGCGTCGTAGTTGTTTCACGTTACGCGGGGCCGGGTAATTAACGACGGGCGCGACTTTATCGGGATCGATTTGCAAACCCTCGCGGTTGACTAAGAAACCAAGATATTTTACTTCCGATCGGCAAAACTCGCTCTTATCGGGATTAATCGTGAGACCCGCGTCTCGGATTTTAGTGAGAACGCGTCGTAGCCACGTGAGGTGTTCTTCGAAGGTAGGAGTGACGATGATAATGTCGTCAAGGTACACGTACACGTGTGGCTGCATTTCCGGTCCGATTAAACGATCAAGGAGGCGTTGAAAGGTAGCGGGGGCGTTGGTAAGCCCGAAAGGCATGCGTCGGAATTGAAACAGTCCCATCCCGGGGACGGTAAACGCGGTAATTTCGCGACTTTCTTTGGCTAAGGGAATTTGAAAGTACGCTTGACTGAGGTCGAGGGTGGTAATATAATTCGCGCGACGTAACCGGTCCAGGATGCTATTCATCAGCGGGATCGGGTACGCGTCTTTCTTTGTAACGTCGTTGACCTTCCGAAAGTCAAGGCAAAACCGGAGTTTCCCGTTCGCTTTCTTAACCATCACGATTGGGCTCGACCAATCGCTGCTGGAGGGTTCGATAATTTCGTCGGCGAGCATTTGGCGCACGGATTCGTGAATCGCTTCCTCGATTGCTGGGGAGACCGCGTAGTACCGCTGTTTTATTGCGGCGTGGCCGCCCACGTCGATATGATGTTCGGTCAACGTGGTACAGCCCGGTTTCTCGGGGGCGGGAGGTATCTCGGCTTGAACGAGAGCCTTAAGGGACGCTGTTTGCTCGGTTGTTAAATCACGGAGTCCTCGGCAAAGGTAATGCGTCGTTGAGGGGCCGACCTCGGTTTCAAAGGTATGAATGCGCTTGGGTTCGTGCCAGCTGAACCACCTCGCACTCGCGAAATCGACCACCCAAAAGGCAGCGCGCATGAAATCCAAACCGAGAATGCACGGTAGGACGAGGACAGGCAAAAGGTAAGCCGTGAGGCGAAAGGAACTCCCGTGGAGGTGAATCACCGGGTTCACGACCTCCTCGGCGGTGGCTCTCTGACCTCCCGCCATTTCTACTCCGCGGGGTTGACATTTAGATCTAGGGATGCCGAGTTCGTCGAGCCACTGTATGGCTAAGGGACCCAGAAAGGTACGGCTCGATCCGGAGTCGAAAAGCGCTCGAAAGGGTTGATCTTGAATCGTGAAGGTAACAAAAAAGGCAGTCGGTCCTTCCTCGGTTTGGACAGTACCGCACCAGAGTGGCTCTTTTCCACGCGGGGGACGTGAGCGAGGCGATCGTTTCGGCAGCGCGTCGGCGGGCGCTCGGGATAAGGTAGCAGAGCCCGCCTTTAGCGGTTTCCCGCGCAGGGACACTCGGTGGATTTTACGCCGTCTCGACCGCAACGGTAGCAAAACGTTTTGCGCTGTTCCCGGCACGCGTTAAACCGGTGGCCTGGCTTACCGCAATTCCAGCAGTTGCTCGGCCGCTTCGGTGTCTCGGGGTTTGGCGCGGCTTCGGTATCGGCGAAAGGGTTAAGAGCTTGAAGAGGATCGGCCGCTTCCGCGGGCTTCGCGGCTTTGGGGGCTGGCGCTGCTGACTTCTTTCGGGGACGCGGCGGTGCGCGGGTTTTGACCGCGTTCACGCCATCCACCGACGGACTCGCGGTGGTCTGCGGGGCCGCGGCGGGGGTGCTGGCTTCACTCGCGTCTTCCGGGTCGTTACCGGTGACTTCTGGCCACGTTTCTACGGCCGCGTAAGATCTCCGCGACGGAGGCGCGGGTGCGGTCTTTGATCCTTGGTATGCCAAGTTAGGGAAAAGGGATTGACCTGGTGGAGGCGGCGCACGGTACGTGCGCGAAGATAAGAAGCTCTTCTCGACCCGAACCGCAATATGCTCGAAAGAAGTGAAATCGAAGACGTCGTCGCGGTGGATCGCGATATGCAGCCGGGGAATTAAATTGCGATGCGCGTACTGGATCTGGCTAGGCTCGTCCCAGGGAGGCTGGAGGCGGGCGAACAATCCGCGGAGGCAGGTAAGGTAATCCGCGACGGGCTCGTCGAGGCCCTGTGTGCGTCGCATTATCTCTTCGCGGAGCGCGTATTGGTAATCTGGATCGCCGAAGCGGACGCGGCAAGCCGACTCGAATTGTTTCCAGGTCGTCCAGTGGTTACTATCATTGCGAAACCACTGTAGGGCAACGCCGGTAAGGAAGAAGGGAACGCAGCGAATTAGATCGACCTCCGACACGGGAATAAGCGCGCGCCCTTCGGCGATACGAGTTAGGAACGCGTCTACGTCTTCGCCTTTCTTCCCAGAGAAAGAAATATTCCACTTTTGCATAATGTGTAACACGGACGACGCGGAGGCCGGTGCGCGATGTGGGTTAAACTCGCGGTATGGTCGCAAAGACTCGTCGGGTACTAACCTTGGTTCGGCGTTTACTGGGGCCGATAGTTGCGCCGGAGGCGGTCCATGGTTGGGCACGTCCGGCGGCCGGAGCGACGGGGCGTCTCCAGGAGGAAGATAAAACCGGGGGCCGGTAGGGAAGTTCGCGCCAGGGTGCTGGTACAGGCTCGAACGAGCCAGAGGTCCTTGCCACGACGACCCGTCCCAGTGCGGCATCGCGTGGTATGCCCATCCCGGTTCCCAATCCGGAAACGGAAGTGGCGGGTGGTTTCGACCCTCGCCGGGGTTTCCGGGCGGTAGGACGATGGAGGCGTTTGGTACGACCCCGGGAGCCCTCCAGGGGTTTACGGTTCGTGGGTCGCCGCTGGTTCCGGCGCCCGCGGACTCGTCCGGGCGCCAGGTCGAGTTGAAGCCCGAATCTGCGGCGGCTCCCGCCGGCGGGGGCTGCGGATTCTCTCCGTCCGGTCCTTTGTCGGCGCGGCGTTCGGTTTCGCCGCTCCCTGACGCGGTGGGCTGTGGATCCTCTCCGTCCGGTCCTTTGTCGGCGCGGCGTTCGGTTTCACCGCTCCCTGACGCGGGGGGCGGCGAAGGGACACGCGGCGGGTCGAGTCCGGACTCGGGTTGTACCGTTGGGTCCTGGTCCGCCATGATGGAGTTGACGAAATGGCTTTTGACCGAGAAAGCGCGGAGGGAAAGTTTACAACTCGCACCAAAAGGAAAAATTCTTTGGACCAAATAGGCAGCGAGTTGGCTCTCCGAACCGAGACGATAATGAATTGAAACCTTGAGCCAATAGGGCAAGGGAGTTGGTCCGCTGAATGAATGAAGGTAACGCGTTCGTGCGGAGACACTTGGTCGTGAAGTTAATACTTGGTTTAAGGGAGGCTCGAATCGTATTAAAGATAGAAGGAAATGTAACGTTAGAATTTGCGCGACGGTAGGTGGGCTTCAGAGGCTTGACTGTTACCGCGTGTGGATTCTCGTAGACTGACTCTCTTGGTGTTCGCTGACCCACGCGGGCCTCTACCCCTACCTCGCGTCATCTTGACTCGTGGGGGGGGAAGCGATCGCGTCGTTGGCTTGGGTCGTCACGGATTCGTCGACTTGTCGCGAAGGTAAACAACGGATTAGCGGCGTCGAAGGCAAGCACTAATCCGCGCGCTCGGTCATTTCTCTCGCCTGAGGTGTTTCGCGGAATTCCCTAAGCGCGGAGACTCAGCTTCAAAACAAAGGCTCAGCCTTTGTTCCCCGAAGCCGTTACTCGGCCGATTGTTTCGGGCCGTGGGCAGTCACGCGTAAATAGCTTTTTCACGCGTTTTGTTTTCACCGATGATATCAAGGATTAGGGAGACAAAGGGAATATGGCACGCAAGACTTCGGCGAAATAAGAATAATGGCGCAGTTGAGGGATTAACGTGGCGTACAAGCTTAGTGTAAATAATATTTTCGAGAATATCGGGATTATTGAAACACAGAAATATTGGAGCTATTACTAGGTAAAATGTGCTGTGGTGAGAGAGATTAACTGGCAAACACAACACACCAGGGAAGCCGTGAGGTAGCGAATTCGTCGTCAAAGTTGATGACGAACAATAACAAGTAAAAACTAGCGTTGATTTCTCCGAAGCGATTCGGCGAATGTGGACACGACTTTTATTTTGCACGTGTCGTTCTTCGAAACCGAAGAGCGACTTTCTGTAACGCTCGTAATTTATGATCGAAGGTAATAAAAGAAATTTTCAAAAGAGCTTCCGAATAGGTAAACACGAGGCGACCTCGGTTCGTCGCAACTACATCGCGAAAGGAGTCTCGAAGTTCTCGGAACTTCGACGTGCTGCTCGATCGTTACGCTCGGTGAATCGGTCTTGGCGAAACGGCTCAGAATTTGGGATTTTCGGTTGGCTTTAACGCGAGCAAATAAAAGAACGGAAACGAGATTAGCGAAATGGCTGCGAAAGTTGCACCAACAGGAAAAAAAAATTAATGTTACTCTCTCGGGCCCCACGTTGGGCGCCATTTGTAACGAATGATTTTCCCTGAGGGGAATCCATCTCGCCCCTTCCCGGCTCGTACCATCCCTCGCGTCGCCCCGTGGCCGCGGAAGCGGGCTGGGCGCCAGGCACGTCGTGCCGCCGACGAATGTCGGCTTTTTTATTCGCCCGCCTCCGTTGCACAAGTTGGGCCAGGGAACGCGAGGGAGGACACGACCGAGGCGGTCCGACTGCTCAGCTCCAACTGAGGTACTGAAAGGTAGAGGGGGGAATTCTTTTGGGGAGAGAGAGTAACGATAAGGGAATGAACGGGGTGAAATCAATTACGCGACCACAATAGAATTGAAAGTTAACAAACGGACTTTTATTGAGAAAAAGACAATCGGTGGCGTGAAGGAACGGATCGATGATTTATAATTCGGGGCGGCACAGCGCCGACCCGTTACAAAAGAATGATGACGAAGGTTGTTTAAGAAAATTACAATCGAACAAAGTAAAATCCGCGAGAGCTGAAGTCGTTCGCGTTCCGCGACTGACGATCTAACTCGGCCAGCTCGCAATCGCGAGGTGCGGTCGAGCAGGGCACGGTACAAGACAAAAGATAACGACCTCGGGGCGACTACCCGTCCGCGGCCGAACAGTCGATCTGTCGGGGCGCCCTGATAAAAGGTAAAATCAAGGGAAGGCGCCGCAGACTCACGAACTGTAACGGCCCAGGTAAACGGAAGCGGATCGACCCGAAATCAACAGGTAATGCGTACGCGGGCCCAAGACCGCCAACCGGGAGGCGAGCCAACGCTCACGGTTACAAAATAAAATTAACGAAAGAAAAGAGATTGGTGAGTTCGCCAAAACGATGCGCGTAGCGTCGCAGGGAAATCTAGGGAATAAATGAATAGGCAGAAGAGACGCGAACGCCACGGCACGTCGCAAACGGAACGCCAAGATAACGCGACAATCGAAATTCGTGCGCGGACAAATAATACGGAAGAAAACAATCATCGCAAATACGAAACGGAATTTACGTCGAAAGATCGCCAAAGGTAGTCGAAAAATACAGTCACGAAGGCCGAAGATAAAGCCGACAGCAATCGCGAGAAAAATACGAAACACAATAATACAATACAAGGGAACCGGGACCGAATCACCGAACGCAACAACACGCGCCTCGACGTAGCGCGAGCGGCCCACGTGCGAGAGCGAAAGAGATAGAGCGAAAACAAACTCGCGCGGGCCGGCTTGTTCGAGGCCACGCGCGACAAAGGAATTCCTTCGAGCGGCGACGAAAACGAAACTACAAGCGAAATAATATTTCGCCGCTCGGAGGAGTTTTATTACGAAATTTACCGACTCAGGTCGCGTTTCAATTAATAAAGGCAACAATAATTGCTACGGAAAAAGGCAAACAATTTGAGACGCCATCGATACGCGGTTTGGCTGCTCGCTCAATTTCAACGAAACGAAATACGAAAAATGAATTTACAGGTGAGAAAGCCGGGGACGGATGGCCAAAATGCCCGCAATTAGTCAACCCGCTAACTCGACCAGATTACGAAAAAGATCTCCCGAGATAGCCGTCAATATCCGCCATCTCGGGGATCGGGAAACAAAATAATTAATTACAAGCGAGCAACTAAACGCGGTTGAAGAGAAAATGGATCGGGCTTACCGAGAAACTCTGCGTGTCCTCGCGTCGTCAGGAACGGCCCAGCGAAATGAACGAAGGCAAAAGGTAATGGCGGAAACAAAGAGAGAAAAGCGTTCCACTCGAGGCAGGCACTGGCGAGAGACTGATTTGCGTAACTCGCAAATCTCAGTGGCCGGCTCTCGCGCTACCCCCACCACCAAGTCCCGAACGAAGCAGCGCTAGCGCGCTCGAAGCGCGTACTAGGCGTGGCCGCGCCACGCGGTGTTTGGCGGGCGATTCGAACCTCGTGCGCCGCCGATTGATCAGATCGACGGCACACTGCTCGATTAATCGAAGATCCTCTGGCTCTGCCGCTGGCCGCCGTCCGCTAGACCGCCGCCCCCTACATCTGGCCGACTGTGCTTCGGGCAACTTCCTCAGGGGATCCGGTCGACGTCCATGACGGGGAGGAGGGGAGGTCTCCCTCGCAACTCGCGGATCAGTGCGAGCCGCGGTGGACCCACGCGCCTCTTGGCGAACAGCACCTCCGCCCCTGGTATTTTCCGAATCCCGCTTCGATGAGGCGCCGGGATGAGCGGACCGCGTTGCCCGAAGTTACAGCCGTGGACGTAGCAACTACTCGGTTGCGACAGCGAGGAGGCCACGGGGGGCATCAACAAGTGGCCACGGAACCTGCGTGTGCCTCCAAAACGTCCACGGCGAGTCGTGATGGCCTCGACTCAAGATGTTCGGCGGAGACGAAAGTCCCGCGAACGACGGAGCGACGAAACAAGGCAAAAGGCAAAAGTTGTTCCCCTCGTGCGAAACCGGTGGCGGAGGTGAAGCGCGAGAACTCTAAGGAAATTTTAGCAAAAGGGCGAAATGGTTCTCGCGTTTCTCGGTAACCACAGGCGAAATATAGGATAGATTTTCTTAACGGAATGCGAAATAACGCCGATACTGAGTTCGGTAGCAGCGGAGACAAAAGGAAAAGTTCTTGGCGCGCGGTGCGCGTCCGGCGATCGGGGCGCGACTCGTATAAAGAATAAAGGGAACCGCGGGACTTAAAATTAAACGACGCATACTAAAATTATTTCTTAAAACTACGATACCGCGGTGAGTCTCTCGTCAATCCTGTGCCTCGGGAACGACGAGTAGCGACGGAAATTGGACCGCACACTCGGTCCACTGGTCGACACGCTCCGTACGAGTGACGTAGCCGAAAGTTACGTCACAATTGATATTTTATTTTCCCATTCTATTACTACCGCCTGTCCCCTTTCGATAGACCCTCGATTGAATAGCCATGCTAATTTACAATTGTCACAACTGTATGCGGTGTGTGCGTATAATATTCTTATGCGACAATTCGAACAGTGGGTCGTGGGTTGAGTGCCCGGTGATAATTGATGTCTTCCTTGTACTCGGAGGGTTATTATCCTTTCATTTGTAGTTATTATATCATTGCAATAGTCGCAAAAGAGTCTATTGCTGTGCTCAGTAAACCATGGAGTTTCTCTTGAAATTATTTTGAGACATCTGGAATTTACAAGGCTACGGTAAAAATTGTAATTCCTTCCGGGGACTCTGAAGCCCGGAATAGTATACAGCCAGTCCCGAGTTTCCTCGTCTTTTAATTTTGAAAGTTCTTGTTCAGATATTTTCATGCTGATTGGGTTGGTCTTGGTTGCAAAATGAAAGAGTTAATTTGCGTAGCTCTCTCTTTTTCTTTTTATAAAATTTAATTAATTTTTGTATGAAATATTACCTTGAGACTTGATGGAGAATTTAATGCGTAGATAATACTTGATGATTCGCACTGCACTGGTGTTGGATTGAAAAGCTTTCAAAGGAGATCAATTTTGACGAAAAAAAATTTTCACGATTTTTTAGACTTGTAATATTTTGAAATTTCGGAATGGATTTTTTAATTGGACAACGGAAATATTCACGATTGATCGAGTGAGAAAAACCCATCGGACTGACGACTGACTGACTGACAATGCACAGCCTAAACCAATGAAGTTAGGATCGTGAAATTTGTCATGTCCTCTCTCATCGTAGACGCTCACTAAGAACGGATTTTGTTCGTTCTCTATCAAAAAAAAAAAAATTAATGGCTCGGTTTTGACAAATCACACAATAGCTGGATAAATAGTGAAAAATGAATGAAATGTGAAAAATTGTATCAGCGGATGTTTGTTTTTCTCAACCTGCCGGATGTAGCCTCTCTCTCGACAACACTTGTACATGCTGAAAGGGTCAACGTATTGTGGAGGGTTTTTCTTTGGAAAAGAAGATGCTATGACTCAAAATTGGATCAAAAAATTTTTTTTATTCATTTTTTTTACATTTGCCGGATGTGTGACATGAATAAACTTATTTAATATTCATAAAATGAGCTTATTAAATATTCATAAAATAAACTTATTTAATATTTGTGAAATGAATAAAAATTAGAGTGGCACTCTGTAGTGTCCCCATGGCAACGTTCGAACACTCTCAGGAATTATATACCTTTTGTCATCGTGGGGACTTAAGGCAATTTTTGTTTCAGAGATGGTATATACCTGATGCAATGTCGATCGAATGCACGATTGACTGCGAGTGATTTCTATATCATCTCTTAAACATTTTAAATAATCATCAAACACTATTGTCCTCGCAACGACATTAGTCTTGACTCCCTTGACTTTTTTCGTCTCTCTCTTTCCATCAACACGGGTCGCATACATTTTTGACCTGAGCCCAATAAACTCGGTCATAATCGCGCCATTGTTCTCATCTTTCATGAGTCCTGGGACCTTTTTGTTCACGCGGAGAATATTATATACATTGTCCGCGGGATAGTCACTCGTGTCAAATTTGTTTATATTTCTTCGCATGTCTTCATAAACATCGTCACATTTAATCTGATATATAAGACTATCAGTGTCCGTTGTGACGAAATTCCCAAGTGCCACAAAATCTCGATCTTTCGCTCCCGTCGATTTTAATTTATCGATGGAAAATTCCCGTGGGCGCCAGTCGCAAAGCGACTCGACGGGAGGGAAAGAAAGAGATGGTTGACCGGCTTGGCTGCAGCGGGAAGGGCGGACAAGGTTGGGAAAATAACCAAAAATTCATTTAATATAACAAAAATCAGTTTGAATTTAATTTAAAGCCCGGGAAACAAAATGACAAGAGATAGAAACAAGAATAATAATACATGATCTCCGGGATGCTATTTCGCGCGACGAATTATCGTCCTTGAGACGAACGCAACAAACTCTAACGCGGGAAGAATCGGGAACTCACACACACGCACTCGCACAATAATTTGGCCGGGACCCTACGCTCAATACAATTTAAAGCGAGCTCGTCCGTTTTGCCACGGGACTGCTCGTGAGCCAAAACGCCAACCAAAAGATAACCAAAAGAATAATGGATTCGAGACGTTAAAATAAAAACCGAGCCCCCGATAATCGGTTACTCGGCCGAGCTGTTCAAAACCGCGATCACCAACGTCTCCGGCCCATTCACTCAATCACACGCACATTTTCGCACTCACACTCACTCATTCCCGTTCCCGATGCTTCTTTCCAAAAATTATAACGACACAACATTAAAACGCGGAAGATTTTCGTTAACCACGACGACCGTTTTCGCGAATATTGATACTTTCTCGAAGTCCCGATTCGCAAGACGTCGAACGTGAGAGCCACGAGAAAACCGAAAATACAATGCCGGTGACTTGGCACCGCACGTCGCGAAATCGCCGCCACAACCGAGATTTTACTGGAGACGCGGGAATCTGGCACTCTCCCGGTCCAAAATTACCAATTTGAGCCCAATTACTGTCACGTCCCGTGCTCATCCGCCTAATTTCCTAAATGGTTCTTTTTAACCAAGATACTTTTCTGAAACAATTATCATGAATTTATATCGTTATCAGTGTGAGAGCGCGCAAGCAGTCGCGATCTCACACAAATAGTCCCTAAATCCGCTGACATTGCGGATCTCACGGTAACCGAGAGACCGTCGCTCATCTACAGGGCGCGCGAAGTCCGAATTCTGCGGATTTCGCGCGCGCATTAATTAAATTAAAAGTGCAGGGCACCATTTTCACGGCAAGAACGAACAGTCGTTAACGGGCTCTCGACCAGGGTGGTCGAAGCCGTCCCGAAATCAAACTCTTGAAAAGAATAAAAGTCTCTACCGAGGGCGCCGACCAAGATGTTCGCGGCTGACCCCTAAAGTATTAAATCTATTGATAAAAATCAAGTCGCGCCGTAGTACGCGCGCTCATCGCCGAAATTTCAATCAGTCTAAACCGTGGGCCCCTCGACCGCGATGTTCGAGGTCCATTAAACCAAAAACTCACCACGAATAATCGAAAACTCCGTGAATCGAACCAACTAACCAAAATACCAACGAAATGCTAAACCATTGTGAAATCAACGACCAAATTATCAACGAACTATCAAAAGAAACATTTGTGAACCTGCTAACTATCTCTTAAATAAAATAACCATCGTTATTGTTATATATAATCGACGAAGTGTGTTTTTAACCTCCACGCGCGATATTTCCTTCCTCTAATCCCTGTCCGGCACATTCCGGGCTAAATTAGAGAACGACAAGTTGCTAATATCCACGATAATTCAGCAACATTATTATTCTTCCTGTCACCGGGGAAAAATCATTCAAATAAACCCCCGGACGTGACATTACAATAAATTAATTCGGCAGGATTCGGCAACACGAATTCCACCAACCAAAACGGAAAGTATCAGGGAATAACTCACGGTATTGTTCCCAACTTTGAGACCCACGTCTGCCCCGCTCGGTACTCCACGAAAATCTGCCAAAATCCTAATCGTTCGCGAGCCGCTGGTCATTCCCCTTCCCCCTTTTCTAATTTTCGAATATTCCCCACCGAGACTTGACAAGCCCATCGTATCGAATATTCTCGCGAGCGTTAGACGGGATTCTAATTACCGAAAGAATTCAACTATTCGGGAAACGTTGTCAATGTTTCCGTTTTTATCCCTGGCTCGCGAAAAATAAAATGTTCACGATAATTCCTAGGCGGTTCGCGGGAAAAATAATTATCCCGGGGAAATTCCTTTCGACGATAATGACGAGAGAATCGATTACACGATCCTGCTCTAATTCCAAGAGGGGGAAGTTACGCGCGCTCGCTAACGCCAACGGTCCCGATGTTCTCGACTTTTCCTTGACCGTTGTACTCCTTTGCCGGGAAAGATTGGGCCGACGTGTGATCCGACCTTGGGCGAATTCGACGATAACGGGAAACGGCCAATTGTACGAGCGCCGCTCGAAATACAATGACGAAACGACGATGGCCTTCCTTCTCGAACTTTCCTCGGTTAAATTCTTAATACCGTGAGACGATGTCCGGCGTCCTCTCTCCCGAATACTCGCAAAATAAAATAAAACAAAAATACGCGGGACGCAATTAATTAATAATATCATTAGTCAATTTCCCTAAGAAAACCCTGCGAAACGTCGTGTGGCCGGAGCATCGAGCGGGAGAGACGGGAACAAACCTCCGTTCGGAGATATTTTTCCCCTGGTTCAAAATAGCGACGGTGCTCAAAAGAAACACCGTCACAACTCCCCCCTACCAGACTCTTGACCGTCCCGGTCAGCGAAAACTCGTGCTCCTCCCGAAACACAAATTCAAAAACGTTGCGGCCACGACTTCACTTCGCAAAACTTTCTTTACGAGACCATAATTACTGTTGTCAAAATCAACCCATTGTTCTCCTTCCCACGGCACTAGACGAAAACAGGACCGAACAACATTAACACCAACGACCCCGGATAATCAAATCGTCAAATCGCCAAAACAAATCGTCAAAGAAATAATTTAATATCCCGAATGATCGGGAAACAACACGGAAAATCTCACAAAATGAGTTGCTCAACCGAACCGAATGAGCAGAACTGACCAGATCACAAAACACAAACAATAACCAATAAATCAACAACGACAGAATTAACGGGAGACCTAGGCTGCTGAGCCGTCGCTCGCGCCACAAGGAACCTGTCAAACGTCAACAAATTCTACCCTATCGTAATCCTGATATTCTGCCCGAATCAAGATTTTTCGGGAGAAAAATAAAAAAAAAACAAAAAAAACCAACCTAATTGTGAAGCGCTTTTAAATCCAAAAATGACGTCCAAAATCCAATGAACTCGAGCTGAGATTAACCAAAAGAAATCGTCAACTTTCGTTGTCCAAAATAAACCCAAATGTCCAAAATAAAATTATACGTAATATTCCTCGCGTCGTATCTCCCGATAACTCTAAACTCACTAAACATGAAAGAAAACAAAACTTTCTCTTCCCGGATTATTTCGGGATTCGATCCAAAAATCAAGAAGCCAAAATCGAAAACAAATTGAACGATGAAACAAAGAGGTGGAATTGACTGAATATTATTCTCAAAAAAGACATTTGCAAAAACGGGAAACCTACAAAATTGATCCTGATACTAATAAAATTAAAACTAAGTCCTTTACTAAATTCTGTACCGTTAAAAGTCAAAATTACTGTCCCAATTATAAAAAAAAACAAACCTATTGACTTGAATTCCCATTGAATCGTCGTTCAACCCCGATTATTTAATCTCAAAACAATAATTATCCTGAATCAAAAATATCCCGAAGTAAACTTCCGTCAAATTTAATAAACTAGCCAAAAATCCCCTCCCGGGGAAAAAAGCCTGGACAAGTCCATTTGTTCGAGACCCCCGTTTCCAATCGTTTTCACAGACAAATCCAACCCCCCTAAAAAGAAATTGAAATAAAATGAAGAATAGAAAAAAACCCTGGGAAAAAATGGCTCCTAAAAAAATGGAGAAAAACCAAAAAAAAAAATCAAAACAATTGAAAAAAATACAATGAATGTAGAAATGGTAAAAAAAAATGGATTATTTTCGCTCAGCACGAAAAATTCTTGATATCCATGAAAGGACAAGTATTCCATTGATGGCTGAAAATCAATTAACAAGAAAAAAGGAAAAGCTCCAAAAAAAACACGGCACAAAAAAAGAAACCCCTAAATACACTATAGCGAATCGACAGAAAAACTTGCGCGACGTGATGGAAAACTAAAGTTTGCCATCGCATGTTGAGCAGTTGAGCGGATGCGCACAGAGTACTTGTCCGGCCCGAAATTTTTTTATTAGAAGTGCTCATAGGTTTTGAACTTGACATAACGTAATTGTTTAGTCTCAGAAAGCTTTTTAGAAAAGACACGTGAATGGTCGGTGAAAATCTCGAGTCAATCAAGGTTCTTTCCAAAACCGATTTACATTTCAAGTCAATAATACAAAAAATTGCTGGGAGTGCAATTTTTTCCGATGCATTACGGGTCATTGAATTTAACTCGCTGCACTTTAATTATTCATTAGTTGTTATTTTTCTATGTATCCATACTCGTGTAAAATATTGCACAAATTATTTATTTATTAATGGCTGTGGCTATTCGTCCGGATATTTCATACACTAAAAAGCATGGTCGGACGAATAAGCAACCCTCAATCGTACGGATAAAGCGGAAATCATTGGATAAAGCGTGTCTGGACGAATATTATTCATCCGGCTATCCGGACGACTAGCCACTGCGTGGCTAGTCTTAAATAATTGTATATCAAATCGACAGAAAACTTTGGATTTGTACCAATGCATTTGAATGTATAAAGTTCAGTGTTGTTTGTATAACGCCCATCATTTTTCTCATGAATACAACCGAGTTGTTCTATCTATCTAAAAATAGCGGAAGCTAATACAAAAATTTTCGGGCCGGACAAGTACTCTGTGCGCATCCGCTCAACTGCTCAACATGCGATGGCAAACTTTAGTTTTCCATCACGTCGCGCAAGTTTTTCTGTCGATTCGCTATAGTGTATTTAGGGGTTTCTTTTTTTGTACCGTGTTTTTTTTGGAGCTTTTCCTTTTTTCTTGTTAATTGATTTTCAGCCATCAATGGAATACTTGTCCTTTCATGGATATCAAGAATTTTTCGTGCTGAGCGAAAATAATCAATTTTTTTTCACCATTTCTACATTCATTGTATTTTTTTCAATTGTTTTGATTTTTTTTTTTGGTTTTTCTCCATTTTTTTAGGAGCCATTTTTTCCCAGGGTTTTTTTCTATTCTTCATTTTATTTCAATTTCTTTTTAGGGGGGTTGGATTTGTCTGTGAAAACGATTGGAAACGGGGGTCTCGAACAAATGGACTTGTCCAGGCTTTTTTCCCCGGGAGGGGATTTTTGGCTAGGATATCACTTCTTTTTTCTGAATGGAAGTCTCCAATTTTTTCAGTCCGGTGGGAATAATTTGCTGATTTTTCCCTAGAAGTGTACTCTGTGGAGCTTATTTTAAGCCAAGAATCATGTCTCTATCTCAATTTTTCACCGAGATATGATTTTTTGCCCATTTCCATCATTTTTGGTCGGAAATAACGATTTTTCATCAATTTTCGAATGAAAATCGCTCTTCCGCGAGCAACGACGGTGAAATCATGTTTTTTTTGTCGTCCACATGGTTTATTGAGCTAAAAGGAAACGTGAACGCGTGCCATAATCTTATATTTTCTCGAGAATGGTATTTCTGCATTTTCACCATCAGCTTAGAAAAAAAAAACGCCATTTTTACATGACTTGAGAGTGAAGATTTTATTTAGTTGACTTTGTGGGAATAAATTGCTGATTTTTTTCCCAGAAATTTACTGTGTGGATCTTAATTTAAGCCCAAAGTCATGTCTTTATCTCAATTTTCCACCGAGATATGATTTTTTGTCCATAACCATGATTTTTGCTTGAAAATGACGATTTTTCAACAATTTTCAAACGAAAATCGCTTTTCTCCGAGTAAAAATCGTATAAATTATGACCTTTTTTCCAGCCTTTCAGTTTGATACGCTGAAAAGGAAAGAAAACACGCGCCAAAGTCTCAATTTACCGCGTCAATGCCATTTTCGATTTTTGACCTTGAGTTGGAAAAAATCAAAGTTTCAACATGAATATGTCGCGAGGAATTTTTATTCTTGGCTCCATGCGAATGGAATGCTGATTTTTCTTCTTCAAATATACTTTGTGGAGCTCAATTTAAGCCCAGAGTCATGTCTCTATCTCGATTTTTCATCGCGATATGATTTTTTGCTCACGATTATGATTTTTGCTTGAAAATGACGATTTTTCGTCAATTTTCAAACGAAAATCGCTCTTCTCCGAGTAAAAATCGCATAAATCATGCATTCTTTTCCAGCCACTCAGTTTGATACGCTGAAAAGAAGAGGAAACACGTGCCAAAGTCTCAATTTATCGTAGGAATGCAATTTTCAACTTTTAATCACGAGTTGGAAAAAATCAGAGTTTTAACATGAATTTGTCGCGAAGAATTTATATTTTTTGCTCCATAAGAATGGACTGCTGATTTTTTCTCTTCAAATATACTCTGTGGAGTTCAATTTAAGCCCAGAGTCATGTCTCTATCTCGATTTTTTATCGAGATATGATTTTTTGCTCACGAGCATGATTTTTGATGAAAATGTCGATTTTTCGACAATTTTCAAACGAAAATCGCTCTTCTCCGAGTAAAAATCGCATAAATTATGCATTTTTTTCCAGCCACTCAGTTTGATACGCTGGAAAGAAGAGAAAACACGCGCCAAAGTCCCAATTTACCGCGTGAATGCAATTTTCGAGTTTTGATCACGAGTTGGAAAAAATCAGAGTTTTAACATGAATTTGTTGCCAAGAATTTTTCCGCTTGGCTCCATGAGAATGGACTGCTGATTTTTTTTCTTCAAATATACTCTGTGGAGCTCAATTTAAGCCCAGAGTCATGTCTTTATCTCGATTTTTCATCGAGATATGATTTTTTGCTCACGAGCATGATTTTTGCTCGAAAATGTCGATTTTTCGACAATTTTCAAACGAAAATCGCTCTTCTCTGAGTAAAAATCGCATAAATTATGCATTTTTTCCCAGTCACTCAGTTTGATACGCTGAAAAGAAGAGGAAACACGCGCCAAAGTCCCAATTTACCGCGTGAATGCAATTTTCGATTTTTGATCACGAGTTGGAAAAAATCAGAGTTTTAACATGAATTTGTTGCCAAGAATTTTTCCGCTTGGCTCCATGAGAATGGACTGCTGATTTTTTTCCTTTAAATATACTCTGTGGAGCTCAATTCAAGTCCAGAGTTATGTCTCTATCTCGATTTTTCATCGAGATATGATTTTTTGCTCACGAGCATGATTTTTGCTAGAAAATGTCGATTTTTCGACAATTTTCAAACGAAAATCGCTCTTCTCCGAGTAAAAATCGCATAAATTATGCATTTTTTTTCCAACCACTCAGTTTAATACGCGGAAAAGAAGAGAAAACACGTGCCAAAGTCTCAATTCATCGCGGGAATGCAATTTTCAACTTTTGATCACGAGTTGGAAAAAATCAAAGGTTGAACATGAATTTGTTGCCAAGAATTTTTCTGCTTGGCTCCATGAGAATGGACTGCTAATTTTTTCCCTTCAAATATACTCTGTCGAGCTCAATTTAAGCCCAGAGTCATGTCTCTATCTTGATTTTTCATCGAGATATGATTTTTTGCTCACGAGCATGATTTTTGCTAGAAAATGTCGATTTTTCGACAATTTTCAAACGAAAATCGCTCTTCTCCGAGTAAAAATCGCATAAATTATGCATTTTTTTCCAGCCGCTCAGTTTGATACGCTGAAAATAAGAGAAAACACGTGCCAAAGTCTCAATTTATCGCGGGAATGCAATTTTCAACTTTTGATTACGAGTTGGAAAAAGTCAATATTTTAACATGAATTTGTCGCGAAGAATTTATATTTTCATGCCACTGACAGTTATCTGGAGCTTCCGGATACCGGATAGCTGGCAGCGATAAGAATTTCATGGGGCTCAGCGGAAAGATTTTCATGTGGCTCAGCGACAAGATTTTTATGTTGCTCAGCGACAAGATTTTCATGTCGCTGAGAGTTATTGTCGCTTTCCGATTAATCTAACGCCAGCGGCGACGTCAGTTATGCTACACAATAATTGGTTCTTTTCGAAGCAAAACTTGTCGCTGCGAGATATCCAAAGCTTCCGGATAACTCGTAGCGACAAAATTTTCATGTGGCTCAGCGACAAGATTTGTATGTCGCTGAGAGTTATTGTCGCTCCGCAATCAATATAATATGCCAGCGGCGATGTTAGTTATGCTCCACAATTATTGGTTCCTTTTGAAGCAAAACTTGTCGCTGCGAGATATCCAAAGCTTCCGGATAACTCGTAGCGACAAAATTTTCATGTGGCTCAGCGACAAGATTTTTATGCCACTGAGAGTTATATCTGGAGCTTTCGGATAGCTGGCAGCGATAAGTATCACACGTCGCTCAGCGGAAAGATGTTCATGTGGCTCAGCGACAAGTTTTTTATGTCGCTGAGAGTTATTGTCTCTCTGCAATCAATATAATATGCCAGCGGCGATTTCAGATATGCTGTAAATGAATAAAATTGTGGGCTTAGGAATAGGGCAATGGTTGTGAAGCATATTCATTCCTGAAGCATATTCTCCTGTCACTGGATCATGTCGTTAATGCTACCTGAAAATTGGCATTAGTGAGGTTATGGCGAGCTGTCAGAGCTTTTAGCACATTATTCATCACAAAGTTGGCAAAAAATATCAACTCGTTTCCAGCTATCTCTCTCACACTCGCGTCAATATCGGCCGTCAAAATATACACGATTGCTAGCGGAATTTTAGGTTATGATTTTCTAATTTTGACAATCTGACTTTCGAATGTTTCTATATCTATATTTATCACCGTGAAATCGAACGACACATGTATAAAGATGTATTCGTGAACTGGCAACCAACAGGTGTTCCTCGGATGGGAACAGCTGGATATGTCGTCAGTCACGACCAATCAGAAACACGATAGGAACATTGAGCCCTTTCTCTGTGTCGTATACATACACGCACGCACACTTCGATCAGCGCATAATTTTGCCCGTGCAAAGTTTTTTCTCAGCAATTACGGCATCAATCGGGTTCATTTATGGCTCAATCGAGGGGGGATGACGGAATTAGTCTCCAGTTCAAATTTCAGATCATGAAATTACCCCTGAGCTTCGTAATTCAAGAAAGTGTCTGCCCCCACCGGCGAAATCGCTTTTCTTAGAAATAATATACTCGGGTGAGTCTCGGGCCAGCAGACGACGCTGTCAAATGTACTTGTCCCGAGACTCTGCCGAGTCTCTTGAAACCGAAAAATCGCAACAAAAATCGTTAGTCCCAAAAATAAAAGTTAAAATTCCCGGACCGTCACAAAATAAAAGAAAATTAATCCATTCCAAAAGAATATCGCCAAATCGTTAATAAATAAAATGTCCAACAGCTAAAATTTCAAAATTTAGTAAACCGGGAATTTTGCTCGGTCAATAATATAAAAAAAATTAATTAAGTCACGATAAAAAAAAAAATTATTCCCAGTCAGGATCTCAAAGAAACAAAAAAAACAAAAAGTACCTCGGGAGCCGGTTGTTTTTCGTTAAACCTCGAGAAGGAAAAACTCCTCTCGTTACTCTTTAAATCCGAGAAGAAAGTCCGAAATAAATAACACGACCAGCAACGACACGCAATAGCCAATCACATAAAAAAAAAACAAAAAAAACAGTCACTCACGAATCCAAATCCGAACGACAAACGAAAAATTGTCCAGTCGAGAATTTCGGGAATAAAATCAAATTCAAATAAAGAAAATAAATACGGGAGACATTCGTCACCAGCGAGAGACTCAAATATCACTTTGCCCGTCAACCTGAGATGACTGCTCGGTCACCCGGTATATTGAACGGGACCACAAAATCTCTCAACCGAGAATTCTCTCAAACGAAAATTCCAAATTAAAACCATATCCAGTGAAATATTATTTCACTCGCGAAACATTATAATTCCAACGACAAAATTTTCAAGCTCTTAAAGTCGTCAAGGTTCCCGAATTCTCAAACACCACAGACACGAACGAAAAACGAGAAGAAGAAAGAACGGAAAAAAAAAGTAAACACGAGCCTAACTCGCGCTGTCCGAGCCTCGCGAAGCAGGACCGTTCGCTATCACGGAAGCGTTCACACAAAAAAAAACTATTTTCCTCAGTCGCACGAAATCTCACAAATAATTCCCGAACTTGAACGTTACGATACAAAAACTTTAACGATAACCGAAATTTCCTTTTCACTCGATTTTATCCAAACTTAACGAAAATTCTTTTTATTCCCAGGACGATCCAAATTTAATTTCCTTATAAAATTCCCAACGTTGCCCCACGTTGGGCGCCAAATTTGTGACGAATTTTCCAAGTGCCACAAAATCTCGATCTTTCGCTCCCGTCGATTTTAATTTATCGATGGAAAATTCCCGTGGGCGCCAGTCGCAAAGCGACTCGACGGGATGGAAAGAAAGAGATGGTTGACCGGCTTGGCTGCAGCGGGAAGGGCGGGCTAGGTTGGGAAAATAACCAAAAATTCATTTAATATAACAAAAATCAGTTTGAATTTAATTTAAAGCCCGGGAAACAAAATGACAAGAGATAGAAACAAGAATAATAATACATGATCTCCGGGATGCTATTTCGCGCGACGAATTATCGTCCTTGAGACGAACGCAACAAACTCTAACGCGGGAAGAATCGGGAACTCACACACACGCACTCGCACAATAATTTGGCGGGGACCCTACGCTCAATACAATTTAAAGCGAGCTCGTCCGTTTTGCCACGGGACTGCTCGTGAGCCAAAACGCCAACCAAAAGATAACCAAAAGAATAATGGATTCGAGACGTTAAAATAAAAACCGAGCCCCCGATAATCGGTTACTCGGCCGAGCTGTTCAAAACCGCGATCACCAACGTCTCCGGCCCATTCACTCAATCACACGCACATTTTCGCACTCACACTCACTCATTCCCGTTCCCGATGCTTCTTTCCAAAAATTATAACGACACAACATTAAAACGCGGAAGATTTTCGTTAACCACGACGACTGTTTTCGCGAACATTGATACTTTCTCGAAGTCCCGATTTGCAAGACGTCGAACGTGAGAGCCACGAGAAAACCGAAAATACAATGCCGGTGACTTGGCACCGCACGTCGCGAAATCGCCGCCACAACCGAGATTTTACTGGAGACGCGGGAATCTGGCACTCTCCCGGTCCAAAATTACCAATTTGAGCCCAATTACAATAAATTAATTCGGGAGGATTCGGCAACACGAATTCCACCAACCAAAACGGAAAGTATCAGGGAATAACTCACGGTATTGTTCCCAACTTTGAGACCCACGTCTGCCCCGCTCGGTACTCCACGAAAATCTGCCAAAATCCTAATCGTTCGCGAGCCGCTGGTCATTCCCCTTCCCCCTTTTCTAATTTTCGAATATTCCCCACCGAGACTTGACAAGCCCATCGTATCGAATATTCTCGCGAGCGTTAGACGGGATTCTAATTACCGAAAGAATTCAACTATTCGGGAAACGTTGTCAATGTTTCCGTTTTTATCCCTGGCTCGCGAAAAATAAAATGTTCACGATAATTCCTAGGCGGTTCGCGGGAAAAATAATTATCCCGGGGAAATTCCTTTCGACGATAATGACGAGAGAATCGATTACACGATCCTGCTCTAATTCCAAGAGGGGGAAGTTACGCGCGCTCGCTAACGCCAACGGTCCCGATGTTCTCGACTTTTCCTTGACCGTTGTACTCCTTTCCCGGAAAAGATTGGGCCGACGTGTGATCCGACCTTGGGCGAATTCGACGATAACGGGAAACGGCCAATTGTACGAGCGCCGCTCGAAATACAATGACGAAACGACGATGGCCTTCCTTCTCGAACTTTCCTCGGTTAAATTCTCAATACCGTGAGACGACGTCCGGCGTCCTCTCTCCCGAATACTCGCAAAATAAAATAAAACAAAAATACGCGGGACGCAATTAATTAATAATATCATTAGTCAATTTCCCTAAGAAAACCCTGCGAAACGTCGTGTGGCCGGAGCATCGAGCGGGAGAGACGGGAACAAACCTCCGTTCGGAGATATTTTTCCCCTTGTTCAAAATAGCGACGGTGCTCAAAAAAAACACCGTCACACCGTATACATCACAGTGCATTTATCACGATACAGTGGAACCATAAAATCATGATGAAATTCATACAAGCATGTCTTAGAAATATCTAAAATTGCCATACCCACATATATGGGTTTGTTGAATTTCACCTCGAGATTACGCAGCTCCACTGCAATCAAATTCTCGGCAAATATACTACGACTATGGAAATTCGGCTTTGCGATCATTGCCTCTGCACCCCTGCATACCTGCCTTCCCATTTAGTCAGGAGTTTGACCTGCACATGGCCGCGTACATCTTCCATCGTTTTGCCAAACACCGCGTTATTCATCAATTTGAATAATGTTTTTTCAAACTCATTCTTGGCGTTTGTTCAAAAATGAGTATTTAACTCAATATACGTTCGCAGCCAAGACGATTGTTTGAATTTCATTATTCTATGGATCTTGGAAACCCGAAGGCCATGCTGCAGGCATTGCTGGAGCGCACGATAATGTATTACATAACGTGTTTTGTCATGCACCGTCGCCAACAATTTTTCCTGCTTCTTGCCTGGGGGCTTACCACGCGTTGGACAAAACGGTAGGTCAATGTGCGCGTCGTGCAAATTCTGCGGATATTCTAAGTCGACTTCGAGGATATAACCATACGGTGAATCAAGCGCGATCGATTCAATATTAAAAGTAGACACATCTTCGACCCATTTAAATTCCGCGTAAGGGAGAGGTTGACTCATTGCCCAACCATATAAATTATTGACATCGTAATACATTAGGTAAGACGATGGACTCGATGAATCAAACGATTGCATGTATTTATTATTGGCTTTGGCATACCTGGCGGAGCATTGACTCAAACCACCGCGTATACCTCTCTCAACGAATAAAACCATGTCAATGTCGGTTAGCAATTCAAATTCCACGCCAGTTCTTTTCATCATAGCATCCCAAGTGTAGCCGGGGAGGGTATAATAGTGTGCCGGGTCGAGGGTATAGCTAAGCATGCATGTGTCACGAAAGTTTTCGAAAACGTCGGCCAACAGCAGGACATCTGTTTTTAAATGCAAATCGCTGTATTCACCGAGCGTTCACACTGAAAACCTTTCCCATACATCCTTAGCATGTGCATACTCCGACTCACTTATACTCTCACCCGTCAATGAACTGTAAAATGCATCTTGGGATGGTAGCGATGTCTCATCTAACTTTTCTTTGCTATCTATGTATTCGTAGGGAAATACACCCTTACGAGTTAATAGCATAAAATCATCAGATGATAAGCTCTGGAATTGCGATTTTAAAATTCCCAATTTATCAACGGTTAAAAATGAGGTCAACTTGTCCAAACTAGCCGCGAGAAATTTAAATGAGTCGATGAATCTTAGTTTAATATTTTTTCTCCAGTCCTTCGACGTTTGAATCGTTTTGGAAAATGAAATGTATTTTTCCTTCGTTAGAGGTAGGACATCGGTTTTACCCTCAAACGCCGTACTGACCTCTTTAATTATAAAATGTGCATCGTAACCAGATAAATTATGAAAAACGATTGGAATGAAAAAAGGATTTTGATGATTCAAATTGCAGTCTAAATGGGCTGGACCTCTAAATTGTCCGGTCAAATGGCAATGATCGCGCACCCGTTGGTCTAAATTTGAAAAATCTTTTTCACAAATGTGACACGCTCGATCCTCACGAAATCGCCTCCATTCTAAGGGCGTTAGCTCGCGCATAGGAACATTTTTCTTCAAGATTTTTTCGACCTGCAGAGCTAACGCCTTTAAATGGTTGACGAGCCATTCAATACAATCATCCCCGCGATGAGCATAATATCCCGAAAGGGAGTCATCATAAGAACATTGAACATAGCAACCTGCACTAAACGGATGATGCTGCTGCTGACGTCCGCTGTTCCTCTCCTCTTCTTCGGAAGTTTTTTCGAGAATGCATTCAAGGTCCGCATAGACAATGAATGGTACCCGCTCCTTCCGCTGAGAATTGGAGAAACTCAGCCACTTGTCCTCCTCGCTGGGTAGTCGAACCGCACAGTTGTTAATTTTCCCACAATCCACATCATGCAATTGCAGCTTCTCCCTCGACGAGAAATAGTGTAAGCATCTAGAAAAATTGAAAAAAATTTGAAAAAAAAAACGATTAAATATCAATAGGGTGACATTTTTTTTTTTTCATTTTTTTTTTTAATTTGAAATTTATTTTTATCCACTTACCGATCGCAGATATGTTTCTCGGCTCCATGCCTACTCAAGCTGGAGCTCACTAGGTGTGAAAGGTTTTTGATCCACGCATAATGCCCGACTTGATCCTCCCCACCAGCCTCCAAATAAAGCAGGTTGAGGTGCCTGTCCTTTTTCTCCGCGGTGATGCGAATAGGTACAACAACATCCTTTTGCACTCCATACACGTTTATTGAGAGATTGTTCAAAAGTTCAAATCTTTTAACTTTGTTCAATTCAACGGGGAAGCTAATGCCATTGAAATTGAGAATGGTACGATAGTCGGGATATGATGCTACACGATCACTATTTGCTGTTACAGGATAAAGAGCTGCCATCACCGCCCATGCAAAACAGGCGTTATTGTCCCGCGATTGCACATTGACGACAGCCTTTTTCAATCGTATATTTCGTGGTAGTATAACACGACAACCCGCACTCATTGGCCTGTATTTATTAATATTCAGAGTCAGGTTGAGAATGCGTTGTAACGACCACCCGCTGTCTTGCTCTTGAAACTCCTTGAGCTTAGCCAGGGTAGGCTCAACGACCTGCTCCTCATACCACACATTCAAATCACTCGTCTGTAAAAGTTCGAAGTTCCGTGTATTTATGCTTTTATATGCATGTTTGCCCCCCACAGCAAATTCACCACTAAAAAGAGTATTCACCTCAACACAGTTGTGTTGATGAATAGCCTCTTGCACTTTTTTAATGGCCATTTCACCCGCATCCATGAGGAATAATCTCGGATCTATATGATTCTGATTAATAATCGCGCCCGTTTTTACACGCGATTTAAATGCGCTCTCCGTCTCACGCCATATTAGCTCACTATCACTATTAATATTTCCAGCACCGGTGTGTATAAAACTTTGACTGGTTTTATGCTTCAAACCCTCTAAACGAAGAATTTGAGCCTCCACCCACTGATTGTATCCCAATCGCAAACGTACACGCTGCACTTGAGCCTCACTTCTCAACGCCTCAATAAAATCATCACACTGTTTTTCCCACTGAATATATTCTTCAAGGGTATTAATTACTGCTGCCCGTGCAGTTAAACTTTCTTCGGATTGCGACATGATGTAAAAACGGATAAACGCCAACACCGATGTAAACTACGTGATGCTCCGGGTGCAACTGTATCAATCACTCTAGTCTTTCACGTAAAAAACCTTCTTTTTTCTTTTTTTCTTCATCTTATTCACTCCAAATAAAAAATAAAAAATGGAAATTTGTCATAGAACATGAAAGAGTCCATTGAGTCATCGCATGTTTACGCTAGACCCACCCTATAGCTCGAGGAAATGCACTCCAGAGCCGCTTTCTCATAACCATAGTGAGTTTTCTGACTTCCTGCGACAAATTTCCATATTCAAGACAAAGAAGAAGAAGAAGAAGAATGAACAATAACACAATTAATGCAGTCATATGGTGAAGCATCATACTGTCTACACCGATACCTCCTCTTTCCTTTTCTATGAAAAAAAGAAACTTGGAGAAGAGAAACGTTTATCATGAAACAGAAGAAAATTTCGAGGGAGTGTTGGTGGGGAAAAAAAAAGGAAGTAGTGAGGGGTTTTGGAAAAATTCTAGCAAATTTTCAAAATCGGTTCATAACTCTCCGAGAAGTTCATCTCGAACGTTTCACGCTCTCAACAATTTTTCACCGTGTTTGTGCGCGCTCTCGAAAAAGGCAATAGAATGGCCTCGAAAATGGTATCTGTGTGTGATAGTACTTTGGAGTGCAAGCCGACGAGATCAGTGCATCGCTATAGCGAGGAGGAAAAGGATGCGGTGGCATCCACATCCAGAACATGTGTTGTACACATTAGCGGCCATCAGGAGGCACGCGTCGGGCCCATTTCTGGAGTTGACCCTCCAATATTGCAGCGAGTGCGACAAGAGATTGTTTCAACTCGTGCCGGAGCAGATTTGTCCGGATTGCAAAGTGTTGTTCCGCGAAGTATTAACGCCAGCCGCCATAAAAATACAGCGCTGGTGGCTTCAGCATTATTACAAACCCGGTTCCAAATACTTCAATGAAGTTGAGGCCCATTTTTATAAAGTGTCGCTCGAGCATAAGCGAAAAAACAGTGGTGAAATAGACATTTCATCAAAACGTTTGCGCCTCGATTAAGTCTACGTGGATTCGTGTATCCTCTCCCTCCCCCTCTCTCTCTCTCTCTCTCTCTCTCCCTCATGTATACCCTTCTCTCGAAAAATAAAAATAAATAAAAAAGTAAAAATTGAAAAATAAAAATCGAGAGTGTGAATTTTTTTTCTTTTAAATATCCCTCTTTCGCACACCCCATTATCCTTCCCGCATATCTCTCTCTCTCTCTCTCTTCCTCTCATGTATACCCCTCGGCACGGCACTTTTCTCTGGAACAAATTATCATCCACATCTATCCTTCTCCCTCACACTCTTCTCACCATTTACCTGACTCCCTCACACATAGGCCCAACCACGAAGGGCTCATGCCACCGCATACCCCGCACCACCATCTATCCCGCTTCCTCTCACACACTCCATGCAACTGGCCCAGCTCCACGTCCATCTCTCTCACACCCATCAGTCTCCCCATCCATCCATCTATTCATCTCTCTCACACACCGAACCATCCACAGTCCCAAAACGGACAACCTCCGCGGGAGGGGCCGTTGAAAATGCTTCGGTAAACGATCCCACAGCATATCAACAAAGTTACAATATTGTTTTATAAGCATATGCCTGTGGATGGATACGTTGGACTAAACGTTTTTTTGAAAAATCACAAAAATGTCGTCATTGGAGCATGGAATATTCTAGAAAGTCTCTTCGAAAAGTCAGTTTTTGTCATCTCTCTCTCTCTCACATCCATCATTTCCCACATCTATGCATCTCTCTCACACCCATCATTTCCTGCATCTATCCATGTCTCTCGCACACCGAACACGTTGAAAAATGCTCTGGTAAACGATCCCACAGCGTATCGATAAGATTAACATACTCACACATCTATCCAAGTCGTCTAATGTATTATTGTACCCATCCATCCATCTCTCTCACACCCATCATTTCCTGCATCTATCCATCTCTCTCACACCCATCATTCCCCGCATCTATCCATCTCTCCCACACCCATCATTTCCCCGCATCTATCCATCTCTCTCGCACACCCAACCATCCACAGTCCCAAAACGGACAACCTACGCGGGAGGGGCATGGTGGGGAGCTGCCGGTACTCCACAGCTCCTAGGCAAGGGACCTGCGGTGGGGGGGCCGCCATCCCGCCACCGCATACCCCTCACCGCCGCTACGACCCGCCTCCCCCGCCTCCGCATACCCCTCGCCGCCACTTGAGCCAGAATCAGCCTGGTTTATCTACTGTCGTGTACCAATCCTTTCGGTTGGACATATGATCGCTAGCTTCAGAGTCAAGGAACCAGCCTGCGTCCTGCGCCCGAGGAGTTGTCGCAACTCGCTGATCCTTCGTGGCCGTCGCCTCCCTTTCGCTGACCGCAATCTCTCGCAAAGTGCCCAGCCTCGCCGGACACGAAACACTTACCGCTCGTCGAGGGTCCTTTCGACGCTCCGCCTCGACTGCCTCGACCTTCTCGACCTCCTCGACCGCCTCTGCCTCGCCTCGGATTTCCTCGCTGCGCGTCAGTCGAGAGTGCGTTTCCATTCTTGTTTTCTTGCGACGAGTGCCTCGATTCCTCCGTCGTGAAGCGCGCTTTTAGATTTTCGAGGGTTCGTTCTCCCGCTGCCGCAGACTCCCACGCACTGACGAAGTGTCGATAGCTGGCGAGCAAAGTCATGAGGACTTTGGTTATAACCATGGAGTCTGATATTACCTCGCCCATGAGTTTCAGCCTGTGTGCGATGTCCTCGAGTTTGGCGATGTGTATGGCTACGTCATCGGATGATTTCTTCGTCGCGTTGTACCAACTTTGCTGCAGCATGTGTACGCTCGCTTCCGATTTCTGCTCGTAGATCGACGTGAGTTTGAGCCACATTTCCGCAGCCGACGTGCAGTTAATTATGTGAAGCGTTGGCTGCTCTCCGGTGGTCGTTACGATTATTCTCTGTACCGCTGCATCCGATTTCTCCCATTTCTCCACGCTTTTCGCTCGCGCAGTCCGTTCGGCCTCGCTTGCGCTTGCTGCAAGAATTCCCGGTTTTTCGTCCGTACCCAACGTGACGTTCAACGCTCCCTGCGCGTTGAGAAGGACTCTGATGTTGAATTTCCAGATGCCCCAATTCTCGATGTTCTTTAGCTTCGTGATTCTCGATAATTCGCTCTCCATTGTCGCTGTTATATTTTCCACTGTTGCACGAGGCGGGGAGATAACCTCAATGTTCGCGTTTCGAGAATCGTGCTCTTCACGCTTGTCACTAAACTGTTTTCACTAACCTCTTTCTCGCACTATTTGCCTGGGCCCATAACCTGTTGGGTTTTTCTCAGATACAAATAGATTGCACTTCGGATATACGAGAAACGAACAGATTTATTTTGAGAACATAAAGATGCGTTTTTTGATTACAAAAAAGGATTATTGAGAGTCAAAAATGGCGCAGGGCCAAGGGAAAGCTAGGGGTTGCTAGAGGAGCCAAGAAAGGCGCTGAAATCGCGCGCGGTAAAAACAAATTATCTCCAACAAATACGAAAATATCATACATTCTAAATCCAAATCAATAAACTATAAAATAAATTGTATTGATTTTCTCTGATTTCACGACTGATTTTATTTATTACAATTACATAAATTGATGTTGAAAACGCAGTTGTTGAACGTACAATTAGAAAATTGTAATTGTTCGTTCTTCAGTGCTGAATTTAAACCGTTGAAATTTTGATGGCTCGAATCTTCATCGTTTTTTTTTCGTTTACACGTAATTGGCTGAACAGCTGCTTGGTTTTGGTTGTCCGAATCTTTGTCATTTTTCCTTCTTCCACGTGTTGGTGGCTGAACATTCGTTTGATTTTTGGAAGTTAGTTTGATTCCTGGTTTTTTCCAGAACTAGTTTTTCCTGCTACCATCCGGTTCATTCCGATTCCCAATCGGGATGAGTATCGGTTTGTTCCTCGCAGTGGTAAAATCGCTTTTTACAACTGTACCTGAAGAAAAATTCTATTATAAATAAAAAGTACCATATAGGTATATTTGGTAGTTAACTGAGTATATATTTTTTATAATTACTTGGAGTGGGATCAACGTCGTTGACAGTGAAGTCTTCATCAAAATCCAACCAATTAACGTTGAGATCGGAGTCGTCATTTTCAGGTTCGGCGGTGTTCTGTGCGCTGGTAGATCGCATTGAATGGATGTCTGTCGTTGCAGTTTTTTGAATGACACCATTGTAGATCATTTCCCGATTGTGCACCGAATTTTCGATGTACCCCTGCGCGACCATGTCTGAACGCCATCTTCCTAGCTGCTTCACCATTTGCATGTTGGCACCAGAATCGGAAAGAAGCGTGGCAGACGTTCTGTGAAATGAGTGGCCGGTGTATTTTTTTGGATCGCGTAGATTTAAGTAGGAGGCAATCTTCTCTGGGACTTTTCCGATCTTATGTTTTCCTATCGCCGTTCGATAACATTTGCCTTCTGCGTATTTGATAAAAAACCTGTCGCTGAATTCTTCCGATGGCTCAATGAAATATATTTCTTAACTGTGTCGTAGAAAAGATTTCCAATAACAAACTCTCCAGCGTAGTCGTTCTTGTTGTAATTTATTGAGACAAGATATTTATCACTTAGGTCTTCTACATCTTTGACCTTCATATTTGTGAGTTCGTCACAACGTAGGCAACGGCAGAGTCCAAATATTACTATAACCTGTAGAAATTGGAGCAAACAAAATTGAATGGCTGTAACAAAAAAAAAGTATAGTTTGAGGTGAGCATATGTAAATGATTTTGACCTTTATAGCTAAATACACTCCCGCTCAAAAGTATGGGTTCACTTCGCGAAATTTTCAGCTTCGGTATAAGTTCTATATCTTGGTGGAAAAAGGTCGTAAGAGAATTTAATGAGCACCGTTTTGAAGGAGACAGTTTTATCTTCACTTTGCCATTTTTTATAATTTTTTACAATTTTTTTTATATTCCCCACGCGCTTTTGAACATGGCAGTTTTTTTATGTTTTTTTGCGCTCTGGAAACAGGCTCTCTGGCTATTAGAAAATTTCCCTTGCAATTTTATTCATCGCAGTTTCAAAGAGGATATCAAACACTGCATTTTCGTTTTTGAAAAAGTTTCGTGCGATTTTTTTTACCAAAAATATTCCAATTTTTGACAAAAATTGATAATTTTATTCAATTCGGCGTATCTTGAAAACGGCGGGTGATCGAAGAAAATAGCAAGAGGGTGAAAAGTTGCAATAGATCATGATGGACCTGGTAAATTTATTTCAGAATTTTTTTCCGACATTTGTTTTTTCATACTCGTGGAGTCAAAATGATTTTAATTTTCTCATGATTTTTTCTTTTTTTTCAACGGCTGAGCCATTTCTTTTATCGCTTTGATCTTTATCTTGACGTAATTTGAACTAGAAATTAATTTTTTTCACGAAAAAAACGTACAAAAAATTGTGCAAAATTAAATTTTTAGTTTCAATTACAACAAGATGCTGATAAAACCAATAAAAGAAATGCCTCCGCCGTCTTAAAAAAAGAAAAAATCATAAGAAAATTAAAATTATTTTGACTCCACGAGTATAAAAAAACAAATGTCGGAAAAAAATTCTGAAATAAATCTACCAGGTCCATTATAATCTATTGCAACTTTTCACCCTCTTGCTATTTTCTTCGATCACCCGCCGTTTTCAAGATACGCCAAATTGAATAAAATTATCAATTTTTGTCAAAAATTGGAATATTTTTGGTAAAAAAAATCGCACGATACTTTTTCGAAAACGAAAATGCAGTGTTTGAAATCCTCTTTGAAACTGCGATGAATAAAATTGCAAGAAAAATTTTCTAATAGCCAGAGAGCCCGTTTCTAGAGCGCAAAAAAACATCGAAAAACTGCCATGTTCAAAAGCGCGTGGGGACTATAAAAAAAAATGTAAAAAATTATAAAAAATGGCAAAGTGAAGCTAAAACCGTCCCCTTTAAAATGGTGCTCATTAAATTCTCTTGCGACCTTTTTCCACCAAGATATGGAACTTATACCGAAGCTGAAAATTTCGAGAAGTGAACCCATACTTTTGAGCGGGAGTGTACGTGTGATCTGGAGCCTCGTCCATAAATTTGTTGATATGATTCCATCTTAAAAAGCAAGCTTTCTTCGGTTTGTAGCCTTTGGCATTCGCTTTTATCAGACTTTTTAATTTCAGAAAATTATGAATATTAATATTTTCGTTTATATTTAACGTTTTTTTAAGCATGCTCCATATGTTCTACAAAGTTGGCGGTATAAGTTTTTCTTTTAAGGTTCGAAAATAAATGATCGGGTTGTTTTCTTCTGAGCTGGAGAGAGATTTTTTATTTTCTTCTCGCCATGTCTTGTAGGTGTTGTAGACTAGAAGATACCGATCGGAAGATTTCCTCGACATCATTTCGGTTTGCATAATAACGTTGGCCTCTTCATCGAAATTCCTTAATATTTCTTCCTCGTCTGCGGGACCTTCTGATGACGATTGATCCATTTTTTTTACGCACGACTTCAAAGATGTAAACACAATTCACGCATTCGCGAAACGACCGTTTGACACGAGCAAGCACAAAACAAAAGAATAATGCATCATGCGTTATTCTTTTGTTTGGGTTCATATCACCGGCCGTAAAAATCCCGCCAGAGCGCGCTGTCATAAGCCGGCCGCAAAAATTGCTCTTCCCGGTCTGAAATGCGGCCCGGAAGTGCGTACTTTCGGCTAGGGGAGCAAGAAAAATTATTTGTTACAAAATGGAGCGGATATATAAAAGAACCAGTAAATTTTGAGGTTATGCATTGAGCTTGGAGGATATTCATTTTCAAACTGTATATTAACATACCTGGGAGTATATAATCTGATTTCTTGAAATGCAGAGAGCACACTTGGACATTCTCGTCGGTGTTCTTCATTTTTAAAGCATTTCTCCATGCTTTTGCTCTGTCGATGCTTGTTTCATTTCCAAAAATGTCTTCGCTCCGAACCAACCTGTCACCAGTCCTCGGGACGGAGTGGAAACGAAGGTCCAAATCTTTTTGTGATTGACTAAGGCAACCATTCACCCAACAATATCTTCGGGTATTTGTTTTTTTTTCTTGGAGAGAACCTTGCACCTTCCATTACGTTTTTATTATTCGCTTAAAACTTGACTTGAAATATTCACGCGCACTCACGAGTGCTGTGTCAAGCGTACGCGACAGAACTTTGCATCGGTGGGCTACTTAAAAAAACTGCCACCAGGTGCCGTGGCGAAAATGTCAGATCCCAATAGAAAATATTTGCTTTCTCAAGTCTACACGCAGTAGATCTGAGTTTTGTACCTGTAAATGCATTTGTTCAAGTTAATAGTTGTGGGTAGATCCCGGAGCTGGCATTCCAATGTTTGCAACGATGGACGTACTCTTACATCCAGTTCGATCAATACATGTTCGTTCGCGGTCATTGTCGAAGTCCCCTTCGCCAAACAACCCGGTGCCTTACATGGCACATTCCCATAGACTGGGAAAAATCTTATTGCCTTCTGCAAGACACCGAATCCTTCTTTCGCGATGGGGAAATAGTCAACTTCCAAGTACGGGTGCGGGTCGTCTGTCTCAAATCCACATTGGGAATTTTGGACATTTGAAATGCTTGACCGCACTGGGGGCATCAATAAACATTTTTTTCCACAGGAGTGCTGGGCTGTCCTTGCAGTCGATGGAAATCGATGTGCCATAGTTTCCATCGCTGCGCTGATGATTTGCAGACTCGTAGTGTGGAATCAGAATTGCTGCTCTTCCTTAGTAAATCTGAGGACCTGGACCAGTCTCAGCAAGATGTAGGATGAACCTTGCTGTGGAATTCTGCGACTCCTTGAGAGCTGACGCATAGTTTTTGTCATCGAAGACGCATCGCAGCATGATTTGGGCCACTGGATCGAACGGACAGGTATTGTAGACCTTGTACAAACTATGTTTAAATCTTATCATTGGTAGAAGGGAGCCATTGATAAGTAAATAATTGTTCCTGAGTCCCTTAGGCATTTCGTTATGAATATAACCAATTTCAGGAACCTTTTCAAAATAGGAACTTTTCTTTATCAGATCTTTCGGTTTATCATTTGTCGAAGCAGATGCAACAACTGCGGAGAATGATGCAGCCTTTCCAGGAGACGACGATTCCACTCCTGTTCCATTACGAGGTTCCTCTTTTTCGGAGTAGGAACGGGATGATTTTGGCGAAAATAAGTGAGTATCATCATAAAGAGAACAAGTTGCTACAAACAAATCTTTTCCTGCTACAGCTTCGATGCACCCATCTTCATGTACTTCTAAATCGTAATCGTCCAATTTCTCTGCACCATCCGGAATTTCTCCATTGTTGCGATCATCGTCCATTACAATAGCTCCCCCAGGTAGCACTAATGTCCAATCGGCAACTTTATGTTGCCATGTGCCGGTTGCCTTTCGGACATTTCTTGAAGATGTCAGCAATTGAAGAGTTGTCTGTAGGCTGACTTTATAGGGTTACCAAAACGATAAATCTATTAGTTGTCGGAACGTTAACCTCCAACTTTGTAGAATAGATGGCTTTTTTTAAATAACGAATAGATGACTTTTTTATGTCAACTAATGTCGCGTATAAAAAGATGTCGAAATGTCATCAATTTAATCGAAAAGATAGTCGCTTTGAAGACATCGCGCATGTGGGTAAAACAGTTATCCAATAGATATCTTTTGTGAGCTTTTGAAATGTCAAGCGCGGAAAGACGAGAGACGAAAAGTGGACAAAGGAGCAGTGACAGCAGTGTGCAGATATATATAATTAATAAGTTTTTTTTCGGCAAAATATTGTGAAAATCGTACGAATACGTCGCGCAACGGAATTTCTAAAGTAAGTGGATTTGTAGTATTATTTATCGAACACATTTTACAAATTCCGTGAAAAGCTCCTGACCTATATATTTGCATTCATTTTGTAGGTTATTTGGGAACGAAATCTTGCCGGTGGTTGGTTGTTGTTGTGACGTGGTTGGGACGAAACTCTGCACAAAACATATCAAGATAAAAATATAAAAATTCGAGTGCTCTGATGATTATTATAGTTCCAAATAATTATGGGGACTCCAGCAAAAACATTCGATCAACTGTCTTCGCGACAGAAAAGGAGACGAATACACGATCTCACTGAGGCAGACATTAATGCCATACGTCGTCCTGCAAATGGAGCAAGTGATGTCATCCTCTCTGCCTACCGCCAATTCCTGAGCCTGAGTGCCTTGTAGATGAAGGCAATGATTCTGTCGATAACCTTGAGCCTCTCCGAGGAAGCGGACATGCCTGTTGAGGCAGAGGATATGAATTTTCCTACTGCGGCAGAAATTGATACAGAGATTCTGGTGAATGTGGAAATTGTATCGACAGGCGCTGAAGCAGATCTTCGAGGTTTCCTGGCATATTGGTCGATCAAAAACAAGCTTCCGCATTCTGTAATCAATGAGCTCCAGGCCGGGTTGCGGAAATATAATATTACTGAACTACCATCCGATGTTCGGACATTGTGTCAGACCCCTAAAAAAATCGACATAACACCTCTCGGCGACGGCTTGTACGGGCACTACGGTTTGGAAAAGGCGCTTCTCGATCAGCTGCGATTCCTCGCAAGCGAAGAAATTCCTCTAACCCTTCAGATGGACATAAATGTCGATGGGTTGCCTCTGTCGAAGAGTTCGAAAAGCAATTTGTGGCCCATATTAGGTAGAATTACTGGTATGCAGTATTCGGAACCGTTCTTTATAGCTGCCTTTCATGGCAAAGGAAAACCTCCGTCCGCTGCGGAATTTCTTGAAAAATTCCTGGACGAGTTCAGGAAATTGCGGGATGAGGGATTTATTCACAATGATCAGCAGCATTTCGTCAACTTGAATGCAATTATCGCTGATACCCCGGCACGAAATTTTCTTGCTTGCTTCCCCGCTCACAACAACCGTTGTGCCAAGTGCACACAGGAGGGCAAGACTGTTAATCGTCGAAGAATCTTCGAACATGAAAATGTTAATTTGAGAACGAATGCTTCTTTCAGAACAGGGTTGCCGGAATCGTTCCAAAATATCGTATCTCCCTTTGGAACGATAGGTGTCCATATGATTAAACAGTTCCTGCTCGACTACATGCCCTTATTGTGTTTGGGAGTCATGGAAAAACTTCTCTTGCTCTGGCTTAGTGGTTTGGGAAAATCCAAGGAGTCATCAGACAAACTCGCTGCGTTTAACGATTTTTACCGCACGCTCGCACCATCCATCCCGACGGAAATTTCTCGAGATCCAAGATTTGCGGACGAAATTCACCATTGGAAAGCAACGGAGTTACGATTGTTCCTGCTGTACGTGGGCCCCGTCGCTGTGCAGTATTTATTAACTCCACCGCAAGTGGTCCACTTTCAGGCTCTGAACTGCGCTGTTCGAATTCTGTGTGATCCGAGGGAACATAAGCGCAATAACCAATATGCCCAAGAGCTCATGGAGTACTTTGTGAAAAACATGGAACTCTTGTATGGCGAAGACACTATGACGTTCAATCTTCACAATTTGATCCATATTTCGACGGATGTGTTGAATCTCGGACCTCTCGACTCTTTCCGTTGCTTCGCTTTTGAACATTTTTTGCAAAAAATTAAATTCATGGTCAAACGTCTTCTACCAGGAGAAATTCACGTCAGCTATTACTCTTGGTCTTTTTTATGGCTTTATTAAGTTTCAGCCGAATTCCCTTGTGCGCTTATTCCTGCATAACATACTTCAGCATTTGAATGGATCACCAGTTTTTGTATAACGATATGGATGATCTTGCATACCTTTGGCTGCCAATGCTCAGGTATCCGTCCGATGCATCATGAGCGTTTCGTTGTCTGTGCGTGTGCGTGCGTGTTTGTGCGTGTGTGCGTGTGTGTGATTCATCGCGTTCGCCCTTTTTAAAGATGTTTTAATATTCCACGCTTCATATTCAAACATGCCTCACGCACGCACACGCACACGCACACGCGCGCGCACACGCACACGCACACACACACCGTCGGCAGGTAGATAAACTGCTACACGGCGCGGCCCCAGGTGGCAGATAGGGGAGTGCCCTCTCGAAACTTTGAAGATTCAGAGGGTAGGTTCAGAATAAAATAGCACCCGCAGACCAAACGAAATGGAAAATCGGTGAAAGGTTTTACATTGAAGGAAACGCTCATGATGCATCGGAGGATACCTGAGCCGATGGAAACGGGTGATCCATACAAATGCTGAAGTAGGTTATGCAGAAATAAGCGCACAAGGGAATTCGGCTGAAACTTCATAAATCCATAAAAAAGACCAAGAGTAATAGCTGACGTGAATTTCTCCTGGTAGAAGACAGTGACCCAGAGGCTAACTGCACGAAACAGTCGTCGAGTCATGACTATTCCGGGGAAGTCCAACTTTCTTATCGTGCGATAAGCATTTCCTTCTTCGCGAAAAAAAACAAACATGCCCACAATCGTGCAACCTCAGACACGCACACACAGATACATGCACTTATTTGTTTGGATTCGTTTGGGTTTGGGTTTGTTCGGGTTTTGTATGGTACCTTCCGGACAGCGCTAAATAGTCAAAAATGAAGTTCCAACCTGAAAAGCATAATCTGAATCGAAAAATGTTTTCTACGAAAGTTGTTAGTTTTAACGCAATGCATTGTTTTGTCATAAAAATAAGTTAGGTTCCCTTTTTAAAAAAACCATGTCAGCCATCGTAGCGTCGCTATTTAAAATTTAGGACCTTCAACAACATTTTTTCTGAATGTCCCCCTTCGAACTCTAAAACTTTTGTTTCAAAAAAAATTTGATCAGAGCGATATTTTTCGAGATAATTTAGATGTAAGATTAAAATGGGACACCCTGTCTATTGTGAGAAAAATGAATATTATTTTTGAAGTTTATGCTAACTGAAATATAGATGATTGATGAAATAATTTGATTGACAGCATATAATAAATATGTTATCAATCGAATTATTTCATCAATCATCTATATTTCAGTTAGCATGTACTCGATCGTTCGTTGCTCGCCTGTACCATAAAACCTATAAATGAGATATCTTTAAGATGACATTTATTGGTGCCTTTAAGTTGCCTTCTTGTCAACTTGGATGTCAGTAAATTTCATGCCCTTAAAATGTCGTCTTTTGGTTATGCCAATTGAACAACTCACGTCATCGTATTGGGAGCTGATTAAAGTTACCTTCTGTTGGCATATTGGTATCCATTTGAAGTCGGCTTACAGTCAACATTCAGACACGCACAAGTTAATAAAAAAGCGGACATTTGATGGCTACTAGTTATCTCTGAGAAAACGTCTTGGAGGATTAAAAAGTTATCCGGTACTTTTTTTGGACGTCCATTGGACGTCTTTTAGGCAACAACCTGGGCCGTTGAACTCGTGTTTTTCATAAACACCTTTTTTGCGCCAATTTTTTTGCGATTTAAAATCAGAGTCGTCCCAGGGCTGCATACGAACCGGAATTCCCGTGCTTGGTCCGTTCAAGCATGATTCATCATCCTCGGGCGTTTCTAGTACCAGCGGGGTCATTGACACATTCCGACCTGGTTTATCGGGTGATTTGTTGCGGTCCTCGAGCCTCCTGGCTTGTTCAACTTTGAACTTAGTTAGGGACGATTCGAAAGAAATAACGGCCCCCATGATGTCTTGCATGTGAGCCTTTAAAAAACGATCTACGCGCATTGGTAATCGTTTTATCAACGGATTACCTCCGAGGATGCGGTGTTTCAGGTCATTGAAATTTCCTTCAACCGAGCTGGTTGAAGAATGCCCAACGTTATGAGGTAGGACAACTTTGGACCACAGAGGAAACCAATACCAGTTCTTATCACCGACTTGCTTCCATGAAAAATTTCCTCACTCCACGCACTAAGCGTCGATAGCTCTCTATCTTGCGCTTCTTTTTCCAGCACGTACTTGAAATCGTTGGACTCACCGTGGTCCTCGTGTTTCGGAATATCGTAGGATTTATCATCGGAAGTGATTTTCGCCTCCAATTCCTTTCGTGCTGTTTTCGGTGACAAGTTCCGAAAAGCCAATAACGCATCGTCATGTTCATTAACAGCAACCGCAACAGTTAAGGAAACTAATTCGGTCAGGTCACTGACGGTTTCGGCATCCACAATGAAAGCGATGCAGCGGATATAAAACTCACGTATGCAGGGATGCCTCACATGCATGAAACATTTCCACCTACAGACCGCGTTAATTAGGTGAGCTACATCCACGCGCACGTACGTCGCAGACTCTCCCAAACAGTCACGACCAGTGAGTGCCATAAACCGATGTTTTATGTATTGCTTGAGCGTCTGATTATTAAAAGCGAGGCACATTGTAGATAAAAGTGCTCGTGAATAATCAGATACCGCCTCTTTCGGTACACGAGCCCTGCTGCGTTGCCATCTCCTGAGCGATAAACTCGATTGTAAGGGTTTCAGAAATCATTTGACCAACCAGTAGAATTTTTTTCGGAGATTATCACAATTGCTGTTTCAAAGATGTGTCCCGATTCCAGGTTGTTCGTGCGATTGATTCTTCGTATCAGGCTTCCAGTTGAATCGATTTTTACGGAGGACCACTTTTCGAGATGGCAGTACTCATTATACGCGTGGATTTGTGGAGTCGTTGTGTAAAGAACAAAGAATGAATCAGCTCCAACTTCTAAAATCGATCCGGCGTAAGGTCGAGTTCTTTCCATATCGGTAATCGTCCTTATTAAGTCGTCTCCATCTCCAGGTTTTATGCCGAAATGTTCGTCGACATGCTCTTTCCGTGCTCGATCCAGAACGCTACATTTATAAAAATTTGGGGGCTCCGGTTCGCCGATCCGCACCTTTCCCCTCGCCTTTCTTTTTTGATAATTTGAGACGCCCTCCATCGCGACTTCCCGACCAATAGCTTTCCTTTTCGAACCTCGAAACGGACGTTTTACTTTTTCGTAATTATCGAGCGAAGTGTCCGAGTTTTCACGCTTATTTGTATGCCCTCACCCTCAACCGGTTGGTTCTCGACAAGCCCGAAGAAGAAATTCGAACACTCTTTGCTCTTACAAACACCATAATTTTGTCAATAATGTTTGCTGTCCGGGTAAGGGTGGATTTTCGCCCGTTTAGAAATATACGCGTACGGAAATCGATACCGCGTGAAAAAGAAGTTGAAAATGACATCAGTCCATTTATCTGGGACTCTGTCTTTCCAGGGCCATATTCAACTGTTTCATCTGGCTTGATACTCTTCCACGTTTCGGCATCCAGGACGAGAGGAAAACAAGTCTTTATAGATGTAAATTCTGGATTATCCAGGATTTTTTAATCAGGGTCAGTCCGGATCGAATCGACAAAAGAATCATCGCTGATGGCGGAGCAGTTTTGGACATTGTGAGCGGGTATTATGATGCCTTTTCTCTCGCGAGAGATCGACAAAATTTGTCGCCGATCTTCGCGCACCGCGGTGTAGACGTCATGGGCATTCCATTTGGACCCTGAGGCCTCGCTCATACGGACCCACACATGAGACGTGTACTGCGGTAAGTCGGCAGTCATGAAATATTCCATGAAGTCTTCCACCGTTTTTATCGCGTTTTCCTTCTGCACGCGCGGTGGCCGATGGCATTCTCGAAACTGTGAAAAATATTAGGGAATAATTATTTGTAAATTCCTCCATCATAAATTATTGGAATCGGGCGACGACCTTGAATTTGAAAAGACGCACATTTTTTATCTATATTGTTGATAAATTATGAACAATTCAATCGTTGGTAAATCATTATTAAGGCGATCTATCAGTTACACGAGTGAAGGTGAATAACTGAAAAGTAGATACACGCTTTAAGCGTGTTCGAGAACAATCTATATCTGCTTTTCAGTTATTAATCTGCACTCGTGCAACTGATAGTTCGCCTTAAGGGGTCTGGCCACCCTGGCGAACCGAGAAATGCACTTTTTCATTTTTTAATTAATAAATCCGAAACTATCGGTCGGAATATTTTTATTATTTAGGTCATTATCATAAAGAGTGTCAAGAGTAACATCATAAAATTTTATTTCAAAATATTTTAAAATGACGCCGTGACGTTAGTTGCCGCGGGGGTCCTCCACACGATACGCGCGGTCCTTGTCCCACCTGGAACTCGGTCATGGTACATCTGAAAAATAGAATAAAAATTCAGGTTATTACAATGTAGTGTGACTACAATGTAGCGTAGCCGTTTTCTTTTTCGAACGTTAGAAAAATTATGGTGAGCCGCAAAACAAAAATTATCATTTTTTACCGATATTTTCCAAGCAAAAGCATTAATAAGAAAAAAACTAATCAAGTTATCGAAAAAATCCTACGTAACATTGTAGATAATGTATCTGAGAATATTCGGTGAAAATTTGAAAGCAATCGAACGGCTAGTCTCCGAGATTTCGAAGGTACCATGTCAAAAAATATATTTTCGAGATAATCGCAAAAGAAAGTAGGCGAGTCTTACCTTCAATCAGCGATCCCTGGACCATAGATAACTCCTTCGTCAGCTAATTGCCAGTCTTGGGCCTTTCTTTGACCGTCCCTTCGTGCTGTTCTTGCTTCCTTAGAATCGTTTTGAGCGCGAATTTGCGCTGTAGCGCAGCGCTCATCGTCTGCTGTAGTGCAGAAACTGTAGCTGCGATCTCCGACGGTTAGATTGAGTACGTTCATCATGAGCAGAATACTCTGTGTTTTTACAGTACTTCAGGTACTTTTTACAGTACTTCAGGTAACAAAGTAAACGATTCATAACATAAAAGGACACAATACGACAGCGGTATGGGCTAATACGCGCAAGTTTTGAAGAAAGGTCGCAGCGCGCGGTCGACCGCGCGCAGTGGGACTCAACCGCTCGCATTAGCGCAAAATCGGCCGCAGTAGCGCCAAACAGCCCGCAGTGGCAAATAACCGTCCGCAATGGTGCTCAAACTTGGAAAATGTCCCTGTAATTCTGCCAATATCGAGTGTTTCCATACGCAACAGGTCTTAAAATGTCCGTTGTAGTAAAGGATTCATAAAAAAAAAATGAAAAAAAATGACAAAAAATAAAAATTCAGGGTGGCCAGACCCCTTAATAATTCAATGTTTAACAACGATGAAACTATTCATGAATCATCAATCATATTGGTGACCAATGTAGGTCTTTTTTACAATTCACTATTTACAAAAATGGAATTTGACAAATTCAAGGTCGTCACTCGATTCCATATTGTATTCGTAATTTCTCGATGCTAATCCCCTCCGTGCAATTTTGATATGTAACGATGTTACAGAGTAGATACGCATTTTTCTCGGACACCCTCGATATTTCTTGAAAACGAGAAGTTAAACGGTTCTCCGTGGTGAAAAGAGAATAAAGAAAAAATATTTAAAAAAAAAGAAAAAATGAAAATAGTAAAAAAATAAATGAATGTAAGAAAAAAAAGAGAATAATAATAAATAAAGAAAAGCATAAAGAATAAAGAAAAAAACGCTCTGTTTCCGTGAAACACTAAGCGCGTCCGAGAACAACGTAAATCTATTTTTCAGTTGATGGATGGATGTATTAAATATATCGATCACCTCGAACGGATTCATTGAAAACGCGTTATAGTTTTTGGAACGTAATTGGCTTACTGCAGGTCCGATGCAATAATTGTGTCCCACTTCTCACTGATGCTCCCTGCCAACGCCTTTGGAAGTGCAAGAAAATTCAGAATAAGATAAAAAATATTCCTCGAATGAAGAAAAAATCGGTAGATATAGTTCGATACAAAACGGAATCAAATCCCCTTGTAAAAAGTTCTGAGTAACGATATATCTCGAACGTTATTGTTGTCGTTTTATTCGTCCTGTGATTGGTCGGTTCGGTTATAGACCGAACTGAAGAGTCCCACTGTCAGTTTGACAGTTGCAGTCTCGCTGGCATTTTGACAGTTGCGTGTATACGCGTGCGGTTACATCAGAATAAATTTTATTTTCTTTTGCATGAGAGTGAAATAGTGAAAAATAATCCAATTCGAGGACGAATTAGTTCCTTGAACAGTGGTAAATGATATGGCCCAGAGGAAACAGCAAACTGGAATTAAATTCTAAGTCGTGAGTACGGAGCAAAAGGAAAATGATCGACGAAATACGAGACGCTACATGAGAAATTTCTTTGCCCAGAGGTTGGATTTTTCAGATATCAGTGATCTAGGTCGACCATTTCGAGTGATTTTCTCCATGATTTTCGAAGGCTAGGTCGTCGGCTCGATGGTTTTTAATGTCTGGATAAATTTCATTACTGTCTTCGATATCCATTTCGACGATTCCATGATTTCCAATAACCTGGAAGATTTCAAGGTGACGGAAGAACATGAAAAAATATCGTCGGACACCGATAACCATGAAACCGTCGACCTAGACATCGAAAATCATGAAGCTCTCGATCGAGAGACCAAAGACCATGGAGGTGACGCCTGAGCACAAACTATTGTGAATCTATCGAAAGTACGATAGATTCACAACAGTTTCATTTTCATGTTGTGATAGTTGAAACGACGTTTGGTGGGCACCACCCAAATGTCGGGTGGTGCTCGCCGACAAAAAATGGTGTTCTTTTCGTTTATTAATGCAGGATTACGTAAGCCTGGGGCGAATTTGCTCGAAGTAAAAAAAATTGGTCGAAAATGCGTAAAAAACGGGCGAACGGAGGGAGAAGGGGCGCGAGGGAGAAAGGAGAAATCCTGGTGGAACTTTTTTGGGGGATCGGCGAAAAGTCTGGAAAGGATTTTTTAAGGAGTTGACGTCTTGACGGATGTTTTTGACCTTAGAACGGTTAGCTTACTTCATTTCAAGTGTTCCGGTGACATAGGGTCATAAAAGACCTCAATTTTGAAAAAATTGTAAAATGGTGAAATTCAACCAAAGGAATCTAACTTGGGCTCATTCTTTTCGTTTTTTAATGCAGGATCACGTGAGCCTGAAGCAATTTTGCTTGGCGTCAAAAAATTAGTCGAAAATGCGATGAAACGAAAAAAAAAAAAAAACAGGAGAACGAAAGGAGAAAGGGCGCGAGGGAGAAGGGCAAAATCTCGTCGGGACTTTTTTGAAGCATCTACGAAGAGTCTGGACGCAAATTTTAAAGGAGTTGACCGGGGGTCTTGACGAATGTTTTTTGACCTTGGAACGGTCATAAATGACTCCACGTTTGAAAAGTTGATGTCTCTGGTAAAATTTAACGGAAAGGGTCGAACTTGGACTCATTCTTTTCATTTTCTGCGGGACGTTTTTGGAGGATTGGGGAAGACTCTGGTCGAGATTTTTTAAGGGGTTGATCAGTGGTCTCGACGAACGTTTTTAAAGGGATTAACTTAGAATCCTATCGAGATGTTGGAGGGATTAACAAAGAGTCTTGACGGGATTTTTTAAGGGGTTGACGTCTTAACGGAAATTTTCGACCTTGGAGCGGTAACCTTATTTCATTTAAACTATTCCGGTGACGGGGGGTCATAAATGCCCCCAATTTTCAAAAGTTTAAAAAGGGTTCAACTTCGGCTCATTCTTTTCGTTTTTTCATGCAGGATTACGTGCACCTGGGGCAATTTTGCTCGGAGCTTAAAAATCAGTGAAAATGCGATGAAACGATAAGAAAATGGGAGGACCAGAGGAGAAAGGGCGCGAGGGAGACGGGTGGAAGTTCGCCGGGACTTTTTTGAAGGATTAATGAAGAGTCTGGACGGAAATTTTTAAGGGGCTGACCAATGGTCTTGAACGTGGTTCCTTAAGGGATAAACTCAGACTGTCATCAATATGGTTTTAAGGGATTAACGCGAGGTCTTGACCAGGATTTTGAAAAGGTTAATCAAGGATTATAATGAGAGTTTTTGAGGGATTAACCACGAATCTCGCCGGGACTTTTATAAGGAATTGGTCAAGAGTCTAGATGGAATTTTTCAAGGAGTCAACTTAAGAGTTTCGAAGAGATGTTTTGAACAGATTTGCAAAGAGTCTGGACAGGATGTTTTAAGGGGGGAGACCACTTTAGGAGGCCAGAATTTTGGTGTTTTTCGTGAATTTTTTTAAACAGCCCAGGAATAATCAGAAAGTTTTCAAACTTGGACGGTGTTTTATCAATATTTTGAAGTACACTTTAGAATTTTTTCAACAAATTTTCACCGGAAATAGTGGCGTTCGAACGTACTGTCCATGGACGATTGCCATCCCGAGTATTTTGCTTGCGGGCATTCCTCAAATCGCAATTTTTGTCCATAGTGATCACTATTTTTTCTTTCGTGAACAACATATTTCCTAAGAATATGAACCTAACTGTGATAAAAAAAATTGAAAATTGCATGTTTTAGAGGTGTTTGAACACAATGTCATGCTTTATAAAAAAAAATTCCCCTTTTTTGCATATAAAAAATATATTTTTAATAACAATATAATCTCAGAATTAGGTTCATATTCTTGGGAAATGTGTTGTTGACAAGCAAAATACTCGGAATGGTAATCGTCCATGGAGAGTACGTTCTCACGTCACTATTTCCGTCGGAAATTTTTTGAAAAAATTCTAAAGTGTACTTCAAAACCTTGATAAAATACCGTCCCAGTTTAGACATTTTCTGATTATTCCTCCTTTGTTTAAAAAAATTCACGAAAAACACTAAAATTTCAGTCTCCTAAATTGATTTCCCCCCTTAAGGGATTGACTAAGGGCTACAAAAATCATGATTTTAATTATTTTTTTTTTTTTCATTCGAAAAGATCTTGGCTATATTGGAATGATTTTTTTTTTTTAAATTGAGTTCGACAATTTTAGAGGAAATTTTGATAACGCTCGTAAGAAAGATAAGCAACAAAGTGTGTTGAACTGTTTAGGATGCAAGGAATCTGGCGTAGGTGGAAATCGGCGGCGAAGTTACAATAGAAATAATGATGGTTTATTAAAGATAATAAAATTATACAGAGTCTTAATACAGCGAGAGTGTAAGAATAAAGAAGCCCGGTGGGAAGTTCTCCCAAAAAATGCCCGCGTGGCCCGTGACGACGATCGTCAACCGCGTGCGCGACGTCGAACCCGGTGTCCGACGATGACTCGAACTCGCGACCCGTAATCCGACGATATCGTCTGAATCCCGAACGTTAGCTTGAAAATATACTCGTATCCCGATTGCCCGATCTGTTCGCGATGTATCGCGACTCGCCGTTTTATAATTCCCGACAAGTTGCCCGGAGAACCCGTTAGAAAAGGTTCAGTAGCTCACGACCCGTGTGTCTTCGTAGGCTCCCGGAAAAAGAATAGGAAGAGTCGATAGAGGCGATCGATCACGTCGATCGAAGCGCCTGTCAATTTTGACGAGTAGGGGCATCGCCCCGATAATTAGCGACGCCTGCGGCAGAGCGCGAATTCTCACCCGTAGGGCTCGAGCGGCTTGACCCTCGCCCGGTAATTAGGTCCCGGACCGTGGCGACGTCGGTGGTCAGGCGCGTACTTATTCCCGAATGCTCGCGTTACCGCAGGACTCGATCTCATTCCCGAACATGAACAAATTTTTTTTTTACTTTGAAACAATACGAAATGAAAGAAATTCAGACGTCATTCAAAATTTACGCGTGTGCACTCAATATCAAAAGGTGGTTAATCCGGAGAACGATCCAATAACGCACAAAGCATTAGTGATGTCTCTCCGAATCATGGGCCACTTTCAGTAAATGTTCCTATTTGCCTAAACTTGTATTCCTTCTTAACAAACTGCTCCAAAATAGGTTGGGTTCAAGACGCTGTCGTATTGGGATCTGACAAATTTCATGCGACATCTGGTGTGCACCCTCGTAATAGTTTAATATTTGACACTAGATGTCTCTGGACGTCACACGGACATTGAACACAAGCACGTGCCACCCGTACGTGTTACATACACATGTATTACTGCACCCTCGTCGGCGCCATATTGGATCAGGCCACGCCTCCATGTCAGATCCCAATATCTCGATAAGTTATTATATATGAAAGGCGCGCTGCAGCGCTACTAGAAAACCGTTCGCGCGCGTTAGCGCGCGTGATGCACCCTAGTTATATTAAATGAGATAAAAGTAAATTGTATTTCGAAATGACACGTCCAAATATAAATTCGATGCCTGCTTTTATTTTTCGCCTTCAAATTATTAAGAATAGCCAACGAAAATATCCGTTATCATGTCCTTAAGATTTACGATTATTTTCGAATTGCCGAAATTCCGTACTTATATATCAAAGCCGTGAATATTTAATCACTAGGAGCGGTTGAAAAAAACTGCTCTTCGCATATGAAAAAAATCCCGGGATGTTCTATAGACGCTTTTACGATCCGAGTAATACAATGTAACATTGTATACGGAGTGATATTGCATACTGAATTTGCAAATTTCTACATGTTTCGTCTGATGTTAATGCATGACCATTTCGATCGTTTGAAAATAATTGTATTGATTGGATTAATAAACTTTCAAGGCTTTAGAAAATGATATTCGACTCACCTTTGCGTTGCAGCTCTCCGGCATTCCGTTCAAGTCGGTTCATTGCTGACGATTGAAAACGTGATGCATCCATTCCGAACTCTTCCTCAATCAAAAAAATAAAAACGATTGGTGGGTGTCACTCACGAAACGAATTTGAAAAAAAATTATAAAAACTCTTTGACTTGTAAAAATATTATTCCGAAATATAGTATGCGAATTCCAATTCGATGTCTCACTCTAACAAGGATTGTATTATTCAAACTATATCTCACGCTAGAATAAGCCACAGTTCTTGGTAATCTCACGGAAAGAATCGTAGCAATGCGAAGGGGGTGAATGGAGGCGGGACTAAACTCTTCTTCTCACCACAACTTGAATAGTTTTTATTTTTCTCATTAGTTTTTGATATAACGTTTATTAACAAAAAAAAAAAATTTATAAAATATGACAGTATATTGTAATCACGGTCTTACATACAGGTCTGGTAACTCCGGCACTTTTGAGTGGTAGGGGGTGTCGCCGTTGAGGCACAAGACCTCAGTTTCCTATCTATCCGCTAGGGGGGCCATCGGCTCGGGCTATGAAAGATATAAATATATACCGATAAGATAACCTCATCGAAGTGTTTGACAGTTCAAAATTCCGTGTAAAGTGTGTAAACCCTGTAAACAAACGAGTCATCCGATTTGAGAAATGCCGAAAGCCTGCATCGTCCCGATAACTATCAGAAAGGTTAATCTCAACAAACGTGCTCTGTTTTGGAAGAATTGGAGGTTCGATGTCACCCTCGTTCATCAGCAGGCGGGCTTGTTTGTTCAGCCATTTTTTGCAGCCGTCGGTCTTTAACTCTTGTTGTACTTCCTTTCGCCGTTTTCCATTCAAGGGTCTTTTCGTTTCTTCATGAACCATGCCTCGGGTATCATGAGTTTTAACCCTGAGAATCAATCCCTCGTCGGCGGAATGTTTTTCGCCCATTGCAGTGATGTCGTTTCCACATTCCTTACTTCTGCACGACCCTACTATCGATATTTTGTAGGAATCTTGGTCCGAAGACAAGGCGATGTCTGCTCGTTTGAATGTAAAAGCGCAGGAAAGTTTTTGTTGCTGCCATAGAGCAATGCTGACGGTATTTGTCCATACCTCGATTCTTGTATTTTACTGTACCATGTGGTTTGATCGCCTCCCATTGGTCCTTATTCAGACGTAAGTCGAATGTCGTTGGTGGTGCTGAACAGGTATCGTTGAAACTATCCGAAACTTTGTCTCCATCCAATTCCGAATCATCAATCGTCTTCGAATCAACGGAGACGACGATGATGCTCAAGTTTTCTCGCGCTGTACTAAGAATCTTTCGTCGATCTTCACGGACGGCCGTGTAGACATTATGAGCGGACCACACGCCATTCAGATGTGTACTCATATCTTTCCATACTTGCGATGTGTACTTCGGCAAGTCGTTGGTCGTGAAGTGATGGGCAAATTTTTTCACCACATCGATGACGTCTTCTTTGGCAACTTTTGGAGGGCGAGGCATTTTTCTGGATATGAAAAAATAGTAACACTGACAAAGAAAAGTAATGATAACAATCGTTGAAAATTTTGAATCACGAAATAATCTATTCTCGAAGAAAGTTTGTTTTTTCAAGTCTGAAACGAGCATGCGTACACCGTCAGTCTGCTACTCATACTTGCGGCGAAGAATTTGAACACGACAGCTTCTGAACAATATGGTACAAAAGAAAAGGTCGCGAAAAAAAAACAGAAAAAGTGTGCTCTAGGTCGCGTGATCGAGAAGTCAAATTAAATTTTTTGATATCAAGGCAACACAAACAATTGAGCGTCAGATGTCGGACCATAAAATTATCAATTAAGTACACCTGCTACGAGTCGGTCTTGTTTTTCAGTTCTTTTGTTTCTCCATCCCTTAACAAATGTTTTTCCCGCTTATTTAGTTAGTTAATTAGTTTTGACGGTCGCCTTGTGTGAATGTATTACAAATAAATTTTATTCCAATATAAATCGATAATTCACCCTCTCACTCTAGTGAGATCCAATAGAATTCTCATAGTAAAAACAACAGTCAATAAATAATGACTGCAGACAACGCGAACGACACGACAACGCACATCTCGAAACTGGAGGATTTAGCGCAAAATACAAATAATTGTGTGCTGTCTGCTATCACGGAGATTCAAGCAATGTGATAAGTGTATTTCTCAATTCCAGCCCGTTGAGTTGGAATTTTCATTAACCGATAGATACGCGTGATCCTCAACATACCAATCAAAAATATTTATGTAAATTCTTTTTTTTTAATAAGAAAAAATATTTCTCGTCCATCCTGAGCAAAAATTTGCTTCTGCGAAACGTTTCCAATTCTAATAGTTTTGTACAATACATTGAACCGAGAACGTGGGCCAATAATGGATCGATTCTAAAAAAGATTCCAAAGATTCAATGTTCAGTAATTGATTTTTTGAAATAGAATTGATAGAATAGATTAGTATTTCAATTTTTCAAACGAGACATTATTCACTTGCACTATTATTTCGGTCGCCAGGCATTATTTCCGTTATATCCATTATTGATCTAATCAAAATACTTGCCCAATAATGGGGAAATAGCCATGAAGAAAAAGAAGAGAAAAACTGATTGAAACCTGCTATACTCAAGCAGTATCAAAACGCGAAGAGAGATATTAAAAGTACTTCTTGCTGTATTAGAATGAGGACGTTCAATGAAAAAAATTCGAATCCTGAACGTAACGTAACGTGATGCAACGAAAACTTGATTAAACGCGTTTTGGATGTCAGATCTGGTTATTACGTTCATTTTTTATTTTCCGGAAGCAAACAGGAAAACATTGCGGATTACATGAGTTGAATTTTTGCGCCGAGGATTAACATTCCTAGCATGACCAAGTTGTGCGACAATAGTACATTATAACACTAGGACGAAAAATCTTTTTCTAACGAGTGTGAGGCCGAGCCGAAGGCGAGGACTGCAATCACACGAGTCAGAAAAAGTTTTTCGTACGCGTGTTATACGAAATTTTATATATATTACGAGGTGCGGAAATGGGGTTTTCGTCACGCGAAGCGTACGTAAAAACGTCCATTTACGTACCGCGTGATATAAATATTTTTAAATTATTCCTGTTTTTCAAATGAAAATAAAAGAAATTATCAGAAAAATAAAGAAAAAAATTTCATGTATCTGACCCACACTGATAAAAAATCCAAAAAAAAGAGCTAGCGATCAAACTGCCTGTAGTTTTAGTCCTGCAATTCAGAGATTTCGTCATGCGCTCAGACAATTGCAATATTGGTTTGATCTTGAAATGATCGCTGATTAAAATTGAAAAATAATGAAAATATACGCAATTTTCGAGGCAAACAATGAGAACATGAAGGCTACGCACAAGAAATAAACGAATTTGGAAACGTGAAGCATCTTTTTTTCATTCTCTCAGATTCATATCTGTACCCAAAGCATATTGGTTTGTAATTTAAAATCTACATACCTCAAAGAACCCAAACTGGATGTCGGAGCACCCCGAGGAAACGCGTTAGACACTCATTTGTTGCGACACTTTGAGTGCTTGAGGAACCTGATTGGAGAAAAACCCACGTGGCAATCTCTTTTGGCGTCCACTTGGAAATTAATACCTTGCAGAGAAAATCCATTCTGACTGAGTTTTAAGTGGAGACGTTCGAAATCGAAAAATTATTCGCAGAATTCACGGAAAATCGGTCGAATAATAGAATTGTTAAAGGAAAAGTATGGCCGCGAGCATTCATGCGGTCGTTGCGGATTTCTGAATTTTCTCCCAATTGACAAACATCCACGAAAATATAATAGTTCACTTTTCATTTTTCTCACTTAAATACGAATACCGCGAAAGCGCGATTTTTGTACCTTTTTTTTGCTAAATTAATTCACTTAGGGACACAATGAAGGTACAGCTCTGGGCGTTACGTTATCGAACGTTTGTTTATTGTCGAGGTTATCAGTATTTCGCACATTTCGATTTACTGTGAGGAGTCAAAAGCGCGGGAGCGTCAATACGTCATGCGTCTTTTGTTAGCCACGATTATTCCGGTGGCCAAGCATTATTTCCAGTGTATCTAACCCAATCAAAATATTTTCTTCGTATTTGAAAGTTAACCACGAAGGAGACGGAGAGAGAAGAACTGATTGAAACTTGCAACAATCAAGCAGTATCAATACGCAATTGGAGGTTATACACTCCGTGCAGTAGTAAAAAAAATGGTAGGGTGGCATTTCCGCCAAAACCCGTTCGTACTAAAGATCGTTCCGTCCAAAAAGTAACTAGAAACAATATCCAATACAAATGGCGTTGTAAGCGTTAGACCATTACCACGAAAGTCCATTTCAGCCAAAAAAAAATCAATGTTGACAGGCGCTCAACACAGATGTCGCCAGGTGCTTGTAACAAGCTCGAATGACCTTATAAATATCGCGAATGAAGTTATTCTTCTTGCAGTAAAGTTATTATTCTTACAGTGAATTTGAAAAATCGAGAATGAAGAGATAAATATCTCTTTATAATATTTATTTGATGAACTTTAGAGATATTCACTCTTCATTCTCGATTTTTCAAATTTACTGTAAGAATAATAACTTTATTATAGAGCGAAATTGTAAACGACATTCGTTGATGAATATAATTCTGCAAATATTTTCATGTTTGTGGAATCGTGTGATGGAGGAGATATTATTATTATTATTATTATTATTATTATTATTATTATTATTATTGATCCAATAACCCCGCTTAACGCCAACTGAAATGAAACTCGTTCGGTTAACTATTTTGTTAAAACAAAAAAAAACGTGAGGAAAAGGAAAAACGCGTTGCTATCATCAGATCAACAGCTGTCGTTCTCCGCAGAGCAATCTCAGCAAAAAGGAACTGCAATTACAAACCGTTAAAAAAAATAAAAGTGATAAAAAATTAAAATGGAGAGGACAGTGACAGTGAAAGGAAAAAACGTCACTAGCCGTTCGACGAAAACGAAAAATCGGGGCCCTCCACAATTGGATCAAAGAAAAATCATAAAGCTGTACAAAATGCCCGAAAGCATTCATGACGGATTTATATATCACCGACGGGGTAAATATAAAAGCAAAAGGGGCAGTGTAAAAACGTAAGTAGAAGGTGAAATTCATTGCTTCTCTCTTTCATGCAACGCGTTTGAAGCAACGCGTCGGCTTATCGTTCTCCTGTGCAAATTCCGACAGCCGTCAAGTCGATTCCACGTATTAGCGTGAAAAGTTGCGTCATTTGGGACCGAGATTCAGTGTAAAATCAAGGATGGTTCTGGGCCTCGATTTCTTCCGCGAAGACGAAGAAATCGAATTTTCAATTTCTTCTCTAATTAGTATCAGCCATTATTAATCCAATTATAGTTAAATTCACTTGACCACGAGTTCTGATTGGATCTTGATTAAACATTTGTTTTGCCCAATCAGTCTTTTATTTATCAAATTTCCGATGAAATATATTCGCGGATTCGTACGACCCAGTGAGCAGAAAAATCATGAAAATTTATCATGGAAAAATGCATTTGGAGTGAAACAAAAAAAAAGATGATAATTAATCGTCAATCTTGGAGATTATTTATGGCTTTTTTCGCTCTCTCTTCCGATCAGCAATGACTATCAATTATTTCATAAATTGTCGCATTAGCCCACTTAGCACGAGACACTTTGAGCAGCGCGCATTAAGTGAGCTCGGCTTTCGAGCGAATCACTTCCCACTCTTGCTACTTTATTAGACGTTGGGAATCGTTGCAATTTTTTTTTATATGCATTTTCTTGCATTCACGACGGTGCATATTATGCAAATTACTATATTAAAAAGGGGGCCACCTGTCATTTTTTTCCAGCCAGGACCGCAGCCAGGCCACCTGTCATTTTTTTCCAGCCAGAACCGCAATCGATTTAATTATCCCGAAAAATCCTTTTCTCCCCACCTCGTTCTTTACTTTTTTCTGCTTACAGCAAGTTCATTTCTCGCGTATATGTGAATAACTGCAGTTTGCAACATCAAGGTAGAACAAAAAATGTTTATTGATTATTTAATGAAATTTGAAAATCGTGACAATTTTTCGTGTCGATTGAGTTTTCTGGTCGCAAGAGAGAATCGTTTTATTGGCCGGAGCAAATATTGAATAATAATTAAGAGTTCTACTGAAGAAATGACGGAATTTCGTTGCATTCCAACGATGCAAACTTCAGACGTCGAGTCCGATTTTAAAAAAATACTTTTATTCCATTTCTCGAAACTCGCTCCATTTATCGGTCGCATCCATGAGGACGCGACACAGAGGCATTTTCCGCGTCCATCAGTTCGAAAAGGTGGAACAATTTTGTCTGACATCGCCGCATGACAACAAGTCTTAGCAAATGATGAAGCAAATGATCAGGAGGGCTAAAGAGTTTTGTCAGGACCTCGGGATTCCTTATCGTATCCTATCCTCGTCACCTTATCGAAACATCATAAATAGTATATTACATACCTAGGCCACAAAAATAAGAAAAGTCTCAGATCACATTTAATTGTTGGCCGAGGCGAAGCCGGGGCTGACAAACATGTGATCTGAGGCTTTACTTTTTTGTGGCCGAGGTGTGTATACTATTTTTCTGCCCGACTTTCGATTTTATCCGATTTTTCTATTCTATTTATACGATTTTTCTGCCACTTTCCGGCCGGAGGTCAGAAAAAAAACTTTCAACCATTCGATGCTGTGGTTTTGTGACGTGTTACCGTAGATGTAACAATGCTGCGCGATGAAAAAAATCTCTTTGCGTGCACTCGTGGAGAGTTTTAGGCTTTCAAGTTCTCGGAAAAATTTTGAACAGCCATTCTTGGCAAAAAAACATAAAAAATTTTCAACCATGGGATGCTGTGGTTTTGTGACGAGTTCTCGTAGATGTAACAATGCTGCGCGATGAATAAAATTTATCTATGTGCCCTCGTGATAAATTCTAGGCTTTTACGTTCTTGGAAAAATTTTTAACGGCCATTTTTGGCAAAAATACATAAAAAATTTTCAACTATGGGATGCTGTGGTTTTGTGACGAATTCTCGTCGATGTAACAATGCTGCGCGATGGAGAAAAAATCTCTGCATGCCCTCGTGAAGAGTTCTAGGCTTTCACGTTCTTGGAAAAAATTTTAACGGCCATTTTTGGCAAAAATACATAAAAAAATTTTCAACTATGGGATGCTGTGTCTTTGTGACGAATTCTTGTCGATGTAGCAATGCTGCGCGATGAAGAAAATTTATCTGCGTGCCCTCGTGAGGAGTTCTAGCCTTTCACGTTCTTGGAAAAATTATAAACGACCATTTTTGACAACAAATCATAACGAACTATCAACCATGGGATGCTGTGGTTCCGTGACAAGTTCTCGTAGATGTAACAACGCTGGGCCGTGAACAAAGTCTATCCGCGTGCACTCGTGGAGAGTTCTAGGCTTTCACGTTCTTGGAAAAATTTTAAACGACTCTTTTTGAAAAAAAATCACTTTAAATAGATTTTTTCCATGAAAACATCGCTTTGAGACGGTTTTCCCGCTCTGGAAAATTCGCAATCGTTTGTAGTCCATTTTTTATCGATCGCTGTTCCTCATGGATGCGTTACAAATGTGATGACGACACCAAAACCATTTAAAACCGTTTGTAGTTTATGAAAAAATCACTCCGAATCGATTTTTTTCATAAAACAATGGTGAAAACTGACGCCTGTTTCGAATTTCTTTCTCATCAAAAAGTTATGATTGGGATGGCTAGCACAGAACTTTTCCAGTTATTTTCAATTTTGGATTAATTTTTCAATGTAAACTATCGTTTCTTTGAGGGTTTTCTGTTTCTTATTTCTGATGACTTTTCCGTTTTTATAGCTATCTTCGATGTAAATTCGAAGCTTCAGGCTGTCCGGAGAAGGGGCAGATTGATGGGGATACCAAAATTTTCGAATTGACCCAGTATCATAACGGTTTGTGTAAAAACCCGTTTGCTTTAGAGAAAGCTTTATTTCGCAAAGCCTTGTTCGAGAAAACGAAAAAAGAACCAGGAACCCTAAAATCCATGTACGAGTCAGCAGCAAAAGCATAAGGAGTCATCAAACAATTATTACAATTCAATTAGTCTACTTCAACGGCATCTAGCTCTCAAACATTAAAATTTTTTTTTCCTTTAATTATACTTTTTTCTGCGAATACCCTTTCGGGTTCTTACGACCCCATTCCACCGCCCCCTACTTTTTTCCTCACTATTTACTGAGCTATCATGATGCAAATAATCATATCATATAGAAATAAACGAATAACGGCAAAACCGTTATTTGATTCATTGTTGAGACCTCGAAAAATAACAATTTAGACTACCGGTGGGCGCACAGCTATCATCATTTCTCAATCTAAAGATGAGCGCTAATAATTGGCGCAATGCATCTCAGCCTACTTTACCAAAACACGTTAGCGAAGTCGCTGAGACGATGAAAAGCGATCAGTGGTTGCGCGAACTGTCGTACGAAATAACGTTCGCCAACAAATTTACTGGTATCGAAGAAAAAACAGAATATAGAATCGAGACATGGGCGGTAAATATTGAAAGATCAGGAAACGAAAAAGAAGAAATTTTTACCGAATTCCATGTGGTCTTTGGTTCGCCGAAATTTGCAATCGAATTTATCGATGACGGCACGCTATTCATCGACGCATCATTCGATGTAGTGCCGAATATTGAGGGCGCGTACCAGCGCCTCACAGTCATGATTGAACATCAAGGCGAGGTGGGCCCAGTTTGCCGGGGGAAAATTAAAATATTGTTCCCCGCAATGAGGAATCAATGGCCAATTTTGAAATTTACTTATCTTAGGTTAAAGTGATAAACAAAATTTCAAAAAGGCATCTGTGTTTTCTTGCGAGTCTCTTCAATTGTAGATATAGGAAAACTTGTTGCAATGGCATATGGTGGTTGTATACCTACGCGAAGTTTAAAAAACTTCGAAACGATTTTTAGGTTTTCCCTTCAGCGTGGGCTCTTATGAGCAGGAAAACTGAAAATGCTTATCTAGCCGTTCTCAAGTGTATTCAGAAATACATGTTGCCCACATTACGACCTCAGCGAATCATAACAGACTTCGAAACAGCGCTCCAAAATTCGGTGGCTAAAGTTTTTCCGGAAACCGTTTTACAAGGCTGCTTTTTTCACTATTGCCACGTAAGAAATTTGATTGATTGGAAATTATGACGTTTAAAAGAACTCCTTTGACCGAAATGCAGTGCTCTAAAAACGCTAACAGTAAAAGGGTTAATATATAACATTGGTTTACTAAGAGGAATATATTTCGTATAGTTTAGGGGGGTTATAATAGAAACAGGGAGAACTTCCCGAATGAAAAAAAAACCTATCGACAATCAAGATTTTATCAGTTATATGAATTATATTTCAGACCCTGTTAAAGAGACGACAAAAGAGGGCTGCAATGACACAATTAAAACGCCGTTATCCGGAATATTTAACGGAAGCGTATTTGTTCGAACGCAACTTGATGAATCTTAGCCTTCTGCCAGAAAAATTTATAATTGAGGCTTTTGATATGCTTGAAGAGAATTTGAAGAGAAACCCCCTTTTGGCCCATGTTTTCAAAGATCAATGCACCTATTACCGGACATTTTGGCTCAATGAGAAAAAACCAGCTTCGTTCTGCACGCACAAGCAGAGTCGCAGAACAAATAACGTGGTCGAACAGTACCACAGAACTTTTAAAATGAAGTCTGCGACGAAGCCAGAAATATTCAAATTCATAAGTATTCACTCATTTAATTACAATTTGCATTCAAATTCTATCCCAGAAAGTCTTTTTTCAGTTTAATCATTTATCGTAAGAAAAATTGATTTTTCCATGATAATTTTTTTTTTTTCAAATCGGATGGTACAAAACTAGTAATCCATAGTAATGTACCAGTAGTTACGCCGACAGTGATTGCCCTAGTACAAACGACTGGGTGTTTTGCTCTTGTGACGGTCTGGCAATAATGAGAGGTCTAGAGGTGGCCAGAGGTGGCCCTAGCGCAGTGGTTAGCACTCCGGACTCCGACTCCGTGGGTCCCGGGATCGAGTCCCACTCGGATCATCTTTTTATTCGCTCATTATTGCTGGACCGTGCCTTGTCATACTCTACTCTCATTTTTTATTTTCATTTAATTGTTAAACGACTCAAAGATTCAAAATTGGAAAGTTTATATCGCTTTCGGGTTATACGACTTGTCATGTTAACACAGATAGAATTTCCTTACATACTTTTCGAAATTTAAGACGAAAAGCAAGGCAAAGATACTATAAAAGTAAATATTCAGAAATTTGCCCGCAGGAATCCGATTAAAATATATGCAAAAAATCGAATAACGATTGACTATTTTTCATAATATATGAATTGGGAAAGTGTTTTCAGAAAGAAGATTTTAAAAAATGTTATAGTTGCTTACCGTTCGATTTTTCCCCCATAACTGCAAAGTAACACAATTATAAAAAAAAAGTTTCGGTAATCTCATGAGTTGAAGGGGTTTCTTCATTTTTTACGTTAGAACATTTTTTCATCATCATAATCAATAGTGAGGTAACATTGTCATAACGTATGAGATTAATGACAATTTCCACTATAATTGTTGCTGATTATGAGTATATTAATGGAATTAATGGAAAACTCGGGAAAATCCTCATAAACCGTTGGTGTTGCGAAGTTATTTTTTTCTACTGCAATAAAAGAGTTCTATCGAAGCTTAGGAGGTCTCTCATTGTGTTCATCCAATTAAAGTTGCCAAAATTTGCTTTTCCCGTTAGATGTTTTGAAATATATTCAGGAGCGAGCACATGCTGACTTGCTCATTCTAAAGCACGGCTCAAAACTCTACCGGAACGCTACTGCCGCTGCGGGTCGAAAAGAAAAAGGCTTGCAGGAATCGTGGGACCGAATAGGAGACCTGTCCAACTTCCCAAAATCTGAGAGAGAGCGGTGAATCCGAAACTTTTTAAAAGAAATTGCTGCGCAAGCAGATTTCGAGCATGGTAAACTCTTTTATTGGTTTTGGTACTGTTTTATTAGTACCTTAAGGTTTTTTCTCCACTCATTGATATTTTTCCTGATAGAAACGGAAGAAATAGAATCTCCGCTAGGCGAAGATTTACTCGCGACTTTTGAACCTTCACCCGAACTCAACGAAACATTTTTGGGACAAAATTCAACAAGTGCGGAGAATGTAATAACCGAACATCAAGACAAAAATCAAGAGCTTCATGGCCCTCATCCAAAAAATCTCCCCCGAATCAGAAACGTTCAGAAATTGAAAAATCCGATTTCTATTTTGAAGCCGGCTGAAAATACGGTCGACCGAATCATTTGTCAAAGCGAATCTGAGAAGCCTCCTTCGGAATGTCTCCCCAAAACCGTAACAATGAACGAATTTATGAATCCGACTCAAAATGTGAAGCCAGCTGAAAATACGGTCAACCGAATCATTTGTCAAAGCAAATCTGAGGAGCCTCCTTCGAATTGTCTTCCCAAAATCGTAACAATCAACAAATTTACAAATCTCATTCCAATTTCGAAACCGATTGATGAAAGTTCGGTTGACCGAATCATTTGTCGAACCGGAACTGAACAGCCTCCTTCAAAATATCTTCCCCAAATTGCACCAATCAACAAATTTACGAATCCGATTCCAATTTCGAAAGCGACTGATAAAAATTCGGTCGACCGAATTATTCGTCGAACCGAAACTGGACGGCCTCCTTCGAAAAGTCTTCCCAAAATCGTAAAAATCGAAACGGTTACGAATCCCATTCCAATTGTAAAGCCGACTGAAAATAGGGTCGACCGAATCATTTCACGAACCGGAACTGAACAGGCTCCTTCGAAATTGTAATGTATGTCGTAAGGATTAGGGAGAGAGTGAGTCCGAGTAGGGACCACGATGTATGGAAGAAAGTGGGGTTCAGGGCAGTCACCCGGAAACCGTCTAGCGTTACGCATCGAATCATTGAAGATATATATTAATTTTTAATAAATGGTTACTTAATTATTTCCCCGAATACACCACAAATTGGCGACGAGGTATTACCGAACAAACACGTGGTGCAATTGTTAAAAAAAAATAGTGGAATAATTAGCGTGTTACACGCCGCATTCGAATTCCACGGAAAAGTACGGTAATCTGAGCGTCTGGACGGTCACGTCAGTGAAATATTTACGCAGTATACGGAATTAAGAAAAAGGTGCGCGGTAAACGGCGGTACAAATAATGGTGAACCGCGTGGCGATTAAAAATGGGTGCATAAATGTCGGATCCGGGAAAGAGTGAAAGTGCCATTGACTATACTAGAACGTCGTGGATCTATACACTAACAAAAGGACAATTAATTGAAACTCTAGAGCGGCTAGAAATAGTATACAATGAAAAATTGAGCATAGACGAGCTTCGTAAAATTGTACGCAATCACGTAAGCGAAGTTAACGAAAATCAAAGCCGAAGCCTGGACACAGAAAGCAAACCACAGAGCAGTAAAATCGAAAACGTGAACAAGGAGCCAAAACTAATCCACGCAATGGCGGGAGAGAACAACGGCACAAAACTGGAATTCCAACTAGGCAAAGATGATTGGGAAACATATACAGAGAGAGTCCAATTATATTTCGTAGCCAACGACGTGAAGGACGAGAAACAAACGGCAGTACTGTTAACGAAAATAAGCGCCGATACGTATGTTACGTCCCGAGACGTATTTAATACGTAAATGAATGATTTTTGCTGAAATGTCGTCGCGACTGCATCCGGTGTAGGTTTCCTAGCTGACAGGCAGCCGCGACGATTTAGCGGGAACCCCAAGGAGTTGCACCGACCGTTCTGCCGAAAATGCTGACCAGGCGTGAGAACGCCTCCGGTTGGATTTTCTCGCGGAAGAAAAGGCTCTGATTTCCTGCTGGACGTTTGCGAACTCTTCCAGCGGGGAATCAGAACAATCAGTCTCTCACGAGCTTGGACAGCGAAAGCTTCTCGGAGAGTAACTCCTTGGGCAGTTCCCGACATAGCGTCCTGAAAATCTTCAACGAATCCGCGATCACACAAACTCGTTCCAGTAGGACGAAGTGATCGAAAGGCGCGTTGCAAGAGGTCGCGCCGCGGTGATAAATCTGCCCTCGATAGTTTAGTGTTTCTCTTTCTGCCACGAACTCTATCGCGTCGTGTAATTATAAGTAATAGTGATAATAATTATTGTGAATCGTGTGAACCGAGTGAGAGCGTGTGTGCAAGATTGAGTGAGAGAGAGAGAGAGAGAGAGAGAGAGAGAGTGAATCGTGTGACTATAATTTAAGGTAATAATTGCGATCCGTCGGCGACGCGTAGCCGAACTCAATCGACCACGTGTAAGTACCTTTGTATTTCCCTGTAGCGCGAACACGAGAGCCTTCACAGCTTCTCTCGTCTTCACGCTACAGCCATTTCCATAATAAATCGGTCTGTTCATTTATAAATTCAGGTTAATTGCAATACAATTATTAACCCTGACAAGTTCCCAAACTCCGGAATCGTTCTGTAGAGGACCCGATCGGAACCAACCCGCGTAAAATAATAATAAACTGCTCGCGCTTCACGCAAGCAGGTTGACTTAACACGTGCGCACCGCTCCGCACGTAACACGTATAAACTTATTCGCGATTTGTGTGCGCCAGATAAACCGAGTACAAAATCATTCGACCAATTCGTAAAACTAGTGAACGACCACCTAAACCCGAAGCCGTCGGAAACGATGGAGAGATGTAAGTTTTACCAAGCGCATCAAAGTGCAACGGAATCGGTAGCAGAGTTCACGGCGAGACTAAAAAGCCTGTCACTAACGTGTAATTTTGCCGAGGCAAAAATAGCACTACGAGATCAGTTGGTGTGTGGACTCAGAGATCACGCAACCAAAAAAATGCTGTTTCGCGAAGACAATTTAACGTATGACTCGGCATACAAAACAGCGGCGGCGATGGAAGAAGCAGAAAAGAACGCATCGACCACGGAGAAAATCGGAGCAGGGACAATAAGCAGCGGAGCAAGCGTAAATATAATTCAGTCGAACGCGCGCGCGAGTGAAAAAAAGAAACAGAGTAAAGCCCGGTGTACACGACGCTGGTTTTGCTGCTAGATCGCATGCGGGGTACTAGGTTGGCTGCTCTGATGGGAGCGCTGCGAGAAAATGGCGCCTCTGCTGGCTTCGAAGCGTGGTCACGTGTTGGATTTCTGTGGTAGATCGCGTGCTATTTTTCTTGCTGGATATGTGATATAGCTAGTATGTTTGTGTTGCAAAATGGCGGAAAGGAACGAAAAGTGGACGACGGAGCAAGTCGCGTTATTAATTGAAGCATATCAAGAAGAACCATGCTTGTATGCTACAAATACGCCCAATTACCACAACAAACATCTCAGAGCAGCCGCTCTTCAGCGAGTGAGTGACACCGTTTCAAAGATAAGGCATACAGTAACGTCGAAAGAATGCTCGACAAAATTTCACAATTTGCGAAACCAATTTAATATTGAACACGCAAAAGTAAGAACCTCGTTCAAAAGCGGAACTGGCACAGATAACGTGAGTATTAATTACAAAATAAGTTGATTGAACTTTAAAAATATTATAAAATAATCATTTTCTTTTACCCATACATTTTAAGATTTACACTCCAAATCTATGGTACTACGATAAGCTCCTTTTTCTCGACTCATATGTCACACCCAGGAAAAGCAAAGATTCTGGAATAAAAGAAGTTTTTCAATCAGATTCGCAGAGTCAGGTAATGTCTAGCTCAATACTCCTACATTCCAACGTGAGACTTGTCGAAATATTCGTCACGGCTATGTTTGTTGTGTTTTCCAGGTTTCTGTTATCGACGCGATAATAGAAGATTCATCAACCGATGAGCTGTTCGAAAATGTCGAATATCTGCAAGAAGTCGAAGGAGAAATTCTGCTACAGCCCCCAGCACCGCAAACAAATATACCTGCAACAAACAGAGTGTGCGTTCCATTAAGCAGCCCATCATCGTCATCGTCATCGATCACGAATTGCCAAGAAGAGAGCTTTGTTTTTCAACGTCCCGGTATCGTCAGCCCTGTTCCATCCACTTCTTCATCATCGGGCGTATACACGACAAGCACACGCAAAAAAAAACATGCCCGCTTAGATCCACACCAACAGGAATATACGAGAGCTATTGAAGCCATTGCCAAATCGGTATCCGAGCCCATTAACGTGAATTTGGGTGGCGTGCAAAACTCGTTGATGGATCCAGATCATTCGTTTGCAATGTTTTTAACATCACTATTCCGCCGTTTTGAAAATTTCGATTTGAAGATGGAGGTGATGCAAAATGTTATGCAGACAGTTACTAACGCATTAGCTATAGATCGTGAACGTAGTCGTACTAATTAGATGGTTATCAGAGGAATAATAGAGTATGACTGTCCCAACTTTTTTTTATTTTTAAGACGTATGTCGTTTAAGACGTTTTAGACAACGATAAAACTAATAAGAATATTCAATCATAAGGAAAAATAACATTTTTGTATCTTATTTGTAAAATGCTCCATAAATAAAAATAAAACTTGCCATGTTGGTAAAACATATCCTCAAAAACCGGAAATTCGAATTTCTTTAGAATCGCAGGAATAATAGAAAATAATTGATTCATAGCGTAAATTCTTAAAAAAATGCTCGTTGAAAAAAAGCATAGTTATTCAGACGGAAAGGATGAAGAGAGGACAAGTGCAATTGCAGAGGGAGAGAAAAAGAGAGAGAGAAAGGCAGTGATATGAACCAGAAAAAAATAGAAAAAGACGGAAATATCAGAGAAAAAGGAAGACAAAGATGAGAAAAAAAACGAGGAAAAAAAACAGATGAAAGAGCAACAAAGCCAAAAAGAAACAGTCAGAGAGATGAGAGAAGAAGAGAGGAAGAAGAGAAAATGAAGCAGAGCGATCAGCAAGTAATAAACGAAAAGAGAGAGAGAGATAGAGAGAGAAAGAAAAAAGGCAGAGATATGAAAGAGAAAAAAATAAAAAAAAGACGGAGATATGAGAGCAAACGGAAGACAAAGATGAGAAAAAACAGATGGAAGAGCAAAAAAGCCAAAAACAGAGAGAAAAAGAAAGTCAGAGAAATGAGAAAAGAAGAGAGGAAGAAAAGAAAATGAAGCAGAGCGATCAGCAAGTAAAAAAAACGAAAAGAGAGAGAGAGAGAGAGAGAGAAAGGCAGAGATATGAACCAGAAAAAAATAGAAAAAGACGGAAATATCAGAGAAAAAGGAAGACAAAGATGAGAAAAAAACGAGGAAAAAAAACAGATGAAAGAGCAACAAAGCCAAAAAGAAACAGTCAGAGAGATGAGAGAAGAAGAGAGGAAGAAGAGAAAATGAAGCAGAGCGATCAGCAAGTAAAAAACGAAAAGAGAGAGAGAGAGAGAAAGAAAAAAGGCAGAGATATGAAAGAGAAAAAAATAAAAAAAGACGGAGATATGAGAGCAAAAGGAAGACAAAGATGAGAAAAAACAGATGGAAGAGCAAAAAAGCCAAAAACAGAGAGAAAAAAGAAAGTCAGAGAAATGAGAGAAGAAGAGAGGAAGAAAAGAAAATGAAGCAGAGCGATCAGCAAGTAAAAAAAACGAAAAGAGTGAGAGAGAGAGAGAGGGAGCTGAAATAATGGATTCGTGTGGGTCCGTTGACTGGGTTGTCGTTTTTCCAGAAGAGTTTAATTTCTCTCAGTAATTACGATGTAAAGCAGGGAGATTTTTTCATAGTAATTTTTATTAATAAAATACAAAAATACAACATAATAAAATATTCATCGAAATAAAAGTCAAATTTAAATATCAAACTTCTTGCTTGTGTGTCCAATTTATACATTTGACTTACATCTAGCTATGCTGCGCTAATATTCAATTTCCTCGCTCAATAGCGGTGTACTGAAATGGGACAGTACCCACAGTATTAAAATACTCACAAAATTTATCTGTTATTTCCAATGATTCATTACTGCTACGATTACAACATCGACGGTCAGAATTGCTTGGCATTTCGGACGACACTTCGCTATTATTAACGTCATTACCAATTCTGTAACTATGTGGTATATACCACTGATCGCAACTGTTCATGCTTTTATGGATAAGGTAATTATGTAAAAGTACACACGCGTACGTTATCACTTCAACTTTTTCAACGGAAAGAGGAATTGTTGTGAGTAAAATTCGCCATCGATTTGCAAGGATACCGAAAGCATTTTCACTTGTTCTACGAGCACGGCTTAGTCTATAATTGAACACTCTCTTCTCAAGGGTTAAGTTTCGATTCGGATACGGTTTTAATAAATTAGGTTTTAACGCAAATGCATCATCGCCGACAATTGCGTAAGGCAATTTGTAAGCAAATCCTGGCAATTCACACGGAATAGGCAAGTTCAGTGATCCGTTGTTCAGCCTAGTCCCTAATGAACTTTCTCGAAGAACAGCGGAGTCATGCGTCCATTTTTCCCAATGTTGACGAATATAAATCTGTACTCGGCATCGACGAGAGCCATTAGTACAATACTATCTTTTCCTTTGTAGTTCCGATATAGCGAGCCATCCTTTCGTGGAGGACGGAAATTGATGTGTTTTCCATCGAGTGCCCCAATACAATGAGGAAAATTCCACAAAGAGTCGAACTTGTGAGCGATGAACTCCCATTCTTCCGGCGTTGATGGAAACTTCAACAGTTTCGAGTCGAGAACTTCAATAATTGCACCCAAAGTCTCGGTAACTATTCTTGAGATGGTGACCGCAGCTATCCGGGTGGAGTATGACAGATCTCGAAATGTGTTTCCCGTTGCCAAATATCGCAGAGTTACAAGAAGCCTGTCCTTGGGCGAAATGGCTTGACGCAGCACTGAATCTTGCTTTTGAATGCGTGGTGTTACAAGTTCTAGCAATTCGTTCCATGGATCTTGTAGCATTCGCGTAAAATTTGTAAAGCTGGCAGGATCGTCAGGGCTGATGAAAAAATAAACTCTGAATACATCACACTTATAAATACTATGAATGAAAAATAATTGAGACAAGGTTACACACCCAAGCTCCTCGAACACCAGATTCAGAACACTCCGTTCTCTGTCTCTGCGCAATAACCATCCACGACTCCACAATTGACGCTTCGATTTTTTATTCTCATGCTCACTTTTTCTTTTCAACAAGTCATTTATAAGAGTAACGGCAGCAATTGCTCTTTTACGACGAAGAATTTCTACTCCGATCACTGCTTCTACAACAGAAGGATCCATCACTATAACAGCTGGCCGTGCTTGGCTATGGCTGAAGGCGGCGGCCATGTTGTTAAAACTGGCTTTGCACGCACGGCAACCAACCTAGCAGCAAGCATTGTGTAAAGCCAATATAGCAAGGGAGCCATCACTGCGCCCAGCGCCATAGGAAACTTTGAACCCAGCGGTAAAATCCAGCGGCCAATCCCGCAGCAAAACCAGCGTCGTGTACACCGGGCTTAATTCGGGCGTGAGAGGGAGAGGTGCTTATCGCGGTGGTTGGGGAAGAGGACAACGATACGACAACAAAACCCCGAGCAACAGCGGTGTTAAGGACTCGCACAAAAGCACGCATACTCAGAACGCGGGGCGTTCATCGTGCTATTGCTGTGGAAAAGCAAACCATTTGGCACGTGATTGCTACCACCGACATAGCACGTGTCATTCGTGTAAACGGAAGGGACACCTGGCCGCTGCGTGCCGATCTCAGAAGACAGCGGTTCAACACCTAGAACGAGAAGCGACCGAAGAGCAATGACGGGAGGAAGCAGTGTACGACTTTCTCATGGTAACGAATCGCGAAGCCGAGTCAACGAGCGGCACAAGTAACGCGGTACAAGACAACATAAAAGCAGATCCTATGTTATTGAATGTAACGATTGATAAAAAAAGATAGAGATGGAAATAGATTCGGGCTCGTACGTTGCGATTACATCCAAAAGGGATAAAAAAAATATTTCCCCGAAAAGGAAATCACGCGCCAAGCGCCGGCGTTGAACGCGTACGGTAAAGTTCCATTAGAGAGCGAGGGAGTATTAGAAAACTTGAAAGTAAAATTAGGAGACCGGGAAGCAATGTTAAAAATGAGAGTAATGACAAGTGATGGCCCAATTTTGATCGGTAGACAACGGTTAAAAGTTTTCGGATTGTGGCCATTGCCATTGAGATTAGTGAGCGGGGGAAATGACTGTAATAAAATCAACGTATGTAACGTGACAAAACAATTCCCAGGAAAATAACCGAAATTGTTTGGACCGGGCCCAGGGCTGTACAATAAAGGGAAACGGGGCGGGGTATAAATTCCGAACATTGAATAAACAGAACGCTCAAAATTCAGAATTTTCATGTGCCGAAATACAAATTTCGTAGAGATTATGCACGCGAACGTCTGTATAGTAAGCTTCAAAAAACCTAGAACGGCACGAATAGCGATAGAAAAATAGAACGAATATAATTCCGAAGAAAACATAATTTTCAGAAATTGCATCGCGAAGATGAATGCTTTATTTGAACGACCAATATCACTACATACAAAATTCCGAATACGTAATATTAAACACATTACAAAATCCCGAATATTTTTTTATCGAAAACAAGCTTTATCAGAAAATTCAAATACGATCAAGAATAATAAGAGATTCGTCTAGACTACGATTGTCCAGAATTCCGAATATCACAGGTTCGATCATTCAGTTTGCGACACCTAAAGTTTAGAAAGTTAAAAATTCCGATGAAAAATGTTTGGAAAGTCCCAAATTCCGAAAACTCACGCATAACGCAGTTAGCCTAACACGTGCAGATGGCAGCACTAGTACTGCAATGGAAATTAACGTGAGTAAGGTGAGTTGGATTTTTCGAGTTGGAGTTGTCTTCACGACTCGCTCCCGCGGCTCTCTATTTTTTTCGCATATAAACCATCGCGACCTGAACAAATAACAGACGAACATAAACAAGCGCTCTTGTCATTCAGTCTCGTTGACGAAATTGGTCCGCTTGCGAAAAAATCTCCGCTTTTTTCAAGTCGGAATAATTACGATAATTTTCAAGTTCGTATCTTGTGCAGTGTATTGTGTGTGTGTGTGTGTGTGTGTGTGTGTGTGTGTGTGTGTGTGTGTGTGTGTGTGTGACGCGAGTTTGCGACAAAATCTTTTTGCGCGGTGTGAGAAATCATGGCAGCCGCAGCCGGAGGACGGATTAATCTTCCCCGCAGTGAGCGCATAAAAGATGGGAGGATTTTTGAAGTGAGCAAACGAGCTCCATCAGGCGAAATGTGGGTCATTTTTGTATTTATATTCGATCATTTTGTCATCGTAATTATATTCTGCGCTCGAGTAGTTATTTTTGCTATTTTTATCGATGAATTTAGTGATGATTCGTTAAATTTTCAATGTCGTTCGAAATTTTCTAACCAATATGCTTTTCTGGTGGCAAAAATCGATCATTTTATCATCGTGATTATATTCTGCGCTCGAATAATTATTTTTCCTAATTTTATTGATGAATTTATGGATGATTCGTTCAATTTTCAATGTCGTTCAAAATTTTCTAACCAATATGCTTTTCTGGTCGCAAAAATCGATCATTTTATCATCGTGATTATATTCTGCGCTCGAATAATTATTTTTGCTATTTTTATCGATGAATATATTGATGATTCGTTCAATTTTCAATGTCGTTCAAAATTTTCTAACCAATATGCTTTTCTGGTGGCAAAAATCGATCATTTTGTCATCGTAATTATATTCTGCGCTCGAGTAATTATTTTTCCTATTTTTATCGATATATTTATTGATGATTCGTTCAATTTTCAATGTCGTTCAAAATTTTCTAATTAATATGCTTTTCTGGTGGCAAAAATCGATCATTTTGTCATCGTAATTATATTCTGCGCTTGAGGAATTGTTTTTCCTATTTTTATCGATGAATTTATTGATGATTCGTTCAATTTTCAATGTCGTTCAAAATTTTCTAACCAATTAGCTTTTCTGGTGGCAAAAATCGATCATTTTATCATCGTGATTATATTCTGCGCTCGAATAATTATTTTTCCTATTTTTATCGATGAATTTATTGATGATTCGTTCAATTTTCAATGTCGTTCAAAATTTTCTAACCAATATGCTTTTCTGGTGGCAAAAATCGATCATTTTATCATCGTGATTATATTCTGCGCTCGAATAATTATTTTTCCTATTTTTATCGATGAATTTATTGATGATCCGTTCAATTTTCAATGTCGTTCAAAATTTTCTAACCAATTAGCTTTTCTCGTGGCAAAAATCGATCATTTTGTCATCGTAATTATATTCTGCGCTCGAATAATTATTTTTGTTATTTTTATCGATGAATTTATTGATGATTCGTTCAATTTTCAATGTCGTTCAAAATTTTCTAACCAATATGCTTTTCTGATGGCAAAAATCGATCATTTTATCATCGTAATTATATTCTGCGCTCGAATAATTATTTTTCCTAATTTTATTGATGAATTTATTGATGATTCGTTCAATTTTCGATGTCGTTCAAAATTTTCTAACCAATATGCTTTTCTGGTGGCAAAAATCGATCATTTTGTCATCGTAATTATATTCTGCGCTCGAGTAATTATTTTTCCTATTTTTATCGATGAATTTATTGATGATTCGTTCAATTTTCAATGTCGTTCAAAATTTTCTAACCAATTAGCTTTTCTGGTGGCAAAAATCGATCATTTTATCATCGTGATTATATTCTGCGCTCGAATAATTATTTTTCCTATTTTTATCGATGAATTTATTGATGATTCGTTCAATTTTCAATGTCGTTCAAAATTTTCTAACCAATTAGCTTTTCTGGTGGCAAAAATCGATCATTTTGTCATCGTAATTATATTCTGCGCTCGAATAATTATTTTTCCTATTTTTATCGATGAATTTATTGATGATTCGTTCAATTTTCAATGTCGTTCAAAATTGTCTAACCAATTAGCTTTTCTGGTGGCAAAAATCGATCATTTTGTCATCGTAATTATATTCTGCGCTCGAGTAATTATTTTTCCTATTTTTATCGAAATATTTATTGATGATTCGTTCAATTTTCAATGTCGTTCAAAATTTTCTAATTAATATGCTTTTCTGGTGGCAAAAATCGATCATTTTATCATCGTGATTATATTCTGCGCTCGAATAATTATTTTTCCTAATTTTATTGATGAATTTATTGATGATCCGTTCAATTTTCAATGTCGTTCAAAATTTTCTAACCAATTAGCTTTTCTGGTGGCAAAAATCAATCATTTTGTCATCGTAATTATATTCTGCGCTCGAGTAATTATTTTTCCTATTTTTATCGATGAATTTATTGATGATCCGTTCAATTTCCAATGTCGTTCAAAATTTTCTAACCAATTAGCTTTTCTGGTGGCAAAAATCGATCATTTTATCATCGTGATTATATTCTGCGCTCGAATAATTATTTTTCCTATTTTTATCGATGAATTTATTGATGATCCGTTCAATTTTCAATGTCGTTCAAAATTTTCTAACCAATATGCTTTTCTCGTGGCAAAAATCGATCATTTTGTCATCGTAATTATATTCATATCACTTTGACATAAAAAACAATTTAGATTTACAAAATGTAATGCATTTTTCCTTCCCTACGAACGATATTTTGAAATTCCCCAAAATTTTCTCAAAAACTCTCAAGCTCAATCGACAAAAAGAAATGAAATCATTGCAACATAGCCAAGAATTTAAAAAAAAAATGAATAGCTACATTTCACAGGGAAATATGTGCACCCTCAATACATTTTGTGTATTTAAGGGTCTGCAAAGGCTCTACAAAAAAATGCAAAAAATTGGCGTGCATGGTTAACTAAAAAAGTTCGGCGAAGGCCTGCGTCACTGTTCTTATTAGAAGTTTCCGCATGCACGCGCAAAGTAGCATTATGACGTCATGTAATGGGGAATGGAACATCCTCCGAAATTCTAAATGTTCGCTGTTTTTTCTGTTCTCTTTCCGCGATGATAATTCCATATTATTCCAAATGTTCGCTGTTTATCCTATTCCTCTTTCCGCGATGATATTTCCTATTTCCATATTAAACAAAAATCTCTCCTCTTTGCACAATTAATAATCATTTTTCAAAGTCTGGAGAGCCAAGGGGAACGAAACTTTTAAAAAATTTCATTCCATGCAATCTGATAAATGTTTTTTTATCTTGACGAGATTTGAATGAAAACGATTTCGATTTTTCAGATGAAAAACGGAAATTCTATTTTAGGCAGTTGTTCAAGTTTGTCCGCCTCTCCCTTAAATTGATTCTTTATCTTTCCGGGCTTTTTTAGTTAACCATGCACGCCAATTTTTTGCATTTTTTTGTAGAGCCTTTGCAGACCCTTAAATACACAAAATGTATTGAGGGTGCACATATTTCCCTGTGAAATGTAGCTATTCATTTTTTTTTTAAATTCTTGGCTATGTTGCAATGATTTCATTTCTTTTTGTCGATTGAGCTTGAGAGTTTTTGAGAAAATTTTGGGGAATTTCAAAATATCGTTCGTAGGGAAGGAAAAATGCATTACATTTTGTAAATCTAAATTGTTTTTTATGTCAAAGTGATATGGAGAAAATTGAGTAATTATTTTTCTACTGAGGTTGCGATCTTTTAAAATTGGCGTTCTTTTTTTACTTTTCAAAAGTATTTTTCCACGGATTTCTCTTCTTTTTGAAAAGCGGGATATTCATCAACATTTTTTTGTAATTGTAGAGGCATTATTTGTTCTGGTTGGTTATTCTTGAAATAAAATAAATCTCTTCAAAAACTTCTGTCGACACTCCTGGTAAATTCCTTTAAATATCTCGACAACAGTCATGATCAAAGACTTAAAAAACTCTCATCGAGAACCTTGTTCAATCCCTCAAGGAAACCACGAAGAAACTCGTGGTCAATCTCTCAATGGAACCTCAGTGAGGCCCTTAGTCAATCCCTTGAAAAAGCTCGTCTACCCTTGGCTAATCTGTTGCAAAAATCTCGTCAAGACTTTTTGTCGACTCTTTAAAAAATCCCATCCAGACTCTTGACTATTCCCTTAAAAAAGTCTTGGCCCGATTCTTGGTCGATCTGTTGAAACAAGTCTCGACCAGAATCTCGATGAATCTTTTGAAAAAGTCGCGGCGAGATTCTTTATGAATCCCATAAAAAAAGTCTCTGGACGCTTCCACTCAATGCCTTGAAAAACTTCCGTCGACACCGCTTCCGCAAATCCCTTCAAAATATATCGGCGAGGGTCATGATAAACCCCTTCAAAATTCTCGTCCAGACTCTTGACCAATCCCTTAAAAAAGTCCTGGCGAGATTCGTGGTTAATCCCTTAAAAACTCCCATTAAGAGCCTTGGTTAACCCTTTCGAAATTGTCGTCCAGACTCTTCGTTAATCCCTTAAAACCGTAGTGACGAGACTCTGAGTTTAGTAAATATTAACTAACTCTTAAGAAACCACGTTCGAGACCACTGGTGAGCGCCTTAAAAAATTCCATCAAGACTCTTCGTCAATCCCTCAAAAAAGTCCTGACGAGACTTCACCCTTCTCCCTCGTGCCCTTTCTCCCTTCGTTCTCCCGTTTTTTAATCGTTTTATTGCATTTTTGGCTTATTTTTTGACTCCGAGCGAAATTGCCCCAGGCTCACGTAATCCTGCATTAAAAAACGAAAAGAATAAGCCCAAGGTGGATCATTTTCATTGAATTTTAGAAGAGACAGGGAGTTTTTAAAACTGGGGTGATTCATGACCCCACGTCACCGGAAAGTTTAAATAAAATAAGGTTACCGTGCAAAGGTCAAAAACTTCCGTGGCAAACCCCGGTCAACCCCTTCAATCATAAAGTCTGATAAATATTTTTTGTGTTGCCGAAATTTGAATGAAGAAGATTTTGATTTTTGAGATGAAAAACAAATGACATCAAAAACCATGGAGCCGTGGACCTAGACACCGAAACCCATGAAGGAATGGACCTAGACATCAAAAACCATGGAGCCGTGGACCTAGACATCGAAAACCATGGAAAAATATACCTAGACATCGGAAACAATGGAGAAATATACCTTGACATCGAAAACTATAGAGCCGTGGACCTAGACATCGAAAACCATGGAGAAATATACAGAGACAACTAAAACCATGGAGAAATATGCCTAGACAGCAAAAACCATGAATAAATATACCTAGACATCGAAAACCATGAAGAAATATACCTAAGCATCGAAAACCATCGAAAAATATACAAAGCCGACGAAAACCATGGAAAAATATACCTAGACAGAAAAAACCTTGAAGAAATATACCTAGACATCGAAAACCATGAAGAAATATACCTAGGCATCGAAAACCATGGAGAAATATACCTAGACATCGAAAACCATGAAGCCGTCGACCTAGACATCGAAAACCATGGAGCCATGAACCTAGCGATCAAAAACCATGGAGAAACATACCTAGACATAAAAAACCATGGAGCCGTGTACCTTGACAACGAAAACCATGGAGCCGTCGACCTAGACATCTAAAACCATGAAGAAATATACCTAGGCATCGAAAACCATGGAGAAATATACAGAGACAACGAAAACCATGGAGAAATATACCCAGACAACAAAAACCATGCCTACACATCGAAAACCATGGAGAAATATACCTAGACAACAAAAACCATGGAGCCGTGGACCTAGACACCGAAAACCATGGAGCCGACGACCTAGACATCGAAAACTATGGAGAAACATTCCTAGCCATCGAAAACCATGGAGAAATATACGTAGACATCGAAAACCATGGAGAAATATACAGAGACAACGAAAACCATGGACAAATATACCTACACATCGAAAACCATCGAGAAATATACCTAGACATCAGAAACCATGGAGCCGTGTACCTTGACAGCGAAAACCATGAAGCCGTCGACCTAGACATCGAAAACCATGGAGAAATATACAGAGACAACAAAAACCATGGAGAAATATACCTACACATCGAAAACCATGGAGAAATATACCTAGACAACAAAAACCATGGAGCCGTGTACCTTGACAACGAAAACCATGATAGCTAGACAACGAAAACCATGGTAGCTAAACAACGAAAACCATACGGAAAGAGAGGCCCGATATAGTCTGTCTCTCTCGCTCAGTGACGCGCAAAGAGTGGGGATACCACGTTTAGCGGGGCGGGTGACGTCACGGGCCGAAAATGTCTACCAGGCACGTAAGGGCGTATGTCCAAGCGCCTGCGCACATAACTTACGCCTTTCTGACTCTAAGAAACAGAAGGGATCCCAAACCTCGCGTCCAAAATCTTCAATGTTAGATTTCTCTGGATTGGCTGAACGGATTTTGTTCTACCAAGGACCGTTCGAAAGATAAAAAATCATAGAAAATTCAAATCTAATATGAGATTTTTCCCTCAACCCGTTCTCCTGTGAGAACGATTTAAAGTTTCTGTGACGTCATAAAATGCCTATTTTACTGTATATAAGAGTACGGCCGGCTCGCGCGCTACGCTTTTCTTTTAAACTTGGCGTCGAGCCGCTGCCGCGACTCTTGATTCTGCGCTCGAATAATTATTTTTGCTATTTTTATCGATGAATTTATTGATGATTCGTTCAATTTTCAATGTCGTTCAAAATTTTCTAACCAATATGCTTTTCTGATGGCAAAAATCGATCATTTTATCATCGTAATTACATTCCGCGCTCGAATAATTATTTTTCCTAATTTTATTGATGAATTTATTGATGATTCGTTCAATTTTCAATGTCGTTCAAAATTTTCTAACCAATATGCTTTTCTGGTGGCAAAAATCGATCATTTTGTCATCGTAATTATATTCTGCGCTCGAGTAATTATTTTTCCTATTTTTATCGATGAATTTATTGATGATTCGTTCAATTTTCAATGTCGTTTAAAGTTTTCTAACCAATTAGCTTTTCTGGTGGCAAAAATCGATCATTTTGTCATCGTAATTATATTCTGCGCTCGAGTAATTATTTTTCCTATTTTTATCGATGAATTTATTGATGATCCGTTCAATTTTCAATGTCGTTCAAAATTTTCTAACCAATTAGCTTTTCTCGTGGCAAAAATCGATCATTTTGTCATCGTAATTATATTCTGCGCTCGAATAATTATTTTTCCTATTTTTATCGATGAATTTATTGATGATCCGTTCAATTTTCAATGTCGTTCAAAATTTTCTAACCAATATGCTTTTCTGATGGCAAAAATCGATCATTTTATCATCGTAATTACATTCTGCTCTCGAATAATTCTTTTTCCTAATTTTATTGATGAATTTATTGATTATTCGTTCAATTTTCAATGTCGTTCAAAATTTTCCAACCAATATGCTTTTCTGGTGGCAAAAATCGATCATTTTGTCATCGTAATTATATTCTGCGCTCGAGTAATTATTTTTCCTATTTTTATCGATGAATTTATTGATGATCCGTTCAATTTTCAATGTCGTTCAAAATTTTCTAACCAATTAGCTTTTCTGGTGGCAAAAATCGATCATTTTGTCATCGTAATTATATTCTGCGCTCGAGTAATTATTTTTCCTATTTTTATCGATGAATTTATTGATGATCCGTTCAATTTTCAATGTCGTTCAAAATTTTCTAACCAATTAGCTTTTCTGGTGGCAAAAATCGATCATTTTGTCATCGTAATTATATTCTGCGCTCGAATAATTATTTTTCCTATTTTTATCGATGAATTTATTGATGATTCGTTCAATTCTCAATGTCGTTCAAAATTTTCTAACCAATTAGCTTTTCTGGTGGCAAAAATCGATCATTTTGTCATCGTAATTATATTCTGCGCTCGAATAATTATTTTTCCTATTTTTATCGATGAATTCATTGATGATTCGTCCAATTTTCAATGTCGTTCAAAATTTTCTAACCAATTAGCTTTTCTGGTGGCAAAAATCGATCATTTTGTCATCGTAATTATATTCTGCGCTCGAGCAATTGTTTTTCCTATTTTTATCGATGAATTTATTGATGATTCGTTCAATTTTCAATGTCGTTCAAAATTTTCTAACCAATATGCTTTTCTGATAGCAAAAATCGATCATTTTGTCATCGTAATTATATTCTGCGCTCGAATAATTATTTTTCCTATTTTTATCGATGAATTTATTGATGATCCGTTCAATTTTCAATGTCGTTCAAAATTTTCTAACCAATATGCTTTTCTGGTAGCAAAAATCGATCATTTTGTCATCGTAATTATATTCTGCGCTCGAATAATTATTTTTCCTATTTTTATCGATGAATTTATTGATGATTCGTTCAATTTTCAATGTCGTTCAAAATTTTCTAATTAATATGCTTTTCTGGTGGCAAAAATCGATCATTTTATCATCGTGATTATATTCTGCGCTCGAATAATTATTTTTCCTAATTTTATTGATGAATTTATTGATGATTCGTTCAATTTTCAATGTCGTTCAAAATTTTCTAACCAATATGCTTTTCTGGTGGCAAAAATCGATCATTTTGTCATCGTAATTATATTCTGCGCTCGAGTAATTATTTTTCCTATTTTTATCGATGAATTTATTGATGATCCGTTCAATTTTCAATGTCGTTCAAAATTTTCTAACCAATTAGCTTTTCTGGTGGCAAAAATCGATCATTTTGTCATCGTAATTATATTCTGCGCTCGAGTAATTATTTTTCCTATTTTTATAGATGAATTTATTGATGATTCGTTCAATTTTCAATGTCGTTCAAAATTTCCTAATTAATATGCTTTTCTGGTGGCAAAAATCGATCATTTTATCATCGTGATTATATTCTGCGCTCGAATAATTGTTTTTCCTAATTTTATTGATGAATTTATTGATGATTCGTTCAATTTTCAATGTCGTTCAAAATTTTCTAACCAATATGCTTTTCTGGTGGCAAAAATCGATCATTTTGTCATCGTAATTATATTCTGCGCTCGAGTAATTATTTTTCTTATTTTTATCGATGAATTTATTGATGATCCGTTCAATTTTCAATGTCGTTCAAAATTTTCTAACCAATTAGCTTTTCTGGTGGCAAAAATCGATCATTTTGTCATCGTAATTATATTCTGCGCTCGAATAATTATTTTTCTCATTTTTATCGATGAATTTATTGATGATCCGTTCAATTTTCAATGTCGTTCAAAATTTTCTAACCAATTAGCTTTTCTGGTGGCAAAAATTGATCATTTTGTCATCGTAATTATATTCTGCGCTCGAGTAATTATTTTTCCTATTTTTATCGATGAATTTATTGATGATTCGTTCAATTTTCAATGTCGTTCAAAATTTTCTAACCAATATGCTTTTCTGGTAGCAAAAATCGATCATTTTGTCATCGTAATTATATTCTGCGCTCGAATAATTATTTTTCCTATTTTTATCGATGAATTTATTGATGATTCGTTCAATTTTCAATGTCGTTCAAAATTTTCTAACCAATTAGCTTTTCTGGTGGCAAAAATCGATCATTTTGTCATTGTAATTATATTCTGCGCTCGAGTAATTGTTTTTCCTATTTTTATCGATGAATTTATTGATGATCCGTTCAATTTTCAATGTCGTTCAAAATTTTCTAACCAATTAGCTTTTCTCGTGGCAACAATCGATCATTTTGTCATCGTAATTATATTCTGCGCTCGAATAATTATTTTTGCTATTTTTATCGATGAATTTATTGATGATTCGTTCAATTTTCAATGTCGTTCAAAATTTTCTAACCAATATGCTTCTCTGATGGCAAAAATCGATCATTTTATCATCGTAATTATATTCTGCGCTCGAATAATTGTTTTTCCTAATTTTATTGATGAATTTATTGATGATTCGTTTAATTTTCAATGTCGTTCAAAATTTTCTAACCAATATGCTTTTCTGGTGGCAAAAATCGATCATTTTGTCATCGTAATTATATTCTGCGCTCGAGTAATTGTTTTTCCTATTTTTATCGATGAATTTATTGATGATTCGTTCAATTTTCAATGTCGTTCAAAATTTTCTAACCAATTAGCTTTTCTGGTGGCAAAAATCGATCATTTTGTCATCGTAATCATATTCTGCGCTCGAATAATTGTTTTTCCTATTTTTATCGATGAATTTATTGATGATTCGTTCAATTTTCAATGTCGTTCAAAATTTTCTAACCAATTAGCTTTTCTGGTGGCAAAAATCGATCATTTTGTCATCGTAATTATATTCTGCGCTCGAATAATTCTTTTTCCTATTTTTATCGATGAATTTATTGATGATTCGTTCAATTTTCAATGTCGTTCAAAATTGTCTAACCAATTAGCTTTTCTGGTGGCAAAAATCAATCATTTTGTCATCGTAATTATATTCTGCGCTCGAGTAATTATTTTTGCTATTTTTATCGATAAATTTATTGATGATTCGTTCAATTTTCAATGTAGTTCAAAATTTTCTAACCAATTAGCTTTTTTGGTGGCAAAAATCGATCATTTTTTCATCGTAATTATATTCTGCGCTCGAGTAATTATTTTTCCTATTTTTATCGATGAATTTATTGATGATTCGTTCAATTTTCAATGTCGTTCAAAATTTTCTAACCAATATGCTTTTCTGGTGGCAAAAATCGATCATTTTATCATCGTGATTATATTCTGCGCTCGAATAATTCTTTTTCCTATTTTTATCGATGAATTTATTGATGATCCGTTCAATTTTCAATGTCGTTCAAAATTTTCTAACCAATTAGCTTTTCTCGTGGCAACAATCGATCATTTTGTCATCGTAATTATATTCTGCGCTCGAATAATTATTTTTGCTATTTTTATCGATGAATTTATTGATGATTCGTTCAATTTTCAATGTCGTTCAAAATTTTCTAACCAATTAGCTTCTCTGGTAGCAAAAATCGATCATTTTGTCATCGTAATTATATTCTGCGCTCGAATAATTATTTTTCCTATTTTTATCGATGAATTTATTGATGATCCGTTCAATTTTCAATGTCGTTCAAAATTTTCTGACCAATTAGCTTCTCTGGTGGCAAAAATCGATCATTTTGTCATTGTAATTATATTCTGCGCTCGAGTAATCATTTTTCCTATTTTTATCGATGAATTTATTGATGATCCGTTCAATTTTCAATGTCGTTCAAAATTTTCTAACCAATTAGCTTTTCTCGTGGCAACAATCGATCATTTTGTCATCGTAATTATATTCTGCGCTCGAATAATTATTTTTGCTATTTTTATCGATGAATTTATTGATGATTCGTTCAATTTTCAATGTCGTTCAAAATTTTCTAACCAATATGCTTCTCTGATGGCAAAAATCGATCATTTTATCATCGTAATTATATTCTGCGCTCGAATAATTGTTTTTCCTAATTTTATTGATGAATTTATTGATGATTCGTTCAATTTTCAATGTCGTTCAAAATTTTCTAACCAATATGCTTTTCTGGTGGCAAAAATCGATCATTTTGTCATCGTAATTATATTCTGCGCTCGAGTAATTATTTTTCCTATTTTTATCGATGAATTTATTGATGATTCGTTCAATTTTCAATGTCGTTCAAAATTTTCTAACCAATTAGCTTTTCTGGTGGCAAAAATCGATCATTTTGTCATCGTGATTATATTCTGCGCTCGAATAATTATTTTTCCTATTTTTATCGATGAATTTATTGATGATTCGTTCAATTTTCAATGTCGTTCAAAATTTTCTAACCAATTAGCTTTTCTGGTGGCAAAAATCGATCATTTTGTCATCGTAATTATATTCTGCGCTCGAATAATTCTTTTTCCTATTTTTATCGATGAATTTATTGATGATTCGTTCAATTTTCAATGTCGTTCAAAATTGTCTAACCAATTAGCTTTTCTGGTGGCAAAAATCAATCATTTTGTCATCGTAATTATATTCTGCGCTCGAGTAATTATTTTTGTTATTTTTATCGATAAATTTATTGATGATTCGTTCAATTTTCAATGTAGTTCAAGATTTTCTAACCAATTAGCTTTTCTGGTGGCAAAAATCGATCATTTTGTCATCGTAATTATATTCTGCGCTCGAGTAATTATTTTTCCTATTTTTATCGATGAATTTATTGATGATCCGTTCAATTTTCAATGTCGTTCAAAATTTTCTAACCAATTAGCTTTTCTGGTGGCAAAAATCGATCATTTTGTCATCGTAATTATATTCTGCGCTCGAGTAATTATTTTTCCTATTTTTATCGATGAATTTATTGATGATCCGTTCAATTTTCAATGTCGTTCAAAATTTTCTAACCAATTAGCTTTTCTGGTGGCAAAAATCGATCATTTTGTCATCGTAATTATATTCTGCGCTCGAGTAATTATTTTTCCTATTTTTATCGATAAATTTATTGATGATTTGTTCAATTTTCAATGTCGTTCAAATTTTTCTAATTAATATGCTTTTCTGGTGGCAAAAATCGATCATTTTGTCATCGTCATTATATTCTGCGCTCGAATAATTATTTTTCCTATTTTTATCGATGAATTTATTAATGATCCGTTCAATTTTCAATGTCGTTCAAACCTTTCTAACCAATTAGCTTTTCTGGTGGCAAAAATCGATCATTTTGTCATCGTAATTATATTCTGCGCTCGAGTAATTATTTTTCCTATTTATATCGATGAATTTATTGATGATTCGTTCAATTTTCAATGTCGTTCAAAATTTTCTAACCAATATGCTTTTCTGGTGGCAAAAATCGATCATTTTGTCATCGTAATTATATTCTGCGCTCGAATAATTATTTTTCCTATTTTTATCGATGAATTTATTGATGATTCGTTCAATTTTCAATGTCGTTTAAAATTGTCTAACCAATTAGCTTTTCTGGTGGCAAAAATCGATCATTTTGTCATCGTAATTATATTCTGCGCTCGAGTGATTATTTTTGCTATTTTTATTGATGAATTTATTGATGATTCGTTCAATTTTCAATGTAGTTCAAAATTTTCTAACTAATTAGCTTTTCTGGTGGCAAAAATCGATCATTTTGTCATCGTACTTATATTCTGCGCTCGAATAATTTTTTTTCCTATTTTTATCGATGAATTTATTGATGATTCGTTCAATTTTCAATGTCGTTCAAAATTTTCTAACCAATTAGCTTTTCTGGTGGCAAAAATCGATCATTTTGTCATCGTAATTATATTCTGCGCTCGAGTAATTATTTTTCCTATTTTTATCGATGAATTTATTGATGATTCGTTCAATTTTCAATGTCGTTCAAAATTTTCTAACCAATATGCTTTCCTGGTGGCAAAAATCGATCATTTTATCATCGTGATTATATTCTGCGCACGAGGAATTATTTTTGCTAAAGATAAAAAAGAATTTCGTTGCATTTCAACGATGCAAACTTCAGAGTCTTTCTTAACGAACGTTTGATTTATTTTTAACTCAAAAGTTTTTTTTTTTGCATGCACAAATGTACAAAAAAAAGGGGATGGACGCATGATTTTCTTATTTCCACAGCAATTGTCATATTGACAGATAACCTACGGAGCACATTTTGGAGTGAATTTTTTTTTCTACATAATCGGCTTCGATAATACGCTTCATGATAATTTTCGAAAAAGAAAACTTTACTCCAAACGAGGATATGGATATGGATATTACTCCGAGGATATAATAAAATAATGTACGCGTAGAGATTCGGCCGAGTCTCGGAACAAGTACTTTTGACAGCGTCGTCTGCTTGCCCGGGATTCACTCGAGTATATTATCTCTGATTTATTTTTTTCGCGAAAATTCGAAAAGAGATTGCGAGAGAAGTTGAAAACAAATGTTTGTGATTGAGTTTCCTCGTCGAGCGGCCGGGGGCGATGGAACGAGCGAGAGAAAAGACAAAATAAATAATAGATTAGACAAAACGCGCGCCCCGGGTGCCATCGGTGCCCTCATTTTTCTCACTTTTCTATACGCTACGGTGAAGAAAACGCGTGTTTTTTTTTCTTTTTTTTTGTTTACAGTATATTGACAAGCACGAGACAACGAGGTTCCAACAAATTACACCGTAAACAGTGTAATCGCTCTAACTTCCGCAAATTCCACGATTTATTGTTAATTTTTTTATCCAAATGAAGTATCATAATAGAAAGGTTGGTATTGAATTTTGGCATTATTGGGTGAACAGTTTAAATTTCATGTGTTTTCGAATTTTTCGGAAATCTCTGCTTTTCGAAAAATTGTTTAACCGCTCCAATTTTTGCAAATGCTGTAAGATATGATGTGTAAATCTATACTTCTTTCTTTCATAGTTACCTACGCTGTGCAACCCCGTTTTGCTACGGAACAGCCAAAAAACAAAGAAATGGCGAAATAAAATTGACACGAGAACACTCCGACCTCTGCTTCGCTGACGACAACGCCCAGCTTAAGGCCGAATTTGAAGAAGCATTGAGAAGTGCGCTGGAGCGGAATTTTTGGCGTTCAAAGCAGGTCTACGAAACGGTAGCCTTGATGTGAGTAGACGAAAAAAATCCTCGTGTCTTTATGTTAACGGTTATCCTCGTAAGTTTGAATACATTTAGTCCTGAATACCTGAATACATTTGGCCCCAATGTAGCTTAAAAAAACCCGAGCTTATTGCCAAAATTGTAACAGGACAACATGATATCTTTGATCTTCCTTATTGTAGGTTTCCTGCAGAAATCAAAATTGAAGTGCCGTTTCACGAAATTTCAAGTTCTCTAAAACGATGGAGGACCTGCATGTATCCGCCATGCCCAGAAACCCTCGAGGCGATGGCGGATCAGTTGCAGCACCCGGAAAGCGAAAAGCTCCTGCAATATGACGTGGGGAAGCTGACGACGCATAAAATTGAGGATACGGAGCATAACATTCATCTCCTTATCAGTGACGCCCGATTTGCAGAGGAGTTCTCGGATGTGACGCACATTTTCATTGACGGGACGTTCCAAACGACACCACGAGTGAGGGGCGTATACCAGCTCGTCACGGTGTTGGGCATCAAATACGATCACGTAAGAATTCGTAGGAACATCAATTATTCCTTTCTCTATATATTTCTTATTTGTGCTTCCTCATAGAGTGACGGTGAAATTTTTTTTCCAGTTTTTAATGTTAATGCCGTGAAAATGTCCTAGAGAATTGAAAAATCATATCTAGAACAAATTTCCAGATGTGTGGGATATGTTCTGACACTGCAAAATTCAAAAGTTTATAACTCGCGAACGGTTTGAGTTATAGAGCTCCCGTTTTGCACAGATGTTGAGTTCGTCAATCACTCAGTCAGTCGGCCAGTCGGTCACTCAAAAAAGCAGGCAGTCACTCAATGAGTCAGTCACTCGTCAGTCACTAAATGAGTCAGTCACTTGTCAGTCACTCAGCGAGTCAGTCACTCAATAAGCCAGTCACTTGTCGGTCACTCAGCCAGTCACTCACTCAATAACCCAGTCACTTGTCAATCACTCAGCCAGTCACTCGGACAGTCATTCACTCACTTAGTCAGTCACGCAGGCACTCAGTCACTCAGTCACTCACTCACTCACTCACTCACTCAGTCACTCACTCACCACTCACTCAATCACTCAGTCACTCACTCAGTCACTCAATCACTCAGTCACTCTCTCAGTCACTCAATCACTCAGTCACTCATTCACTCAGTCACTCAGTCAGTCAGTCATTCAATAAGTCAATCACTCAGTTACTTAGTCACTCACTTACTCAGTCAGGCAGTCATTCAATAAGTCAGTCATTCAGTCACTCAATCACTCAGTCAGTCACTCAGTCAGGCAGTCATTCAATAAGTCAGTCACTCAGTCAGGCAGTCATTCAATAAGTCAGTCACTCAGGCACTCAGTCAATCAGTCAGTCACTCAGTCACTCAGTCAGTCACTCAATCACTCAGCACTCAGTCATTCAGTCAGTCAGTCATTCATTAAGTCAGTCACTCAGACACTCAGCAACTCAGACACTCAGTCACTTAGTCATTCAGCCACTCAATCACTCAGTCACTCACTCATTCAGTCACTCAGCCACTCACTCATTCAGTAACTCAGTCACTCAATCACTCAGTCACTCATTCAGTCACTCAATCACTCAGTCACTCAATCACTCAGTCACTCATTCACTCAGTCACTCAGTCAGTCAGTCATTCAATAAGTCAATCACTCAGTCACTTAGTCACTCAGTCACTCAGTCACTCAGTCAATCAGTCAGTCACTCAGTCAGTCACTCAGTAACTCAGCACTCAGTCATTTAGGCACTCAGTCACTCAGTCACTCAGTCATTCATTAAGTCAGTCACTCAATCACTCAGCAACTCAGTCACTCACTCATTCAGTCCCTCAGTCACTCAATCACTCAGTCAGTCACTTAGTCAGGCAGTCATTCAATGAGGAAGTCACTCAGTCAATCAGTCAGTCACTCAGTCACTCAGTCAGTCACTCAGTCACTCAGCACTCAGTCATTCAGGCACTCAGTCAGTCAGTCACTCAGTCAGGCAGTCATTCAATAAGTCAGTCACTCAGTCGCTCAGTCACTCAGTCACTCAGCCACTAAGTCACTCAGTCATTCAGCCACTCAGTCACTCAGTCACTCACTCATTCAGACACTCAGTCACTCAGTCACTCACTCATTCAGTCGCTCAGTCACTCAATCACTCAGTCAGTCACTCAGTCACTCAGCCACTCAGTCACTCACTCATCCAGTCACTCAGTCACTCAGTCACTCACTCATTCAGACACTCAGCAACTCAGTCACTCAGTCACTCAGTCATTCAGCCACTCAGTCACTCAGTCACTCACTCATTCAGCAACTCAGTCACTCAGTCACTCAGTCACTCACTCAGTCACTCAGTCACTCAGTCACTCACTCATTTAGTCACTCAGTCACTCAGCAACTCAGTCACTCAATCACTCAGTCACTCAGTCAATCAGTCATTCAATAAGTCAATCACTCAGTCACTTAGTCACTCAGTCACTCAGCCACTCAGTCACTCACTCAGTCACTCAGCCACTCAGTCACTCAATTACTCAGTCACTCAGTCAGTCAGTCACTCACTCAGCACTCAGTCAGTCACTCACTCACTTAGTCAGTCAGTCATTCACTCAGTCACTCAGTCACTCAATTACTCAGTCACTTAGTCAGTCACTCAGTCACTCAGTCACTCACTCAGCACTCAGTCAATCAGTCACTTAGTCAGTCAGTCATTCAATAAGTCAGTCAGTCACTCAGTCACTCACTCAGTCAGTCATTCAGTCACTCAGTCACTCAATCACTGTCACTCAGTCAGTCACTCAGTCAGTCAGCCAGTCACTAACTCACTCAGTCACTCACTCAGCACTCAGTCAAACAGTCAGTCACTCACTCAGCACTCAGTCAATCAGTCATTCAGTCACTCACTCAGTCAGTCATTCAATAAGTCAGTCACTCAGTCACTCAGTCAGTCAGTCACTTAGTCACTCAGCAACTCAGTCAGTCAGTCATTCAGGCACTCAGTCACTCAGTCACTCAATCACTCAGTCACTCAGTCAGTCAGTCATTCAAGAAGTTTGTCACTCAGCCACTCAGTCACTCGGTCAGTCACTCAGTCACTCAGTCACTCAATTACTCAGTCACTCAGTCAGTCAGTCTTTCAGTCACTCAGTCACTCACTCAGCACTTAGTCAATCAGTCACTCAGTCACTTAGTCAGTCAGTCATTCACTCAGTCACTCAGTCATTCAATTACTCAGTCACTCAGTCATTCAATTACTCAGTCACTTAGTCACTCAGTCACACAGTCACTTAGTCAGTCAGTCACTCAATCAGTCATTCATTAGTTCAAGTTATAGGGAATCGCTCGAAAAATGCGAATGTCACGGAATTTTTTCGTAGGCAATACCAATCGCGCACATTTTGATGTCTAAAAAGATGGAATGCAGCTATACGGCCGTCTTCGAGACGTTCAAAGCCGTTGTGATCGCCGGGAACGCGATAACGGTAATTATGACCGACTTTGAACAAGCTCTGCGGAACGCATGCAGAACAGCGTTTCCCAACGCCACTATTGCCGGGTGCAGCGTACACTACGATCGAGTGAGTAAAGTTTTCTTATCGAATGTTCTCCATTATTTTATTCGATGTCGATTATTGCCCGAGTTCATTATATGTCGATTTGAACTTTTCTTTTTAATACTTGGCGTCAAGAAGCTACCGCGTCTCTAAATATTTTCATTTTTCAGGCTCTCCTGAAAAAAATTAAAACTTTGCGATTGACACACCTCACGAGGCAAGAGGAGGTCAAATTATTTATAAAAAAAATAATGGCCCTAGCCTTTCTACCGGCTCAAATGATTTCGAAGGAATATGTCACATTGAAAAACGCTCTCCCAGCTCCAGTCCAACGTCGACTAACTGATTTCTTAAGTTATTATGAGCGCCAGTGGTTGCAAAGGGTGAAACCTACGGGATTTACAGTCTATCGACTATCCCGGAGGACGAACAATGTCGTTGAGTCTTATAACAGCGTCCTGAAAACCAAAATAGGCATACACCCGTCAGCTTGGGCATTTATCGGTGAGTCTTATAATTGTTGTGTACACGAATTTTGAAAACCTGAAAATGTTCGTGATAATGGAGAATAATAAAAACGTTTTTTTTTGCGCCACACGAACTTTTATAAATTCCAATGCATATGTGTATAGGCCAACTCGTCAAGCTTACGTCAAGTGCTCAGGATGACGTGCAAAGTTTAAGGCTGCGCAAACGAATTAGGCGACATCCGCGGTTCGCAACCACATTCAGGCGGAAAGAATTATCGGAAGGTATGTCGATTCCAATAATGCGAATAAGCACCGAGGTACTGGAATAGGATGTTCTGCTACCCGCTTTTTTTAAATACAAATATAATGTGGCCAACGAAACTCCTGATACTAATCGAATTTCGTTATTAGCCTGGAACAAGCTCGATTCTGGAGCGATATCACGGACAGAATTGCTCGAACTCGCGGCAGGTCTTAAAGGCCACATCACCCAAGCCATCATGCGCCTACCAATTGAACATCCCGAGGACGAGGTCGAATTGGAGGAAGCACCAGAAATCATTGCCCCAAGTATTCAATTTTTCATTTTTATTACGAAAAAATAATTATCAAACAATCCATTACACGATTTCCTAAAGGTTTTCTTATTAAAATCTTATCTTATCTCGTCTTGTGTCAGTCACTCAGCGACTCAGTTGGCCACTCAATCCCTCAGACAGTCAGTCAGTCCCTTAATTAGTCGGTCAGTCAGTCAATAAGTGAGTCTCTCAGTCAGTCGATCAGTCAGTCACTGAAACAATGAAACAGTCACTTAATCACTCAGTCAATCATTTGGTTACTCAGTCAATCACTCAGGCACTCAGTCGGTCAATCAGTCACTTAGTCAGTCACTCAATTTGTTGGTCAGTCAGTCAGTAAGTCGGTCACTCAATAAGCCAGTTACCTGTCAGTCACTCAATAAAACAGTTACTCAGTCAGTCAGTCAGTCAATCACTCACTCAGTCATTCAATCACTCAATCAGTCGATAAGTCAGTCACTCGGACAGTCACTCAGTCACTCAATGTGTCAATCACTCAGTCAGTCAGTCAGTCGGTCACTCAATCTCTCAGTCACGTAGGCAGTCACTCAATAAGCCAGTCACTTGTCAGTCACTCAATAAGTCAGTAACTCAGTCATCCAGTCAGTCACTCACTCAACCATTAAGTCACTCAGTCACTTAATCACTCAATCAGTCTCAGTCACTTGGTTAATCGCGCATTCAATAAGTGAGTCCCTCAGTCAGTCAATCAGTGACTTAGACACTCAGTCATTCAGTGACTCAGTCACTAAGCCACTCAGTCACTCAGCCACTCAGTCACTCAATCAGTCAGTCAGTCAGTCGGTCAGTCATTCAATAAGTCAGTCACTCAGTGACTCAGTCACTCAGTCAGTCTCTCAGTCACTTAGTCAGTCAGCAACTCAGTCACACAGTCATTCAGTCACTTAGTCACTCAATCACTCAGTCACTCAGCAACTCAGTCACTCAGTCATTCAGTCACTTAGTCACTCAATCACTCAGTCACTCAATCACTCAGTCACTCAGTCACTCAGCCACTCAGTCACTCAGCCACTCAGTCACTCAGTTACTCAGTCACTCAGTCACGAAGTCAGTCGGCAACTCAGTCACACAGTCACTCAATCACTCAGTCATTCGGCCACTCAGTCACTCAATTTCTCAGTCACTTAGTCAGTCAGTCATTCAAGGAGTCAGTCACTCAGTCACTCAGTCACTCAGTTACTCAGTCACTCAGCCACCCAGTCACTCAGTCACTCAGTCACACAGTCATTCAATCACTCAGTCACTCTATCACTCAGTCACTCACTCATTCAGTCGCTCAGTCACTCAATTACTCAGTCAGTCAGTCATTTAATAAGTCAATCACTCAGTCACTCAATCACTCAGTCGCTCAGTCAGTCACTCAGTCACTCAGTCACTCAATCACTCAGTCACTCAGTCATTCAACCACTCAGTCACTCACTTATTCAGTCACTCAGTTACTCAGTCAGTCAGTCAATCACTCACTCAGTCATTCAGTCACTTAATCACTCAATCAGTCGATAAGTCAGTCGATTACTCATTCAGTCAGTCAGTCAGTCAGTCAGTCAGTCAGTCGATAAGTCAGTCACTCGGGCAGTCACTCAGTCACTCAATGTGTCAATCACTCAGTCAGTCAGCCAGTTGGTCACTCAGTCTCTCAGTCACGTAGGCAGTCACTCAATAAGCCAGTCACTTGTCAGTCACTCAATAAGTCAGTAACTAAGTTATCCAGTCAGTCACTCACTCAGTCATTAAGTCACTCAGTCACTTAATCACTCAATCAGTCAATAAGTCAGTCACTTGGTTAATCGGGCATTCAATAAGTGAGTCACTTAGTCAGTCAATCAGTGACTTAGACACTCAGTCACGCAGTCACTCAGTCACTAAGCCACTCAGTCACTCAGTCACTCATTCACTCACTCATTCAGTCACTCAGTCAGTCAGTCATTCAAGAAGCCAGTCACTCAGTCACTCAGTTACTCAGTCACTCAGCCACTCAATCACTCAGCCACTCAGTCACTCAGTCAGTCGGCAACTCAGTCACACAGTCATTCAATCACTCAGTCACTCGGCCACTCAGTCACTTACTCATTCAGTCACTCAGTCACTCAATCACTCAGTCACTCATTCACTCAGCCACTCAGTCACTCAATCATTCAGTCACTCAATCACTCAGTCAGTCACTCAGTCACTCAATTACTCAGTCACTCAATCACTCAGTCACTCAGTCAGTCAGTCATTTAATAAGTCAATCACTCAGTCACTCAGCAACTCAGTCGTTTAGTCACTTAGTCACTCAATCACTCAGTCGCTCAGTCAGTCACTCACTCATTAAGTCACTCAGTCACTCAGTCAGTCAGCAATTCAGTCACTCAGTCGTTCAGTCACTTAGTCACTCAATCACTCAGTCGCTCAGTCAGTCACTCACTCATTAAGTCACTCAGTCACTCAGTCAGTCAGCAATTCAGTCACTCAGTCGTTCAGTCACTTAGTCACTCAATCACTCAGTCGCTCAGTCAGTCACTCAGTCACTCAGTCACTCAAAGTCATTCAGCCACTCAGTCACTCACTTATTCAGTCACTCAGTCACTCAATCACTCAGTCACTCAGTCAGTCACTCAATCACTCAGTCACTCAGTCAGTCACTCAGTCAGTCGATAAGTCAGTCACTCAGGCACTCAGTCGGTCAATCAGTCACTTAGTCAGTCACTCAATTTGTTGGTCAGTCAGTCAGTAAGTCGGTCACTCAATAAGCCAGTTACCTGTCAGTCACTCAATAAGTCAGTTACTCAGTCAGTCAGTCGATCACTCACTCAGTCATTCAGTCGATTAATCACTCAATCAGTCGATAAGTCAGTCGATTACTCAGTCACTCAGTCAGTCAGTCGATAAGTCAGTCATTCGGACAGTCACTCAGTCACTCAATGTGTCAATCACTCAGTCAGTCAATCAGTCGGTCACTCAATCTCTCAGTCACGTAGGCAGTCACTCAATAAGCCAGTCACTTGTCAGTCACTCAATAAGTCAGTAACTCAGTCATCCAGTCAGTCACTTACTCAATCATTAAGTCACTCAGTCACTTGATCACTCAATCAGTCTCAGTCACTTGGTTAATCGGGCATTCAATAAGTGAGTCCCTCAGTCAGTCAATCAGTGACTTAGACACGCCGTCGTTCAGTGACTCAGTCACTAAGCCACTCAGTCACTCAGCCACTCAGTCACTCAATCAGTCAGTCAGTCAGTCGGTCAGTCATTCAATAAGTCAGTCACTCAGTGACTCAGTCACTCAGTGACTCAGTCACTCAGTCAGTCACTCAGTCACTCAGTCAGTCAGCAACTCAGTCACTCAGTCAGTCAGCAACTCAGTTACACAGTCATTCAGTCACTTAGTCACGCAATCACTCAGTCACTCAGCAACTCAGTCACTCAGTCATTCAGTCACTTAGTCACTCAATCACTCAGTCACTCAGTCACTCAGTCACTCAGCCACTCAGTCACTCAGCCACTCAGTCACTCAGTTACTCAGTCACTCAGTCACTCAGTCACGAAGTCAGTCGGCAACTCAGTCACACAGTCACTCAATCACTCAGTCGTTCAGTCAGTCACTCACTCATTCAGTCACTCAATCATTCAGTCAGTCACTCAGTCACTCAGCAACTCAGTCACTCAGTCGTTTAGTCACTAGGTCACTCAATCACTCAGTCGCTCAGTCAGTCACTCAGTCACTCAGTCACTCGACCACTCAGTCACTCAGTCATTCAGCCACTCAGTCACTCACTTATTTAGTCACTCAGTTACTCAGTCAGTCAGTCAATCACTCACTCAGTCATTCAGTCACTTAATCACTCAATCAGTCGATAAGTCAGTCTATTACTCATTCAGTCAGTCAGTCAGTCAGTCAGTCAGTCAGTCAGTCAGTCGATAAGTCAGTCACTCGGGCAGTCACTCAGTCACTCAATGTGTCAATCACTCAGTCAGTCAGCCAGTCGGTCACTCAGTCTCTCAGTCACGTAGGCAGTCACTCAATAAGCCAGTCACTTGTCAGTCACTCAATAAGTCAGTAACTAAGTCATCCAGTCAGTCACTCACTCAGTCATTAAGTCACTCAGTCACTTAATCACTCAATCAGTCAATAAGTCAGTCACTTGGTTAATCGGGCATTCAATAAGTGAGTCACTTAGTCAGTCAATCAGTGACTTAGACACTCAGTCACGCAGTCACTCAGTCACTAAGCCACTCAGTCACTCAGTCACTCAGTCACTCACTCATTCAGTCACTCAGTCAGTCAGTCATTCAAGAAGCCAGTCACTCAGTCACTCAGTTACTCCGTCACTTAGCCACTCAGTCACTCAGTCAGTCGGCAACTCAGTCACACAGTCATTCAATCACTCAGTTACTCGGCCACTCAGTCACTTACTCATTCAGTCACTCAGTCACTCAATCACTCAGTCACTCATTCACTCAGCCACTCAGTCACTCACTCATTCAGTCACTCAGACACTCAATCACTCAGTCAGTCACTCCGTCACTCAATTACTCAGTCACTCAGTCACTCAGTCACTCAGTCACTCAGTTACTCAGCCACTCAGTCACGCAGTCAGTCGGCAACTCAGTCACACAGACATTCCATCACTCAGTCACTCGGCCACTCAGTCACTTACTCATTCAGTCACTCAGTCACTCAATCACTCAGTCACTCATTCACTCAGCCACTCAGTCACTCACTCATTCAGTCACTCAGTCACTCAATTACTCAGTCACTCACTTATTCAGTCACTCAGTCACTCAATTTTTCAGTCACTCAGTCAGTCAGCAACTCAGTCACACAGTCATTCAATCACTCAGTCACTCAATTACTCAGTCACTCAGTCAGTCACTCAGTCACTCAGTCACTCAATTTCTCAGCCAGTCATTCAGTCACTTCGTCACTTTATCACTCAATTACTCAGTCACTCAGTCAGTCACTCAATAAGTCAGTCAGTCGATAAGTCAGTCAGTTAGTTACTCAGTCCCTAGTCAGTCAATCACTCACTCAGTCATTCAGTCATTTAATCACTCAATCAGTCGATTACTCAGTCACTCAGTCAGTCACTCACTCAGTCCCTCAGACACTGAGTCAGTCAGTCAGTCACTTAATAAGTCAGTCACTCAGTCACTCAATCACTCAGTCACTTAGTCAGTCACTCAGTCAGTCAGCAACTCAGTCACACGGTCATTCAGTCACTTAGTCACTCAATCACTCAGTCACTCAGTCAGTCACTCAGTCACTCAATAAGTCAGTCAGTCAGTCGATAAGTCATTCACTCAGGCACTCAGTCGGTCATTTAGTCACTTGTTCAAGCAATTTGTTGGTCAGTCAGTCAGTAAGTCGGTCACTCAATAAGTCAGTCACTCAGTCGGTCACTCAGTCAGTCAGTCAGTTGATAAGTCAGTCAGTCAGTTGATAAGTCAGTCAGTCAGTCATTCGGTCACTTGGTCTATCAATCACTGAATCAGTCATCTAGCCACTCGGTCACTCAGTCTCTCAGTAGGTCAGTCAGTCAAACCGCCGGTCAGTCACTCAGGCACTTAGTCACTTAGTCAGTCAGTCAGTCGGTCAGTCATTCAATAAGTCAGTCACTCAATAAGTCACTCAGTCACTCACTCACTCAGTCAGTCGGTCAGACAATTCGTTACTCAGTCGCTCAGGCAGTTGGTCACTCAGACACTCATCCAGTCAGACAGTCAATCAGACAGTCAGTCTTTCAATGAGTCAGTCACTCGATAAGTCAGTCACTCAGACACTCAGTCAGTCAAATCAGGCGACCAAGCGTTTCATCATTCGTAATATATTTTGCGATATAATTAAAAAGGAAAAATAGCGTTTTCCATCCGTTGATTCCGAAAAACCGTTTTGTACTTCCTACACATTGTTTCATTTTCGATCGCATTCTGAACGTTTCGGGCAAAGAGTTAAGCATCATTTCGTTATCACTTGTCAATCGGAAGGTTTTCCAGATTTGGGTGTTTTACCGTCTGTCCCACCCAGCCTTTACCGTTTATTTTCTACTACTTTTCAGTTTCTAGAGTTATCCAACGATAGTTTACATTTTGCAACTGTATCCAAATGCGAACATTGATTGTTTCAAGACGCGGATCCAGATTATGATCAACCCGAGATCCAACTTGCTAATGACGACGATCGATTGGCCATCGAGATCGACAACGATGCCATGATGCCAATCCAACACGGTAAATGGAAATATGAAAACGATCAGAGCTTTCTTTCTCAATTTTCAAAAATTACTTCCCATCACTGAAAGAAAAGTCGTTCCGAAGGCAAGCACGGCAATGAATTGTTCGGCTATCCCACAGCATATTACAATTCACCGTGAAACTCACTACTTTCGAACCCACTGTCTTTCAGTTAATAGAGTTATCCAACGATAGTTAACATTTTTGAACTGTATCCAAATGCGAGTATTGGTTGTTTCAAGACGCGGATCCAGATTATGATGAAGTCGAAGACGATATTGATAACGATGGTGATCGGTTGGATATCGAGATGCACAACGATGCCGCGATCCCAATCCAACACGGTAAATGGAAATATGAAAAAGATCGCAGCTTTCGTTTTCAAGTCTAAAAAAAATACTTCTCATCACTGACGGAAAAGTAATTTCGAAGGCAAGCTCGGCATTGAATTATTCGGCTATCCCGCAGCATGTTACCATTCACCGTGGAACTTAGTGCCTTGGAACCTACTACCTTTCAGTTACTTAAGATACCCAACGATAGTTTACATTTTTTTAATGTATCTAAATGCGTGCATTCATTGTTTCAAGACGCGGATCCAGATTATGATCCAGTCGAAGACGATATTAATAACGATCGTGATCTAATGGCCATCGAGATCGACAACCATGCCGCGATGCCAATCCAACCCGGTAAATGTGAAAAAGATTGCAGTCTAAATTCTAAAAAATTACCTCTTCTTACCACTGAAAGTAAAGTTATTGTGAAGGCAAGCTCGGCCTTGAATTGTTCAGCTATCCTGCAGCATGTTACAATTCACAGTGGAACGAACTGAAATACTTTGATAGATATTACTTCAAATAGTTCGATCAAGCAAAAATTTCACAAACAAGCCGTTTGAATCTAGAGTCACGACAGTGGCTCGTCACCAAGTATTTCAAAAAAAGCTTAGCGCGAGCCCGCTGCACTCTAATATATAGTAAAATAGGCGTTTTATGACGTCACATAAACTTTAAATCGTTTTTACGGGAAAACGGGGGGTCAGAAAATTTTCATATTAGATTTGAATTTCCTACGATTTTGTATCTTCCGAATGGTCCTTGGTGGAACAATACATAAGTTAAATTTCCACTCCCAGGCATGAAGAAGCGGTGAAACAATTTTACTAACATTATTCCTGGTTTCCAGAAGAACTCAACAATGTTCAAGGATTTTTACCTTCAAAATTGCAGATATTTGGCAGATCGAAATGGCGAAATAGCGTCGGCCTTCTGCAAGCTGGTGCAGTTCTGTTACGCTGCCTTGGGGTGACCTCTGGCAGCCACGAAAGACATTCCTGTTTGGGTAAGGGTGAATAATAAAATTTAAAAAAAATAATCATATATAATACCAACAATTTCTATTTATCTGACCCGAAGTGATTGAAAACTCATAGTCGCAATCTATGTCAATAGCATCATGAAATAATTGCTGACCGTAATTAAAAAATCATGAAAATACAATTTATGAGGCCTGTAATGGGAATTTGAGAGCCTTGTATAAAAAATAAAGTGAATCCATCGAGGTAGCATCAAGTCAATGCATAGCTGAATGGTACCTAACCAAGTGTTGACCAGGTGACCTCGCAGAAGGCTTTGTAACTTGGTGATTTTCAAAGCCACTGACTGTGTTCTCATCGCAGTTGCTGTATGTTGCCGCATTTTCACCATGAGTCACACAGTAAAGAAATTCACTTTGGTATCCGTGTGTTTCAGTATACAGACAAGATATTTGGCGCAATGGAAAACATTGAGTAAATAAAACGATCGAATCTCTTTAAAAATTAAAAGAATGACTCGGTGACTCAGAAAAACTTTTATGCAGCTATCGATGCCATGCTTCGGTGATATGTCGAAAGAGCAATAATTATGAAACATGATCTATCTTTACCAATCAACGAGTCAATGAATAAATTCTGCGTACCTTTGTATCTGGCATCTGTATGATACTTCCCATCCTGTTGATTCCATACTGCGTAAGTGGTTCCGATGGGTCATCTTGGATTCAATAAGCCCATTGTAAATTTTGCGGATTGCAACGTTTTTTTGTATTTGCCAATATCAGTCCTGTTTGAAGCAAATATAAACTCAATTAAAAATAACTTTTATAAAATTGATCCTACACACAAATCGCAGTACATATTGATGGACGAGAAGTTTTTGTCAGAAAATATTTCAATTCCTGCTACGTCCGTAAGCCATGGAAAAATTCTAACGAGGTTTAAGACTACAAACTTGCACGTAATGATCAAAATAAAATGCAATTGTATGCTCGATTCAATGGATTGATGAAAATGTTTTTTTTTGCCACGTGTAATGTGAACAAATTTGCTAATAATTAACAATGAAAGGTCACAACACTCTTCATAACCGCGGACTGGGAGATTGTAGGAATGTTGAAATTCTACTGTTATAATTGATCTAACCAATAGAGCAAGTGAATTGAGACACAAATTTTGATTATTTTAAGTTTGTCTGTTTCATTAACCGTAATTCAGTGATAAATATCCGTAATTGAGGCGGCTCAATGAAAATTGTACATGTGATTTGATTTGTTTCTACACCGTCACGAGGAAAATAACGTTGTAATTTTATTAACGAAAATTGTTATGAGGGAAAATCTGGGTATAGGAAATGCCACGCTCCATTTTCGTTTTCGGAGCACGTTGTTCGACGAGTATATTTTCCACGCAATTTGCTCGTCCACCACGATAATAATTGAATTTTTCATATTTACTCACATAGACATTTTTCGGCAACGTTGTGCCAACAGTCCAGCATGAAATTACCTAACGTGACTGCTATATTGCATTTTTTGCCGCTGCATTAATCTGCATTGTGACGACACGTTGGATTGTCACAATGGCTACAACCCAACGGCAAAAAATCACAGCACGAATGTGACAACAGAACAGCACGTCGTATCGTCAAATTCTTGTTCCGTTGCTGACAATCAAGAGTCGCGGCAGCGGCTCGACGCCAAGTTTAAAAGAAAAGCGTAGCGCGCGAGCCGGCCGTACTCTTATATACAGTAAAATAGGCATTTTATGACGTCACAGAAACTTTAAATCGTTCTCACAGGAGAACGGGTTGAGGGAAAAATCTCATATTAGATTTGAATTTTCTATGATTTTTTATCTTTCGAATGGTCCTTGGTAGAACAAAATCCGTTCAGCCAATCCAGAGAAATCTAACATTGAAGATTTTGGACGCGAGGTTTGGGATCCCTTCTGTTTCTTAGAGTCAGAAAGGCGTAAGTTATGTGCGCAGGCGCTTGGACATACGCCCTTACGTGCCTGGTGGACATTTTCGGCCCGTGACGTCACCCGCCCCGCTAAACGTGGTATCCCCACTCTTTGCGCGCCACTGAGCGAGAGAGACAGACTATATCGGGCCTCTCTTTCCGTATGGTTTTCGTTGTTTAGCTACCATGGTTTTCGTTGTCTAGCTATCATGGTTTTCGTTGTCAAGGTACACGGCTCCATGGTTTTTGTTGTCTAGGTATATTTCTCCATGGTTTTCGATGAGTAGGTATATTTCTCCATGGTTTTTGTTGTCTCTGTATATTTCTCCATGGTTTTCGATGTCTAGGTCGACGGCTTCATGGTTTTCGTTGTCAAGGTACACGGCTCCATGGTTTCTGATGTCTAGGTATATTTCTCGATGGTTTTCGATGTGTAGGTATATTTCTCCATGGTTTTCGTTGTCTCTGTATATTTCTCCATGGTTTTCGATGTCTAAGTATATTTCTCCATGGTTTTCGATGGCTAGGAATGTTTTTCCATAGTTTTCGATGTCTAGGTCGTCGGCTCCATGGTTTTCGGTGTCTAGCTCCACGGCTCCATGGTTTTTGATGTCTAGGTATATTTCTCCATGGTTTTCGATGTCTAGGTCGTCGACTCCATGGTTTTCGGTGTCTAGGTCCACGGCTCCATGGTTTTTGTTGTCTAGGTATATTTCTCCATGGTTTTCGACGTGTAGGTATGGTTTTTGTTGTCTGGGTATATTTCCCCATGGTTTTCGATGTCTAGGTCGACGGCTCCATGGTTTTCGTTGTCAAGGTACACGGCTCCATGGTTTTTTATGTCTAGGTATGTTTCTCCATGGTTTTTGATCGCTAGGTTCATGGCTCCATGGTTTTTGATGTCTAGGTCGACGGCTTCATGGTTTTCGACGTCTAGGTATATTTCTCCATGGTTTTCGATGTCTAGGTCGACGGCTTCATGGTTTTCGATGTTTAGGTATATTTCTCCATGGTTTTCGATGCCTAGGTATATTTCTCCATGGTTTTCGATGTCTAGGTATATTTCTTCAAGGTTTTTGCTTTCTAGGTATATTTCTCCATGGTTTTCGATGCCTAGGTATATTTCTCCATGGTTTTCGGTGTCTAGGTCCACGGCTCCATGGTTTTTGTTGTCTCTGTATATTTCTCCATGGTTTTCGATGCCTAGGTATATTTCTTCATGGTTTTCGATGTCTAAGTATATTTCTTCATGGTCTTCGATGTCTAAGTATATTTCTCCATGGTTTTCGATGTCTAGGTCGTCGGCTCCATGGTTTTCGGTGTCTAGGTCCATGGCTTCATGGTTTTCGGTGTCTAGGTCCACGGCTTCATGGTTTTCGGTGTCTAGGTCCACGGCTCCATGGTTTTCGATGTCTAGGTATATTTCCCCATGGTGTTCGATTTCTAGGTATATTTCTTCACGGTTTTTGATGTCTAGGTATATTTCTCCATGGTTTTCGTCGGCTTTGTATATTTTTCCATGGTTTTCGATGCTTAGGTATATTCCTTCATGGTTTTCGATGTCTAGGTATATTTATTCATGGTTTTTGCTGTCTAGGCATATTTCTCCATGGTTTTAGTTGTCTCTGTATATTTCTCCATGGTTTTCGATGTCTAGGTCCACGGCTCTATAGTTTTCGATGTCAAGGTATATTTCTCCATTGTTTCCGATGTCTAGGTATATTTCCCCATGGTTTTCGATGTCTAGGTCCACGGCTCCATGGTTTTTGATGTCTAGGTATATTTTTCCATGGTTTTCGATGTCTAGGTCCACGGCTCCATGGTTTTTGATGTCTAGGTCCATTCCTTCATGGGTTTCGGTGTCTAGGTCTACGGCTCCATGGTTTTTTATGTCATTTTTTTTCATCTCAAAAATCAAAATCTTCTTCATTCAAATTTCGGCGACATAAAAAATATTTATCAGACTTTATGATTGAAGGGGTTGACCGGGGGTTGCCACGGAAGTTTTTGACCTTTGCACGGTAACCTTATTTTATTTAAACTTTCCGGTGACGTGGGGTCATAAATCACCCCAGTTTTAAAAACTCCCTGTCTCTTCTAAAATTCAATGAAAATGATCCACCTTGGGCTTATTCTTTTCGTTTTTTAATGCAGGATCACGTGAGCCTGGGGCAATTTCGCTCGGAGTCAAAAAATAAGCCAAAAATGCAATAAAACGATTAAAAAACGGGAGAACGAAGGGAGAAAGGGCACGAGGGAGAAGGGTGAAGTCTCGTCAGGACTTTTTTGAGGGATTGACGAAGAGTCTTGACGGAATTTTTTAAGGCGCTCACCAGTGGTCTCGAACGTGGTTTCTTAAGAGTTAGTTAATATTTACTAAACTCAGAGTCTCGTCACTATGGTTTTAAGGGATTAACGAAGAGTCTGGACGACAATTTCGAAAGGGTTAACCAAGGCTCTTAATGGGAGTTTTTAAGGGATTAACCACGAATCTCGCCAGGACTTTTTTAAGGGATTGGTCAAGAGTCTGGACGAGAATTTTGACGGGGTTTATCATGACCCTCGCCGATATATTTTGAAGGGATTTGCGGAAGCGGTGTCGACGGAAGTTTTTCAAGGCATTGAGTGGAAGCGTCCAGAGACTTTTTTTATGGGATTCATAAAGAATCTCGCTGCGACTTTTTCAAAAGATTCATCGAGATTCTGGTCGAGACTTGTTTCAACAGATCGACCAAGAATCGTGCCAAGACTTTTTTAAGGGATTAGTCAAGAGTCTGGATGGGATTTTTTAAAGAGTCGACAAAAAGTCTTGACGAGATTTTTGCAACAGACTAGCCAAGGGTAGACGAGCTTTTTTAAGGGATTGACTAAGGGCCTCACTGAGGTTTCATTGAGAGATTGACCACGAGTCTCTTCGTGGTTTCCTTGAGGGATTGAACAAGGTTCTCGATGAGAGTTTTTTAAGTCTTTGATCATGACTGTTGTCGAGATATTTAAAGGAATTTACCAGGGGTGTCGACAGAAGTTTTTGAAGAGATTTATTTTATTTCAAGAATAACCAACCAGAACAAATAATGCCTCTATAATTACAAAAAAATGTTGATGAATATCCCGCTTTTCAAAAAGAAGAGAAATCCGTGGAAAAATACTTTTGAAAAGTAAAAAAAGAACGCCAATTTTAAAAGATCGCAACCTCAGTAGAAAAATAATTACTCAATTTTCTTCATATCACTTTGACATAAAAAACAATTTAGATTTACAAAATGTAATGCATTTTTCCTTCCCTACGAACGATATTTTGAAATTCCCCAAAATTTTCTCAAAAACTCTCAAGCTCAATCAACAAAAAGAAATGAAATCATTGCAACATAGCCAAGAATTAAAAAAATAATGAATAGCTACATTTCACAGGGAAACATGTGCACCCTCAATACATTTTGTGTATTTAAGGGTCTGCAAAGGCTCTACAAAAAAATGCAAAAAATTGGCGTGCATGGTTAACTAAAAAAGCCCGGAAAGATAAAGAATCAATTTAAGGGAGAGGCGGACAAACTTGAACAACTGCCTAAAATAGAATTTCCGTTTTTCATCTGAAAAATCGAAATCGTTTTCATTCAAATCTCGTCAAGATAAAAAAACATTTATCAGATTGCATGGAATGAAATTTTTTAAAAGTTTCGTTCCCCTTGGCTCTCCAGACTTTGAAAAATGATTATTAATTGTGCAAAGAGGAGAGATTTTTGTTTAATATGGAAATAGGAAATATCATCGCGGAAAGAGGAATAGGATAAACAGCGAACATTTAGAATTTCGGAGGATGTTCCATTCCCCATTACATGACGTCATAATGCTACTTTGCGCGTGCATGCGGAAACTTCTAATAAGAACAGTGACGCAGGCCTTCGCCGAACTTTTTTAGTTAACCATGCACGCCAATTTTTTGCATTTTTTTGTAGAGCCTTTGCAGACCCTTAAATACACAAAATGTATTGAGGGTGCACATGTTTCCCTGTGAAATGTAGCTATTCATTATTTTTTTAATTCTTGGCTATGTTGCAATGATTTCATTTCTTTTTGTCGATTGAGCTTGAGAGTTTTTGAGAAAATTTTGGGGAATTTCAAAATATCGTTCGTAGGGAAGGAAAAATGCATTACATTTTGTAAATCTAAATTGTTTTTTATGTCAAAGTGATATGAAGAAAATTGAGTAATTATTTTTCTACTGAGGTTGCGATCTTTTAAAATTGGCGTTCTTTTTTTACTTTTCAAAAGTATTTTTCCACGGATAAGCCGTACATCATGTCGATGTTTTGCATGCGATAAACGAGAGTAAAATAACAGCAAAGCATCGGCAAAGGGACGGCACGTCGGGCCGTTCTATTGCTGTTCAGGTGTAGGTGCGCTTTCCAGCTAAAACCAGGACCGGTGTAAGAAGGGCGTAAGTCCGGTACCCCTGGAAAGCACCTCTGACGCGAGAACAACGGCATGCTAATGCTACGTCTCGAGAGTCGTAGCGGGCGCTGCATTACCGATAGTTGAACAGGGAATCTTATCGTCCGGCAAGCGCAAGCGAATTCTGTAAAATTCAAAGAGGGTCCAAAATATCGATCAAGGTAAGGCGTTTCAATAATAATTGCATGATAATATAAATTGTACATCATAAAATTGCAACAAACTGTGGGAAATGATGACGATAATTTTTTAATTCATCAATATCGTCGATCATTGCAAAATTGAGTACCGAATGGAAAAACATAATATTTATTGTCCCTAAACCGAACGAGCATCAACGATTGCGGACGAGCAGTAGAAAAATCCGAGTTTTGCGGAATGGTTGAACACCCTTGAATTTACAGGAGCCAACTCATCCCACGAAAACCCGGATGCTTTAAACTGCACACTCGTGCATTGGGGGACCTACTTTTGAAGTGGAAATGAAAAAAGCTTCCTAATACATATATTGAAACGTTTCGGCTTATGCACGAGCGGTGATTCTTACTCTCTCGTGCGTCGGGAGAAACGGGTTACGGACTCGAGGTCGATTCCTTGTGAGGAGCAGGATTCAGGGAGAAATATAATATCAAATTATTAGCGAATTTACAGAATTTATTTGGGCAGCGGTCTCTCTCTATCGCACACTCTGTAGGAGTTATGCGTTGCCTCAGGGTGTTGTTGTGCGTGTCGTCATAAAAGACGACTTCGACCCTTCATCATCGGCATTCCTGAGAATGCGAGAGAGATCGCTGCTGAAAGAAAAACAATGATTACTTTATAGTTAAACGAAATTGAGCAAAAATAAATTGAAAGCGCGTGAAGCCCTGTGCGGTGTTACGGCAGGAAGAGAGGCACAGCTGTTAGTTAAAAGTTATGAGGAATTTGCCAGGAAATTCGGGTTGGTAAAGTTACAGGGAATTAAGGGAGAGCACGAGCGAGGTGAAGCATCGCTCGCGCGCCGTGGTCAAGTTCGCACCCACGCAGAAGGCGAGTGTGCGAGTTCTATCGACGAGAAGCGTCGGAAAAAAATTCTCTCGAGATTGTTGCCTAAGGCTTGGTTTATGATCGTCAGTGAGGCTGGCGAGAGATAAGAGCGAATTTGCGCGATTTGTTCAGAACGCGTCAATTCTCATGGCGGGACGGGAAACGTCGTTCCCGAGGGACGAGCTTTGGCCGAGGACGCCCGTCCGAAGCGTCAGAGAGGCTGACGTAAAGATAGGGCGAATTACCGCAATTAATTCCGAGGATTGGCGGTAATTCTCAGGGCGGGGCCGAGAATTGTTTAAAATTGCTCCGTGCTGGGCATTTAGTTGCCGAGGCTAGATGCACGAAACGCCAGTGAAGCTGGCGTGCAAAATTCATGATTTTATAATTTTCCCGATGTGATTTTCGCGACTTGTCCACGCGTGTGGAGTTGAGCGAGGCGTTTCTGCGGAAAAGTAATGAGAGAACGATGTGGAACACGCGATACCGCGCTCCTTTGCAATGAGCCGGTTGATATCCGATCAAATCCGCGTCTCGTCTCGTTGAACTCTTTTTATTACCTCTAAATCCGTGAAATACGGCCTGCGTAAGTCCACCAGACAGACGGACTAGCTCTGAGGTCAGAAAACCAGCGCAATGCAGGTACTTCGCCCAGAAACTAGTTTCCTAATCGCGAGCTCGGGTAAATCGGAGGAGTACGACTTGATAATTCGTTATAAGTCCATTACCCGTTGATGATTACTCGGAGCAAGTGTAGATTTGAAGTTTCGAAGTGAATAATGACCGGAGTTCTCGCTGCTGACCCTTAAATAGGAAAACGGGCCGTGAGGAGATTTTTCCCTTCCGTGTCGTTCAAAGGGGTGACACTTTTGACACTTTGACAGGCGTGTCGAGCGAGGCGGTCCGATGGGCTGTCCTTCGCGCGGATCATCGCCGTGACATACCCGGAAGCTGTGTCAAAAGGCTCGCGTCGCGAGGTGGGCTGAAATTTTTGAGAACCGAGATGGCACGGCTTACCTCACGTGTGTGTAGGTGAGCCAAGCCACACGACGCCCGTGTAGACGGAATGCTTCGTTCCGTTACATTATATGAGTACGTAGATTATAAAAAACTTATCGCTGAAATTATTTGAACGAATTCTCGATTTTACCGTTCCATTTCTTTACCTGTTTACCTCTTTATACCGATTTAATATTACCAATTAAGTCAACGAACGGGAGCTCCTCGCGCTGGAATTGACTGTTTCCACGGATGTTACCGATGCTCTTCGTTTGCGGGACTGCCGATCGTTGCACCGATTGGCCTCAATCTGTCGAATTGTACTCGCGTCTGAAGCCTCCGATTCACTATCGGTGTTTTCCAATGATGTGCTTGACCGTACATGACCGCCATCATGGTTCCTTTTGTTCAACCCATTCCCATGGCGTTGTTTTGAACTCCTCAGCGCATTGGTTATCGCATCGGTGAATTCCGACCAGTCCGGTCTCGGGTAGTTCCGATTTCTCGAGACGGCCGCTATTTTACAACCACGAAAATATGATAGAACTATTTACATTCACCTGGATATCGATAAATAAATGATAGCGTACCATAGCGCGCTTTTGCAAATCTTGTTTTACCAAGAGCAATTTCGTTCAGCTTCCGACCGTTCCAGGTTACAGCCGGTGATACCGAATCGCGCAGGAGCTTTTTAGGATTTCGTTGGCCGTTTCAGTGATTGTGTGGCCACCGAGCGATCCCAGGTATCTTACCTGAGATGAGCAATCGTTACATGTCGGAAAATTTGAAAATCAACTTGAGAAATGTTCGAGTTCAAATAATTTCGAGATGTGCTTACGACACTACTATAATCTTCCTCAGATATAGTCTCGAAATCTTTTAATTGCTCGGGCGTTTTCAACGGTAGAACCGTCGGCTTCGCAGGAAAATCGGTTGATAAGTCTCGCTCGTACATTTTTCTAAATTGGCTATACGTTCGATTACAACAAATGGAATAAAAATATATGTTTAGAGAAGAGAATTACCGCACGATCGAAATTTAGAAGTGTTTTGGGCGAAACGCCTGCTCGACGATGCTTGCCTCATCTCTTTCTGTAACAACTTTTCCAACGACCTAAGGATCAAAGAAAAATATAAAGCATCGTGGAGAATCTTCAACATCTTTATGTATTTATCTTTACGTATTTATCAGAAGCTTACTCTTCTTCCTCCCTCAATTTATTCACACTCTCTTCTGAGGCGGGACGGAACGTCTGAGTACAATGGGGATATGGTTGTAGATCGTATGGCCGTTGTAGATAATAAGGAGGGGGATACCACGGGTTCTCATATGGTTGAGAGTACGCTTGTTGCGATCGTTGCTCTTGGTCGTGTTCTTGTATGGCTCGTTCCTTAAGTTGTGACCGTTGTTCACCGTGATGTACCGGTCATAGTTGTTGCAATTGATGCTGTACTCATCGCGAATGTTCTATTTCATGCGGCATGTGTTTCAATTGTTGTCGTTCGTTTTGTATTTGTCGAAGCCGTGGTGACAGTTCCTCAAGTTGTGGGTGTCGCTCATTGTTATGCATTGGACGTTGTTGCAACGGTCGCTGTACTTGTCCTGGATGTTGCGTTTCCATTGAAATTTCTTGCTGTTGTTTTTCCGCATCCTGTATTTGTTGTATATTTGGTAAGACTTCCGTAGTTTGTGGCCGCTGATCGAAATGCCGTACTTTTCGAGGTTGTTGTTTTTCGAATTGTTCCCGTTGCAGCCCTTGACGCGTTTCGCTGGAGTCAGGTAATGTGCTAAGCGTGGTGTCATTCCTCATGGTCGTTATCTGGGCGAGGTCATTATGTGTATGGGAATTGGCCGATGATCGTATAGAGTCGTTTGCCCCAATGTTATCCTGCGGAGGAAACTGTAGGGAGTATTCGTTCTGTATTTGTTGAGAACGCGGTGATAATTCCGTCAGTTGTGGTTATCGTTCATTGTGATGCATCGGATGTTGTTGCAACGGTTGTTCTACTCGTCGTGGATGTTGTGTTTCCACTGGAACGTCTGGTTCATGTCGTTCTGGATTCTGTATTTTTTGTAAATATGGTAGTTCTTCTGAAAGTTGTGGCTGTTGTTCAAAATGGCGTTTTGTTGTGGTTGTTTTTCGAATTGTTCCCGTGGTGGCTCTTGACATGGCTCGCTCAAGTCAGATGTCGTAAGCGTGGTGTCATTCGTCATTGGCGTTATCTGAGCCCAGACATTAAATGTATGGGAATTGGCCGATGATCGTATAGAGTCGTTTGCCCTAATGTTATCTTGCGGAGGAAACTGTAGGGAATATTCGTTCTGTATTTGTTGAGAACGCTGTGATAATTCCGTCAGTTGTGGTTGTCGTTCATGGTGATGTATCGGATGTTGTTGCAACGGTTGTTGTACTTGTCGTGGAAGTTGTGTTTCCACCGGAACGTCTGGTTCATGTCGTTCTGCATTCTGTATTTGTTGTGGTTGTTTTTCAAATTGTTCCCGTGGTGGCACTTGACATGGTTCGCTCAAGTCAGATGTCGTAAGCGTGGTGTCATTCGTCATTGGCGTTATCTGAGCCCGGACATTAAATGTATAGGGGGCATTCCATATCGAATCGACCTGGGTCTGACCCTCCACCTCTCTGAATTGGTCCGTAATTTTTTAAGGTTTTGCACTACCTCTGAAAAACGCTCAGGATTTTTTTCAGATTTTTCCGGTATGATTGAAGTCCCTAATAATTTAAAAAACAATATATATTGATAGCCCAAATTTAAAAATCTGAAAAAAATTACGAAAACCCTGTTTCTTATATGAAAAATTTTGCGCGTTCAACTGAAGTGGGCACAGGTGTTTTTCTGTTGATAAAATTTTTTTTTCGAAAAATTGGAAAAAAAATGCACGTAGGTTGTTGCTCAAAAATCTCTGTACAAGCAGCCATAGGTCTGTGAAAAATACGTTAATTAAAAAAAAAATGCGAGTCAAACACCAAACTTTTATTCATTATTATTTTTAAAATATTTGTTCCTTTACATATATCGTGCAAGTCCAGAACTGCACAAAAATACTCGCATGTTTGGACACGAGCCGCGAGCGGCACTGATACTTCCATCTTGGAACAATGTCTCGGAGTGGCGCGACAATCGGTTGCGCCTACAGCGCCCCTGTCGCGATCTAGGTCGGACCCAGAAGCGCCAGCTGTTTTGTTAACCATTGTTCTAGTCTCCGTGCTTTTCTTTGTGTAAATGCAGGTAAGATTATCAGATTTTTCACTGATCGATTGCATCGGGCAATTCTAAGAGGAGTGAATCATTATTCCAGAATTTCCATTCAAAGAAAATCAATTGTAATACAGCTATGGAACAACAACGTCTGGTATCAAGAGGAGATAGGTGTTGTAATCCATTCGATATAGCCAATCATCGCAATGTTAAAGGTCTACGTTATGTCCCAGATAAAATAAAAAGTCAATTTCCGGAGTTTCGTTCGAGTATGTTTTGTAAGAATTGTCGAATGGGTATGAAACACTACGTTCGGCGTCTTGAAAAAGGTAATAATAGTGTGAATACATATTATTTGCCAGTGACGAGTGAAGGTATATAGATTTATTTTATTTCTATGCCATAATTTCTCAAGATTAACCCATAGTTTCCTATTTTAGAGCCTTTTCAACACTCTCTCGGATCGGAGACCAATGAGGGAAACCCCTTGGAGTCATGCACGAACTTGACCATTTCAAAAGTGAACTCAATGTCAAAGTCTCAAGATCCTAGTTGTTCCAATTGTGTGCCAACTGACGTGCCGAGTTACACTAAATCCTTGATTCCGCAAAGTCAAACGACGTCTGAACATGGAAGAATTCGGTCGGTTCCACCTCTAGTATAGTCTCCAGTTTGTGTTCTGAAGTCGCACTCCCTGCAGTTAATGCTGCATTGCAAATGCTCGATGTGTCGCCGATTCCAAAAAAAAAATTAAAAATCAATGACTGGATGGACAATAAATTTGATCAAACAATGGGTGTTATGAAGCGATTCTGTAAACTGCCTGATTCGGAGGATACAAAAAAGATGAGTCCGATTGGGGTGAAACGATATCGCGGCTTCAGGAGAAATTCCAATCTCCATCAGTTACGAATGCCGAAAGAATCCAAATATTGACTCTACCACCGAAAGGTTGGACCAATACTAAGGTTGCTGAGGAGTTCAAAACATCTTTGTACATGGTAAAGAAAGCAAGGAAACTGTGCCGAGAACGAGGAATTCTTGCAACACCCAATGCGAATCTTGGTAAGATACACCAACTCTCATTAATTTTTGTGAAGTTGTTTCGGTCACAAGGTTCTCCTGCGTATGCGTTCTCCCTTGCATACTAACCGACTCTCTCAGCAAAACTATTCTCTCTGTGTCTTATCGCAATTTTGGTACGAAAATTTCTAAATTTTCATTTCGTAGAAATAACGGAATCATGATGGACTTTTCTTACAGGGCGTCCTCTGTCTAATGACATTCAATCAAACATTATTGAATTCTATGAGAATGACAAAGTTTCTGTCACATTGCCGGGAAAGAAGGATTTCATTTCTATACGAGATGAAAATGGTCAGAAAGTCCAACGCCAGAAGAAACTGATATTGTGTAATCTCAAAGAATTGTACGAACACTTTAAAGCGGATAATCCGCAAATTCACATCGGCTTTTCTTCATTCGCATCGTTAAGGCCGAAACATTGTACATTGGCGGGTGCCTCTGGAACTCATACGGTGTGTGTCTGTCCTCTGCATCAGAACATGAAACTGATGTTTACTGGTGAATAACACAACACATATTTCGATACACCGTAGTATTGTATTAATCGTTTCTGTATTTTAATGTTTTGATTGATGCACTTTTTGAACTTGCAGCTTGTGCCTTGAAAAGGCATACAGCAAATTCAACGGTTCCTCTTGGCAAATACGAAGACTGCTTGTCTTTATTAGTATGCCAGGATCCTGGACCGAACTGTTACCTGTCACGCTGCACTAACTGCCCAGATGCTGAACCGTTGAAAGACACATTGATCGAAGTGTTGGACGAAAATGACATTGATGAAATCTCTTGCGCCCAGTTGGTTCTTAAACCTCGAGCGACGCTCGAAACGCGTGTCACCTGTTGTGTCGATTTTATCGATGAATTTTGTGATAAAGCGAAAAAACTACTGCCACATCACTTTATTGCCAAACAACAGTCACAGTTCTTGATATCACGGAAAGAAAATTTAGAAGACGGTGAATGTCTCGTGATTTGTGACTTCGCCGAAAATTACGCTTTTATTGCTCAAGACGCTGCGCCAGGGTTCCATTGGAACAATGACCAGGCAACAATTTACCCGGTTGTCGTTTATTACAAACAACGCGGAAAAGGAGTGCACAAGAGTCTTGTTGTGATATCGGACTGTTTAATTCACGATGCAGTTGCTGTGCATGTATGTACGAGGCTCGTGATTGACTTCATTAAGACCAAAATCACTGGAACACCGAAACGGATTATTTATTTCTCAGATGGAGCACCACAACAATTTAAGGACTACAAAAACTTCATCAACGTTTTCTACCACGAAGAAGACTTTGGCGTTCTTGCTGAATGGCACTTTTTCGCTACTGCTCACGGGAAAGGACCGTGCGACGGGATTGGTGGTACACTGAAAAGGTTGAGTGCTAGAGCAACCTTGCAACTGCCTGCAAATCGTCAGATACTTACTCCTCGTAACTTGTTCGATTGGGCTTGTTCATCCGGTTGTCTCCCGTCGATAGGCAAGGTATTTTCGACTATTGAGAACATCGCGAAAGCTAGTTTGCAACAGAGGTTTGAAAACGCTAAAAGAATCCCGAACACACAAAAACATCATTGTTTCATACCCACTGAAGGGATGATGATTACGAAAATCTACTCGGCATCCGATGCTTTAGAAAAACACATAATCTTAAAAAAAACATTTCTTGGACAAAAAAATCACTAACAGCTGAAATAAATCTCTCACCCTACGACTGAATTGAATTTAAAATGTTACGTTTAAGTGTAATTTACGAAAATACATGACTAATTAACACCGTGGTTCAAATTCCCTTTTTTATCCTAAAAATATGCCTGTAAGTTTTGTAAATAACTCTTCCCGTCAAATCATTGAAGTTGGTATTTTTCTAAACATGTTCAATTGATACGAAAATGTTTGGATAAAAGTATGGCCCAGTTCTTCATATTTTTTTAACGATTTTTGTGTTATACAAGCTTTTTTAAACAGTAGGAAACCTGTGCCCACTTTGGCTCCACGCTTGAAATCTTCCAGATGAAAAACGGAATGTTTGTGATTTTTTTCAGATTTTTAAATTTGGGCTATCAATCTATATTGTTTTTTAATTATCAGGGACTTCAATCATACCGGAAAAATCTGAAAAAAATCCTGGGTGTTTTTCAGAGGTAGAGGAAAACCTCAAAAAATTACGGACCAATTCGGAGAGGTGGAGGGTCAGACCTAGGTCGAATCGGCATGGAATGCCCCATAGGTATTGGCCGGTGATCGTAAACAATTGTTTGGTCTAATGGTATTCTCCGGAGGAAACTGTAGAGAGTAGGGAAACACGATTTTGTTTACGAGGAATGGGTAAAACAGTAATTAACGATCGCGTTATGTTATGAACCTACATCGTTCCGCTGTGCACTAATAACGTCCATTTCTCAGTGTAAGTCGTCCTCGATCACGCTTGTCATGCGTTGTTCTCTGACATCAAACGAGCATTCCTCCGATGACGACGTAGTCTCGAAGGAGGGCATGTAATTTTCCAAATAGAGACGAATTCGCACGTTCCTTTTTGGTCAAGAATTGCTCATGCTGCGCATTTAAAGAAAATGAGAAAAAAATATCGGGAGAACATCGACTTTCAAAGGGCACACATCATTTTTTGAGATATCTAGCGACTGAGAATAAAATAATTAATAATTAAAAGAATCTAGAATTTTGAATATTCGGAATTCAATTGGCGGAATTCAATGACATCTCGATTCATCGAGATAGCATTTTTCTTGCAAAACATATTCGCTGTATCATTAATTGTCAATGTCATTAACGCGAAAGCAATTGTTCGTCATCCGATTTCAAGAGGTGGGATTTAACGGAGTGATGGCAAATAATTATCAAGCCTATTGAATATCCAGGAGGAGAAGTTCTGTTTTCGAAAATCGCACCTTTTTCTCGCTAGAAAAAGTAAATTGTCCGCTCTATTCCTATTAGAATACTGAAACGGGATAGTCGACAATAATTGCAATTATGCCATTGTGACGTGAAAAAATGGCCAATGTTGGTAATAGAATTCACAAAGCCATATTGTTTTTGGATATCGCGGCTAAACTGATGTTTTCGGCCCATTCCAATTCGTATTAATGATTTATTTTCTATTTACTTGTGAGCGTATGCTCTTTACTCACGTTTGGGTTGGTCACGTTCCGCCAGAACGTTGTCCTTTTTTTTATGTCGATTTCGAAAATTTTTCGTGACAGATCCTTATGGCACTCGTTTACTTAATATTATTTTGCTCCGTACTGAACATCGTTTAGTTATTTAATGACAAAACGTTCGCTTTGAAAATCATTTTCTCAGAACTTATTAGCTATATTTCTCGTTGATAGAATGTCATCACAGTCATCAATATCAAGAGACACGGCAGCGGCTCGAAGCCAAGTTTTGAAAAAAGTGTAGCGCGAGAGCTGCCGTGAAATAGTCTTTTTAGTATAATTAAAATAAAATATTGATCAATGCAAAATCCCAAAAATTCGAAACTTCAGGTAAGTGTAATGGAAAATGATTAAAAGGGGTGGTCGACAAATTTTGAACAAAAGAGAAGGGGGGGCGAGCACGAACGCTCGATCAAAACCGAGCAATGGAAAAACGACAGAAAAGAATCGGAAACGCGTTAAGAAAAAAATATATAATAAAACATGATGAAAAAGTACCGTGATAAAAATTGTGAAACAATCCACATGAAAGTCACAAATTTGGGAATAAACACGTCGAGTTCGCAAAAGTTTGCAACGCTCGGAAGAGGGGGAAAGGGTTGAGACAACACCGGTCGAATGAAACGAAACAAAAAAGGAAAAGTAGAAAAAAATCGATGAAGCTTTCGGAAAATAGAAAATATTTAATACGCTTGAACAATCCAACGATAATAATTGCACACTTGATATAACAATGTTGATACGTTGGAAGAAAAATCGTTAATCGAATTAATAGTTTCAAAAATGAGAATAAACACTGCGAGCGAAACGAGTTCGCGGCGCTCGGAATAGGGGCGAGGGTTGAGAATACGACCGGTCAAACGGAACTAAAAAGTAAAAAAAAAAAAAGATAAATGAATCGAAAAAAAAAATAATCCGACACGATCGAAAATCTAACGATAAAAATCGTATATTTGTAAGAACGATTCGTTGAAAAAAAATTCAAAAATCGAATTAAATAGTCTTGAAAATGGGAATAAAAACTGCGAGCGGAAAAGTTCTCGACACTTGGAAGAGGGGCGAGGGTTGAGAATACGACCGGTCAAACGAGACGAAAAAGTATTTTTAAAAAAGTAGAAAAAAAAATTGAAGATTCGAAAAAAAAAAAAATTCTACACGTTCAAAAATCCAACAATGAAAATCGTAAGACCAATACGTTCAAAAAAAGCATCGTCAATCGAAATAGTTTGCAAAATGAGGATAAACACTACGAGCGGAAAAGTTCTCGACGCTCGGAAGAGGGGGGAGGGGGGAGAATACGACCGGTCAAACGAGACGAAAAAGTATTTTAAAAAAAAGTAAAAAAAAATTAAAGATTCGAAGAAAAAAATCCGACACGATCGAAAATCTAACGATAAAAATCGTATATTTGTAAGACCGATGCGTTAAAAAAACGATTCGAAAATCGAATTAAATAGTCTCGAAAATGGGAATAAAAACTGCGAGCGGATAAAGTTCTCGATGCTCGGAAGAGGGGCGAGGGTTGAGAATACGACCGGTCAAACGAGACAAAAGAGTATTTTAAAAAAAGTAAAAAAAAAATTAAAGATTCGAAAAAAAAATAATTCTACACGTTCGAAAATCCAACGATAAAAATCATAAGACCAATGGAAAAATACTTTATGAAAGTAAAAAAAGAGCGCCAACTATTGAAAAATTGCAACCTCAGTTGGAAAATGACATCTCAATTTCTTTCATAATCAAAATTTTATCAAAATTTTCTCTATCATTGTCGAACAATGCACCAAAAACAAAGAAAATCATTGCAATAGAGCCAAGAATTAACACTTCTAAAGAAGAAAAAGTTAGTGTTGGGCAAACATTTCAAGTCCTTGAATGATACACTTTACCTATCGATAAAACAATTGAAATGAAAATTGAAATGCAAAAAAAAAGAATGCAAAAACTTGGCGTGCATGGTTAAGTAAAAAAACCTGGGAAGATTAAGAATCAATGTTGGGGGGAGGCGGATAAAACGGAAAAACTGTCTGAAATAGGATTTTCATCTGTTATTGATCTCAAAAATCGAAATATTTTTCATTAATATCTCGTCAAGATGAAAATTATTTTCCAGATTTTGTAAAATGAAAATTCGAATCGTTTGGCTGGGTGATTCGCTTCACACGACTGTTCCGTTTCACCTGGCTCTCCAAAATTCGAAAAACGATAATTAATTACGTGTTACGTCCCGAGACGTCTCCAGAGACTCGGCAGAGTCTCGGGCCGAGTACATTCGACAGCGTCGTCTGCTGGCGCGAGACTCACTCGAGTATATTATCTCTGAGAAAAGCGATTCGGCCGGTGGGGGTAAACACTTTCTTAAAATACAAAGCTCAGGGGTTATTTCATGATCTGAAATTTGAACTAGAGACTAATTACGTTATCCCCCCTCGTTTAATCCATAAATCAACCCGATTGATGCTGTAATTGCTGAGAAAAAACTTTGCACGGGTAAAATTATGCCATGATCGAAGTGTGCGTGCGTGTATGTATACGACACAGAGAAAGGGCCCGTGGCGCTAGCCTTTTTCTGATTGGTCGCGACGGTTAGGAGTGTCGCGGTGGTTAGGAGTGACGCGATGGTTTCAGTTACGTCCGTTACGTCTCTACTGTGTACTGACATTTTGCCCGCTAGGTACACACGTTTTCTTCTGTACCGAGCGGGCGCGAATCACCGAATGTACTTGGCCAAGCCTTTTTCCCCGGGAGGGGATTTTTGGCTAGTAAAGCTGTCTTATAGACAAATTAATCTTCTTAATGAAGGAAAATCGTAGTTGGACACCAGTTCGCTATGGATGTTTGCAGATTGTCGAGAATCCCTTACCAACGAGTTGTGTCCCCGCATTCAACTGAATACTGCATCAGATTGTTTGGCGATCAAAGAAAAAGCCCGCCCCGAATAGGTGGTAATTGGACAAAATCGTCAAACGTTACAATATATCCTCATTATACCTTTGCACTGTGGAACTTGATCGGAGAAAAGTGCAAGGATTTGGAACTAGAATATGAATTTGATAAAACGATGAATGCGATCATTTTTCCATAAAATCCTGAAATGCCCATGCAAACAATTTAACCGGATGACTTTATAATTTGTGAATGAGGTAGAATTTGAACTGATGAAAATATTTTTAGAACTAATTCAGCATTGGTCTCGTAAGTCAAATAAAACCCTTCACGTCCTGAATTATTTCCAAAGAGTTGTCGTACTTGGCATTCCTTTGCAGATATAGTTCTTGAATGACTTTGGTGTAAACAGGAGCACTTGAATATTTCTTTGGATTTTATTTCAGACGGTCTCGGTGACGGTGAGTGTGATGACACTGACTTTCATTTCGGTAGATCGATGGTACGCGATATGTTTTCCCCTGAGATTCAAATCGACTACGACACGAGCGAAGAAGGCAATCTCCGTCATCTGGTTCATCATCATGTCCGTCATCAAGAGGTAAAGCACTCTTCTCTACGGTAAGACGACATCGAAGATACAAATGTAGCATGGCACGTAACAGCACAACTTTTTTCATCGAGAGTGACGTTGATGGGATGATAAATCATGGGAAATTTTTTTTATCGGAATATTCAGAAATTTTATTATTCCTCGAGCAATTCTGCTCGATCGGAACCGTTTAAAAAATCATTTTTTCTTGTTGAATAAACATGTGCATTAAATAAAGTTAAGCAGCGGTATTGCGAGCCCGAGAATCGAGTAAATCTCTCTCGATTCAACTCATTACGCTACAACTGTCAAGGTATTTATCTATCCCATGAGAATGTCACCGAGTTAGCAAAATTCGGAATACTCCCGAAGAGGTTTACACAACTCACTCGCGCAGGAGAGAGAGAGAAAGAGATATGTGATTATTCATTTAGACAACCCTTCACCCGAAGAGGAGACCATGATGAAGATAAAATGAAAGTTCAGGAGCTTTTTATTTGACAATAAAGCTAGTTTCAAAGCTCTTTCCTGTGTGCATAAAGCGAGCACCCATCCAATTCCGGATTCCGTCTATTTGCGGATATTTTGCGATGTGAACATTGCAGGCAATTCGTAATTTCAGTAACGCTCTTGTTCATTTCCCGTCGATATTCTGCGTTCGTGATTAATCAAAAAAATTTGGGGAAAAATCTGTGCAAATTGTATTATTTAAACTTTTGAAAAGTAAAAAAAGAACGCCAATTTTAAAAGATCGCAACCTCAGTAGAAAAATAATTACTCAATTTTCTCCATATCACTTTGACATAAAAAACAATTTAGATTTACAAAATGTAATGCATTTTTCCTTCCCTACGAACGATATTTTGAAATTCCCCAAAATTTTCTCAAAAACTCTCAAGCTCAATCGACAAAAAGAAATGAAATCATTGCAACATAGCCAAGAATTTAAAAAAAAAAATGAATAGCTACATTTCACAGGGAAATATGTGCACCCTCAATACATTTTGTGTATTTAAGGGTCTGCAAAGGCTCTACAAAAAAATGCAAAAAATTGGCGTGCATGGTTAACTAAAAAAGTTCGGCGAAGGCCTGCGTCACTGTTCTTATTAGAAGTTTCCGCATGCACGCGCAAAGTAGCATTATGACGTCATGTAATGGGGAATGGAACATCCTCCGAAATTCTAAATGTTCGCTGTTTTTTCTGTTCTCTCTCCGCGATGATAATTCCATATTATTCCAAATGTTCGCTGTTTATCCTATTCCTCTTTCCGCAATGATATTTCCTATTTCCATATTAAACAAAAATCTCTCCTCTTTGCACAATTAATAATCATTTTTCAAAGTCTGGAGAGCCAAGGGGAACGAAACTTTTAAAAAATTTCATTCCATGCAATCTGATAAATGTTTTTTTATCTTGACGAGATTTGAATGAAAACGATTTCGATTTTTCAGATGAAAAACGGAAATTCTATTTTAGGCAGTTGTTCAAGTTTGTCCGCCTCTCCCTTAAATTGATTCTTTATCTTTCCGGGCTTTTTTAGTTAACCATGCACGCCAATTTTTTGCATTTTTTTGTAGAGCCTTTGCAGACCCTTAAATACACAAAATGTATTGAGGGTGCACATGTTTCCCTGTGAAATGTAGCTATTCATTTTTTTTTTAAATTCTTGGCTATGTTGCAATGATTTCATTTCTTTTTGTCGATTGAGCTTGAGAGTTTTTGAGAAAATTTTGGGGAATTTCAAAATATCGTTCGTAGGGAAGGAAAAATGCATTACATTTTGTAAATCTAAATTGTTTTTTATGTCAAAGTGATATGGAGAAAATTGAGTAATTATTTTTCTACTGAGGTTGCGATCTTTTAAAATTGGCGTTCTTTTTTTACTTTTCAAAAGTATTTTTCCACGGATTTCTCTTCTTTTTGAAAAGCGGGATATTCATCAACATTTTTTTGTAATTGTAGAGGCATTATTTGTTCTGGTTGGTTATTCTTGAAATAAAATAAATCTCTTCAAAAACTTCTGTCGACACCCCTGGTAAATTCCTTTAAATATCTCGACAACAGTCATGATCAAAGACTTAAAAAACTCTCATCGAGAACCTTGTTCAATCCCTCAAGGAAACCACGAAGAGACTCGTGGTCAATCTCTCAATGAAACCTCAGTGAGGCCCTTAGTCAATCCCTTAAAAAAGCTCGTCTACCCTTGGCTAATCTGTTGCAAAAATCTCGTCAAGACTTTTTGTCGACTCTTTAAAAAATCCCATCCAGACTCTTGACTATTCCCTTAAAAAAGTCTTGGCCCGATTCTTGGTCGATCTGTTGAAACAAGTCTCGACCAGAATCTCGATGAATCTTTTGAAAAAGTCGCGGCGAGATTCTTTATGAATCCCATAAAAAAAGTCTCTGGACGCTTCCACTCAATGCCTTGAAAAACTTCCGTCGACACCGCTTCCGCAAATCCCTTCAAAATATATCGGCGAGGGTCATGATAAACCCCTTCAAAATTCTCGTCCAGACTCTTGACCAATCCCTTAAAAAAGTCCTGGCGAGATTCGTGGTTAATCCCTTAAAAACTCCCATTAAGAGCCTTGGTTAACCCTTTCGAAATTGTCGTCCAGACTCTTCGTTAATCCCTTAAAACCATAGTGACGAGACTCTGAGTTTAGTAAATATTAACTAACTCTTAAGAAACCACGTTCGAGACCACTGGTGAGCGCCTTAAAAAATTCCGTCAAGACTCTTCGTCAATCCCTCAAAAAAGTCCTGACGAGACTTCACCCTTCTCCCTCGTGCCCTTTCTCCCTTCGTTCTCCCGTTTTTTAATCGTTTTATTGCATTTTTGGCTTATTTTTTGACTCCGAGCGAAATTGCCCCAGGCTCACGTGATCCTGCATTAAAAAACGAAAAGAATAAGCCCAAGGTGGATCATTTTCATTGAATTTTAGAAGAGACAGGGAGTTTTTAAAACTGGGGTGATTTATGACCCCACGTCACCGGAAAGTTTAAATAAAATAAGGTTACCGTGCAAAGGTCAAAAACTTCCGTGGCAACCCCCGGTCAACCCCTTCAATCATAAAGTCTGATACATATTTTTTATGTTGCCGAAATTTGAATGAAGAAGATTTCGATTTTTGAGATGAAAAACAAATGACATCAAAAACCATGGAGCCGTGGACCTAGACACCGAAACCCATGAAGGAATGGACCTAGACATCAAAAACCATGGAGCCGTGGACCTAGACATCGAAAACCATGGAAAAATATACCTAGACATCGGAAACAATGGAGAAATATACCTTGACATCGAAAACTATAGAGCCGTGGACCTAGACATCGAAAACCATGGAGAAATATACAGAGACAACTAAAACCATGGAGAAATATGCCTAGACAGCAAAAACCATGAATAAATATACCTAGACATCGAAAACCATGAAGAAATATACCTAAGCATCGAAAACCATCGAAAAATATACAAAGCCGACGAAAACCATGGAGAAATATACCTAGACATCAAAAACCGTAAAGAAATATACCTAGAAATCGAAAACCATGGGGAAATATACCTAGACATCGAAAACCATGGAGCCATGGACCTAGACACCGAAAACCATGGAGAAATATACTTAGACATCGAAAACCATGAAGAAATATACTTAGACATCGAAAACCATGAAGAAATATACCTAGGCATCGAAAACCATGGAGAAATATACAGAGACAACAAAAACCATGGAGCCGTGGACCTAGACACCGAAAACCATGGAGAAATATACCTAGGCATCGAAAACCATGGAGAAATATACCTAGACAGCAAAAACCTTGAAGAAATATACCTAGACATCGAAAACCATGAAGAAATATACCTAGGCATCGAAAACCATGGAGAAATATACCTAGACATCGAAAACCATGAAGCCGTCGACCTAGACATCGAAAACCATGGAGCCATGAACCTAGCGATCAAAAACCATGGAGCCGTGTACCTTGACAACGAAAACCATGGAGCCGTCGACCTAGACATCGAAAACCATGAAGAAATATACCTAGGCATCGAAAACCATGGAGAAATATACAGAGACAACGAAAACCATGGAGAAATATACCCAGACAACAAAAACCATGCCTACACATCGAAAACCATGGAGAAATATACCTAGACAACAAAAACCATGGAGCCGTGGACCTAGACACCGAAAACCATGGAGCCGACGACCTAGACATCGAAAACCATGGAGAAATATACCTAGACATCAAAAACCATGGAGCCGTGGACCTAGACACCGAAAACCATGGAGCCGACGACCTAGACATCGAAAACTATGGAGAAACATTCCTAGGCATCGAAAACCATGGAGAAATATACTTAGACATCGAAAACCATGGAGAAATATACAGAGACAACGAAAACCATGGAGAAATATACCTACACATCGAAAACCATCGAGAAATATACCTAGACATCAGAAACCATGGAGCCGTGTACCTTGACAACGAAAACCATGGAGCCGTCGACCTAGACATCGAAAACCATGGAGAAATATACAGAGACAACAGAAACCATGGAGAAATATACCTACACATCGAAAACCATGGAGAAATATACCTAGACAACAAAAACCATGGAGCCGTGTACCTTGACAACGAAAACCATGATAGCTAGACAACGAAAACCATGGTAGCTAAACAACAAAAACCATACGGAAAGAGAGGCCCGATATAGTCTGTCTCTCTCGCTCAGTGGCGCGCAAAGAGTGGGGATACCACGTTTAGCGGGGCGGGTGACGTCACGGGCCGAAAATGTCGAGCAGGCACGTAAGGGCGTATGTCCAAGCGCCTGCGCACATAACTTACGCTTTCTGACTCTAAGAAACAGAAGGGATCCCAAACCTCGCGTCCAAAATCTTCAATGTTAGATTTCTCTGGATTGGCTGAACGGATTTTGTTCTACCAAGGACCATTCGAAAGATAAAAAATCATAGAAAATTCAAATCTAATATGAGATTTTTCCCTCAACCCGTTCTCCTGTGAGAACGATTTAAAGTTTCTGTGACGTCATAAAATGCCTATTTTACTGTATATAAGAGTACGGCCGGCTCGCGCGCTACGCTTTTCTTTTAAACTTGGCGTCGAGCCGCTGCCGCGACTCTTGATAACACTGCACTCAGCTCGAAATGGCCCTTTTATTATTCATTTCGATTGGTGTAATGTTTGCTTTTTATCATTATAATCTTTATTTACCTATTTTCATGCAGATATTCCGGAACTCATTGTTCTACGGACCTTCCTTTCGGAGCAAATACGTATAAAAACAATATTCTACACTCAGTGCGCCCAAGCGTGGAGTCCACAGAGCCAAAAATTATTCACGTGCATAACACTCGTGTTTCTCTACTTCGGGCCATTGATTTTCATGACCGTCGCATATTATCGAATTGTTCGTGTTCTCTGGAGAAGCAACATTCCGGGACACAATTGTACGTATGCCACAAATTGATACTTCCAGTCATAATAAGGCTCACGTTTTCCGCCTCATTATTTCCTCAGTGTTTTCATTATTGAATCACGATTCCAACAGCGCGAAACTACGACCTGATTGGTTTTCATCGCTCCTTAAATATATTCACACATAAATAAATGATTTTTGCTGAAATGTCGTCGCGACTGCATCCGGTGTAGGTTTTCTAGCTGACATGCAGCCGCGACGATTTAGCGGTGTTGTGCCCGCAAATCGTCACGTGGGGACGAGTTTGCCAGGGACGAGAATAGTTCGGGATGTTGCCGAGGTTGAGTAAATCTCCAACTCAATACTTTCAGTCTTAACTCTAAGTTTATTAAAGATGTTTGTTACAATCGGGTATGACCCTGAAGACCAACATGTGCGATGACTGATCAGATACGATCAGTATCGGATCGCAGACTGGTGGAGTCGCAGGATGTCCTTGGTTTTATAGGGTTAGGGGTTTTACAATATTATTAAGGGAGGTGGTAATTATTGGTCAATCGATCGTTCCGATGTCTTGGGATCATTTCCCAATGAGGTCATTAAAGCGGGACGATCGATTGCGAGATCTGTGATCGTCAGCATTTGATTTAACCTCGTTTTACTTTTTATGCGAGGTGTGCTTAACGATGACCTCTATTTGTGGCCAGTTGCTTGAGTGCTGACGATGCTTTGTTGCGAACGAACTCGTTTAAGGAATTTGGTTGCGACACTGGGCGCAACAGCGGGAACGCCAAGGAGTTGCACCGACCGTTCTGCCGAAAATGCTGACCGGGCTCGAGAACGCCTCCGGTTGGATTTTTTCGTGAACGAAAAGGCTCTGATTTCCTGCTGGACGTTTGCGAACTCTCCCAGCGGGGAATCAGAATAGTCAGTCTCTCACGAGCTTGGACAGCGAAAGCTTCTCGGAGAGTAACTCCTTGGCAGTTCCCGACATAGCGTCCTGAAAAGCTTTAACGAATCCGCGATCACACAAACTCGTTCCAGTAGGACGAAGTGATCGAAAGGCGCGTTGCAAGAGGTCGCGCCGCGGTGATAAATCTGCCCTCGATAGTTTAGTGTTTTCCTTTCTGCCACGAACTCTTTCGCGTCGTGTAATTTTAAGTAATAGTGATAATAATTATTGTGAACCGTGTGTATCGAGTGAGAGCGTGTGTGCAAGATTGATTGATTGATTGATTGATTGATTGATTGAATTTTTTTTTAAGCCTTGGCGTGAGCCTTGAGGCAAGGAGCATAAACATGTTTAAGCGAGGGTTAACCTCGTAACGAAAGTACAATAAAAGGATACAGATGATACATATCTCTGCTTAAGAGAGTGCAGAGGAGTCTATGCTCACAATCATAATAACGAACTTAGGTAGTCACAATAAACACAGTCGCAATAAACGCACTTAAATAATAATAGGATAAACGCAGTGTAAAAAATGATAAGATAAACGCAGTGTAAAATAAGCATCAAAAACAATAATAGGCTAAACGCAATAAATAATAGGAAGATAAGCGCATGAAACTTAAAAATAGTCAGAGCAGGTAAACATGCAGCCAGAGTGATCACAAGCCGCCGCCAGGATCGCTATCAGCTGCCAGTAAGTAGGCCAACAAATTTTTCTTATAAAGAGATAGAGAAGTAGAAGAGGTAACATGAGTAGGGAGCGAATGCCAAAAATACATTGCGGACAAGACAAAGGAGTTCCGGTAGGAGGCTGTGCGTCGAGTGGGAATAAGGAAAGTAAGTGGAGTTGTGAGACGAGAAGGGCGAATAGCTGGCCGTGCAGATGGGAATAATTTAATTAAATATGACGGGGCATTGCCCCTGAGTATATTGAACGTCATTACACCCAAAAAATAACGTCTTCTAGCCTCGACCGTCAACCAACCAAGACGCTTGCGATATGGAGTTATGTGGACATCATGACGTAAATCAAAGATGAACCCGATGGAGTAGTTCACCAGTCTCTGGAGAACACCATTTAGTTCATCCGTCAAGTCAATAAAAACAAGACAACAATAATCCAGTATCGGGAAGATTAGCGACTTAACTAACATTATTCTGAGCTCTGGGGATAGCGCTGTCTTATTAAACTTGAGTCTGTAGAGAGAAAAATGAACACTTTTTGATAGCATTAACACGTGTCTTCTCCAGGAAAGGTTAGAAGAAAAATTTACTCCCAAATTCTTGACCTCGTTAACGTAGAGAAGCGAAACATTGTTTACAGTGATTGGAGGTAAAGCACTAAGGTCAATCTGGTTGATGAAAGCACTACTTCCCAGGATAATGACCTTGGATTTTTTTAAATTCAGTTTCAATCCGTTGTCAGAAGCGAACCGAGCAATGGACTCCACATCAATGTTGATGTTAACAATTTCACGAGCAAGATCAGCCGGAAAACAGCTAGATAAAATCTGGAGGTCATCAGCAAATAACATTTGGTTGGTGTAATTTAAGACTGAGGCTATGTCGTTAATGTAAAGTGAAAAAAGTATAGGACCTAAAACAGAACCTTGAGGTACCCCCATAGTTGTTTGCAGCGAATCTGAGCAGGTTCCCAGCTTGTCAATGACTGCTTGGGATCTGTTAGTTAAGTAAGAGTGGAACCACTGGAGAGCTTTATAAGAGAAGCCGATATTACGCAATTTTGTTAGCAAGTTAAGATGAGGAACCGTGTCAAACGATTTACTGAAATCGAAAAGGACAAGTACTGTGACTTTCCTTTCGTCAACTGCGCGCCTCACATCATGACAAATACGAAGTAGGGCCGTTTGAGTGCTGTAGTACTTTCTGTAGCCAGATTGCCGTGAATCAAATACGTTACGCGCAGAGCAAAAGGTGTTAATTTGATCGAGAACAACGCGCTCGAGGATTTTAGAGATCCACACGCGAGAGATTGGTTGAAAATGGAGGCAATCGATTGAGATATGAGAGGGAAAGCAGTGTGAATCACAAATGCAGAGATACCATCAGGGCCAGCAGTGTGAGAAGGCGGGGACAGTGAGAGTAGCTTGGAAATTTCGTCGGCAGTAACAGGAGTAAAGTTGAACAGTTCGTTAGCGGTTTCAAGTTGATTTGCCCAGTGTGCGAAATCAGCTGATTGGCAGGGAGCATGAGCACTGAAAATTTTAACGAAGAATTCGTTGAGCTCGTCTGCAGTGAAGAAATTGAGACATGAGGACGAGTTTGATTTAACAAGCCCCAAGCGACCAAGTTCACGCCACAACCGAGACCGATCCGAAATATTTGACAATTTGGCAAACTGAAAGGACGCTTTGGCAAGCTTGAGATTACGTGCGCGATTGTTACGATAGAGCCTAAAGACGGCGAGCTGAAGAACATCGCCAGATCTTCTCGCTTGCTTGTACAGGATGTTCTTCTTCTTTATTTGTTTCCTAAGATCGCTAGTGAGCCATGGAGCATGCGGTTTCGATACATTAAACGATGTAATAGGCGCGTGTGAATCGAGAGCACCGATCAGACACTTGCTCAATCTGTCAAGCTGAGACTCAACCGTATTATTTACTGGGCGAGATTGCGTGCGTACATTTGAGTGAAGATTAAACATGTGAGAGAAAGTAAGTAAAAATTCAGTAGAGTCAAAATTGGTAAAATTGCGGCGCGTTATAGTCAGATTCATAGGTAACGGACAATCAAGTTTATAAGTCAATTCAATAAGTCCATGCCCAGCGATGAACGGTGAATCAGATTTACAGTAACGAATAAGTTTATCCATGCTATCAATGATAAAAACATCCAGCCACGATTCAGACGAACAGGAATGATGGGTTGCTTCAGATTCAACAATGACCCATGACTGGGAAGACACAAGGTCAATTAAAAACTGAGACTCAAAGTTAACATTAAGGGGTCTGGCCACCCTGAATTTTTATTTTTTGTCATTTTTTTTTTTTTTTTATGAATCCTTTACTACAACGGACATTTTAAGACCTGTTGCGTATGGAAACACTCGATATTGGCAAAATTACAGGCACATTTTCCAAGTTTGAGCACCATTGCAGACGGTTATTGGCCACTGCGGGCTGTTTGGCGCTACTGCGGCTGATTTTGCGCTAATGCGAGCGGTTGAGTCCCACTGCGCGCGGTCGACCGCGCGCTGCGACCTTTCTTCAAAACTTGCGCGTATTAGCCCATACCGCTGTCGTATTGTGTCCTTTTATGTTATGAATCGTTTACTTTGTTACCTGAAGTACTGTAAAAAGTACCTGAAGTACTGTAAAACCACAGAGTATTCTGCTCATGATGAACGTACTCAATCTAACCGTCGGAGATCGCAGCTACAGTTACTGCACTACAGCAGACGATGAGCGCTGCGCTACAGCGCAAATTCGCGCTCAAAACGATTCTAAGGAAGCAAGAACAGCACGAAGGGACGGTCAAAGAAGGGCCTAAGACTGGCAATCAGCTGCCGAAGGAGTTGTCTATGGTCCAGGGATCGCTGATTGAAGGTAAGACTCGCCTACTTTCTTTTGCGATTATCTCGAAACTATATTTTTTGACATGGTACCTTCGAAATCTCGGAGACTAGCCGTTCGATTGCTTTCAAATTTCCACCGAATATTCTCAGATACATTATCTACAATGTTACGTAGAATTTTTTCGATAACTTGATTAGTTTTTTTCTTATTAATGCTTTTGCTTGGAAAATATCGGTAAAAAATGATAATTTTTGTTTTGCGGCTCACCATAATTTTTCTAACGTTCGAAAAACAAAACGGCTACGCTACATTGTAGTCACACTACATTGTAATAACCTGAATTTTTATTCTATTTTTCAGATGTACCATGACCGAGTTCCAGGTGGGACAAGGACCGCGCGTATCGTGTGGAGGACCCCCGCGGCAACTAACGTCACGGAGTCATTTTTAAATATTTTCAAATAAAATTTTATGATGTTACTCTTGACACTCTTTATGATAATGACCTAAATAATAAAAATATTCCGACCGATAGTTTCGGATTTATTAATTAAAAAATGAAAAAGTGCATTTCTCGGTTCGCCAGGGTGGCCAGACCCCTTAAGAAGGTTACAATTAAGATCGCCCGTTATAATAATATTGGAGAAAGCAAAAGAGTGTCGTGAGAAAACATTCAAGAAATCGTTGAACAATATACCCTTTGGTCTACGATAAATGACGGAAAACAGAACATGATGGCTGTCACCAATTAATAACTCCAATATCATATCCTCGGGCTCATTAAGTGTAGTGTTAGGCGAAAGCTCGAGAACCCTGACCTTTAATGACTCGTGCACATAGACGGCAACGCCGCCACCTCGCTTGACATGTCGGTCGTGTCGTAAGAGCACGTAATTGTCGAATTTCACGAGAGCATCGGAGATAAGCGAGTGCAGCCAAGTCTCAGTGATGGCAATCACGTGAAAAGAGGCCCGTGTCAAATATTCTAAAAACATATCGAAATGACCCAAAAGCGAATTTGCATTGAAATGGGCAATCTTTAATCCGGTCAACGATATAGAATGCATAAGAGCGGCATTGACGCCAGTGGCACCAGTACAAATAGGAGCAGGGTTTACAATGGGTCAATCGAGCTTCGCCAAGTCAGAGTCAGAAGAAATAAGTATCTCACGAGCACCGTGAGATTTACGCGCGTAGATACGGCCCCCACGGGTCCAGACCTGGCAATGGATAGACCTGGCTTTGGCTTTAGCTTTGCGATATAAATTATGCGTGATTTGTGGTAACTCTTCATTGATAAAAATCTGACCAGGGTGATTTGTATGGCTAAGGGGCCATAGGTTTCTAACATAAAGTTGTTTTTTATCGCGCTTAATTTTGATAATGCGGTAGCGTAATCTCTGCGACTCCAAGGTGACTATAATAACGCGTGCACTACCAGCAACTGGCACGTCAGTGGTGCCTGTGCTCGCAGTAGGCACTGGATTGTTCGGTTTAGAAGGGATATTTTGAACTTCGACAACACTATTTGTTAACTCCGGGATACCGAGAGCCGTAAAAACTTTCTCAACTACCGTAAGCTGGCTATCACTGATTTCTGACGGGATTCCTGCTAGAGAAAGCTTATCACAACAATCAGAAGCCGACTTGAGCCGAGACAAGCGATTGTCTACGTCTTCAGATTTGTTTGAGAACAATTCTAGCTGAGTTGCAAGGTTCGCAGAAGCAAGAGAGTCATTAGGAACAGATTCAAGATGCGTTACACGTGAGACAACGTCTTCTAGTTTGTTTTCAATAGTGTCGATGCGTAGACCAAGGTCGGTCGACAGATTGCCTATAGATGAGTTTACAGATGCTAGTTGAGAGCACATAATCTCGCTCGTAAGCTTCATCTGAGCCATAAGCTCGTCAAATCGCGCGTCATTGTTATTTGGGGTGGTATTGGGTGGATTGACGGTGCAAATAAAACCCTGAGGAGAGCCAGTCGGGGTACGCGGTGTGACCGACGATCTCTGCATTGGGCATAGATCACAGCGAAAGTCTCGAGCAAAATCTGGGTCAGCAAGATTGAGACAAAATGAACGCGAGGCGCAAGACTGGTGGAAATATTCACCACAGTCGCCAGTGCATGTCAAAGTATCTTTTTCCGTCTTTACAACACATTTACAAATATTGCATACTGGCTTTGTGCAAGAGCCACACTAGTCCAGGAACCGGGTATTTTTACGTGACACAGAGCCAGACCGATTCTAACCGACGGATTCGTGTAGGGCTCAAGTCCCTGATGAAGGCCTGATAGTTTCCAACCACAGATTTTGGGAGGCTTTTTTTTGCCACGCGGTCAAAGTTTGCAAAACCATGTTTTTGCGAGATAGCGCGGAAACTATCCATCGGAGAAGAAAAAAGTCGAATAACTATTTGTAGATATTAGAAAAATGAACAATTTGGCGGGTCGCAAGTTAAAATCGGTTCATCAGTTCGCCCGCAAAAAATTAAAAACCAGCTAAAATGGCCATTTCTATTATAACAAATTATTAGTTCAAAAATTTATGTTGAGCCTTCAAAATCTCAGAATATATGCCCCCGGTATACTCAATAAGTGTGCAAAATTTGAGCCCGATCGGATTGATAGTTTTCGAGAAAATTCATTTGTTATTAAAAAACCGACAGTTTTCGCAAGGAATTTCTACACCGGGAGGGGGTCGCAGCACAATAAAACCAAAACGAAATCATTCAGAAAGAATCAAACTATCGCATACGCTTTAGGGCAAATCGATTTTTCATAATTAAAGAGGTGAAAAACGGCTCCAAAAATGGGGTACGATTTTTACTCACAAACAATTAAAATTTCATCACGAATTTCCAAGTTACAGAGTTGGGAGTGACATCATTCGAAAGCGGTTATTTTTATACGAATTTAGAAGAAGAAAAAATTGCGTAAAGTTAATTAGGGGGAGATAAAAAATTAGTTTTTTAATAATTATTGCAGCTACTCATTTCAACATAGAGAGCTGAAAATTGACAGCGTACGGGGTGAGGCTTCTGCTACCCGGAGAAAAATTGGCGGAAAAATCGCATATAAATTTATTGTTTCCGGTGAAGGCTGTGTGGGAGGCCAAATTTCACGTAGCGTTTGATGGCAGAGTGGGGGTAGCCGTCTCCGGCTCGCGCGCGCTCGCATGAACAGTGAATTCGCGCGTTCAAATTGCACCAACATGCAATATCTACGGAAATAATCAACTTATCGAGTTGTTTTTTTTTTAACCTGGGCTAACTTTTTCCGCTGAGCATGATTTGGCTATTTAAAATTGTTGAAAATCGCAAATTCACCTCCAAGTTTGTTGTTAATTTTTTTTTCATTTTTTTAACACAGTTTTTTATACAACTTTTGGGTGAAATCAATTGCACATATAATCGTTGTGATGTTCCTCAACTACTGTACGGAGGGGAAAAAATTCAATGCAGAATGTTTTTTTAGCGGAGCACCTGTCGTTCCGTTGCCAGAAAAAATTAACTATTCGAAGCCATTGCGACTACGAGAGATAAAAACATGTTCTTGAGTATGAAGAATATTTTTTTCTTTTTAATTAAAATTATTATGCATTATTTTTCAGGGTACAAGCATTTTCCATCGTTTTTTTTCCCTTCCGTACAGTAGTTGAAGAAGATCACAAGGATAACATTCTCATTTGATTTCACCCAAAAGTTGTGTAAAAAACTGTGTTAAAAAAATGAAAAAAAAAATAACAACAAATTTGGAGGTGAATTCTCGATTTTTCGGAATTTTAAATAGCGGAATCACACTCAGCGGGAAAAGTTAGCCCAGATTAAAAAAAAAAAACAACTCGATAAGTTGATTAGTTGCGGAGATATTGCTTGTTGGTGGAATTTGAACGCGCGAATTCACTTTTCACGCGAGCGCGCGCGAGCCGGAGACGGCTACCGCCACTCTGCCGCCAAACGCTACGCGACATTTGGCCCCTCGCACAGACTCCACCGAAAACAATAAATTTATATGGGATTTTTCCGCTAATTTTTCTCCAGGTAGCAGAAGCCTCACCCCGTATGCTGTCCAATTTCCAGCTCTCTATGTTGAAATGAGCAGCTGCAATAATTATTAAAAAACTAATTTTTTTATCTCCCCCTAATTAACTTTACGCAATTTTTTTGTGCTGTTTTATTGTGCTGTGACCCCCTCCCGGTGTAGAAATTCCTTGCGAAAACTGTCGGTTTTTTAACAACAAATGGATTTTCTCGAAAACTGTCAATCCGATCGGGCTCAAATTTTGCACACTTATTGAGTGTACCGGGGGGCATATATTCTGAGATTTTGAAGGCTCAACATAAATTTTTGAACTGATAATTTGTTATAATAGAGATGGCCATTGTGATGGCCGGGTTTGCGAGGGTGAATAATAATAAAGGTGAAGACAGAAGAATGAAATGATTGATTTTTAATGAACTGAGACTTGATAATTATTATAAGGGAGTGCACGAGGTAATTAGCGGTTCAAAGGATGGTGATGAACTGAGGAGTCGAGGATTGGAATAAAGGAGAATGATTTGGTGAAGTGGTAGTGGGGAGATGAAGCGGAGGAGAAGTTGAGGCTCGTGGGACAAAGTAAGTGCTGAGGAATACGATGATAAGATTAGGATGCTGAGCTAGGAGTTTTGAGTGTGAGAAAGAGTTAAGAACGGATGTGAGGTATCGGGTACGAATGTGGGAAAGAGTTTGGAAAAGAATATATAGGGTGCTGTCGTGACACTCCCCCTCTTACAAAACGATGCTCCGCATCGTAGGTTACAAGTTTGTTGTTTTCGTGACTCTATATAAAGAAGGTTGTACATAATGTTAATTTCAAGTGTGACTATATAAAATTTCGTGTTGTTTATGAAAAGGGTTGTGTGCAAGTGTATAAGGGTCTCGTTAATTTCGTTGTTTTTAGGGGTTGTAGGTAATCCGGTTCATCGTGGTATTGCTGGTTGTTTATTGGTCCGTTTTGGTAACTCTGGTCTTTTTTGAAATTTATAATCCGTTTTTATGGTCTGTTTCTCTCTTTTATTTTCTGGAATCTGTAACTGAGTAAGTCGATTAGTTGTTCATGTTAGTAGGGGTGGGGTGTTATTTCGGATGGGTATGGTTGGTGTTATTTATCAATATCGGTTGGTTGTTACGTATGGTTGGTTTTTCTTTCTCTATTGGTCGTCTTCTCTTTGTTAGTTTCCTTTTACTGGTTTTATTTGTTCTTATTGCTCTGTCTTGGTTCCAATTCCGAATGGGTCTTCTTTTAAGGGAGCTTTCCAGTGTGACAGCCCGAAAAATCGCTGTTTTTCGTGATTTTTTTTTTTACAGAAAAAATAATCTAATCGGTCTGGTTTTTTTTGTATATTAATTGGGTATTGAAGAATACAAAACAATTTTTTAAAGATCGATTTATTTATTAATTAATATCTATAAAAATTATGAAACAATTATTGCAGAAAATGCACTTGGATGTGGTGTCCACGTTGGGGATCACAATTTTGGTCTGAAACAAAAAAAAACAAAAAGATTATAGATCGGTATATAATTGGCTTTCGTGCTATGGAGGCTTTTTTTTTTTTTTTGCAAAAATGGCGCCGGTTTGAACAAAAAGTATCGATTTTAGCATTTTTTTGGCAGTTTTTTTTACAATAAAATAGGAAGATGTCAAAAAAAGCTTCCATAGCACGATAAACAATGACGTTAAGAATATTGTGTAAAAAATTCAACTCGATAGCTTTAAAACTCTGCCCTCCAAGTTGGACACCGTTTTGAATAATGCTGTTTCGAGAAAAACGCGTTCAAAGTTTCAATTGAGAAAATTTTAGGCAAATTGTTTACTTACGGTCAATCAGCGATGCCAGGTCCATACAATATCCCTTCTGCTTCTTCGAAAAGATCGTGCTGAATCGATTGTTCAGTCCGACGAGCTGTCCTCGCCTTTTTGCTATCCAGGGACGCCCGGCGGTTTGCTTGGGTGATGCGCGCATTTTTGTACTTAGCGGCGAAATCTGCGGCGCTCGGCCCTATCGTGCATCCCATCGTCTCCAAAATTTTTAAAATTGGGTCGTAACCTTCATTGAAGGTGCACACAGCACACTGTGTAGCGATTTCTACTATCTGCTTGCCGCAGAATACGTGCTTTGGGGCTAGTTGCCACACACAGTGATTGAAGCTCTCGTGATTGTTTTGAGTGTTCGCGCCCGTACATCGTTCTAAGAGATCCTCCGTTGTTAGATCATCGTAAATCGGTTTTAAAACTTGTTGTACGTCTTCGTCGAGTGCTGGTGGATGGGTGTACTCCTCTCCTCTGGCCTCGGCTTTGCGCCATTCGCACCACGAATCTTCTCCCGGAGGGCAATACTCATGCTGAGGATTTCCATCAGTTGAGCTTTTGTGATAAAATCTGGACTCTGGAATCTGGACTATTTTTCAAGATTTTTGCTGCCAAAGTGCTCGCAAACGTTAGATCCGTTTCGATATCGTGTCGATTTGTTCCCTTGAAACCCGCGGATCTTTTTCGTTCATTTCGCGGATGTCCGCTTCTTGAGCCTTTTCTATCCTGCCACGCACATTTCTTTTTCGTAGATCTATCCATTTTGAATGTCGAAACTGAACTGAAAGACGAACCGGACTCACGTTGGAAGGGACACGAGCAGGTAGGAACGAGACAATAGAAACAACGGTCGCACGGGCAGACGGCCGACGCGGCAGCCGTAGCGCTCCGTTGCCTTCTAGCAAGAAATGCTGTACAGTAACCGAAATAATCCGAATTTCGGCATGCAAATTTCAGGGAATATTTGGAAGAGTGTATACTATTCGATGAAACAAAAAAAAATCGATTTTTTTAAAATTTCACACTGGAAAGCTCCCTTAAATGATGCTTCCTTCTAAATTTTGGTTTTTCGATTGTTGGTTCATATTTTCCCAATGGGTATTGTACCTAAATTTCCAAAGATTCTGAAACATTCTAAACTTGATTAGTTCGCTGGTAGTTAGTGGATATGACATGTTATTAGTGATGGGGATGGATTTGGTTCACGTGCTGTGGGCTCAATAATGCGTGATTATGCTATGATTTACGTCTAAGATTATTTAGGTAGGTGATTATGCTATGCCATTAAGGTATGATTTTAATAATTGTTTCCAAGTTTAGGTGAAAGAAAGTGTGAAATCAGGGTTACTTTAGTTCTTTTGTTAACAGGTAGTCAAGATGTTTTGTTAGTCAAATTGGTATTATGGTATAATTTCTCTGTAAAACGTGATCGCTCGTGGTGTACTTCGTTTTCGCTCTGTGTAGTTCTCCGTTGACTGTACTGTGTTTAATTTCATGTTTGTATTTTGAATTTATTCTTCTTTTTTTTTTTTTAACTCCCGACTGTCCGTACGGGCCGGGAGTTATGCGTTTGACCGTGAACAGCTGATTTTCACAAAATTTTCGTGCCGAATGTTTGTCCAAATGACAAATAATTACTTAACCATATTTGGGATATATATTATATTACTGTCGGGCATGGTTCTCCGTAATGTCTTTACATAATCGTACGTATATTTGAAAAATGATTCGCATAACAAAAAAAAACTGTTGAATCGCATTGATTCAACCTATAGGAGAGCAGGCGCTGCCGCCACATTGCACTCAGTAACAAATTTCATGCCGTTACCGCCCGCCGGTAACTCTAAAAAAAAAAAAAACTCGAGGTTATGTTGTTTTTTGTCATTTTTATTCATATCCGACGTCGCGTCGCAGATTCTCTTGACAAATCTTTGCTCCTGAGAGTCTCTTTTCCTCGCTTTTACTCCATTATCGTCTACGTCCCGAATCGCGCCTGCTCTCGGCTCCTGACGCAACTTTCGGAAACTCTTTCGACAATGAACGAGCATGTACCAAAAAGAGACTCATCTCGCCAACTAAACGTTCGAGCGGAAGGATTTCATGCTTTTCAATGGATAAATTCGCTATCGTTCTGGAAATTCTCTTGAGACACGTCCATGCGAAGCAGCCACAGCAAAGTCCTCAAAAATAATCAACGAAAAACGCGCCTGAATCGAGTGCATCGAGCCCCCGGGAGCATCGCGGTGATTTATGCAATCGTCAGATTTGAAATAATGAAATTTATGCGATTATAATTCAATCTTCTCAGTCCGTTGCAGCCTCCAACCCCTAAATCATGCATTTTTCGGAAAAATATGACTCTCAAGTTTGCATCGTTGGAATGCAACGGAATTCATTTTTTAAATTAATTTTCTTTTTTCTTTACGAATGAAGTGTAATTTTTTTTCAATGATAAATAAAAATACGGAATAAAAATGACGAGAGGAAATCAAGGTTGAGGGATAAAGTCACGGGTTTTTTTATTTTTTAAATTTATTTATTATGTTCGTTAAAAAAAAAAAACTTGACAAAAAAAAAGAAAAAGGATATAAAGATTAGTACAGGAATATCGGCAAAGAAAGAGGATATAAAGAAAAAAATTAATTATTAGTATAGAATGTTAAAAAAAATGAGAACCGTCGTCGACTTTGTTTATTTTTTTTTATTATTTTTTTTGGTCCCCAGGGCGCGAAAAAGTGTCGCGAATGCGCCGCAAATGCGCTGAGTTTCATCCCGCTCTTCCTCTTTTTGGGCTCTCCCTCTTTCCCGGGCTGCAACCCATCGGCCAGCCCGAGGACGTTGCTCATTACGATTGTAATGATATGGAGAGTTACGGGACCTCCTTCGAGAACGTTCAACTCGCTGCTGCTGATGCGCGGTAGCGTCTCGTCGACCTCGATCATATCTTTCGACCCGTGGCTGATCGTTAGATCGCGACGACGCGTTGGGCGAGTAGCGTTCGTTCGACCGACGTCAACGTCGTCGACGATGAACTTCTCCACGCTGACGATGATTCGGGACATACTCTCGAGGAAGCGTTGGAGACCGATTCAGATGGCGGCGGTTCCTCTCGGAACCACGAGATCGGTTCCTCATTTTTTTTTCGCTTTCTTTCCGCGAATTTCCCTTCCTGTCATCGTAGCTAAAAAAAAAATTTGATTTGGTTACAAAAGTATTTCACAATTATTCAAACATGTTTTTTTTTTACGTACCGATTGTTATTTACGTCATCCTCCCGAAGTTGTTGCCCTAATGGCATCAGGCTGATTTCTTCGCTGTGGATGGAATTTTTTTTTTTTACATTAAAATTAAGAATTATAACTTATCATCATACCTCCGTGAAAAAAATGCAACATTCCGTTCTGCGGAAGCCAAATTTCCCGCGGGAGTATGGTGAAATACGCCGTGTGGGAATAAAAAGACAACTTTCAGACCGCAGTCATCCAAGCCGAAGGCCAGAGCGCAGGGCTCCCACTCAAGCCGAAGGCAAGGCGCAGATCTTTCATCCAAGCCAAAGGCAGAGCGCAGGCCTCTCACTCAAGCCGAAGGCAAGGCGCAGAACTTTGAGGCAAGCCGAAGGCAAGGCGCAGACCTTTCACCCAAGCCAAAGGCAGAGCGCAGGCCTCTCACTCAAGCCGAAGGCAAGGCGCAGAACTTTGAGGCAAGCCGAAGGCAAGGCGCAGACCTTTCACCCAAGCCAAAGGCAGAGCGCAGGCCTCTCACTCAAGCCGAAGGCAAGGCACAGAACTTTTGGCCAAGCCGGAAGGCAAGGCGCAGACCTTTCTCCCAAGCCAAAGGCAGAGCGCAGAACCTTTAGCCAAGCCGAAGGCAAGGCGCACACTTTTCACCCAAACCAGTATCTATGCGACAAGATTGCACTTTGCCTTCGGCTTGGGTGACAGGCTTGCGGTTTGGAAGTCTTTCTAGGGAAATGGAATTTATATGTGTGGTACTTGGTTGCTTACCTGCCTCCACGTCCTCTCATATTTCTTCCGGGACTGCGAAGAGGCAATGACTTGGCTCTGAAACATAAAACAAATATTTAATAAAAAAGTTGGAGAATTTCAGAATTTCTTACTTTAATAAATGGCTACACGCGCGGATATTCGATATTTACCTGGTACGTGACATCGTATAACGTGTATCCTCTTTTATTCCTTTTTTCTTTGGTTATGTCGGCGACTGAAAGTTTAATAAAAATTGATGTGAGAACAAAAATTGACAACGAATAGGAGTTTGAATCACTGATTAGGCATCATAGAACGGAAAAAACAGGAATTGTCTGGACGGAAAAATTTCAAGAAATATTCTTTTATGCTAATAATTATGAATTTTGTATGCAAAAAAAACTTACCGTCACACAGTCAATATTCTGCGGACTAAACTTCTCTGTGTTTGTTATTATATTTAGGCTGCCGTTATGGCGGTAAAACACTGCGATAAATATCACTGCAACCAACTTGGCAGACCGGTAGTCCATTGCCTACTCGCAACTGCAGAGATTTCAACAATAACCTCAACTTGATGTGAACGCATCCATTTACGAAAAAAATAGATGGCGTTAGCTATTCACATTGGTTTTTGTACCGCGTGAAATGTGTCAGCCAACTTCAATTTGTATCGTGTAGAAACAAATTGTTATTATCATTTTTTTACCCAGTGAAAAAAGAACTCGAATTACCAAGTGTTTGTTCTCCACGCGTGAATTAATTTAAAAAAAATCAATTCGATTAATATATTAATCTGCGAAGTTGAAGTGCATTCATTTTTTTTTTTCAATTATTTTTTTTTCATTCTTTCTTCAATTACTTTTTTTTGATTCTTTCGAAAAACAGGTTAGGTATTCTGTTATTTCTTCTTAGTAGAGTATTAGCAATCACAGTATTGAATTTTTTTCGTCATATAAATGAATTATTGGAATTATCCCGTGATATAAATCATTTCTTATGCATGTTCATAATATATTTTTTCTCATGAGAAATCTTTTGCAATATATGGACCGAACGTCATAGAGGAAGGTATTATCGCATATTTGCGTGGATCCTGGAATGTGCTCGATAATAATCGAAGGCTGTGAAGAAGCCGCACACAATACTGGATGATGTCATTGGGTTGCACGGGATCACTTTTTTTTATTGAGTTTGTATCCAACGCAGGAAACATTTTCCAAGAATTGCGCTTGACTGAAATCGAAGGCTGTACCAAGCCGCGCTGAAAATTTATGGGCGACTATACAATTTGGAATAATATGGCTCTCAGGGCAATGACTGAAGTTTGCATATTCCATTGAATTCCCTCAGAGTAAATTTGTACACAGCGGTCCGCTGGACTCAATTGAAAAATATCCTCAGCTACGCTGGAGTTTGAGGTGGCTACGCTACAATTTGAACCGATGGGGCTTAGAATGAAACAACCAGAGTTTTTTCTTCGCTTAAGCTCATCCAAGTGAATTTGTACACCACGCTGCGCTCGACTCAAGTCGAAGGCTGTACGAAGCCGCGCTGGAATTTGATTGGCGACTCTACAATTGGGAATAATCTGGCTCTCAGTGCAATGACTAAAGTTTGCACTCCATTGAACCAAAGTAAATTTGTACACAGCGCTCCGCTGGATTCAATTGAAAAATATGCTAAGCTACGCTGGAGTTTGAGATGGCTACGCTACAACTTGGATCGGTGTGGTTCAGAATGCAACAATCAAAGCTATTTGTTGGAATGGTTCGAGCAGAGTCCGACATTACCGGTACTTATTAGTCAAGCTACCGGTATACAATGCGTGAGGCGCTGTGCAAAGAGCAGGGGGAACATGCGGTTACGCTTTCCCTCAGTTCGTCTCCAACGCTCTGTGAAGGAGCACTTACAATCAAAAAGCCCAAAGACTTCATTGTTAAGACAATTCTAACTTCGTTCATTATAATAAATCTATCTCATCTGTTATTCTTTTTCATAATAACTCGTGTGCAATTTATTATAACCCGCTTTCCAACTTCCTCACAGATTTCTCATTAAAAACTCGTTGGCCTTTCCTTTCCATAATAAAATACGGAAAAGAAACAGAAACTCAACACTATTCCTTCGCTCAAGCTTATCCAAATGAATTTTCCTTCGCTTAAGCTTATCCAAATGAATTTGTACACCGGGCTGCCATCCATCGATGCAAACTTAAACATCATAATAATATTATATCAATTGATAACATTTTTTATTTATTCCATATTTTGCTCATACAATTTTTTCTAATCGTACGAATAATCTTCTCATTATTTTTTTTGCTTATTGAAGTTCAAAATGGTGGAATCTTTTTTTTTTTGTTGCTTATTGAAGTTCAAAATGGTGGATTCTTTTTTTCGAGTATTGAAAACTCTCATATGATGCTCTTGTTTTGAGTATTGAAAACTCTCATATGATGCTCTTGATAAACGTCTATAACAATTCGAGTCTTTTCAATAATTCAACAAATGTTCGAATTTTCACAAATTCCTGTTCAGTTTCCATTTATTTGCATATTGAAGTTCAATGGTGAATTCTTTTTTCGAGTATTGAAAACTCTCATATGATGCTCTTGATGAACGTCTATAACAACTCGAGTCTTTTAAAATATTCAACAAATATGTTTGAATTTTCACAATTTTTTTCAGTTTCTATTTATTTTCAGCTTCTATTTATGACATACTCTCAGTTTCTATTAAGGCAACGGTTAATACTTTATTTATTTTATTATAATCAAATTACACTCATTAATTATTATAATGAAATTACAGTCAGGAGATATAATTTCATCAAAGAAAGCGATAGAGTTGATTTGATTGAAACAAAAAAAAAATGGTTCGACGCAAGTCGCACATTGGTCGTAAGCTTCGACAGGTGCCTAAAGAGCATCCGATTGGAAGCCATATTCAAAAGGATTATGCAATTGAAAATATTCCAGCGGGTGAAAAATTGGCGAATAATAATCATGAAGAATCTGAGGGAACAGCACCACCCAAAAAGAAAATTCGACTCGTTGATACTACTCTAGAAGTAATCGTCAGAGGTTGATTTCACCAAGGAGATTTGAGGTTTTCGGATGTTAGTCGTGGTCGACAATGCACAGCGAACGCTGCGATTGCTATCGCCACGTCTCATAAAATTCCATTAAGTGCTTGGTTGGAAAGTACTATCAACGATGTGTTGCTTTCCGGTGATAAATTGTACATCAAGAGTATTTCTACCCGTAAGATTCCGGATATGAATGAAATCAATCGTGCATACTTGAGAGTCATAGAGTTGCAAAATCCTGTCGAAATTGTAGGTCTAAATAAGTTAGAATTGATTACTGATGAACAATTGTGCATCGATGGGAATGTTATTCAGGACTTCGGGGGATTTCCCAATTTAAGAAATGGTTTGGATACCTTTTTCGAGAAATATCATCACGGCATATTGACTTTGAAAGGTATGTCGCTTGCTATATTTCACGATAATGGTTTCTTTTGGATTTTCGATTCCCATGGAAGGGGACCGCATGGAAGACAATCGTGTGGGGGTCAAAGTGCAGCTTGTTTGGTAAGACTTGATAATGTACAAGCGTTGTACGACTTGTTGGCTTGTAATTTTTCGCTGACATCTGGCATTGGAGTCAGTAATGATTGCCAGTATACGATAACGCCCGTATGTGTTAAGGAACTTCAAGCAGTTACACAAAATGAAGACCAACTCCGTATTACTCTCAGTCACCCGGGAAGTAATAACAATGTGCAGTTCCAGCCCCGTCGCGACATCAATGATGATAAAGATACCTTAAAATGTGGAAACAGTTCAATAGATTACGGATCTGGCAGATATAATCAATGCCATAAAAAAGTACAAAACGAGGAACAGGAAAAGATAATCGCTACGACAACAAAACTACAAGAGACTGGATATGAAAAGAAGCCACAACATAAATCACGGAGTAATCCGGCAAGGCAACGCACAGATTCAAGTGTGACGTCCAAAGGATCAACCAAAAATTCGAAAATGAAAAGGCGAGAGGCCACTTCTGATTTGAAAGAGAAGACAGAAGATGCTCAAGGTTTCTGTGTGCCGGAGACACCATCGCCCATTGATATTTCGAAGGTGAGTGGAACTTCTGGATCTCGCCCGTCTGACACGGATAAAAAAAAAAAAAAAAACAGAAATCAACGCCGTCCCTCAAGTATACAAGTCCAAGAACAACGTACCAATGATTCTGCTATTCAGTTACAAAATAAGGTATCAAAGGAGCGTACATGTCCCGAAGTAATTTCATCCCTGACGGAAGAAAATTTGGACAAACATACACAGAAATTTAACGCGGCAATATGGAAGTTTGCTAACGTGTCGTGCTCTGTGTGTAATAGAGTTTTTTATAAAGCCCAAACATGCATTTTATATATTACTGAGATCTCGCAGACGATTCTTCCAGCGGAATTGAAAAATCAGCCGCATTTGACCTTCTGCAATAGATGCGCCACTACATTGAAGAAGGGGAAATGCCCATCACAAGCATATTGGAATTCTATGGATTTGGATCCAATACCACATGACATAGCTTGCTTGAATGATATAGAAAAACGGCTTATATCTATGGTTACACCATTTATAAAAATAATGAAGCTTGGAGGACGTTTCGGTCAATACGGGTTCCGGGGACAAGCAGTTCTGTTTGCTCAAGATGTGGAAGAAGTAATAGAACAATTGCCTCTATCAATGAGCAGCGTTGGTGTGGCCATTGTATGCGAAAAACTTGAAAATGTCACACGAGTTCGGGAATTTCAAGTGAATGTCGAAAAACTGTGGTCGGCTTTGGTTTGGTTGAAAAAAAATAATCCACTCTATCGCAATGTACATATTGACTATAGCAATACGAACTTCGACATTTCTCAAATTTGCCAGATCACAGATGTCGCGGCAGCAGTTACAGACACGTCTCCACGAATCAACACACCCGAGAATTTGAAAGGAATGGTGGATATAAAAAATGCTCGGGGAATTGTACGAGGCTCATTTCATCAAGGGGATGAACATTTCTCTGAAACAAGTCGTGGCAATCAAGGTACGGCTAACGCGGCAGTGGCTATTTTTATGGCTCATTTCGTACCTCTGAATTCCTGGGACAACAGTACACTTGATAGAGTACTAATTAGTGGAGATAGACTGTACCTACAAAGTGTAGACAAACATGATTCTGTGCATAGCACAGAGATGGATCGTAAGTATCTCGCTGTTACCGAATTGCACCAGCAACTTCAACTACAGAAACATAATTATAACTTGATAATCGATGACGCACGTTCCGTGTATGGACGATTACAGGAAGACTATACACAAGATGGCTTCCCGAATTTGAGTAATGGCTTGGAATATTTGTTTAGTAAAGATTATTCAGCGGGTATACTGATTGTCAAAGGCGTTTCATTTGCGGTTTTTAAGAGGTTTAATTATTGGTGGGTGTTCGACCCCCACGCATGTGGACCTAATGGCAGAAAAGCACCCGTCAGAGGAACGGCCTGTATGTTACGATTCGAATCGGTTCAGTCACTATTGAAATTGATAAAATGTAATTTACCAAAATCTTGTGATGGCTTCATTAGTAATGAATATTCTTTGACGCCGGTTTATCCGATAGTACACATGATTGGTAGTCAGGAGTTAGCACCGTCTGTTATACAACAGGAAATGGTAAGTGAAGATCCGGTAGAAGGAAATAGTGAAACATTATCTGTAATGACATCAGTTTTGAGACCAATTGATGAACGTATCCCCGAAGTAGCGTCAGTCATTTGTTCTACTGATAACGATGAACCTATTAACAATATCCCTTTGCGTACATTACAGCGAAAAACAGCGCCTCCATTACAAATGCATGTTGAGCGTAGGGCGGAAGAATTAGCTTGGTTTCATTTGTTTCCTAAAGGTCGTAATGGTCTTCACGAGCCAACACGACAAATCTCGATCACTCCACTCGACTATTGTCAAGCTAGAGTTATGAGTGCAGATCCAAGGTTTCAGCGGAATGATTACCTATTTTACGCATTATCTGTTATGGAATATTATCGAGCCCGGCAAAATGTTGGAGTATGCCTCAGACTTCGTCAGGGTGACACTAGACCAGAGGACTTGGTGGAAAATGTGTATTTGAATATGCGAGGATTACGTGGTTCTAATGCTTATTGGCAGACGGCTTGCAGTGACTTGGTAGCGATGGTGCGAAATTTAGGCTCTCCAACTTGGTTTATTACTCTGAGCTGCAATGATTTGAACTGGGAAGATATGCTTAAAGCCTGCCTCATAGCCACTGGTCAATACGAAAAGAATCCCGAAGATCTAAGTTGGGACGATAAAATTAAGTTAATCGAGGAGTCTCCGATTACATTAGCTCGTCAGTTCATGGTTCGATTAAATGCGATAATGCAAATTTTGAAAACGGATCATGATATACTGGGTGGCAGATTGAAAGATTATTGGTGGCGAATAGAATTTCAAAATAGAGGAAGTCCCCATTTACATATGTTAGGCTGGATTGAAGGAGCACCATCTTTCGAATCTCCTGCTGGGATACAACTGATAGATAAAATTGTATCTTGTGATGCTCGACCCCAGGATGAAGCTCTTGGTGCGATCGTGCAACGTGTACAACTACACCGTCACACTCAAACATGCTACAAAAATCGTACTGATAAAGAATGTCGCTTCAGCTTCCCAAGGTAACCAAGTGGAAGTACGAAGGTACTTGATGCTGATGCCACAATCAGAAACAAAGGCCGTTTCTGCGTACTCAAACGCAAGGATACAGATGTATTCGTCAATAATTATAATCCCACACTTCTAAAATTATGGGGTGGAAATATGGATATACAACTTTGTGGTGGTACCGTTGCAATAGCTTACTATATTGCTAAGTATGCATCAAAACATGAGCCGCAAGATGTCGGGGATGCTACCAGAGAGGCCATCGCAAGAGTGCGTAGATATGGTGGTGATATTGGTAAACAACTCTTTGCGATATCAATGACAATACTTCGGTACCGACAGGTTTCAGCACCAGAGTGCGCGTTTCGCCTTTGCCATTTACGATTGAAGGATAGTTCAAGGAAAGTCGTTTTTGTGAACACTTGTCGGCCAGAAGAGAGATATCGTATACTTAGGTGCGACGGTAACCAAGGGCAAGTACATAAAAATATATTCGATCGTTACATATCCAGACCGGAAGACCTGGAAGAGCTGAGGTTGGCTGAATTTGCCACTATGTATGAGCATATGACGAAAGCGTCTACTGAAGAAGAAGATGTCGGGGATTGGGAAGCCTATGAAACTGAAAATGGAAAACCTGCTTCAGGAAAAATCATCCGTCTTCAAAATGGTATGCGTATGAAACAGCGTAATCGAAATGCTATCTTAAAAGTTCGCCACTACACTCAAACTGGAGATAAAGAAGGATATTACTATAGTTACCTTGTTGCCCATGTTCCATTCCGAAATGAGCAAGATCTCGTAGGTAATTACGAAACAGCAGAAGCTGCCTTCAACGCACAACATCATCTCCTGCGACCCCTTCTGCGCGGTGGAACAGTGCAAGAATTCCAACATGTAGAACGTGAATTGCAACGAGTGATAGCTCAAGTTTTGGCATTAGAAGAAGTTCACACAAATAACTCGGGAGATAAGGCTGCTAGAGAAACCGAAACGAATAATCAAGTCGAAGCACTCATTGAAGGATATGAGCCGGGCCAGATAGATATAGACATGCTCGATGACAACTGCGCAAATGGAGACGAGCCTGTAATTAGAGCTGAAGAATTCTCGGAGTACGTCCGAAGTATGAATGTCGAACAAAAAAGCTTGTTTAAAAAAATAACTAACACCCTTCGGCAAGACTTAAGTGGCAATGAGCAGCTATCAGAGACGCTCAAACTTTTCATTACCGGCGGCGCAGGTTCTGGCAAAACATTCTTGTTGAAATTAATCGTGCATCAAATTAAGATTTGTTATGCACCAACGGTTGATCCACTTCTTAACGCATCTTTTGTTGAAGTATGCGCTTTAACTGGGGTAGCAGCTCGTTTAGTTCGTGGACAAACACTTCACAACGCATTTTCATTGGGAATTGAGAAAGGAAAAGCCTCTGCGTATAAACAATTGACCGGAGAACGTCTTGAACAATTGCGCCGCAAGTGGAGATACATCAGATGGCTAATTATCGATGAAATTTCCATGGTATCATACGAGATATTACGTTCCGTTCACTTGCGTCTCCAAGAATTGAAAAATAATACTTTGCTCTTTGGTGGTGTCCATATTCTCGTGTTCGGAGATATTCTCCAGTTACCACCAGTAAAAGGACATTGGTGCTTTGAACAGCCACCACAATATCTTGCAGAACCTCATTTATGGCGTTTCTTTGGACTATGTGAATTGCGTGCTAATATGCGACAGCAAAATGATGCCCCCTTTGTAGACTTGCTGAATAATTTGAGAGTTGGTGAATTGGAAATGGAACAATACGAGTACTTGTTGAACAGGACTCAAATCCCTTTGGTTAACGAGTTTGCTGATGGTGAAGCAGTACGTATTTTCCCTACTTTGAAACTTGTTGATAAGTACAACAATAAGATAATGCACTTATTGGAATCTCGTGAACGAATGTACGTCATCAACGCTCGTGACGAATCTAGAGAGCCTCAAACATATGGGCAGAAACCACCTGTGGCTGCTGTCCCTGCTGATCCAAATAATACTGAAGGATTCTTAAGTTCGATAACTCTAGCAGTAGGTTGCAGAGTTATGCTACGTACTAATATTCGCGTTACGGAAGGACTCGTTAACGGAGCCATGGGAATTGTAAGAGAGTTTCAATGGGAAGCTCTACGCAGGGATCAACTTGAAAAAGGAGAACTACCGAAAAAAGTGTTCATACAGTTTGATGACGCAGCTGTGGGACGTAGTTTCAAAGAAGCCAATCAAGAGACTCGGCAGAGTCTCGGGACAAGTACATTTGAAAACAGCTGTGCGTCGTCTGCTTGTCCCGAGCGCTCGCCGAGTCTATACTTTCTCGTAGTAAAACGATTCGCGGTGGTGGGAAAAAAAATTTCGATGACATTTTAGCTAACTGTAAAGCCCAGGAGTCGTCTAGCGACCTGAAAATTGACATGGAGACTAATTACGCGATACCTTTTCGATAGAGCCCAAATTCGATACGATTGATTAAGTAATTGCTGCGAAAAAACTTTGCACGGGCTTAGTCCTATCTCAGCCTGCGTCAGAACCACGCTACATCGAAGGATTTGACGTGTCTGTACATGGCCGCCCGACAACACATTCAAAGGGGTCTCTGCGCCCATCTTAGCCAATCCCGGGCTGCGAAATTCCTGATTGGTCGAGGCTGCGATGATTCCACTGGATCCGTCGTGTGCACACGACAGTGCAGACGAGCGAGCGAAAAATGTCAGCTGATATTTCGAAGGGCCATTTTGACGTGAATGTGAGAGAGAGAGATAGCTGAAATAAGTTCATATTTTTCTTTTCCGCCCTTGATATTTTCGAGAAAATAACTGTTACAATTGTTCCTTGTCGAACAACGAACGTTGGCTAACCATTTACTTTCTTGAGGATGCAAGGTTATGGGAGAAGAATGTGTTGCTGGTTTTTCGTTACCGAGTCTGAACGAATGCTGTGATACAGCTTTGACAGCTCGTCATAACCTCACAATTTCGAATTTTCAACTGTTATATTACCGACATGCTCCGATGACGAGAGAATATGCTTCATGAATGAATATGCTCCACATCTTTTGACCCTTTCCTACTCCCACCATTTCATTCATTTACAGCATGACTTATACATAACCGTGGAAAAAACTTTCAAAAAGTAAAAAGAACGCCAAGTATTAAAAGATCGCATCTTGAGTTACAATTTTTTCCTTCCAGGTATCACTTTTCAAAAATAAATCAATCGCACTTACGAAAAAAAAAAAATCGAATCGGAAAAAATTTCAATCCCTACAAAGGACCACTGCAATAATTATCCAGAGAAATTCTTACGCGTAAAGTTCAAAAATTGAACGAGCAAAAAAAATTGAAATCATTGGTTTCGGTAGCAGCCAAGAATCGGACGTACCGACCATTATCGGGACTGTAACAACATGTTGTCAAAGGGCACTGCAAAACCAATGCGAAAACTTGGCGTGCATGGTTAAGTGAAAAAGCCCGGGAAGATAAAGAATCTGTTTTCGCGGAGAGGCGGGTACAGCACAATAATCGCCTGAAAAATGAAATTTTTATATTTTCATTAATCTCTAAAATCTAAACCTTTTCAATTCAAATTTCGTAAAAATGATGATTTCCGTAACAATCATAATTTTTTTTTGGTGGGGTGACCCGTTTCGCCCGTCTGTTCCGCTTTGCCTCTTGGAGAGGTGGAGCGACAGCACAAACAATGGCCTAAAAAATAAAATTTTCTGCCCTCCGGCCCGAAATTCCGGCTGCGTCGGACAGAAAAATCTTATACACACCTCGGCCAGGAAAAAGTAAAGCCTCAGACCACATGTTTGTCAGTGATTACGTGTGATCTGAGACTTTTCTCATTTTCCTGCCCTAGGTGTGTAATATACTATTTTACATTTTCATTAATCTCTAAAATCTAAACCTTTTCAATTCAAATTTCGTAAACACGATACTTTTCGTAAAAATCATAATTTTTTTTTTGGTGAGGTGACCCGAAACGGGTCACCGAAACGGGCTACCGAAACCAATGATTTCAATTTTTTTTGCTCGTTCAATTTTTGAACTTTACGCGTAAGAATTTCTCTGGATAATTATTGCAGTGGTCCTTTGTAGGGATTGAAATTTTTTCCGATTCAATTTTTTTTTTTCGTCAGTGCGATTGATTTATTTTTGAAAAGTGACACCTGGAAGGAAAAAATTTGACGGGCGAAACGCCCGTCTGTTCCGCTTTGCCTGGCTCTTCCTCAATTGAAAAGACTATCAAGAGACTCGGCAGAGTCTCGGGACAAGTACATTTGACAGCGTCGTCTGCTGGCCCGAGACTCACCCGAGTATATTATTTCTAAGAAAAGCGATTTCGCCGGTGGGGGCAGACACTTTCTTGAATTACGAAGCTCAGGGGTAATTTCATGATCTGAAATTTGAACTGGAGACTAATTCCGTCATCCCCCTTCGATTGAGCCATAAATCAACCCGATTGATCAAGAGACTCGGCAGAGTCTCGGGACAAGTACATTTGACAGCGTCGTCTGCTGGCCCGAGACTCACTCGAGTATATTATCTCTAAGAAAAGCGATTTCGCCGGTGGGGGTGGACACTTTCTTGAATTACGAAGCTCAGGGGTAATTTCATGATCTGAAATTTGAACTGAAGACTAATTACGTTATCCCCCCTCGATTGAGCCATAAGTCAACCCGATTGATGCCGTAATTGCTGAGAAAAAACTTTGCACGGGCAAAATTATGCGCTGATCGAAGTGTGCGTGCGTGTATGTATACGACACAGAGAAAGGGCTCAATGTTCCTATCGTGTTTCTGATTGGTCGTGACTGACGTTATATCCAGCTGTTCCCATCCGAGGAACACCTGTTGGTTGCCAGTTCACGAATACATCTTTATACATGTGTCGTTCAATTTCACGGTGATAAATATAGAAACATTCGAAAGTCAGATTGTCAAAATTAGAAAATCATAACCTAAAATTCCGCTAGCAATCGTGTATATTTTGACGGCCGATATTGACGCGAGTGTGAGAGAGATAGCTGGAACGGGTTGACATTTTTTGCCGACTTTGCGATGAATAATGTGCTAAAAGCTCTGACAGCTCGCCATAACCTCACTAATGCTAATTTGCAGGCAGCATTAACGACATGCTCCATTGACAGGAAAATATGCTTCAGGAATGAATATGCTTCACAACCATTGCCCTATTCCTAAGCCCACAATTTTATTCATTTACAGCACATCTGACATCGCCGCTGGCATATTATATTGATTGCGGAGCGACAATAACTCTCAGCGACATAAAAAACGTGTCGCTGAGCCACATGAAAATCTTTCCGCTGAGCGACGTGTAATACTTATCGCTGCCAGCTATCCGGAAGCTCGAGATATAACTCTCAGTGGCATAAAAATTTTGTCGCTGAGCCACATGAAAATTTTGTCGCTGCGAGTTATCCGGAAGCTTTGAAAATCTCGCAGCGACAAGTTTTGCTTCGAAAGGAACCAATTATTGTGGAGCCGCTGGCATATTATATTGATTGCGGAGCGACAATAACTCTCAGCGATATAAAAATCTTGTCGCTGAGCCACATGAAAATCTTTCCGCTGAGCCACGTGCTGCCGGAAGCTTGAGATATAACTCTCAGTGGCATAAAAATCTTGTCGCTGAGCCACATGAAAATTTTGTCGCTGAGAGTTATCCGGAAGCTTTGGATATCTCGCAGCGACAAGTTTTGCTTCGAAAGGAACCAATTATTGTGGAGCATAACTAACATCGCCGCTGGCATATTATATTGATTGCGGAGCGACAATAACTCTCAGCGACATAAAAATCTTGTCGCTGAGCCACATGAAAATTTTGTCGCTGCGAGTTATCCGGAAGCTTTGGATATCTCTCAGCGACAAGTTTTGCTTCGAAAGGAACCAATTATTGTATAGCATAACTAACATCGCCGCTGGCGGTAGATCAATCGCAAAGCGACAATAACTCTCAGCGACATGAAAATCTTGTCGCTGAGCAACATAAAAATCTTGTCGCTGAGCCACATGAAAATCTTTCCGCTGAGCCCCATGAAATTCTTATCGCTGCCAGCTATCCGGTATCCGGGAGCTCCAGATAACTCTCAGTGGCATGAAAATATAAATTCTTCGCGACAAATTCATGTTAAAATATTGATTTTTTGCAACTCGTGATCAAAAGTTGAAAATTGCATTCCCGCGATAAATTGAGACTTTGGCACGTGTTTTCTCTTCTTTTCAGCGTATCAAACTGAGTGGCTGGAAAAAAAATGCATAATTTATGCGATTTTTACTCAGAGAAGAGCGATTTTCGTTTGAAAATTGTCGAAAAATCGACATTTTCAAGCAAAAATCATGCTCGTGAGAAAAAAATCATATCTCGATGAAAAATTGAGATAGAGACATGATTCTGGGCTTAAATTGAGCTCCACAGAGTATATTTGAAGGAAAAAAATCAGCAGTCCATTCTCATGAAACCAAGCAGAAAAATTCTTGGTAACAAACTCATGTTAAAACTCTGATTTTTTCCAACTCGTGATCAAAAATCGAAAATTGCATTCACGCGGTAAATTGAGACTTTGGCGCGTGTTTTCTCTTATTTTCAGCGTATCAAACTGAGTGGCTGGAAAAAAATGCATAATTTATGCGATTTTTACTCGGAGAAGAGCGATTTTCGTTTGAAAATTGACGAAAAATCGTCATTTTCAAGCAAAAATCATGCTCGTGAGCAAAAAATCATATCTCGATGAAAAATCGAGATACAGATATGACTCTGGGCTTAAATTGAGCTCCACAGAGTATATTTGAAGGAAAAAAATCAGTAGTCCATTCTCATGGAGCCAAGCAGAAAAATATTTGGCAACGAATTCATGTTAAAACTCCGATTTTTTCCAACTTAAGGTCGAAAATCGAAAATTGCATTGACGCGGTAAATTGAGACTTTGGCGCGTGTTTTCTCTCCTTTTCAGCGTATCAAACTGAAAGGCTGGAAAAAAAGTCACAATTTATACGATTTTCACTCGGAGAAAAGCGATTTTCGTTTGAAAATTGTTGAAAAATCGTCATTTCCAAGCAAAAATCATAGTTATGGGCAAAAAATCATATCTCGGTGGAAAATTGAGATAGAGACATGACTTTGGGCTCAAATTAAGCTCCACAGAGTAAATTTCTGGGAAAAAAAATCAGCAATTTATTCCCATAAAGCCAACTAAATAAAATCTTCACTCTCAAGTCATGTAAAAATGGCGTTTTTTTTCTAAGCTGATGGTGAAAATGCAAAAATATCATTCTCGAGAAAATATAAGATTATGGCACGCGTTCACGTTTCCTTTCAGCTTAGCAAACCATGTGGACGAAAAAAAAACATGATTTCACCGTCCTTGCTCGGAGAAGAGCGATTTTCGTTTGAAAATTAATGAAAAATCGTCATTTTCGAGCAAAAATGATGGAAATGGGCAAAAAATCATATTTCGGTGAAAAATTGAGACAGAGACATGATTCTTGGCTTAAAACGAGCTCCACAGAGTACACTTCTAGGGAAAAATCAGCAAATTATTCCCACCGGACTGAAAAATTGGAGACTTCCAATCAGAAAAAAGAAGTGATATCCTAGCCAAAAATCCCCTCACAGGGAAAAAAGCCTGGACAAGTCCATTTGTTCGTGACCCCCGTTTCCAATCGTTTTCACCGACGAATCCGACCCCCTTAAAAAAGGATTGAAATAAAATGAATAATAGAAAAAAACCCTCGGAAAAAATGGCTCCTAAAGAAATGGACAAAAACCCCAAAAAAAATCAAAACAATTGAAAAAAATACAATGAATGTAAAAATGGTAAAAAAAAAATTGATTATTTTCGCTCAGCACGAAAAATTCTTGATATCCATGAAAGGACAAGTATTCCATTGATGGCTGAAAATCAATTAACAAGAAAAAGGGAAAAGTTCCAAAAAAACACGGCACAAAAAAAGAAACCCCTAAATACACAATAGCGAATCGACAGAAAAACTTGCGCGACGTGATGGAAAACTAAAGTTTGCCATCGCATGTTGAGCAGTTGAGCGGATGCGCACAGAGTACTTGTCCGGCCCGAAATTTTTTTATTAGAAGTGCTCATAGGTTTTGAACTTGACATAACGTAATTGCTTAGTCTCAGAAAGCTTTTTAGAAAAGACACGTGAATGGTCGGTGAAAATCTCGACTCAATCAAGGTTCTTTCCAAAACCGATTCACATTTCAAGTGAATAACACAAAAAATTGCTAGGAGTGCATTTTTTTCCGATGCATTACGGGTCATTGAATTTAACTAGCTGCACCTTAATTATTCATTAGTTGTATTTTTTCTATGTATCCATACTCGTGTAAAATATTGCACAAATAATTCATTTATTAATGGCTGTGGCTATTCGTCCGGATATTTCATACACTAAAAAGCATGGTCGGACGAATAAGCAACCCTTAATCGTACGGATAAAGCGGAAATCATTGGATAAAGCGTGTCCGGACGAATATTATTCGTCCGGCTATCCGGACGACTAGCCACTGCGTTTCTCTTAAATAATTGTATATCAAATCGAGAGAAAACTTCGAATTTGTACCAATGCATTTGAATGTATAAAGTTCAGTGATGTTTGTATAACGCCCATCATTTTTCTCATGAATACAACCGAGTTGTTCTATCTATCTAAAAATAGCGGAAGCTAATACAAAAATTTTCGGGCCGGACAAGTACTCTGTGCGCATCCGCTCAACTGCTCAACATGCGATGGCAAACTTTAGTTTTCCATCACGTCGCGCAAGTTTTTCTGTCGATTCGCTATTGTGTATTTAGGGGTTTCTTTTTTTGTGCCGTGTTTTTTTGGAACTTTTCCCTTTTTCTTGTTAATTGATTTTCAGCCATCAATGGAATACTTGTCCTTTCATGGATATCAAGAATTTTTCGTGCTGAGCGAAAATAATCAATTTTTTTTTTACCATTTTTACATTCATTGTATTTTTTTCAATTGTTTTGATTTTTTTTGGGGTTTTTGTCCATTTCTTTAGGAGCCATTTTTTCCGAGGGTTTTTTTCTATTATTCATTTTATTTCAATCCTTTTTTAAGGGGGTCGGATTCGTCGGTGAAAACGATTGGAAACGGGGGTCACGAACAAATGGACTTGTCCAGGCTTTTTTCCCTGTGAGGGGATTTTTGGCTAGGTACCGTAATTGCTGAGAAAAAACTTTGCACGGGCAAAATTATGCGCTGATCGAAGTGTACGTGCGTGTATGTATACGACACAGAGAAAGGGCCCGTGTGGCCATCGTGTTTCTGATTGGTCGTGACTGACGACATATCCAGCTGTTCCCATCCGAGGAACACCTGTTGGTTGCCAGTTCACGAATACATCTTTATACATGTGTCGTTCGATTTCACGGTGATAAATATAGATATAGAAACATTCGAAAGTCAGATTGTCAAAATTAGAAAATCATAACCTAAAATTCCGCTAGCAATCGTGTATATTTTGACGGCCGATATTGACGCGAGTGTGAGAGAGATAGCTGGAAACGGGTTGATATTTTTTGCCGAGTTTGTGATGAATAATGTGCTAAAAGCTCTGACAGCTCGCCATAACCTCACTAATGCCAATTTTCAGGTATCATTAACGACATGCTCCAGTGACAGGAGAATATGCTTCAGGAATGAATATGCTTCACAACCATTGCCCTATTCCTAAGCCCACAATTTTATTCATTTACAGCATATCTGAAATCGCCGCTGGCATATGATATTGATTGCAGAGCGACAATAACTCTCAGCGACATAAAAAACTTGTCGCTGAGCCACATGAACATCTTTCCGCTGAGCGACGTGGAATACTTATCGCTGCCAGCTATCCGAAAGCTCCAGATATAACTCTCAGTGGCATAAAAATCTTGTCGCTGAGCCACATGAAAATTTTGTCGCTGAGAGTTATCCGGAAGCTTTGGATATCTCGCAGCGACAAGTTTTGCTTCGAAAGGAACCAATTATTGTGGAGCATAACTAACATCGCCGCTGGCATATTATATTGATTGCGGAGCGACAATAACTCTCAGCGACATAAAAATCTTGTCGCTGAGCCACATGAAAATTTTGTCGCTGCGAGTTATCCGGAAGCTTTGGATATCTCTCAGCGACAAGTTTTGCTTCGAAAGGAACCAATTATTGTGTAGCATAACTGACATCGCCGCTGGCGTTAGATTAATCGGAAAGCGACAATGACTCTCAGCGACATGAAAATCTTGTCGCTGAGCAACATAAAAATCTTGTCGCTGAGCCACATGAAAATCTTTCCGCTGAGCCCCATGAAATTCTTATCGCTGCCAGCTATCCAGTATCCGGAAGCTCCAGATAACTCTCAGTGGCATGAAAATATAAATTCTTCGCGACAAATTCATGTTAAAATATTGATTTTTTCCAACTCGTGATCAAAAGTTGAAAATTGCATTCCCGCGATAAATTGAGACTTTGGCACGTGTTTTCTCTTCTTTCCAGCGTATCAAACTGAGCGGCTGGAAAAAAATGCATAATTTATTCGATTTTTACTCGGAGAAGAACGATTTTCGTTTGAAAATTGTCAAAAAATCGACATTTTCGAGCAAAAATCATGCTCGTGAGCAAAAAATCATATCTCGATGAAAAATCGAGATAGAGACATGACTCTGGGCTTAAATTGAGCTCCACAGAGTATATTTGAAGGAAAAAAATTAGCAGTCCATTCTCATGGAGCCAAAAATATAAATTCTTCGCGACAAATTCATGTTCAACCTCTGATTTTTTCCAACTCGTGATCAAAAGTTGAAAATTGCATTCCCGCGATGAATTGAGACTTTGGCACGTGTTTTCTCTTCTTTTCCGCGTATTAAACTGAGTGGCTGGAAAAAAATGCATTATTTATGCGATTTTTACTCGGAGAAGAGCGATTTTCGTTTGAAAATTGTCGAAAAATCGACATTTTCTAGCAAAAATCATGCTCGTGAGCAAAAAATCATATCTCGATGAAAAATCGAGATAGAGACATGACTCTGGACTTAAATTGAGCTCCACAGAGTATATTTGAAGGAAAAAAATCAGCAGTCCATTCTCATGGAGCCAAGCAGACAAATTCTTGGCAACAAATTCATGTTAAAACTCTAATTTTTTCCAACTCGTGATCAAAAATCGAAAATTGCATTCACGCGGTAAATTGGGCCTTTGGCGCGTGTTTTCTCTTCTTTTCAGCGTATCAAACTGAGTGACTGGAAAAAAATGCATAATTTATGCGATTTTTACTCGGAGAAGAGCGATTTTCGTTTGAAATTTGTCGAAAAATCGACATTTTCTAGCAAAAATCATGCTCGTGAGCAAAAAATCATATCTCGATGAAAAATCGAGATAGAGACATGATTCTGGGCTTAAATTGAGCTCTACAGAGTATATTTGAAAGGAAAAAATCAGCAGTCCATTCTCATGGAGCCAAAAATATAAATTCTTCGCGACAAATTCATGTTAAAACTCTGATTTTTTCCAACTCGTGATCAAAAGTTGAAAATTGCATTCCCGCGATAAATTGAGACTTTGGCACGTGTTTTTTCTTCTTTTCAGCGTATCAAACTGAGTGGCTGAAAAAAAATGCATAATTTATGCGATTTTTACTCGGAGAAGAGCGATTTTCGTTTGAAAATTGACGAAAAATCGTCATTTTCATCAAAAATCATGCTCGTGAGCAAAAAATCATATCTCGATAAAAAATCGAGATAGAGACATGACTCTGGGCTTAAATTGAGCTCCACAGAGTATATTTGAAGGGAGAAAATCAGCAGTCCATTCTTATGGAGCAAAAAATATAAATTCTTCGCGACAAATTCATGTTAAAACTCTGATTTTTTCCAACTCGTGATTAAAAGTTGAAAATTGCATTCCTGCGATAAATTAAGACTTTGGCACGTGTTTCCTCTTCTTTTCAGCGTATCAAACTGAGTGGCTGGAAAAGAATGCATGATTTATGCGATTTTTACTCGGAGAAGAGCGATTTTCGTTTGAAAATTGACGAAAAATCGTCATTTTCAAGCAAAAATCATGATCCTGAGCAAAAAATCATATCGCGATGAAAAATCGAGATAGAGACATGACTCTGGGCTTAAATTGAGCTCCACAGAGTATATTTGAAGAAGAAAAATCAGCATTCCATTCGCATGGAGCCAAGAATAAAAATTCCTCGCGACAAATTCATGTTGAAACTTTGATTTTTTCCAACTCAAGGTCGAAAATCGGAAATGGCATTGACGTGGTAAATTGAGACTTTGGCGCGTGTTTTCTTTCCTTTTCAGCGTATCAAACTGGAAGGCTGGAAAAAAGTTCATAATTTATACGATTTTTACTCGGAAAAAAGCGATTTTCGTTTGAAAATTGTTGAAAAATCGTCATTTTCAAGCAAAAATCATGGTTATGGACAAGAAATCATATCTCGGTGGAAAATTAAGATAAAGACATGACTTTGGGCTTAAATTAAGATCCACAGAGTAAATTTCTCGGAAAAAAATCAGCAATTTATTCCCATAAAGTCAACTAAATAAAATCTTCACTCTCAAGTCATGTAAAAATGGCATTTTTTTTTCTAAGCTGATGGTGAAAATGCAAAAATACCATTCTCGAGAAAATATAAGATTATGGCACGCGTTCACGTTTCCTTTTAGCTCAGCAAACCATGTGGACGAAAAAAAAAACATGATTTCACCGTCGTTGCTCGCAGAAGAGCGATTTTCGTTCGAAAATTGATGAAAAATCGTTATTTCCGAGCAAAAATGATGGAAATGGGCAAAAAATCATATCTCGGTGAAAAATTGAGATAGAGACATGATTCTTGGCTTAAAATGAGCTCCACAGAGTACACTTCTAGGGAAAAATCAGCAAATTATTCCCACCGGACTGAAAAAATTGGAGACTTCCAATCAGAAAAAAGAAGTGATATCCTAGCCAAAAATCCCCTCCCGGGGAAAAAAGCCTGGACAAGTACATTTGTTTGTGACCCCCGTTTCCAATCGTTTTCACAGACAAATCCAACCCCCCTAAAAAAGAATTGAAATAAAATGAAGAATAGAAAAAAACCCTCGGAAAAATGGCTCCTAAAAAAATGGAGAAAAACCCAAAAAAAAATCAAATTGAAAAAAATACAATGAATGTAAAAATGGTAAAAAAAAAATTGATTATTTTCGCTCAGCACGAAAAATTCTTGATATCCATGAAAGGACAAGTATTCCATTGATGGCTGAAAATCAATTAACAAGAAAAAGGGAAAAGTTCCAAAAAAAACACGGCACAAAAAAAAGAAACCCCCAAATACACAATAGCGAATCGACAGAAAAACTTGCGCGACGTGATGGAAAACTAAAGTTTGCCATCGCATGTTGAGCAGTTGAGCGGATGCGCACAGAGTACTTGTCCGGCCCGAAAATTTTTGTATTAGCTTCCGCTATTTTTAGATAGATAGAACAACTCGATTGTATTCATGAGAAAAATGATGGGCGTTATACAAACACCACTGAACTTTATACATTCAAATGCATTGGTACAAATTCAAAGTTTTCTCTCGATTTGATATACAATTATTTAAGAGAAACGCAGTGGCTAGTCGTCCGGATAGCCGGATGAATAATATTCGTCCGGACACGCTTTATCCAATGATTTCCGCTTTATCCGTACGATTAAGGGTTGCTTATTCGTCCGACCATGCTTTTTAGTGTATGAAATATCCGGACGAATAGCCACAGCCATCAATAAATTATTTGTGCAATATTTTACACGAGTATGGATACATAGAAAAATAACAACTAATGAATAATTAAGGTGCAGCGAGTTAAATTCAATGACCCGTAATGCATCGGAAAAAATTGCACTCCTAGCCATTTTTTGTATTATTCACTTGGAATGTAAATCGGTTTTGGAAAGAACCTTGATTGACTCGAGATTTTCACCGACCATTCACGTGTCTTTTCTAAAAAGCTTCCTGAGACTAAACAATTACGTTATGTCAAGTTCAAAACCTATGAGCACTTCTAATAAAAAAATTTCGGGCCGGACAAGTACTCTGTGCGCATCCGCTCAACTGCTCAACATGCGATGGCAAACTTTAGTTTTCCATCACGTCGCGCAAGTTTTTCTGTCGATTCGCTATTTTGTATTTGGGGGTTTCTTTTTTTTGTGCCGTGTTTTTTTTGGAACTTTTCCCTTTTTCTTGTTAATTGATTTTCAGCCATCAATGGAATACTTGTCCTTTCATGGATATCAAGAATTTTTCGTGCTGAGCGAAAATAATCAATTTTTTTTTTACCATTTTTACATTCATTGTATTTTTTTCAATTTGATTTTTTTTTTGGGTTTTTCTCCATTTTTTTAGGAGCCATTTTTCCGAGGGTTTTTTTCTATTCTTCATTTTATTTCAATTCTTTTTTAGGGGGGTTGGATTTGTCTGTGAAAACGATTGGAAACGGGGGTCACAAACAAATGTACTTGTCCAGGCTTTTTTCCCCGGGATCATGAATTACGCAAACAAAAGAAATTCTCATTTAATATGGAAATATCATATGGATGTACACGGTTTATCGAATCGGGGAGGAAGACCAGAATAAAAATCGAAAATTCCGGATAAGCCATAAATAGGTGGCTGGAAAGGATAGAATGGAGGTCTCGAATATGCAAATCTGCAAAAGGGTTCGCATTGGTTCATTTCCCAATCCATGACGTCATACTGCTACTTTGGGCGTGCATGGAGCGAGTTTCTGAAAAGTGCAATGACACAGCCCTTCGCCGAACTTTTTCACTTAACCATGCACGCCAAGTTTTCGCATTGGTTTTGCAGTGCCCTTTGACAACATGTTGTTACAGTCCCGATAATGGTCGGTACGTCCGATTCTTGGCTGCTACCGAAACCAATGATTTCAATTTTTTTTGCTCGTTCAATTTTTGAACTTTACGCGTAAGAATTTCTCTGGATAATTATTGCAGTGGTCCTTTGTAGGGATTGAAATTATTTTCCGATTCAATTTTTTTTTTTCGTAAGTGCGATTGATTTATTTTTGAAAAGTGATACCTGGAAGGAAAAAATTGTAACTCAAGATGCGATCTTTTAATACTTGGCGTTCTTTTTACTTTTTGAAAGTTTTTTCCACGGATTTCACGTCTTTTTGAAATTTGCTTTAGTCATTTTTTTAGGAAAACTGTAACTTGAGATGCGATCTTTTGATACATCGCGTTCTTTTTACTTTTTGAAAGTTTTTCAACGGTATCTATTTACGAAAAAATTTATCATTAAAGAAGAAAATATATGATTATTCTTTTATTGCTAAAAATGTATAATTTTTAATGAAATGTTCATTAATTAATCAAATTATTCCAATCATCCATTTTCGAATGAAAATCGATTCTTTTCTTTTGAAATAATTGAATTTGCAATTAAAATTTATTGAGAATTTTATTTGAATTGGAAACTGATTAATTCTGACAAAATTTGATTAATAAATGAAAAATGCATTAAAAAAAGACACTTTTTGAATTTAAAGAATAATTAAAAGTAATTCTTCATAAAAATAAACAGTTTTTTATTAAATTTAAATCGATTGATTAAATTGTTGACTGTTTTCAAAAAATGTATTATTTTCCATTTAATTTGCATTGATATATCAGACTTTTTCATAATTATTTATTTTCAAACGGAAATCAAATTTTTCATTTCAAAATAATTGAATTTATAAATGAAAATTTGTTGGAAATACAATTTTCATCTAAAAATGAAGAATGAAGTAAAATAATTTTATAAATGAATGGAAATTGAATGAAAAATTAGAGATTCTTCCAAATCAATGAATAATTTATTCAATCGATTTAAATTTATCGAGAAACTATTCATTTTTATGGAGAATTACTTATAATGATTCTTTCAATTTTTAAAATGTGTAATTTTCAATGAAAAGATCATAAATTAATCAAATTATTCCAATCATCCATTTTCGAATGAAAATCGATTTTTTTCTTTTAAAATATTAAATTTGCAATAAAAATTTATTGAGATTTTGATTTTGATTTGAAATTAATTAATTCTGACATAAATTGATTGATAAATGAAAATTCCATTAGAAAAAGACATTTTTTTAAATTAAAAGAATAATTAAAAGTAATTCTTCATAAAAATGAACAGTTTTTTAATGAATTTCAATCGATTGATTAAATTGTTGATTGTTTTCAAAAAGTGTATTATTTTCCATTTAATTTGCATTGATTTATCAGACTTTTTCATAATCGTAATATTTTAATTTAGAAAAATGTAGTAGTAGTACAAGTAGTAGCAAGTAGTAGTAGTAGTAGTAGTGGAGTTTTACATGCATACCTTTGTCGGGTTTTTACATGGTATGCTTTTTCGTATTTCCTCTATTTTTTCTTTATTTCCACCATTTGTGTCTGTTATTCCCACTGTTTTTGTTTTTCTTCACTGCGCACTGTGGACCTACATTTTTTACGTGGGTTCGGAACCACAGAGAGTACAGCTTGAGACACTTAGAAAAATCGATTGGTGTCGGCGGCGGGAATCGAACCCGGGCTCGCTGGGTGGGAAACGGGCCCATTACCACTAAGCCACTGCCTCTCCAATTTTAAAAAATGTGTCATTTTCCTATGAAATTTTAATTCATGAATCAAATTATTTTGATCATCCATTCTCGAATGAAAATCGAATTTTCCATTTTGACATAATTAAATTTGTAATGAAAATTTACTGAGAAGTCGATTTTTATTTGTAAATGAATGATACCGACAGCGATAGGTTCGCGGTCGGTGCGTGGTTTCGGCGATCACACAAGTTGAGCAGCGTTGACTGCGGTCAGTACTTGGTTGGGTGACCGCTTAGCCATGAAAAAAAGAAAAAATATGCATAGGATACATGAATAGGATAGGATACAAGTCGTACTGCGTGTAAGGAAAGCTAAAATCACATGTACAAGCGGCTACCAAACGATAACAAACGATTCCATTCGATTCGATACGACTATCGGACGATTCCATACAATTTCATACGACTACCAAACGATTCCATACTATTACATACGACTACCAAACGATTCCATACGACACCATTACGTACATATATAACATATGGGGCATTCCACGCCAAATCGGACACCATTCTGCTTTAGCATCTCCGATTTTTTCGTTAATTTTTTATATTATAATACCCATTGAGAGAGATTTTCATGATTTTTTTCAATTTTTTTCGTCCAGCCGTTTTCGAGATATCGATTTTTCAAAAAAATCGTTCTTTGTTTTTCAAACATCCGTAACTTTTCGGAAAATGGATCGATTGGGACGTTTTTTTTTTTTGAATTTTTTGTTTTTTACGGAACTTTAAGAGTACACTATCAGAAAAAATCCAAAACCGTCTGTCTTCAATATTTCGAGTTTTTTTCTATAAAATGTTGATTTCCGAAAAACACGTAGCGATCGATTTTCTTGAAATTTTTTCCTAAAAAACTATAACTCACACCGCAATTTTTAAGCCTAGTCCCGTGATGGGTAAATGATGGGATCCATTTTTTTCGAATTTCTGAAATTTCATGTTTTTTTTTTTAAACCACGGAGCAACCGATTTTCTTCAAATTTTCCGTTGAAATACTGTCATGCATCATGCAACGTTGGAATCCATGTTTTTTTGAATGTTAACATTTTTTGTTTCACTTACACTACCAGCAAAAAGTTTCCGGACAAAAATTTGAAAGAGTGCCTGAACGGTTGGCCTAGACCAATTTAACCATCGCCGTTTTGAAGAGGACGGTTCCACCTTCAATTTGGTTTTTTTTTTAAATGTCTACGATTTTTTTTACACTCAGCACTCAGTTTTGAAAACGACAATTTTTTGTCGTTTTCTATCACTGTTTAGAGTGGACCCCGTTTAGAGTCGAAATGTTTTTTAGGCATTTCTGTGGATGAAATCATAAAGGTAGAAGACGACGCTTCAATTTCATTTTTCTAAAATTTTCGTAAGATTTTTTTTTCAAAGATTTTTCGTTTTTTCTTAAAATCTTCCAGAAAAAACGAAAAATCTTTGAAAAAAAAATCGTAGGAAAATTTTAGAAAAATGAAATTGAAGCGTCGTCTTCTACCTTTATGATTTCATCCACAGAAATGCCTAAAAAACATTTTGACTCTAAACGGGGTCCACTCTAAACAGTGATAGAAAACGACAAAAAATTGTCGTTTTCAAAACTGAGTGCTGAGTGTAAAAAAAATCGTAGACATTTAAAAAAAAAAAAACAAATTGAAGGTGGAACCGTCCTCTTCAAAACGGCGTTGGTTAAATTGGTCTAGGCCAACCGTTCAGGCACTCTTTCAAATTTTTGTCCGGAAACTTTTTGCTGGTAGTGTAAGTGAAACAAAAAATGTTAACATTCAAAAACACATGGATTCCAACGTTGCATGATGCATGACAGCATTTCAACGGAAAATTTGAAGAAAATCGGTTGCTACGTGGTTTAAAAAAGAAACATGAAATTTCAGAAATTCGAAAAAAATGGATCCCATCATTTACCCATCACGGGACTAGGCTTAAAAAGTGCGGTGTGAGTTATAGTTTTTTAGGAAAAAAATTCAAGAAAATCGATCGCTACGTGTTTTTCGGAAATCAACATTTTATAGGAAAAAACTTGAAATATTGAAGAGAGACGGTTTTGGATTTTTTCTGATAGTGTACTCTTAAAGTTCCGTAAAAAACAAAAAATTCAAAAAAAAAAACGTCCCAATCGATCCATTTTCCGAAAAGTTACGGATGTTTGAAAAACAAAGAACGATTTTTTTGAAAAATCGATATCTCGAAAACGGCTGGACGAAAAAAATTGAAAAAAATCATGAAAATCTCTCTCAATGGGTATTATAATATAAAAAATTAACGAAAAAATCGGAGATGCTAAAGCAGAATGGTGTCCGATTTGGCGTGGAATGCCCCATATATAACTTATGGTTAAGTAAGATGTATGTGTTAATAAATATGTAGAATATAAATATATAAGGAGTAAAGAGGTTACATAATAGGGTAATTAAAAAAGTAAACGTATATGTGTGAGAGTGGAATATATGAGGTAAATAGGTTATAAATGTATCAAGTATATAAAGTATATATAAGGTAGAAAATGAAAAATAATAGAAAAAGATGACTATATATTATATATACATAATAGGGTATATGAGAAGGTATGTGTACGTGTGAAAGTGGAATACATGAGGTAAATAGGTTAAATGTATGAAGTACATAAGGTGAAAAGTGAATAAATTTTTTTTTAAATGAATATATATCTATAATATGTATATATATAGGGAGTAAATAGGTTGCATAATAGGGTAATTTAAAAAGTAGACGTATGTGTGTGAGAGTGGAATATATGAGATAAAAAGGTGAAATATATGAAATATATTAGGTGAAAAGTGAAAAATGATGAAAAAAGGATAATATATATACTGTGACGTTGTCACTTTTGTTGCCAGCTGTCGAGTCGCGGCGAGAGCTACCGGATCCCAGTCTGGGACCGGCCTTTTCTTTTTTTTATTTGATTTCAGCCCCCCCAGGATCGAGGAGGACCGAACGAGCCGACGAACTCGGAGAAAACACCACGAACTTCCCTGAACATTCCCGCGAGCGCAAGCGAGCGACCCACCGACCGAGCGAACAGCTGATTCGCCCTAAAACTCGCGCACTTGACCCACTTACGAATTTCTCCCTCCCTCCCCCGCGTGTCAATTTTCGTGTTCCCCCCTTAGCCCCACTCACTTTAGCCCCGCACACACTCGTTTTTCGCGACAAGCGTCGAGTCGCGGAAACCGTGTCACCCATCGTCCCTCCGACAAGGCTTGTCCGTCGAGTCGGAGGAAACTCAACGGTTTCCGCGGCGTCCAGGCGCGTTTTCGACAATACGACCGCGACTCTGCCACGGCTGTTTTGACAGCCGTGGGCGCCGCCATCTTGCTCGAGCCTCGGTCTCGCGAGGCAGGCAGCGTGGCGCCAGCGCCCGGTCGCGAGACCGACGTAGGCGCCACCTGTGTGCGATCTCGCGAGGCCGACGCTCGATAAGCGGATCAATAATTGGTCGGCTCTAAAGCCGCGTTTTGATTGGCTATCGGAACGTTCGCAAAGCTTCGCGAGCGTCCCGAGGAGCTCGAGGAGACGCTGAAGTTCTCTCTCTACCGCTTCGGACTCGACACGCGCAACATCGCTGTCGAGTTTTTTTGTGCTATTTTCGAGTTTCTTGTGTGAAAATTTGCGATTAAGAATCATCACGACGACCCGGCTTCACTTAGGACCACTCTCCGGGCATTCTTGGACCACTTTGGCACCGAATTCCTCGATTTTCCTCTCAAAAATCGAGAAAACAGGTGAGTCCTTCGATTTTTGCCGGGCGTGCGACGCCATTTTCCCGTTGTCGTTTGATTCTCCCCAAACTCCCAAATTTTCGTTTTCGTGTGTTTTCTCGAACTTTTCGTTCGAGAAAGAGATTGTTTCGTCGGTCAGTCGACGCGACGAGTGTTGTGCCATCGAGTCCGTCCCCTGTGAATTATTTGAGAAGTCATTTTGCCCCCTTTTGTTTCGCCATTTTCCCCAATAATTTTTCGAGTCATAATTTCGCGTTTGCGAGTCCCGTCGACATATTTTCGTGCATTCCCATCGTCGATCGCCCGCCTCGTGTCCTTTTTTCATTAAATTAGCCCCGTTTTCGCGTATTTTTGTGTGTTTTCGTGCGAGGCGAGCAAAGCTTTGTTTTGCTCAATCGGCCGCGTCGTCGCAGCCGATTCGAGCGTCCGCGTGGTTTGTTCGATCGCGTGGCTCGCTCTTTCGCGTTCCCCTTTTTGTCACTGGTATTGTAAGACGCCTGAGTTCCTAGGGACCCTCTGTCCCTGCGTTAAAGATTATCGTGATTCTCCCTGAGCCAGTTCTAATAATTTCATTAATTAAAATCATTGATTATTGTTTTCGTTCGCTAAATTTTGGCCCTTTTTGTAACGGTTGCTGGACCGACAGAACCAGCTGGCGCCCCGAATTTTCCATTGTATAAAATCTGCTAAATAAATCCGAAACGTGTTTCTATTATTTTAATTCATTTTTCGCAGCGTTTATTTATTTTTCCCCCACAATTTCTCTTGCGCTTGTGTCGAACCCGTCACAATACACATAATATGTATATAATATTGGGGTGCTTTTTTTTTTGGCGACAATTTTTTTTTTTCACTCCCATCTCGCATTTTTATAGGGAATACCTTAAAGAAAATTCCCTGAAAATTTGAGCCCTTAATATCAATTTTAAGTACTCGCCCAAGGCGTCCAATGATTTTCCCTTTAAAATACACGTAAAGTTCGATTTTTCTTCTTAAAAGTTTTACAGATCAGAGGCATTTAAAGGTACGATCTTGGTCGACGAACCGATTCATTCATAATTGAATGCTCTACAAAAGTGTCCATTGTGACGTAATTGTAACTCGAATTGGCGAGGTCGTACGGGTCACTAAACCCAATTTTTTCAAGAAATTCTTGTTTTTTTATCTCTATCTCGTAAATGACAAGAGGTATAGGAAAAATAGGAATAACAAACTTGAAGGAAATTCAATTTCCTACAAAAAAGTATCCAAGCACTAAATCGCTAACATTGATATTTCTTGAGATATTGGGCTTTTAAGTTGAGGTAGTATGGAATTTTCGTGGATTATTGAGCTAAATTGTATAAGTTGTTAATTTATTATTCTTTATTGTCATTTAAATCTGTGTACGACCTCGCCAATTCGAGTTAAAATTACGTCACAATGGACACTTTTGTAGAGCATTCAATTATGAATAAATCGGTTCGTCGACCAAGATCGTACCTTTAAATGCCTCTGATCTGTAGAACTTTTAAGAAGAAAAATCGAACTTTACGTGTATTTTAAAGGGGAAATCATTGGACGCCTTGGGCGAGTACTTAAAATTAATATCAAGGGCTCAAATTTTGAGGGAATTTTCTTTAAGGTATTCCCCACAAAAATGCGAGATGGGAGTGAAAAAAAAAAATGTCGCCAAAAAAAAAGCACCCTAATATAATATGTATATATATATATTTTTATATATAGACTGTACGAAAAAAATCGTTACGTTATTTATTCATTTTTATATTACTAAGATATCTCATTATTTGTTAAATTCTAATTTAAATAATTGAAATTGAAAAACGAACGACGAAACGCGATGACGTCACAGCGGGACAAATGTCCCCTTTTGAGACAAATTCTCAAAAATTTTTCACCAACATCATCGTTCTCAGAATGGACCGAGTCGATTTTGTTGCAACAAAGACCAATCGGAAGAGAAAAATCGAAAAAAAATCAATAGAAAAATTGACATTGTTTGGTCCAGCCGTTTATCTGTGAGATCGATTCAAAGGCGCTGTGACGTCATCACTTCCGGTATATTCGCGTATATAAGAGTGCGGTAGCTTTCTTTTAATACTTGGCGTCGAGCCGCTACCGCGTCTCTTGATAATTCTCAGCGATATAAAAAAATCTTGTCGCTGATCCGAGCTACATAAAAATCTTGTCGCAGAGGCGCATGAAAATCTTGTCGCTGCAAGTTATCTAATAGCTCCGGATAACTCTCAGTGACATCAAGATCGTGTCGCTGAGCCACATGAAGATTAATCGCTGAGCAATAATATCTCTCAGCAAAACAAAAATCTTGTCGCTAAGACAAATGAAAATCTTATCGCTGCGAGGGCTCAGTGACATGAAAATTTTGTCGCTGAGGCAAATGAAAATCTTGTCGCTGCGAGGGCTCAGTGACATAAAAATCTTGTCGCTGAGCGACATGAAAATCTTATCGCTGAGCAACATGAAAATCTTGTCGCTAAGGCAAATCAAAATCTTGTTGCTGCGAGGGCTCCGTGACATAAAAATCTTGTCGCTGCGAAGGCTCAGTGACATAAAAATCTTGTCGCTGCGAGGGCTCAGTGACATAAAAATCATGTCGCTGGGCCACAAGAAAAAATTGTACATTTGTTCCTTTCTGCCAAAATTCTCATGGAGCCAAAGAAAAAAATTCTTCACTACAACTTCATGCTAAAATATTGATTTTTTCCAACTCGTGGTCAAAAATCGAAAATTGAATTCTCGCGATGAATTGAGACTTTGGGACGTGTTTCCTCTTTATTTCAGCGTATCAAACCGAATGGCTGGAAAAAATCATAATTTTACCATTTTGGCTCGGAGAAGAGGGATTTTCGTTTGAAAATTGTCGAAAAATTGTCATTTTCAAGCTAAAATCATGGTAATGGGCAAAAAATCATTTCTCGATGAAAAATTGACATAGAGACATAATTCTGGGCTTGAATTTAGCTCCACAGGGTCTAGTTGCAGGGGAAAAATCAGCATTCTATTCTCATGAAGCCGAGAAGAAAACTTCTTCGCTACAACTTCATGTTCAAATATTGATTTTTCTAACTCGTGGGCAAAAGTCGAAAAATGAATTCTCGCGATAAATTGAGACTTTGGCACGTGTTTCCTCTTTGTTTCAGCGTATCAAACCGAGTGGCTAGAAAAAAAAATCATAATTTTACCATTTTGGCTCGGAGAAGAGCGATTTTCGTTTGAAAATTGTCGAAAAAAAAGTCATTTTCAAGCTAAAATCATGGTAATGGGCAAAAAATCATATCTCGATGAAAAATTGAGATAGAGACATGATTCTGGGCTTGAATTGAGGTCCACAGAGTATACTTCTAGGGAAAAAATCAGCATTTTATGTGCATGAAGCCAAACAAATGAATTCTTCGCTCCTACACTGCCGCTCAAAAGTTTAGATACACTACCCAATATTTCTTGCGGAACAAAAAGTTAGATAACTCTGTCAAAAAAAAAGATTTTCCAATTTTCGAAGCGGCGTTTTGAAGGGGACAAATCAAGCTTCAGTTTGCTTCGTTCAAATATTTTTTATGATTTTTTTTCGACTGAGTACAGACTTTGGTTTGTGACTGTTTTTAGGCTTTTTTTTGACCATGGCAAATCAGGCGCACAGCTTCCGGATTTTTTTGATTTTTTCTTTAATGATGACAAACTTAAAACTGGATGCAATAGCTCCATCTTCGTTTTTTAGAAAATTTTTTGCGATTTTTTTTCGAAAAGTTATCTGATTTTTCCCCAAAATCAATCAATTTTGAAAAATTATAAATAACCCAAGAACTACAGGGTTTAAGAGAAAATGTCAGGAACGAAAAAAGTTGTGTATTTCAATCCTGAATCGCGTCGAATCTTTTTGGAATTATTCTTTGCATTTTTTTTTTTTTTAGAATTTTTTTCGAAACTTAGTTTTTTTTTTAAGGCCGACAAAGTAATGATTCAACGCACTCACCACACTTAGATCAGTTAGAGAAACTTATCTGAGTCGAGGATCAAACTGAAGCTTGATTTGTCCCCTTCAAAACGCCGCTTCGAAAATTGGAAAATCTTCTTTTTTGACAGAGTTATTAAACTTTTAGTGCCGCAAGAAATATTGGGTAGTGTATCTAAACTTTTGAGCGGCAGTGTAAGTGATGTAAAAATGTCGTTTTTTTGTAAGCTGATGGTGAAAAGGCAAAAATACCATTCTCTTACGCGTTCACGTTTCGTTTTCGAGCGATTTTCGTTTGGAAATTGTCGAAAAATCGTCATTTTCAAGCTCAAATCATGGTAATGGCCAAAAAATCATTTCTAGATTAAAAATTGAGATAGAAACATAATTCTTCGCTTGAATTGAGCTCCACAGAGTCTAGTTGCAGGGAAAAAATCAGCATTTTTTTCTCATGGAGCCAAGAAGATAAATTCTTGGTGACATCTTCATGCTTAAATATTGATTTTTTCCAACTCGTGGTCAAAAGTCGAAAATTTAATTCTCGCGATAAATTGAGACTGTGGCACGTCTTCCCTCTTTGTTTCAGCGTATTAAACCGAGTGGCTGGGAAAAAAATCATAAATTATACGATTTTTACCCGGAGAAGCGCGATTTTCGTTTGAAAATTGTCGAAAAATCGTCATTTTCAAGCTGAAATCATGGTAATGGGCAAAAAATCATATCTCGATGAAAAATTGGGATAGAGACATAATTCTGGGCTTGAATTGAGCTGCACAGAGTCTAGTTGCTGGGAAAAAATCAGCATGCTATTCTCATGGAGGCAAGAAGGAAAATTCTTCGCTAGAACTTCATGTTCAAATATTGATTTTTCCAACTCGTGGGCAGAAGTCAAAAATTTAATTCTCGCGATGAATTGAGACTTTGGCACGTGTTTTCTCTTTGTTTTAGCGTATCCAATCGAGTGGCTAAAAAAAAAAAATCATAATTTATACGATTTTTACTCGAAGAAGCGCGATTTTCGTTTGAAAATTGTCGAAAAATCGTCCTTTTCAAGAAAAAATCATGGTAATGGGCAAAAAATCATATCTCGATGAAAAATTGAGATAGAGACATAATTCTGGGCTTGAATCAAGGTCCACAAAGTATACTTTTAGGGAAAAAATTAGCATTTTATGTTTATGAAGCCAAACAAATAAGTTCTTCGCTCCTAAGTGATGTAAAAATGTCGTTTTTTTGTAAGCTGATGGTGGAAATGCAAAAATACAATTCCCAAGAAAAATTAAGATTATGGCGTGCGTTGACATTTCCTTCCAGCTCAACAAACCATGTGGACAAAAACATGATTTTACCGTCGTTGCTCGGAGAAGAGCGATTTTCGTTCGAAAATTTATGAAAAATCGTCATTTTCGAGCAGGAAATGGGCCAAAATCATGTATCGGTGAAAAATTGAGATAGAGACATGATTCTTGGCTTAAAATGAGCTCCACAAAGTACACTTCTAGGGAAAAATCAACAAAGTATTCCCACCGGACTGAAAAAAATGGAGATTTTCAATCAGAAAAAATAAGTGATATCCTAGCCAAAAATCCCCTCCCGGGGAAAAAAGCTTGGACAAGTACATTTGTTGGTGATCTCCATTTCCACTTGTTTTCACAGAAAAATCTAATCCCCCCTTGAAAAAAATTGGAAACGCCAACAAAATAAAGAATTTAAGAAAAAAAAAAAAATTCAAGAAGATTGAGAAAAATGCAAGAAATGCGAGAATGGTAGAAAACAATTAATGGTATTCGCTCAGCATAAAAAATTCTGATATCTATGAAAGGACAAGTATTCCGACATCTCTGAGTTTTCTCCAATCAGAGAAGGAGATGTCTCCCAACTACTACAGCCCAAATTTACAGTAATTATAATACGCGTGAGGGAGTTGCTATTATCAATTAAATTATTTTCTCCTATTTCATTACTTCAATTATTTTCGAAATCTTTTTTTTATGTTTTTAAAACTTTTTTTGGCAACTTTTTTTTCTCCTTCAATTTTTCCTCATCTTTTTTTTCAATATGCTTTTTCGATTTCACTTTTTTATTTTTTGGCAACTTTTTTTCCTTTAATTTTTCTATATTTTTTTTGGCAACTTTTTATATATTTATTTTCCAGAAAGACATGTCACAGTCGGGAGTTTTTTTGATGTTTTTTTAAAACATTTTTTTTTAAGTCAAGATATTGCTCTGAATGAGTACGATACTTTTTCAAACATTGAAAATCTCCAGCCAATTGTTGCAAGTACGAGAATTGAACCTAATGAGATTCCTCCGAATTTTAGAATTGATCCGATTGTTGATAGTCTACCGTGAATGCGTTGTGTTTTAGTTAGGGTCGGACGGTATTTCAGTTTTAACTAATATTTCGGTAATGTTTAGAGTTTCCATTGTGTCTACGGAGTTTTTGATCATTTCGGTTATGTTTAAAGCTAGTTTACGGGAGAAATTGACATTGTGTACCATATTTATTTCAGTCGAAGGGACGAGTTTCGTGGTTTGAGTTTCCGCTTGACATGATGGTTCTATTTCTAGTGTGCCTGAATCTGTTATCATTTTAATGTCGGATTTATCATTATCGCAGTGGATGTGCAAATTTTCGGGTATTAGTGCTGCGTACAGCCATGCGTTAGCGTTTTGAATTTTGATCCAATATGTTTGGCTGAGAGTTTTTAGACGAATGTCGCAAAGTTCGAGATTTTGAAATTGTGGGTTTGTGAGTAGCTGGACTTCACATTCTGCTTTGGCGTCAACGTGTTGTACAGGGTTTGTTCCGTCGCAAATGTATCGTGTTGACATTAGTTTACAGTTACTTAAATATGCTAGAGTAAAATGGTTTTCGAAGTCTGTTGGAATTATACAGTAAATCTCGCTGATGGTTCGATAAATGCAATACGTGTTCTTTGTTAGCAAATTAGTGTTCGAGTATGTCTATGCAATTTGTATGTGGTAAACGGGTGAATTAAATGGTGATGAGGATGGTTGAATTATTTCCTTATCGAAGAGATCGTTGACCTGTTTGCGTATTTTTCGTGTGGACTTGTGGAAATCTGTACTGTTTTGTGTTTATTGGTATATCTTCGGTTGTAAATATTTCGTGTTTTATGAATGATGTTGCACCAAGTCGTTCGCCGGACAAGGTGAATAGGTGCGAGTATTCGAATGTTGTTTGAGGACGTGTTCCGTCTATACTTCATCTAGATTTCCTAGGTGCAAGAGAGGTTTTAATGTTTTGAACCTTTCCTGTTTCGCTGATGTTCTTGTTGTAGGGGTTTCTGCACGATTTTCAATTGAAACATCGTCAGAACCGTTGTTGTCGGTATCGACTGGTATGTCCGATAAAATTTCTATTGGTTGTAGTTCGATTGTCTTCTGTGTTACTGGATTGATGTTCCAAATCTTGCATTGGTGTGATATTTGTGGGTGTTGTTTGTGGTCTTCCTAGTCCTCGTTTTGCCGTGGGAGCAGGAAATTGTATGACGGGATTTTTCCTAGGCCTGCCGGGTCTTCTTTTGATTATCACTTTGGATTGTGGACTGATTGGGTTTTTTCTCGGTCTTCCGCGTCCACGTTTCGGTGCTGGTGTTGTAGCTTCCGTTGGCGATCGAAAATTGGGTTCCGTTACTTCGTCCGAATTCTCTTCTTCCGTATCTGAATCATCCTCCGAGTGGTGAACTGGAGGTGACCTGAAGGTCGCGGTTACCGGGAACTTTGCATGGTTCGAGTTTTCCAACACTTGTTCTTCTATTAGCCTTCTTAATTGTTGCGCGTTTGAACGTTCGTTACTTAATTTTTTATTTTCTTCAACGGTGGATTGAGTGCTTGCATCTTTTAATGTTGGCAGCACAGGGTCTGCTTCTTTTGGTTTATGCAGCGCGAAGCTTACATCATTTTTATTCATTCCATTTTCATTTGCTTCATTATTATTTGATTCATTTTCATTTCGTCGCGTTGGGCTCTGTTCCGCTTTTTCGTAAGTCGTGGTTTTTCCTTGTTTTTTCGTTTCGTTTTTCGTCGTTGAGTTTTTATGCACTTTTTCTTCTTCACTTGTTGAATTTGCTGTTTCTTCATTTTCGCTCGCTGGTGTAAGATTTCTTCCATCATCGTTTCCCTGAGTTTCTTGACTTTCGCGCACTTCTTTTTCGTTTTGGCGTGTTGGATTTCCATAATTTTCTTCGTTTCGTTGTAATTTTTCACTCTCGTTTGCCGTTTGTGGCGTTTTTTGCACTTTTAAATTTTCTTCAACTTCGTTCGTTGATTTTCGTAGTATTGAGCTCTTGTTGGCTCCTTCATTAATCTTTTCATTGTTCATCGTTGCTTTTTCATTATTTTTATTACTTTGTATCATTTTATTTTCGTATAGCATTTCTTTTCTTTGTTGCGTAGTATTCTTATTTATTACTTCTTTCATCGTAACTTCTGCTTCGTCTTGGATAATCGTTTTTTCTCGTTTTCCTGTTTCGTTGCTTGTTTCATTTTCCATATCGTCATCTGATGTGGTGCGATTGCTTTTGCGATCCACATCGTATCCCATTTCGTTTTCGGTCGTTTTCCGTGGGGCTTGCCTGTTTTCTTGATTATGTGAGTCCATTGGTTCTTCTTCTTCGGACGTTGGTTCGTCCTGGTTGTTGTTGGCGATTTCTATATCCATGTTAGGGTGTGCACTCCCTTTGATAACATGTTGTTTGTTGGTTTTTGCTTTTGAGTTCAGTTGCGTGTTCGTAGTCTCAGTTTCTTCTGCCGGTAAAATGATTACTTTGTCGGGTGATGGGTTTCCAGATGATTCATCTGAGGAGGTTCTGATGCGTTTTTCTCCTTGCTGGGTCATTTTTAGTCTTTTTGAGTCCTTGTCGTCAACGTCTGTGGATTCCTCTCGAGGTCTGATCGGAAAGGCGTTGGCTGGGTTTCGGGAAAGTGCGTCTGCGACGACATTAAGCATGTCGATTGAGTCTACTTTGGCGGTTGGTGGTGTATGTCTTTTTGTTTTTGCTAGCGAAATCCTTGCTTTTTTTATGATTTGCGTTTTCACGTCTAATGGCTCGAAGTTGTGCGCTCTTGCGATGTGCTCCCGGTCGCGCTGTCCCGCGGAGTCACCATCGCGTTTTTTTGCGCGATTTCTGTTACAAGTTTCGTAAGTTGTTGGATTTGTGTGTATAATGCTTCAAATTTGTCGTCGTTTTGGTTTCGGTGTTGATCGTTGGATGTTCGGTTGTTCGAGTTGTTGCGGTGTCTGTTTTGCGAGTTATCGCGGTTGTTTCGAGAACTACCGGGTTGTCTGTCGTAAAAGTTATTCCATCTACTATTTCTATTTCGATCTTGTGAATCGTCCCTGTATTGGGAGTTGTTTTGTTGGCTGTTTTGATTGTTTCTGCTGTAGTCGTTTTGGTTCGAATAGTCTTTTTGTCTATAGTTATTTTGCGGGTATCGGTTTTGGTAATCTTGGTTTCTGTAGTTGTTTTGGTACCGATCTCGCGAGTTATTTCGATATCCGAAGGGTCTGTTGTAATTTTGCGGACTGCGCGATTCGCTGCGATACCTGCTTTGTTGGTTATCGAATCTGTTGTCGAAAGGGGATTGGCTTCTAAAATTTTGGTTCATTTTTTCTCTCAGTTCTCTGAGTGTGTGACAATTTCCTGTGGAGTGGCTTCTTGATTGGTGAAGTTCGCAAAATACATCGGTGTGTTGGTTTCTGGTTTCTGCGAATTGAATTCTAGCTGTTTCTGGTGTTTGTGTTAGTGTGTGTTCTCTAGATATTCTACCGTGGTTTACTGATTGACGGTGTCGAAGTTCTTGTTCGACGTGAATTGCTTCTCTGACCTCTGTGTCAAAATCTCTGAGATTTTGTTGGTTTAGATTTACTGCGATTTTATCAAAGAGTCCTCTGACGAAGGCTCTAGTTACTGATTTTTGAACTTCTTCTATTCTTTTCTTTAAATATGGCTGTTCCTCGGCTCTGCCGTAACATTCGTTTAATCTTTCTGTTATTCGTTTTAAAATCATTCGAGTTCGTGTGGCGTATTCTGCTACTGACTCGTTAAAATTTTGGGAAATGGCTTTGAGTTCTAGTTCTAAGTCTAATAGTTCGATAGTGGCACCAAAACTTTCTTTGAGGTCTCGGTAAAATTCGTCGAGGGTTGTGTAATTTTTTGTTTCTGCCAAATCTTGGGCAAATCCTGTTAATTTATATTGAATAGTCACAAGAAATTGCGGCTGTTGGTCGTCCGGGATTAATTTTGCAGCTCGTTTACAAGCGCCAATGAAATGATCTACAGGGATGTTTTTTCCGTCGAAGGTAGGGATGAGTCCGTAAAGATCACGGAAAGTTAAGCTAACTCCTTCCATTTTTTCTGTTTTTAGGTGAAAAAATGAGGGTAAATTATTCTGACGCGTACTGATGCGTCGGGGTGGTCGTATTGGCTCTATTTTCAATTTTCTGTGTTCTTCTTTTTTTTCAATTTTTCCCATGTGTTTTGGTTTGTTTGGGTTGGCTCATTTTTTTTCTATATCTACTGGGAGGGTGAAATTTGTAAAAAAAAGAAATTATTTCGTTGATTTTTTTTTTCGGGGTTATTTGTTATTATTTTTGTTCATATTTGTGCTTGATTCGTGAAAACGGGGTCGTTCTATGTTAAAAAAGGGGAAATTTTGTAAAAAGCAATTTTTCAACAAAGTTTTTTTGTTTTGTTTTTTTTTTGTTAAGCTCGTTTGTTATTATTTTGTTCGTATTTGTAAAGACGGGGTCATTTTGGGTTAAAAAGGGGAAATTTTTGCAAAGGGCAATGTTGCAAAAAAAAAATTTTTTGCTATTTTGTAATTGTTCTAATTATTGTATGCGGTAGATTCATTTTAAATTCGAGGGAAATAGTGTAAGCGAATATGGGATTAAAATTTGCAAGATTTAAAAATTTTTGGTTTTTGCGTTTTTTTTTTTTTTTTTGTGGGCTATGAAAAGAGCACAAATTTTCGATAATATGTTCGGTTTTTTTTCTCAAAAGTTCAATTCGTCTACTGAAAATCGTTTCGTTCTTTTTCTTTTTTTTGTGTTATTGGCTTCGTTTTTTTTTTTTTGAAGAAAAATCCGGTTCGTTTCAAACAGGAGATGTTAAATGTTTGTAAAAATTCGTTATTATTTGCATTTGTCGCGTGAAGCGCGAAAGTGTCAAAATATCTATTCGGTGTGAACGGAGCCTAAAAGAGCGCGTATATCTATATATATATCCGTCGCGAACGAAGCACGAGAGCACGCGCATTATTACTATATATTTTCGGTCGGCTGTGCATGCAAGGCGTGCGAAGAAAGAAAGAATGGAGGAGGAATAAGAATATCGAGCGTCTTTGTCGCTCTTTACGTACGCAGATGGAAAGCCGTGTTGGTGCGACAAGGCCAGCGGTATACGCTCATGCGTCGCACGGGCTCTCGCGTGAGTTATGTGTGTGAGTGAGCGACTTTGTCGTCTCTCCTCATTTCTATGGGCAATTTCTATTAAATTAAAATTTGAGTGCGTAATTTGGTACTTACATTGCCAGAATTATCCAAAGTTTTATCTGCATTTGCTGTTTTTCGTCCTTCCTTCTGTTTTTTGGTCTTTTTGTGGTACTCGGTGAGAGATGAAGAGAAAAATTTGGATTGGTGCGCTTTTCTCTTTTTGCTTTGTCCGGTGGTGAGGGGGAAAAAAAAATTTCACTGTTCGTCGTTGATGTTTTCTTTTTTTTTTTTACTGTTCGTCGTTGATGTTTTCTTCTCTTTTTTTTTCACTGTCTTGTTTTTTTTTTCACTGTCTTTTCGTTAACTTCGTTGAACTTTTTTTTTTGTATTTCAAACTTCCACTTTTTCGATGTTTTTCGTTCTTTTTGTTTCGCGGTTCGCGTGCGGTGTTTGAATCCCGCTTCTGAACACCAGTTGTGATGGCCGGGTTTGCGAGGGTGAATAATAATAAAGGTGAAGACAGAAGAATGAAATGATTGATTTTTAATGAACTGAGACTTGATAATTATTATAAGGGAGTGCACGAGGTAATTAGCGGTTCGAAGGATGGTGATGAACTGAGGAGTCGAGGATTGGAATAAAGGAGAATGATTTGGTGAAGTGGTAGTGGGGAGATGAAGCGGAGGAGAAGTTGAGGCTCGTGGGACAAAGTAAGTGCTGAGGAATGCGGTGATAAGATTAGGATGCTGAGCTAGGAGTTTTGAGTGTGAGAAAGAGTTGAGAATGGATGTGAGGTATCGGGTACGAATGTGGGAAAGAGTTTGGAAAAGAATATATAGGGTGCTGCCGTGACACCATTTTAGCTGGTTTTTAATTCTTTGCGGGCGAACTGATGAACCGATTTCAACTTGCGACCCGCCAAATTGTTCGTTTTTTTAATATCTACAAATAGTTATGTGACTTTTTTCTTCTCCGATGGATAGTTTCCGCGCTATCTCGCAAAAACATGGTTTTGCCAACTTTGACCGCGTGGCAAAAAAAAGCCTCCTGAAGTCTGTGGCTGGAAATTATCAGGCCTTTATCAGGGACTTGAGCCCTACACGAATCCGTCGGTTAGGATCGGTCTGGCTCTGTGTCACGAAAAGGGCCTTTTTCATACCCGGTTCCTGGACTACACAGAAAGACCGAGTCTTCTTCGAGAGTCGAGACGCCGAGATCAAAGTTAGTCACTGCACAAACGGAATGAAATCGTTCGCCGCAATCACCTGAACAATTAATTAATTTATCGCCCTTTTTACCAGCTTTTTTACAAATGCCACATCGAGCCGCCATAGTGCCTAAGGTATAGAAAGATAGTCGTGTTAAAGAGCGACCAAGTCACACGCAAAGCAACGGAAAGTACAGCAAAACGAGCTTATCTATAGTTTCGTCGGTGTTAGAATAATGAGAGGCGCGGCGCAAGTACTATAGTAAAATGAGACAATCTATAGTCGGTGAAGATAATAAGAGGCGCGCTGCTAGTACTATAGTAAAATGAGACAATCTATAGTCGGTGTTGCTAGGAGCAGCGCTGCGGGTAATAAGGCGATGATAAAAGTGATACTTGCAAAGAGCGTGATAAGTAGAATTTGGACTGTGTTGAGAGAGCTGTCGTGGTGTCCGCGACGACGATGTATTAGTGTGCGTTGGAGACATCACAAATCGACGAAAGGTAGAGCAGCGTAAGCGTGTGTGAGTAGGGCTCCAGCCAAAGGCTCACGACCACTGCATTGTGTATTAGCGGTGATGATAACAACAGAGCGATATTGCACCAAGGCTGAGCAGAGTGAGCATGTATGGGTGAGACTCAGGTGTATATAAATGAGGCAACGGCGAGAGACACGTGACAGCGCGTTGTAGCCAAAATGACGGGAATTCCCGCCAAAATGCATATGTGTTGGAGAGGCGACAGTTCAGAAATCGAGAAAACCATACCACGGATTGAGGTTAGGAAAACTGTCAAAGCTTTCCATCCGATTATCTCAATGAGCCGGTTGGTTAGTCACAGAGTGTAGCGTATGTGTTAAGTTACGCGGTTAATATATTTTACCAATCGGGGTTGTAAATCCCGATCTCACTTTGATAGTGACGCAACGTTAACAATACGTTCGTAAGTGAAGTTAATCGCCTACGAACTTGGATGGGTTGAAATGAAAATTCGGTAGAGTTCGAATATTCACTATTGAGCTAAGTTTATTTAAAATGATGATGAAGACGGAACTTGTGGAGTTTACAAGATGCCTACTCCGAGCGAAGTTCAAACTTAGACTGATTTGTCTCGAGCTCATCGAAAATCCTCCTGGTCTCTCCTGGGGTAATTTATTAGTTAGAAAACCACGCTATTGGTCAGTTTTAGTTCAGTCGCTGAAGGCGGAGACTGTTTTCGACCAATAGAAAACATATTAAAAAAAATAACAAACAATTGGAAACTGCGAGTCAGAAAGAGCGGAAGGTTTTTCCGCGAGCTCGGGACATCTGCTCGGTAAACCGGGCAGTCGAGAAATCGGCACGTATCTTCGAAATTAGCAAAAAATACGCGTTATAAAAAACTTAAAGATCGGAAAAGGCTTCGACAGTTACACATCTGAGCGCCAGATGTTTTATTGGTGTCTGACCCGTCAAAAGTGACCGATCAGAGCCGAAGGTAATCCCTTTCCTCACTTTATGGTCCTAAAGACTAGCAATAAGTGAGATGCAGAAATAATATTTTTTGGTGAATTATAAAAAAATGCAAACTACGTTCCTTTAGAGACGGAACATACACCCCCCTTGAGAGGGTACCGATCAAGAACATGATATAATTTGATATTGGATTCTATTCTATGTTTATTGGCAATGGAGAGAGACGACGGATGTTGCGAACGTAGATTCCCTTCGAAGTCTTCAATCGAACGACTCTGATGATGCCGTCACTCCCAGGAAAGGTTTCGATGACTCGACCCATCGGCCATTGAAGGGGCGGTAGATTGTCTTCCCTGATCAGTACGAGAGTACCTTCCTTGATGTCGTGCGTCCCATGTGTCCATTTGTGACGAATATTCAGATTCGTCAAGTATTCCTTGTGCCAGCGTTTCCAGAAGTCCTGTCGCACCTTCTGAATTAGCTGCCAAGATGACAGCTTATTCTGTTTGACCTCTTGAAGATCAACCTCGGGTACACTCGTAAGCGAATTGCCAATAAGAAAATGACCGGGAGTAAGCACAAGGGAATCATTGGGATCGTTGGAGATGGGAGTCAACGGGCGTGAATTCATGATCGCTTCGATCTCTGTAATAAATGTATTCAATTGCTCGAAGGTGAATAATTGGTCGCCGACTACTCGTTTCAGATGACGTTTAAAAGATTTCACCGCTGCTTCCCAGATTCCTCCAAAATTGGGTGAACGAGGTGGAATGAAATGCCACTGAATCCCATCATCCGATAGATGTTTCGCAACCTTGGAATTGTGCTCTTGAGAGCGGAGAAGTTGTCCTATTTCTTTAAATTCATTATCCGCACCGACGAAGGTCGTTCCGTTGTCGGAATAAATATTTTTGCAAAGCCCTCGACGAGCCGTAAAACGCTTCAGTGCGGCGATGAATGCTTCTGTGGTCAGGTCACTTACAAGTTCTAAGTGAGTCGCCTTGACAGTGAGACACACAAAGACAGCAACGTAAACCTTTACTCGGCCACGATTTCTGACCATTTTTTCCTTTACGTAGAATGGCCCGCAATAATCAACACCCACATTTAAAAAAGGTCGTGCTTCGGTGACACGGACCTTTGGTAAGTCGCCCATCACACAATTCGCAGCCAGGGGGTCTGTTCGATTGCACCGTACACAATTTCGTACCACCTTTCGCACCCGATTACGACCATCCAGAATCCAATATCTCCGTCGGAGAGCGTATAACGTTGCTTGCGTGCCGCTGTGGTAGTTACGCAAATGTTCGTAATTGATTAGAAGATTCGTAATGTGATGTTTCCCAGGTAGTACAATGGCATGTTTTTCGTTGAAAGATATGTTCGCGTTCCTGAGTCGACCCCCCACTCGAATGAGACCGTTCTGGTCCAAGAATGGACTTAGTTGGGCGAGTTTACTCCTTTTTTCTACGTATTTGTTGTCTCGGAGTTGTTTTAATTCGCCCGCAAAATGTGAAGATTGAACGAGTCGTAAAATTATCATATTCGCGTTTTGGAGTTCTTCACAATTCACAGGACCCTTCGCCTTCGTCTTGAACCTCAAACAATACGCGATCACTCTTCTCAATTTGGTGATCGAGGAATATCGCTCGAGGATGTCGCATTGTATAGGGGCCACGAGACATTTTAATTTTCGCGTCTCAGGTACTCTATCCAAACTGGGCAATCCCAAGCGGGGCCAGCTCTCTTCGTCTTTCGTCAGCCAGTCGGGCCCGTGTTTCCAGAGGGATGGTGCAACAAATTCGTCTGGTGTTTGACCGCGCGAAATTAAGTCAGCGGGATTGTCGGCTGATCGGACGTGTCTCCAATCCTGGGCTTCGGTTTTTGTTTGAATGTCAGCGACACGGTTCGCTACAAAGGGCAATAGCTGGTGTGGCGACGTTCGGATCCAGTGCAGCGCGATGGTGGAGTCGCTCCAAAAAACAATTTTGTTAGGGGTTATTGGCATCGCCTGTCGCACCGTTGTGTATAATCGAGCTAGGAGCTGCGCTGCGCATAACTCTAGCCGCGGAATGGTAATGGGTGATTTGTCACCCTCTGTGAGACTGGCTTGTTTATTTTTTAACGGAGCGACCCTGCTCTTTGAACATAACAGAGTCGAAGATATTGTTTTATTGGAGTTTGTTGCTCGAATGTATATGCACGCTCCATACGCGTTCTCACTGGCGTCGCAGAATCCGTGAAGCTGAAGATCGTCGGTTTCCTGTGTCGCAATCTTCCGTGCGAACGAGAGATTGTTCAATTTTGCCAGATTTTGAGCGTAGCTTGACCATTTAGTATGGATAGAAAGAGGAATGGGATCGTCCCAATCTACCTTCTCCATCCACAGCTCTTGCATAATCAGCTTGGCATACGTAATCACCGGTCCAAGCAACCCAAGAGGATCGAACACTCTTGCGATTTCGGACAAAATATTTCTCTTCGTCGGACGGTTATTCGGAGGTGTCGGTTGGACCGTATAAACAATTTGATCCCTTTCCGAATCCCAGTGAACTCCAAGGGTTTTTATGGTATTGTCGTCTTTAGATTGCAGTTTGAGGTTTACGTGATTTATGGGTAAGCTTTGAAGAAGAGTGGGTTCATTCGATGCCCACTGTCGCATATTTATTTTCCCTCGTTGAAGAAGCGCGGTAATCTCGTTGCGTATCTCGAGAGCCTCCTCGAAAGTCGGAGCTCCGGTCAAAAGATCGTCAACGTATAGATCTCTTTTGAGAATATTCGCTGCCCTTGGAAATCGATCTTTTTCGTCGTCGGCCAATTGATGGAGACAGCGAATGGCTAGGAATGGAGCTGGCGCCAAGCCGAAAGTGATCGTGTTTAATTCGAATGTGGCGATGCGTCCATCCGCGTCTCTCCAAAGAATGCGTTGGTACTTTCGGTCAGATTCTTGTACCCAAAATTGTCGATACATTTTCTCAATGTCTCCAGTGAGAACGTAATTGTACTTACGGAATCTCAAGAGCAAGGAGAAAATATCGTCTTGAATGGTGGGCCCTACGAGGAGAGCGTCGTTTAGCGATATTCCACTTGTAGATTTGGCTGACGCGTCGAAGACGGGTCGAACCTTCGTGGTGAGACTCGTACGTTTTATGACCGGGTGTTGAGGCAGGTAGAAACCTCTTGGATCGGGTTCGCCTACGGTCTTGGTCATATGCCCTAAATCAATGTACTCCTGTATGGATTCATTGTACAATCTTCGAAGTTCGTCGTCATTACGCAATCGCCGCTCGAGTGCGATGAGGCGTCTTTCCGCCATAGCTCTCGTCTCTCCTATCTTCGAAACCTTGTCGTTGAAAGGGAGAGCAACAACGTAACGTCCATCAGCATTGCGAGTCGTGGTCTTCAGAAAATGTTCTTCGCAGATTCCCTTGGAGAGCTCCTGTTGGGGACGTGATGGTTCTTCTATCTCCCAGAATCCCTTCATTATGTTTTTCAGGCTGGTCAGGAAACATTGATGCTCATTCGGTGGCGTTGTCAAGGAGTTGTCCACAGGAACACAGACACCGATTATCCAACCGAATCGAGTGTTTTGCAGATAGAGATCGGGTTCTGACGACTTCGAGAGTTTCATCTGGCCCATGCATAGACTTGCGAGTGTTGTCCCAGATGCGATTAAAAGATCTATTCTCCCAGGTTGATCGAACTGGGTGTCGGCCAGTGGTTTATTAGGTGGTAGGTTGAGAGAGCTTCTGCGTATTTTTTCGTCAGGTACGAGTCCAGTGATATCTTCTACCGTCAAAAAGGTCAATGTTCTTGAGAATCCATTGAGCCTCGAGGAAATGGTTGTGCTTACCAAGTAATTGGTAGTCGATTGAGCATTGTCTACGCCGCTGATCGGAATTTTGTATTTCCGTCTTGGAAGACCGAGAGTTATTGCTAGCCTGTCGGTCATGAGGTTAGAGTTCGAGCAGGTATCTAACAACGCTCTGTACGACTCTTGGTCTCCTGCGGCGTTCGTCACTTTTACAATTGCGGTAGACAATATATTTTTCGACGGTAGACTCGCGACGAGTGTGATGGCTTGTGAAGCTCTCGGTGTATCTAGTCATGCTTGATTCGATGTTGCCGCTGTTGCAACCGCGTTTGTCGGTTCTGCGTAATGGAGCCAAGTGTGGTGCTTACGCTTGCAAACCAAACATGAAAACGTCGATCCGCAATCTTTAGTGTTGTGATTGGGGCGAAGACAGTTGAGGCATACAGAAGCCTTTACTGCTATATCGTGCCTTTCTTTTGGCGAATATGCCTTGAATTGGTGGCATCGTAAAAGTGGATGGAATGATCCATTGCAAACCGTGCAATTATTGCCAGCCGCAGTAGCGAAGCATTGTGCTCGCGTGGGGCCCTTACCGACCTGATCGGCTCCCCTCCTTTGCTTAGGCTTTGTGTTATTGACCCTTTCTTCTTTACCAGAGTGATCTGTAGGGTTGTCGTCTGAAGCAATTACAGTTTCGCGCAGGAAATTAATTAATTTATTGAAGTCTGGGAGCTCGTTTCCCTTTTGAGCTCGTTTCCACTCTCTCCGCGTCGTTTTATCGAGTTTGTTTAATACGATAAAAACTAATATCGAGCTCCATTTATCAACGGGTTGATCAAGCGATTTTAACGCGGACAAATGTAGCTGTGTCGTATTAATGAGTGCTGAAAGTTCTGATGCAGATTCTCGTTGCATGATGGGAATATTAAATATTGCGTTTATATGGCGTTCTATAATCTTCCCCTTCTGTTCGAACGTTTCCCTCAATAGTTTCATTGCTTCCTTGTAGCCATCGTTGGTTGTTCCGAAGCTTTTGACGAGTCGTTCGGGTTCACCGCTCAAACATGATCTGAGATATTTTAATTTTTGCGTATTCGATAAATCTACACGCGAACCGATTGAGGACTCGAAATCGTCTCTGAAACTTAGCCAATTCTCGTACCTGCCATCGAATTTGGGCAAGCTTTGCTCAGGTAGGCGCGTGAACGAGTGCGGAGCAACAAACGGGCTTGGTGACTCAGGTAGAGGGACTTCGGGAGTGGCTGACGGCACGCCATTTGAAAGGGTTTCTCTTTCGTGTCTTCGACCCTTCGCTAGGAGTCTGATGTACTCTGCTTCCATTTCTAAATACTCCTGCATGTGATCTACATTTGGTTCGAGTTCAGTTAATTCACTGGTTATCTCGGCGAGCGGTTCAAAGGTTTTTCCGAGGCGCTCCATGTGTACTTTCAGCAGGTCGATGTCTAGATTTTCTTCGGCGGCTTCTAACGCTTTTTTGAAAGTGGTCAATTGTCCTTTGATGAACGCCCTTTTTCGCACGAGCTTGTTCTTAGATTGTGTCGGCTCCGTTACAAGCGGCATGATGATAGGTTAAGGATTCAGGGATTTGGCAATAAAAATCGCTAACGAGCTTACCTTTAGTTGAGGCGTCGTTGAAATTGTTGACCGTGAAGTTCGCTGGATGATGCTGTAAGCTCTTCGGATCCAGGAATTCGAGCGGTTTGATGTAGAGCTAGCGGTGATGATGAACGATGTGTTGCTGGAGGATGCTGTGTAGCTCGTCGGCTCCGAGAATGTCGTTCACTCGCAAATGTCACTGTTTCACGAACACTGACACTTAGCAGCTCTTTATTCTTCACACTGAGTCTATGGATTTAATAGTGTCCTCAATGCAAAATGGTTTCGAATTTCTTTCGAGGACCGCGGTGATCCTATCCGGCTCGAAGGACCAAAAAATGTAGCGTATGTGTTAAGTTACGCGGTTAATATATTTTACCAATCGGGGTTGTAAATCCCGATCTCACTTTGATAGTGACGCAACGTTAACAATACGTTCGTAAGTGAAGTTAATCGCCTACGAACTTGGATGGGTTGAAATGAAAATTCGGTAGAGTTCGAATATTCACTATTGAGCTAAGTTTATTTAAAATGATGATGAAGACGGAACTTGTGGAGTTTACAAGATGCCTACTCCGAGCGAAGTTCAAACTTAGACTGATTTGTCTCGAGCTCATCGAAAATCCTCCTGGTCTCTCCTGGGGTAATTTATTAGTTAGAAAACCACGCTATTGGTCAGTTTTAGTTCAGTCGCTGAAGGCGGAGACTGTTTTCGACCAATAGAAAACATATTAAAAAAAATAACAAACAATTGGAAACTGCGAGTCAGAAAGAGCGGAAGGTTTTTCCGCGAGCTCGGGACATCTGCTCGGTAAACCGGGCAGTCGAGAAATCGGCACGTATCTTCGAAATTAGCAAAAAATACGCGTTATAAAAAACTTAAAGATCGGAAAAGGCTTCGACAGTTACACATCTGAGCGCCAGATGTTTTATTGGTGTCTGACCCGTCAAAAGTGACCGATCAGAGCCGAAGGTAATCCCTTTCCTCACTTTATGGTCCTAAAGACTAGCAATAAGTGAGATGCAGAAATAATATTTTTTGGTGAATTATAAAAAAATGCAAACTACGTTCCTTTAGAGACGGAACACAGAGAAAAATCAATAAAAAGATGGAAAGCAAAATAGTGCATGCTTCGAGCCTAGAACAAAAAAGCCCGCAAGCAAAACAAGGCAGTATCAACCCAAAAAGGCACGGTAAAGATCGGAGCGATAAAATAAACGTCTATCAGACTCACCGATAGGGAGCAGAGGGAGGTGAGAGAGAGAGAAAGTTGAGTGTCTGTAGTTAATGAAGATAGCCGTTCATTTGCAAACTCAGGTTAATTGCAATATAATTATTAACCCTGACAATTTCCAATTCCAAGAATCGTCCTGTAGAGGACGAGATCAGGACCAACCCACATAAAAATAATAATAAACTGTTTGCGCTTCACGCAAGCAGGTTGACTAAAGACGTGCGCACCGCTCCGCACGTAACATACGCAAAAAGAAGAGATTTTCGGTTAATATGGAAATATGATCGCGGAAAGAGAACAGAATAAACATCGAACATTAAGAATGAGCTATAGATGGGTGTGTTACGTCCCAAGACGTATTAATTGTCGTTGAACAATAATTGACTTTTGCTGATGTGTCGTCGCGACTGCATCCGGTGTAGTTTTCCTAACCGACATGCAGCCGCGACGATTCAGCGGGAACGCCAAGGAGATGCACCGATCGTTCTGCCGAAAATGCTGACCGGGCGTGAGAACGCCTCCGGTTGGATTTTCTCGCGGACGAAAAGGCTCTGATTTCCTGCTGGACGTTTGCGAACTCTTCCAGCGGGGAATCAGAATAATCAGTCTCTCACGAGCTTGGACAGCGAAGGCTTCTCGGAGAGTAACTCCTTGGGCAGTTCCCGACATAGCGTCCTGAAAAGCTTCAACGAATCCGCGATCACATAAACGCGCTCCAGTAGGACGTAGTGATCGAAAGGCGCGTTGCAAGAGTGTCGCGCCGTGGTGATAAATCTGCCCTCGCTAGAATAAGTGTCTTACGTTTTTGTCACGAACTCTATCGCGTCGTGTAATTATAAGAGATAGTGATAATAATTATTGTGAACAGTGTGTTGTATGAGAGAGTGTGTGGGAGAGTGTGTGAGAGAACGTTGCGCTATCCGTAAAGTTAAGGAAACATTGCGATCCGTCGGCAACGCGTTGCCGAACTCAACCGACGACTGTAAGTACTTTTGTATTTCCCTGTAGCGCGAACACGAGAGCCTTCGCAGCTTCTCTCGTCTTCACGCTACAGCTGTGTTCCAAATAAATCGGTCTGTTCGTTTGTAAATTCCGGTTAATTGCAATACAATTATTAACCCTGACAATTCCCAATTCCAAGAATCGTCCTGTAGAGGACGAGATCAGGACCAACCCACATAAAAATAATAATAAACTGTTTGCGCTTCACGCAAGCAGGTTAACAAACACGTGCGCACCGCTCCGCACGTAACAGGTGCCTGGAAAGTATAGGATGGAAGTCTCGATTATAGAAAATTGTAATAAATTTTGGATCGTCCATATGCCATTACACGACGTCATAATGCTACTTTGCGCGTGCATATAGAGACTTCTGATAAGAACAATGAGACAGCCCTTCACCGGACTTTTCCACTTAACCATGCACGCCAAGTTTTTTCATTCCTTTTTTTTTGCATTTCAATTTTCATTTCAATTGTTTTATCGATAGGTAAAGTGTATCATTCAAGGACTTGAAATGTTTCCCCAACACCAACTTTTTCTTCTTCAGAAATGTTAATTCTTGGCTCTATTGCAATGATTTTCTTTGTTTTTGGTGTGAATTGTTCGACAATTATATAGAAAATTTTGAGTATTAAAGAAAATTTTGATTATGAAAGTTTTTAAAACGTTATAGTTTGATTGAATCCATCGCGCGTAGTCTGTTGGGGAAAGATTAAAAAGGAGTAGAAACCGATGGGTTTTCGGGTAAATGTGAGAGATTGCGGAGCTCGAGATCTTAAGGGCTTAGAGGATCGACGAGTAAGAGAATAAGATGTGCTAGCCGAAGCTCACACGGAGAGAAACGAGTCAGGAAGCGGAATCAGTCGAGGTGCGTGTGAGCCGAGCGTCAACTACGACTGGCACATATTTACTTTCGATTTCATTTAGAGAATTCCGCAGGACCTTTGAGTGAGAATTGACCTCGAGGTGGGAGATAGTTTGAGGCTTAATGCGAGAGTATACGAAGCTAGAGTCTTACTTGAATGTTTGAATGTTTGGGGGGCCGGCGAATTGACCACCGATGGTGAGAGATTCACGAGAGTCAATTTTACTCAGGAAGTTTCAGGGCAGCAGTATCCTTGGTTCGCAGGGTTAGGGATCGTGTCTCTTCGTTCGTGACTTTGGTTGTGTCGTCGTTGCTAATGATCTCGATCTTATTCTTTTTTATTCCATTGATATATGGTTCGCCCTCCCTTTGTTTCTCGAGTCAATTCTTTCAGCTGTTGTTCGAGATTGGAAAAAGGGAGGGAGAGAGGGAGGACGAAAGGAGGCAATGTAGTGTATGTCGAGTTTGGTGTGTGTGTGCGTAGGCACGAGACAACGAACCATCCATCGATGGCCAGTTGGAAACCGTTCGGCAAGCCGAACGTACATAATAAACCTCGTGCTCGTATTTATCGTTTTGGCTTATTCATTCGCCTTACCCTACATCTCAATGGCGACGAGGAAAACAATGGAAAACGCGAAGCTATAAAGGAGCCATGGGCGACGAAAAGGAAAAAGTAACGTTATCGTGGATTTACGAACTAAGCAAGGCCCAAGTGGTGCAAGAATTAGAACGCAGGGGGCAGGAAGTCGACGAATCTAAAACTTTAGATACCCTCCGAAAGATACTAAAGGAATTAGTGAGAGCGAATTTGGAAAAATCGGTGCAAAATCCAGAAAGTGTCGCCCGCAACGAGGAAACACAACGGGTGATCGATCAACCGGCGACAATGGAGTACCGAGCATCCGTGGATTACGATGTGGAAAAGGACGACTGGGAGCAATTTGTCGAGCGCATGGAATTCTATTTCATTGCTAACAACGTGACCGACGAGGTGAAAAAAAGAGCCATTTTTCTCACCAAGGTGAGTGCGAAAACTTACGCGCTCATAAAAAAAAATCTGCGCTCCACAAAAACCAGGCGAACTTGCGCTGGTGGATATAGTAAAAAAAACAACGGACTATTTGAAACCCAAAGTCAACGTTACGGTGCTACGCTCGCAATTTCGACGTCGCACGCAAGGAAAGGACGAAAGTGTCCCGCAGTACATAGCGGCCCTCAAAGAATTAGCAACAAAATGTGAATTCAAAGACGCTGACGACTCCATAAAAGACCAGATAATCACGGGGCTATCAGACGACGAAGCCAGGGAAGCGCTGTTCAAAATCGAGAATCTCACTCTGGACATCGCACTGAGGGAAGCGTCAGCGGTAGAGGAAGCAAAAAAGGCCGTAAACACAGTCACATCGAGCACCAAGGATCAACACGAAGAAGTCGACCATGCGAGTGTCCAATCCATGAGAAAACAGCACACACAGACACGGAGTGCGTGGCCCACAACTAATCCCCAACGAAGACAACCGAGCAAACGAGGCTCGGCACGCGGTTCACAACAACAATCGCACCAACGCCGGCCAAGGAAAGGCGAGGGGGAAACGACATGTTTCTGCTGTGGACGCCCAAACCACTGGGCTAGCGAATGTTGGCACAGAAATAAGACATGTGACGCGTGTGGCCAACAGGGACATCTCGAGCAAGTGTGCAAGAGGAAGGGAAAAAAGAAGCAGAACACATCGGTAGGCAAACTACAACAAGACGACAACGAGTCCAGCAGCGACGACGAAGAAGACAGCGAGTGGTATAGAGACTTATTTACTATAAGCGTCGATAATTATGATTGTAATTTTATCAAAATCAAACCACAATACTTACCGATACAAATCGAAGATCAAGTAATTAGAATGGAGATCGATGGGGGAGCAGGGATCTCGCTTATAAGCAGAAAAGACTATAAGCGTTATTTTGAAAACCATAAGTTGTCAAGATCAGACATTAACATACGTTTCTACGACGGCGCGGAGAAACGACCGATCGGCGTAATTAAAAATATTGAGCTGAGATACGACAAAATAACGACTAAGGGGGACCTCTATGTTATGGGCGAAACAGGCGGACCACTAGTCGGTTGAGACTGGCTGGGCAAACTAGGAATCTGGCCGCTTGAAATCGTACAATCGCGATCCAAAATACTAGCAGATCCCGAAATACACGCAATCAAAATCGGTGTTCGGGAATGACGCAATAAGCCGGTAACGCGAGCATCGGGTCGTGGTTCGCACTCTGCCGGCCGAGGCGCCACGCGACGGTCCTGTCAATCAAAGGACCTCGCGTCCATCATAATTCGGGAATTAGTTATGCGCGCTGACGTCATTGTCGCCACCGCCTGGAGCGACACGCTTGATCAGCCAATTGACATGCGCGCAATTCGTCACTATCGATCGCCTATCGAGCGGTCCTTCTTCTCAATCCAGACTCGATAGAGTAAAGACACGCGAATTTCGGGCTCCTGCGTTATCTTCGGTCTTCCCGTTTGTATCCGCGAGTATCGTACGCATCTCGTGACCGCCTTACAACCGGTTACGAAATTATCGTTCTCCAAGTCGAGGAGAATCGAACGTCGGGCTTATTTTTCGGGCACGTCAGTATAATTAACGAATTATCGGGATTTTCGGGAAGTCGGCATCGCGTCTCGCATCGCGGCCATCTTGACCACGCGGCTTACGGGAAGACGCTCTCGTGCACGTCGAGACTTACGACCTCGTCGTGTCCGGGATCGAGAGCTCGGGAATTAATTTATACAATTTTGTATCAAACCACCTTTTGTCAAAATAAAATCGGGTTCATCGCATTGTTCGCTGTTTCGCCGTTCGGTTAATTTCCTTTCCCACCTACACCAGATCCTCATTACGCAACATTTTGGTCCTTCGAGCCGGATCTGGTGGGTTTTCTGTGCGACGATTCTGTGAAAAGTGCGGTGATTAAGACTCTGTGACTGTAGAAAATTGGGGATTCGGGTTTGTGACTCTGCGACGGGAATTTATTTCCTCAGGACATCGATTTTCGACGGAGGATCGCGCGCGCGCGCCACGTGCAAGCGCTCCCCGGCCGGCCACTCGCACGACGCTTGGACTCTACAAAATCTTCATCCGGGAGCCTTTCGAGTTTATTTCGAACAAATTGGTGAGTCTCAAGCTTTATTTTCACTCGGGATCGAATTGTGAATCGTTAAATCGTTTCGAGTGTCGGCGTGTGCGGATAGCGCCTCGGTTACAAGACTTTATTCTCTCGAGCACGTGCCGAGCGCGTTCTTTCCTCAACTTCCGGTGTGCCACGAGTGTCGGGTCGTGTGCATTGACTTTATCGATTTATCCATCGGTTCTCGCGGGTTTGGAGGTGTTTTTCGGACATTAATTCACCCCGTCGAGTTTTTAAAGCGATTCTTCCGTCGAGTCAGTGGATTACTTCGAAACTTCGAGTTTTTTTTCGCGACATCGGGCTTAGCTCACGGCTTGGGCGACGAGTCACTCGTATCGGGAATTCGCGTGGGTTAATCCCCAGTTTCGAAGCGCGTTTATCAAATTGTCGGACATTTTTCGCGTTTTTTCTTCGGGCATCGTGTTGTACGGGCCGATCGCCCACGTGTTCGGGCCACGCGTCGGCCGTTTTCGCAGCACATCCGGGTTTCGGGCTACCCTCAAGCCTCGTACTGCGACTTTTGATATTTATTGACATTTTCCGGGTTATCACGCAGTGCGGCGCGGCGTTTTTCCGACATTTTTGAGCATTTCGAATCGCGTTTCGGGTTTTCACAGTGCGTCGGGACATTTTTGTGAGCTTCTGGGTATTGTCGTGCGTGCCGAGCGCTCCACGGGGTTGACGGGTCGCCATGTCAGATCAGGAAGCATCGTTGAATTGGGCGGACATAAAATCTGACTCGGATTCGGTCACCGGTAACGAGACCACGGAGGGGCTCGCGGTTTCGACTACCGCGCCCAGCGGCCAGGCGACCACGTTAACGGTCACCACCGCCCCCTCGGCATCGGGAGCCGGGGGTTCGGGACGGGAAGAGAGACCGCCAGCAGCTTCTCACCGGGAGAAGTCTCCGGCTGTGCGGTCAAGGTCGCCGGTGGGAATTCGGGCCAACAGTGGATCGCTACCACTCATGGTGTCGACGCAGAACGGGCGGTTAACGATGCTGCAAAATTATCGGGACCGGCTAGACCAAGGGACAGCGGCGAACTTCACGGTCGACGAAATGAGCGACATTCGGGCGGCTACCAAAGATCTTTGGAGTAATTTCTCCAGGATCCACGATGAGATCACGCGGGCGTGCTCGGTTGAATTTTTATCGAGCGATTACGTCAAGAACGATACGTTTTCACAAGCGTTCCAGACGCACGGGCGTATCCTCACCATGGTCGCACGGTTTCGTCACGAGCTTCAGTCTACGGCACAAGCTACCACGGGAACGACGACACCGGGTTCGTCGTCACACGGGAGCCGGGCTAATCTCCCCAAAATATCGCTACCATCATTTTCGGGCGCATATTCCGACTGGTGCTCGTTCCGGGATCTCTTCACGGCATTGGTTCGGGAAAACCAAGGCATCACGGAAGTGGAGAGGATGCATTATCTTCGAGCATCAACGACGGGCGAGGCGGCGAAGCTGATCGCGAGTCTGACTCTCGAGGCCGATTCTTTCGCGACAGCTTGGGAGACGTTAGTGACTCGTTACGAGAATAAACGGATCCTCGTGTCTTCTCATTTGGAGAGTTTACTCCAACCACGGGTCATCGCCTCAAGGTCCGCACCGGACCTGCACGCCCTGCTGCACGACACCACGGAAGCGTGCAATTCCCTCAAGGCATTGGGCGCACCGATCGAGCACTGGGACTGGATCCTGGTGCACATTATCTCGCGACGACTCGACGCCGCGACGAGGGAAGCTTGGGAGATTTTGGCTGGGCAATCACAAGACCCTCCGACGCTTACGCAACTACGGCAATTTATCACCACGCGGGGCCGGGCATTGGAAGGAGCAGCGGTGGGCGTAACACCATCGTCGGGTTCAACTCCCAAGCCACCGGGAAGCGGGCCAAAGCCAGCAACGAGGCCATCGGGTTCACGGGTCCACGCGGTTACAACGGCGAGCAACGGGTCTTCATGCTCCCTGTGTACGGGCTCGCACTACATCGTCGGGTGTCAACAATTTAAGGCCTTGACAAACGAAGCGAGACGGGAGAAAATCAAAGCTTTACGGCTTTGCTACAATTGCCTGGGACGGCACAACGTGACCGCGTGCAAAACGGCCACGAAGTGCAAGGAATGCGACCGCAAGCATCATACGATGATCCACGTGGGATGGTCAAAGTTCGGGGGTTCAACAGCCCAGCCGGGCTCGGGAGACGCCAACGGAACATCAGCAGGTCCGTCATCATCGGCTTCAGCGGGAGCAACGCAATGAGATACGGCGGCATTATCTTGTGTGGGTACGGGAGCGACAAGAACAGGAGTTCTTCTCGCAACAGGTCAAGCCAACCTTTCTACGCCTATTGGGTCTACATATCGGGTCCGGATGCTGATCGACATGGGGTCCGAGTTGTCTCTCATATCGGACAAGCTCGTTCAGCGCCTTAAACTACCACGTGAGTCCTCCTCGATTCCAGTCATCGGAATCGGCGGGGTTCCTTCCGGTCACACGCGCGGGCTGGTTAGCTGCACTCTTCATTCGCTTCATTCGGGTGCATTTATTTCAATAAAAGCTCATGTACTCCCCAAGTTAATGCCTACGCTTCCTTCTTTCTCCCTCACCAATATTCATTGGTCGCATTTACGGGGTCTCACGCTGGCAGACCCAGATTTTGCATTTCCTAGTTCAGTCGACCTCATCTTGGGAGCCGATGTCTACGGGCAGTTGATTCGGGCGCGGATCAGACGGGGATCTCCAGAGGCGCCTATCGCCCAAGATACGATTTTTGGTTGGGTAATTTTCGGGCCAGTGGTCGAGACTGCATCCACAGCCGGGTTCGTACACCACGCCGCGGTGGATCACGGGTTTCAGGAGTTGCAGGATCTTCTTACGCGGTTCTGGGTCCAGGAGGAGGTGCCAATCGAAGCGGGCACGGAACTCACACCCGAAGAGCAGGAGTGTGAGTCTCATTTTGTCTCGACGCACTCTCGGGACGAGACGGGTCGGTACGTGGTCCGACTGCCGGTCAAGTCGGGACATCCGAAATTGGGCGATTCCTATCGCACGGCGCTGGCTTGCCTCCACCGGCTCCAACGTAAACTTTCACGGGATGAGACTTATTCGAATCTTTATAGGTCTTTTCTCGCTGAGTACGAGACGTTACAACACATGGTTCGAGTTCCATCCACGTTGCTCCATCGGGAACGGGCCTATTTTCTCCCACACCACGGGGTGTTCAAGGAGAGCAGTACAACGACGAAACTCCGGGTCGTCTTTAACGGGTCGAGCAACACGGATTCGGGCATATCGCTTAACGATATGCTGCACACGGGTGCAAAGTTGCAACGGGACATATCCGATGTCCTCCTTTGGGTTCGACGTCATCGTTTCGTATTCGCGACGGACATCACGAAGATGTTCCGACAAATTCGGGTTCATCGGGCGGATTGGGACCTTCAGCAGATCCTCTGGGTCGACGACATCGGGAATGTCGTTCCGTTCCAGTTGACGACGGTCACCTACGGGACGAGACCAGCACCATTTCTTTCGGTTCGGGTTCTGCTACAGCTGGTGCAGGACGAGGGTGACAAATATCCCCAAGCGGTTGCTCCCCTCACCAAGGGGCGATACGTTGACGATATTTACGGGGGTGCTGATCAACTATCGGATCTGACTGCGCAAGCGCAGCAATTGATCGGGATCTGCACGGCGGGCGGCTTTCCACTCGCGAAGTGGCAGAGCAATAACCCGGCGCTACTCTCGCGCATCGGGGTAAACGTCAGCAGCGAGGCTTCACGGGCAATTGAGGACTGCGAGACGAAGGTTCTCGGCCTTTCATGGTTGCCAAATTCTGACGTATTCACGTTTACGACGCTACCGTTCACGGACGGTACGAGTATCACCAAGCGCGTCATCTTATCGGAGATCGCGCAGCTATACGACCCCTTGGGATTCATCGCACCAGTCACCATCCGGGCCAAGATAATCTTACAACAGTTGTGGCTGGAAAAACTGGCTTGGGACGATAACGTTTCGGCACAGGCCAGCAGCGCATGGATCGCCTTCCGTCAGGAGCTAACCCACCTCAGCTCCATTCAGATTCCGAGGTGGATCAACATCGCCACGGGTTCAACGGTCGAAATCCACGGGTTTTCGGACGCGTCACAATTGGCGATGGGCGCGGTCGTATACGTGCGGGTTACGGGACCAGAGGGCACAACGAAGGTGTCCATGGTGTGCGCGAAAACTAAGGTCGCGCCAATTAAACGGCTCACGATTCCGCGGCTCGAGCTCGCCGCTGCGCTATTGGCGGCGAAACTCACGCGGTACGTGCAGAAAACGTTGGAACTTGATGAGTCACGGGTCTATCTATGGACGGATTCCATGGTTACACTTACCTGGGTAACGAGTCACCCATCTCGGTGGAAGGACTTCGTTCGGAATCGGGTCTCATCGGCTCAAGAGCTCTTACCCCGGGCCCAATGGAAATTCACACCGGGACGGGACAATCCAGCTGATTGTGCATCACGGGGGCTAACCATCCCTCAGCTCGAGCAATTTTCAACGTGGTGGGACGGGCCTCACTGGTTAGCAAAACCCTCAAACCATTGGCCAACGCCTCGCACCGGGACGGAAACTTCAGCGGCGCTCGAAGAGCGGCCAGGTCTTACGCTTACCATCTCAACAACCAAACCACATATTTTCGACCTCATTCTCAAATATTCGTCGCTCACACGGTTGTTGAGAATCACCTCTCTACTTTTCAAGGCGATTTATCGCCTTCGAGGAGCGGGTCAAGGTACGTCGGGATCAGCCATCACACCGGGAGACCTGGAGAATTCACGGCTTTATTGGATAAAGGCCATCCAGGGAGCGTACTTCACTTCAGAGCTCAAATTACTCAGTTCGGGCCAACTTCTCCCAAAATCGCACATTATCACGCGATTAACCGGGTTCATCGACCATCAAGGCATCCTCCGGGTCGGGGGAAGACTGAAGCATTCAGCCTTACAACCTGAGAGCAAACACTCAGTCATTCTCCCACGGGATTCGCCACTGACGGAGCTGCTTATTGCGGACGCCCACCACCGGACGTTCCACGGAGGAACGCAGCTCACGTTAGCATATCTTCGAAAGAGTTGTTGGGTCATCGGCGGACGTGCACCGGTGCGTTCGTTCATACTGCGTTGCGTACGCTGCGCTCGCTTTCGTGGACTTAAGGCTCAACAACTCATGGGTCAGTTGCCAATCGCTCGGGTAACACCGGCTCGACCTTTCCTCTTCACCGGGGTCGATTACGCCGGGCCAATCTCACTCAAGAGTTGGCGCGGGCGCGGGAACAGATGCTACAAAGGCTGGTTGTGCATCTTCGTCTGTTTTTCCACCTCTGCTCTGCACCTTGAAGTTGTTACAGATTCAACAACGGAGGCCTTCATCGCGGCACTTCGTCGCTTCACCGGGAGACGCGGGATTTGTCACACGATCTACAGTGACTGCGGGACGAACTTCCAGGGTGCAGCTGCGGAGCTACGACGGATGTTCATCGGTGGAACACGTGATTCCGAGAACATCGCGCGACTGGCAGCAAACGACGGGATCAAGTGGGTCTTCAACCCTCCGGGCGCTCCTCACATGGGCGGGAAGTGGGAGGCAGCGGTTAAATCCGTCAAGCACCACCTCAAAAGGACGGTAGGTGAGACGAGCCTCACGTTTGAAGAATTTACAACTCTTCTCACACAAATTGAGGCCGTACTCAACTCTCGTCCGCTGGAGCCACTATCGGAGGATCCGGACGATCTTTCGGTCCTCACACCCGGGCACTTCCTCATCGGAGAAGCGCTCACAACGATTCCTGAGCCTTCGCTACGGGACGTCAACACTGCCAGGCTCTCGCGCTGGCAACTGGTCCAGGAGCGGCTCCAGTTCTTCTGGGATCATTGGGCAACAGGATACCTGCAACGGCAGCAGGCCATTTCCAAGTGGCACCATCCGTCACATCAAATCCGGGTCGGGTCAATGGTCTTGCTGACCAACGAAATCCTGCCGCCAACGCGATGGCCTCTCGCGCGGGTCCTGGAACTCCATCCGGGCCAGGACGGCCTCACCCGGGTAGTCACCATCAAAACGGCTACATCCACCTTCAAGAGGCCGATAACCAAGCTGGCCATCCTTCCTATACCACAGCCGGGATCAATCGACAGCACGGCTGCCGATGGCGGGCGGGATGTTCGGGAATGACGCAATAAGCCGGTAACGCGAGCATCGGGTCGTGGTTCGCGCTCTGCCGGCCGAGGCGCCACGCGACGGTCCTGTCAATCAAAGGACCTCGCGTCCATCATAATTCGGGAATTAGTTATGCGCGCTGACGTCATTGTCGCCACCGCCTGGAGCGACACGCTTGATCAGCCAATTGACATGCGCGCAATTCGTCACTATCGATCGCCTATCGAGCGGTCCTTCTTCTCAATCCAGACTCGATAGAGTAAAGACACGCGAATTTCGGGCTCCTGCGTTATCTTCGGTCTTCCCGTTTGTATCCGCGAGTATCGTACGCATCTCGTGACCGCCTTACAACCGGTTACGAAATTATCGTTCTCCAAGTCGAGGAGAATCGAACGTCGGGCTTATTTTTCGGGCACGTCAGTATAATTAACGAATTATCGGGATTTTCGGGAAGTCGGCATCGCGTCTCGCATCGCGGCCATCTTGACCACGCGGCTTACGGGAAGACGCTCTCGTGCACGTCGAGACTTACGACCTCGTCGTGTCCGGGATCGAGAGCTCGGGAATTAATTTATACAATTTTGTATCAAACCACCTTTTGTCAAAATAAAATCGGGTTCATCGCATTGTTCGCTGTTTCGCCGTTCGGTTAATTTCCTTTCCCACCTACACCAGATCCTCATTACGCAACAATCGGTAAAGAAAAAATTGACTCCCTCAAACAGCAATTTATAAAAAAACACGCGAATCTTTTCTCACCGGGGCTAGGAACATTTACCAAGGGAACATTCGAATTAAAACTAAAGGAAGGGGCAAAACCGAAATATTGCAAACCAAGGACCGTCCCGTACGCGTTAAAGGGTAAAATCGAGAAAGAATTAGAAAGACTCGTAGCGGCCGGAGCACTAACGCCAGTAGATAATTCAGAGTGGGGAACACCCGTAGTACCAATAACAAAGCCAGACGGGAGCTTACGTTTATGCGCGGACTACAAGGTCACCGTTAATCCCCAAATCATATCAAACGGATACCCCATTCCGAACCGCGATCACCTAATTAACAACCTCCAGGGGGGAAAATTTTTCACAGAAATAGATCTCAGAGAAGCCTATACGCAAATCCCTCTCGAAGAAAACAGCAGGAAAATCCTCACGCTCAGCACACACAGGGGGTTATTCCAACCTACAAAACTGCCTTTCGGAGTAGCATCTGCCCCGGGGTATTTCCAACAAAATATGGAACAAATTCTAGGCAAGGTCCCGAACGTGAACATTTTTTTCGACAATATAGTTATTAAGGGCAAAACGATTAAGGAAAACATCCGCACAACCGAAAAAGTTTTTAAAATATTGCAAGACTGCGGGCTTAAAATCAAAGAAGAAAAATTCGTGTTCTTAGTAAAGAAAATCCGGTTCCTAGGCTTCGAAATCGATGAACACGGAGTATACACCGTGAAAGATAGAGTGACAGCGATAAAAAAAATACCGGAACCAACAAATATTAAAGAATTACGGGCGTTCCTGGGGACACTAAACCACTACGAAAAATTCATCAGGGATCGGGCAACAAAACTCAATCCACTGTATCAATGCTTACAAAAAGATAGTTTTAAATGGTCAAAAAAATGTAAACAAGCGTTCGAAACAGCAAAAGAGGCGCTGCTATCGGCAGACGTGTTGGTCAATTATGACCCGCACAAACCGTTAATCCTTACGTGCGACGCGTCAGACTGCGGAATGTCCGCGGTTCTGTCTCACAAAACACCAGAGGGAGATAAACCTATAGCATATGCATCAAAAACGCTCTCAAAAAGCGAGCGAAATTATGCCATAATCGACAAAGAGGCCAGAGCTATTATTTTTGGAGTGACGAAATTTTACGATTACATCTACGGCACTACATTTACGCTAAGAACCGACCATCAACCTCTGGTGCGTATATTCGGTCCCGGGAAAGGAATACCAATAATGGCTGCAAGAAGGCTGCAGCGATACGCGACGTTCCTTAGCGCTTTCAAATATAATATAGAATACGTGAGATCGAGCGACAACGTAGCAGACGGCCTCTCCCGCCTGCCGCTACCGCTACCAAAAAAAGAAACAACAAAGGCTCCAAGAGCCGAATTCACACACGTAGACCACATAAACGAGGGGCCTGTCTGTATTGACTGGAAGGCAATCTCACGCGAAACGAGAAAAGATCGAGTGTTGTCACAAGTGGTGAGGTACGTTCGGGGGGGGGTGGTCAACAGAGGCGAAGACCGAAGAACTAAAAGCATTCATGGCACGGAAAGACGAGCTCACAATGGAGCAGGATTGTTTAATGTGGGGATATCGCGTGATAATTCCAAAAAAGTATCAAAAATTCATTTTAAAAGAAATGCACTTAACGCACATGGGAATCGTGAAAATGAAATCCATTGCAAGGTCGTTTTTCTGGTGGCCAGGGATCGATGGGGACATAGAAAGAGAAGTGCGGGCGTGCGGCGAGTGCGTCCAAGAGAGAGATAGCCCGCCCGCGATAACGCTAAACCCATGGACTTGGCCGACCCACCCATGGCAACGCATACACACGGACCTTATCGGACCGTTAGACGGCCGAAACTTCCTTTTAATTATAGACGCGATGTCAAAATGGCCAGAAATATTTGAAATCAAATCTATCAGCTCAGAGAGCCTGATCAAACACTTCAAACAAGTTTTTTCGAGATTTGGCATTCCAAATCAAATTATCAGCGACAACGGCAGACAATATACGAGCGAAGAATTCGCATCCTTTGTAAAGCGGCTAGCAATTAAACACACCTTCTCGCCAGTCAAACATCCCGCAACGAACGGAGCGGCAGAGAATCTCGTTAAAACCTTCAAAAAGAAATTTAAGATCCTTTCACGCGAGGGGTTCGCGCCGCAAGAAGCAATTGATATGTTTTTATTTGATTACAGATCAATTAAGCATAGTACGACGGGGGAAACACCAGCGAAGCTCATGTTAGGGAGAGAGTTGAGAACGCGATTCGAAATTTTACGCCCAACTACGGAAGAAAAAGTCGACATCGCAGTGGATCGACAAGTACGAAATAAGAGAGGGAAAAGAGTAGTAGAATTTAAAATCGGCGAAAAAGTCTGGGCGAGGAAATTCGGGAGAAACGATTCCCGCTGGTGTAAGGGGATAGTCAAAGACCGTCTGGGACCAGCTACGTATGACATTGAATGGGAAAGCGGGAGCGTAGACAAGCGACATGCCGATCAAATCGTTAGACTCGAGGAAAAAACCAATGAGGAACCAGCGAGCGAAAACGAGCAGCTGGTGGGCCCCCGGCGATCGTCGCGATTAGCACTAAGTAAAAATAAGGAATCATTATAATACATTTGCTTAAACATAAACAGAGAGGAGTTGTAGTGTATGTCGAGTTTGGTGTGTGTGTGCGTAGGCACGAGACAACGAACCATCCATCGATGGCCAGTTGGAAACCGTTCGGCAAGCCGAACGTACATAATAAACCTCGTGCTCGTATTTATCGTTTTGGCTTATTCATTCGCCTTACCCTACATCCCAGATTTTATGTAACTTTATTTTTTGTTTCTTTTTAAACAGAAAGAAATTGAGATGTCATTTTCCAACTGAGGTTGCAATTTTTCAATAGTTGGCGCTCTTTTTTTACTTTTATAAAGTATTTTTCCACGGATTTCACTTTTTTTTGGGAAGCGGGATATTCATCAACATTTTTTTGTAATTATGGAGGCATCATTTGTTCTGATTGGTTGTTCCGGAAAGAAAATAAATCTCTTTAAAAACTTCTATCGACACCCCTGGCAAATCTCTTAAAAAATCTCGACAAGAGTCATGATCAATCCCTTAAAATACTGTCGTCATGACTCTTGTCTAATCCCTTAAGGAAACCTCGCAAAGACTCATAGTCAATCTCTTAAAGAAACCTCGGTGAGGCCCCTAGTCAATCGCTCCAAAAATTTCCCTCGCGCTCTTTTTCCCTTCGTTCTCCCGTTTTTTTATCGTTTCATCGCATTTTCCACTATTTTTTTTTACTCCGAGAGAAATTGCTCCAAGCTCATATGATCCTGCATTCGAAAACGAAAAGAATGAGCCCAAGTTGGACCCTTTTCGATGAATTTTACCCGAAATATGAATTTTTCAAAATTGTCAGAGGGAGAGAGACAGCGCTATAGGCGCGATGGCGGTAGAGGGAAAGGGAGGCCCAATATAGCTCTGTCGCTCAGTGGCGCGCAGAGAGTGGGGATACCGCGTTCAGCGGAGCGGGTGACGTCACAGGCCGAAAATGTCCACCAGTCTCGCAAAGGGCGTATGTCGAAGCGCCTGCGCGGACAACTTACGCCTTTCTGACTCCAAGAAACAGAAAGGATCCCAAACCTCGCGTCCAAAATCTTCAATGTTAGATTTCTCTGGATTGGCTCAATAGATTTTGTTCTACCAAGGACCATTCGAAAGATAAAAAATCATAGAAAATTCAAATCTAATATGAGATTTTTCCCTCAACCCGTTCTCCTGTGAGAACGATTTAAAGTTGCTGTGACGTCATAAAACGCCTATTTTACTGTATATAAGAGTACGGCAGCTCTCGCGCCACGCTTCTTTTTCAATACTTGGCGCCGAGCCGCTGCCGCGTCTCTTGAAAAACGCCTATTTTACTGTGTATAAGAGTACGGCAGCTCTCGCGCTACGCTTCTTTTTCAATACTTGGCGCCGAGCCGCTGCCGCGTCTCTTGATACGTTCAAAAAAAGATTCCTCGAGCGAAATAGTTTGAAAAATGAGAATGAACACTGCGAGCGGAAAAGTTCTCGACGCTCGGAAGAGGGGCGAGGGTTGAGAATACGATCGGTACAACGAGACGAAAAAGTATTTTAAAAACAGTAAGAAAAAAATTGAAATTTCGAAAAAAAAAAATAATTCGACACGTTCGAAAATCCAACAATAAAAATCGTAAGACCAATACGTTCAAAAAAAGATTGGTCAATCGAAACAGTTTCAAAAATGAGAATAAACACTGCGAGCGAAACAAGTTCCCGGCGCTCGAAAGAGGGGGGAGGGTTAAGAATACAATCGGTCAAACGAAACTAAAAAGTAAAAAAAAAAAACGATAAATGAATCGAAAAAAAAATGATAATCCGACCCGATCGAAAATCCAACGATAAGAATCGTATATTGGTGAGACCAATACATTGAAAAAAAGATTCGTCAATCGAAATAATAGCTTTAAAAATGGGAATAAACACTGCGAGCGGATAAAGTTCGTAGCGTTCGGAAAGGGAAGTTTGAGACAACGAACGTTCGAACCAAAAAGAAAAAACCAAATAAAAAATAAATAAAGAAAATCAAAAACATGTCCGGAAAGTAAAATGATTCATTACGATCGAAAAATTTCACTGATCGTTCATTCAAAATAATTGCTATTAATCCGTTCCAAAAAAATTCATCCATTCAATCCAATAGCACAGAAATGGGCATAAACACCGCAAACGAAAACAGTTCGGGACGCTCGTGAAAGGGGGGAAGGCTTTGACCTCGAACGAAACAAGTTTCACTAATTACGCATTAAAAATGTCTGATGTTGATCCGTTGAAAAAAAAAAATTGAACAGATTACCAAAATGGGAATAAACAACACTGCGAGCGGAAAAGTTCTCGACTCACGGACGAGGGGGGAGGGAGAGAATCCGACCGGTCGACTGAGACGACAAAGTAAAAAAAAAGAAATCGATGAAGCGTTCGAAAAATAAAAATTATTCAATACGATGGAAAAATGCAACAATAAAAGTGGCACATTTCGTCAGACGAATGTTGATACTGTAATATTCCTTTTTTACAAATAAGACTCACTTCGTGAGTTTACGATTTATTTGACTTTCATTTATACTCATTAATAAACGAGTTTCGAAATTATACAAAAATGAGGGATTTCCCACTTAATTCTTAATTACATTGGACTTAGCTTTTATACGATTTGTGATGCTGATGACGCAACGCAACCGCTGAGGATCCCTTACAGCGCTGCCGATGACTTGGATCCAATTATCGTTTCCGAGGATGGAGATTCCGAGGACTCGATGATATCCCGCACGATCGGGAATCTGATGGCGAAGCCCAGGAAACGGGCGGCGATGTTTTATCGACGTATATTTATTTTGTGTTTTAGGAAAACCAAAATCCCGACGATCCGCTTTATATGAGGCGGCTATCGCCGGGTCTTTTGGTTCTTAATCGACGTTGTATATGATAAATTATTCGGCGCTACGATGCCGAGACTTATTTTGAAAGATTATGTTAGATGAGTCCGCTTCGATAAGGAGAGAGCGACAAAAAGCTTCTCTCCTCTAAATTCTCGCTCCCGATGGGGACAGCGAAGCAGTCTCGAGATGTGGTGGGGACATTTCTCCCAATTTTCCTCACTCCCGAGAGTGCTCCGTTACAAATGCCCCCTTATAGTCTGATAACCTTACAAAACGACACGATTAGGGTGGTTGATCAGTGTTTTGTGCGTGATCTGGTGTTGGTGGCAAAAATAATTAAACGCGTGGGAGAGACGGAGAAAATGTGTAAAAATGGTCTTTATTATAAATTATCACAGTAGTTAATGTACAATAAACCCGACAGTGAAAAACCCGGATGAAACAAGCCCGAGTGGCCCGTGTGTATCGTTTCCCAAGATAGAAAATGGCGACGACCGCGTGCTCGCAAGCCGGCACTCGTGAGGGCGTAAATCTCACAAGGCCCTTGTAAAGCAATTAATTATGACCCGCACGTAATTGACGACTCGATAATTACGTGAACCCGATATGTTTAATTCCCGTATAAATTTGTGGAAACCCGTGGTGTAAAAAGACCCGATAGAAAAGGAAAGAAAATAGTAATAATTCGAGACACGTGGTCGCGCCGCTATATCTTGATCTTAACTGATTGAGCGCTCGAGGCAATCGACCGAGAGCGAAGAAAATCGATAAAAGCGCGCATGTGCAGTTAACCGCAACGAGCGCGTCCCGTCACGTGGCGCCGTCGTTCGTCGCCCGTGTACTCTCGATCGATGCCGCGCCGTTCAAGCTCTCGAATTCCCGTCTCGAGGGAATGATAATTCCCGAACATCCAGCCCGCCATCGGCAGCCGAGCTGTCGATTGAAGATCCCGCTGTCCCGATGGGAAGTACGACCAGCTTCGCCAGAGGTCTCTTGAAGTTGGAAGTCGCTGTCTTGATGGACACTACCCGTGTCAGTCCGTCTGTTCCCGGATGTAGCTCGGTGACCCGAGCAAGCGGCCATTTTGCAGGAGGCAGGTTCCCGTCGGTCAAGAGCACCATGGACCCGACCCGAATCTCGTTGCGAGGGTGGTGCCACTTTGAAATTGCCTGCTGTCGTTGCAAATAGCTCGCTGACCAGTGATCCCAAAAGTGTTGGAGGCGCGACTGGATGAACTGCCAGCGCGACAACCTGCCCGGATTAATGTCCCGATATGAAGGCTCCGGAATCGTCGTTAGCGCTTCCCCGATCAGAAAATGCCCGGGTGTGAGTGCGGTAAGGTCCTCAGGGTCTTCGGACATGGGTTCCAGCGGACGCGAATTGAGCACGGCCTCTACCTGAACCAGAAGAGTCGTAAATTCTTCGAAGGTTAGGCTCGTCTCCCCGATGGTCCGCCGGAGGTGAAATTTCACGGATTTCACCGCCGCCTCCCATTTCCCGCCCATGTGTGGAGCTCCCGGTGGATTGAAGACCCAAGTTGTCCCGTCATTCGCCAAGAGTCGCGAAATCTCGTTCGACTCCCGCGTCCCGGCCTGGAACAGCTTCTTCAGCTCCGCACTCGCGCCTTGGAAATTTGTCCCGCAGTCGCTGTAGAGAGTGTGACACACTCCCCGTCTCCCGATGAATCGCCGGTACGCCGCGATGAACGTCTCTGTTGACGAATCTGTAACAATCTCGATATGTAATGCAGACGTTGCAAGACAGACGAAGATGCACAGCCAGCCCTTTTGTACCCGACTCCCGCGACCGCGCCAGGTTTTAAGCGACACTGGCCCGGCGTAATCCACCCCCGAAAACAAGAACGCCCGTGAGGGTGTAACCCGCGCGACCGGCAATTGTCCCATTAGTTGCTGTGCTTTTACCGCCCGGAACCGTGCACAGCGAACACACTTTAACACGAACGACCGCACTGGAGCCCGCCCGCCGATTATCCAGTGGCGTCGTCGTATGTACGCCAGCGTCACCTGTGTCCCCCCGTGTAACGTGCGGCGATGGGCGTCCCGGATGACTAGCTGCGTGAGAGGGGAATCCCGTGGTATAATGGCCGTATGAATGCACTCGGGTTGTAAGTCCGAATGTTTCAATCGGCCTCCCACTCTCAACACCCCGTTATTGTCGATGTATCCCGTCAACCGCGTTAGCGGGTGCGTGCGTGGAAGCACGCGTGAACCCGCGAGTACTTTCAACTCTGTTTCAAAGTACTCTGCTTGTGTGGCTTTTACCCAATATACCCGTGCATGATCCAGGTCTCCCGGTGAAATGTATGCTCCCGATGACCCGTGTGATGCTCCTCTCATCTTGGCGATGGCCTTGAAGAGTAGGGCCGTTATTCTCAGCAAACGCGTAAGTGTCGAGTACCGGTAAATAAGCTCGTAGACCCGTGATGGTTTTGCTGAGGCTGTAAGGATGAGGCCTGGTCGCTCTTCCAGCGCCGCTGTATCCGCCGTCCCGGTGTAGTGTAAGGGCCAATGGACTGAAGATTTGGCTAACCAGTGTGGTCCGTTCCGCCATGGTTCAAATTGCTCGAGCTGTGTGATTGTTAGCCCCCGCGATGCACAATCTGCAGGATTGTCCCGACCCGGTGTGTATCTCCATTGTCCCGTTGGTAGAAGCTCCTGAATGGCTGTAACCCGATTACGTACGAAGTCTTTCCATCGCGATGGGTGACTCGTAACCCACGTCAGCGTGACCGATGAATCGGTCCATAAATACACTGGTGCATTCCCGAGGTCCAGCACCGTCTGGACGTACCGCGTAAGTTTTGCGAGAACAAGCGCGGCTGCAAGTTCTAAGCGTGCAATGACAAGGCGCTTTAACGGAGCAACCTTTGTCTTGGCGCATACCATCGAGACTCTGGTATCGCCACCCGGACCCGTGACCCGCAAGAAGACGACCGCTGCAAGTGCGACTAGAGAGGCGTCTGAAAACCCGTGGATTTGCACTGAAGAACCCGTGGACATCCGGAGCCATCGTGGCACCGATATCGTCCCGAGGTCGGTCAGCTCCCGTCGAAATGCAACCCACGACTCTGCGACCTCGGTTGAGACCGCATCGTCCCATGACAGCTTGTCCAGCCAGAGTTGCTGGAGCAAGACCTTTGCCCGAATTGTAACTGGCGCTAAGAAGCCCAGTGGATCGTACAACTGCGCAATTTCTGACAAGATTACCCGTTTCGTGATCCCGGCACTCTCAGTGTAAGGGAGGGTGGTAAACTTGAATGTGTCGGCTCCCGGCAGCCACGATATCCCGAGAATTTTTGTTCCGACATCTTCGATCTCCCGAGAAGAGTCAGAGCTCGACGCGACACCGACCTTGTCGCAGAAACCCGGTTTGTTGCACTGCCACTTGGCTAAGGGCATGCCGCCCGCCGTGCAAATCCCGATTAATTGTCTCGCTTGTGTTGTTAAGTCTCTTAAATTGTCCGCGCCCCCGAAAATATCATCGACGTAGCGCCCCTTTGTAAGAGGGGCGACGGCCGCTGGATACTTTTCTCCTTCGTCTGCTACTAATTGCAGCAGAACCCGTACTGCAAGGAACGGCGCCGGCCGCGTCCCGTAGGTAACTGTCGTCAGCTGATACGGCACGACGTTACCGCTCCCGTCGGCCCACAGGATGCGTTGAAGGTCCCAATCGTCCCGATGTACCCGAATCTGCCGAAACATTTTGGTAATGTCCGTCGCGAACACGTAACGATGCCGACGGACCCAAAGCAGCACGTCTGTTATATCGAGTTGGAGTTTTGTACCCGTATGCAATATGTCGTTAAGCGACCAACCCGAATCCGTTTTCGCCGACCCGTTGAAAACTACCCGCAACTTAGTAGTTGTGCTGCTTTCCTTCAACACCCCGTGATGCGGTAAATAATAAGCCGCGTCCCGATGCAGCGAATCCGCTGCAGCCCGAACCATGTGTTGCATCGACTCATATTCCCCGAGGAAGTCTTCGTAAAGTTTCTTGTAACCCGGATCCCGCAATAATTTCCGACGCATTCGCTGCAAGCTTTCAGCCGCCGCACGATACGAATTTCCCAGCTCAGGTGAACCCGATTTAATAGGTAACCGAACAATGTACCGACCTGATTCGTCTCGAGAATGCGTGGAAAGAAAGTGTGTCTCACACTCTTGCTCCTCTGGCGTGAGGGGCAGGCCCGCGTCGACGGGAACCTCCTCTTGAACCCAAAACTTCGACAGGAGATCCTGTAATTCCCGGAACCTGTTGTCCGCCACTGCGTGGTGGACCAAAGTGGAAGACGAGTGTGAGCTCGACACCGGCCCGAGGATCACCCAGCCAAAAATGGTATTTTGAGCGACTGGAGTGTCCGGAGGCCCTCGTCTGACCTCTGGTAGGACAAGCTTCCCGTATGCGTCGGCCCCCAAGATCAGATCGACCTCTCGCGGCAAGAAGAACTCCGGATCCGCAAGCCAAAGACCCTGAAAATGACTCCAATGCCGATGAGGAAGAGAAAAAGACGGAAGAACAGGCATTAACTTGGGCAAAATGTGTGTTTTTATTTGTAAACGGTTGCTGGAATATAGCGACCGCAAGTCACAAGTGACTAGCCCGCGTGTGTGACCCGATGGCGTGCCCCCGATCCCGAGGATGTTGATTGTTGACGACTCTCGTTGTAATTTAAGTTGACGTACGAGCTTATCGGAAATGAACGACAGTTCAGACCCGGTGTCGACAAGCATGCGTACTCTAGGGTGCTTCAAAAAAAATCGACTTTTTTTTTTTCTTGACGGTGCAATCGAATACGTTGATATTCCATGCAAAAATGATTCTCCCAAAATTTGGGACCTGTAAAAAAATTTTTAGAGGTCGCGCAAATCACTTTTATATATTTTTACTAGAATCATGATTTAACTCTGTTTATTTTTCATTGTCGCAACAAAAAATGTTAATGCATGAACAAAAAGTCATTTTCCTAAAATTTGAGTTCGAAACAAAAGAGTTCAGCGCTGCCGCAAACGTGTTTTAGAATTTTTTTTTATCATTTAGCACAAAATCACGGAATAAAAGTGTCAGTTTTTCTGTGTCGTAAAGAAATATGTTAGTGATTAATGTGCAAAAATTAATTTCCCAAAATGTGTGTTTTTTTTTTCCTGTTTTAATCTGAAGACCGTCCTAATCTTTTTCTGCAGTTTTTATCTAATTGCAGTGGAATATATATAACGCGGCGCAACTTGCCTTGTCGATTCGAACTTTTCTTTTTAATACTTGGCGTCAAGACGCTACCGCATCTCTAAATAATATGGTTTGCTCCGAATCACAAGTAACGACCGTTGAGTATTCCATGAAAAACGAATCATCTTAATATTGAAGGCTGTAAAAATAAAATCGTGGTCACCCCCAGCGAGTTTTCGATATTTTGCTATTGTTATTCCGGCAAAAATGACGCGGCTGCAATTGCGCTAAATTTACTACTACCCTTTAGTGTTGTTAACAATCCAAAGAACAGTCTCTCTGATGACAGAGTCTGACGGATACATAACAAAACAATGAAAATCAATAGCAATATCTTCTGCAAATCGTCAACGACCAAAGGAAAAAATACCCTTCTTGTTGGACGAAATTCTCATTCGAATCTTGCAACTGATATTGTGATTTTTTTTTCCAAATTTCACGCTCTCAGTCAAGCAATCCGATTTTATTTGACATCGATGTGTAATATTAGTTGCAAAATTCGAATGAGATATTCGTGCTACAAGAAGCATATTTTTTTCTATGGTCGTTCACAATTTGCAGAAGATCTTGCTGTTGATCTTCATTTTTTTTTAACGTATCAGTCGAACTCTGTCCTCAGAGATACTGCTCTTTCAACCATTAGCAACTCTAACAGTTGCTCTATTAAAGCCATTAGTGCGCGGTCCATTCAGCCGGAATAACCATTAAAAAATGGAGAACTCGCTGCGGATGACCACTAAATTTTTTTTTTGACAGGCTTCAATATTAAGCGTGTTGATTTTTTATGGAATACTCAAAAGTACTTACTTGTGATTTTAAAAGGAAACCACATCATTATGTACTTCTCGTCAAGTAGAAAAAAAATACAGGAAATGATTACGACGGTCTTCAGATCAAAAATAAAAATAAATAACAAAATTTTGGGAAATTAACGACGTTTTTTGCCGAATTTTCTATCGATAGAATTCTTTTAAATTTGCACCACACAAAGAGAATAGTGATGTCTAATAGCTCGCGCAGTTTTGAAAGGTGTCACCATGTAGAAGTCGAAATATTTATTTATAAAAATCACAATTTTTAGTAGTTTCTCATAAGAGCGTATGTTAAAAATTCCAATTCTCAACATCAAATATTTCGATTTCTGAATGGTGGAGCCTCTTTAAGCTTTGCATACAGTTTTATGTAACATCGAAGAAACCTTATTTAGTTTTTTTTTTTCAAATGGGTCGTAAATTTTTTTTGAAATTTTCTTCATTATATAACAAATACAGATTAACTCGGACAATTTTGAATTTAGGGTACGTTGTTCTTTTTTCAATTCGTAACAACTTTGTCCAATGAAATTAGGCTCGCAAACCATTTTGTATGTAAGAAAAACTGAAAACAAAAAATTCAGGTTTGTCCGTCGTCATACAACGTTCTTAATTTTTGAACATCAATTACTAACATTTTTTGTTACCGCACTGAAGCCCTGAAACTTTTATTCCGTGATTTTATGCTGAAATAGAAAAAAAAATTCTTAAAGACGTTTGCGGAAGCGCTGAATTTTTTTGTTTTAAACTCAAATTTTAGGAAAATGACTTTTTGTTCAAGCGTTACTATATTTTGTTGCGACAATGAAAAATAAACAGAGTTAAATCATGATTATAGCAAAAATATATAAAAGTGATTTGCGCGACCTCTAAAAATTTTTTTACAGGTCCCAAATTTTGGGAAAATCATTTTTGCATGGAATACCAACGTATTCGATTGCACCGTCAAAAAAAAAAGAATCGATTTTTTTTGAAGCACCCTTGCGTACGTTATGCACGGACCCGTTGTGAAGCGCAAGATGCGCCAAACCCGTCGCCAATAGCACAGCCGCCCGCGATGATCCCGTTGCTGCCCCCGTTAATGCTGCCTCATCTCATTGCTGACTCTCCGATGATGTTGTTGTACCCGGCTTGCCCGCTGCTGAAGTTCCCGACGATCCCGATGCTCCCGCTGCTCTTGATGTGTTGGACCCGTTCCCGAATTTTGACCACCCGACGTGGATCATCGTGTGGTGCTTTCGCTCACACTCCTTGCACCTCGATGTTGTCTGGCAAGACCCGACGTTATGTTTCCCGAAGCAGTTGAAGCAAAGTCGAAGCTTCGACACCGCCTCCCGACGAGCCTCGTTATTCATCTGACGAAACTGAGGACACGCGACGATGAAGTGTCCTCCTTGACACTGTGCACACGTGGTGCCTGAAGCCGTGGTCGTGGCGTAAGACTTCGCCCCCGTAGCCCGTGATGACGACTTTGCTCCGCTGCCCGATGTGGTATTTCCCGCTGGCTTTGGTTTTCCCGCTTCTGCTCCCTCGAAGGCCCGAGCCCGACTAGCCAAAAATGTTCGCATGCTCGCGAAGGATGGCGGCTCCTGGGACTGCCCGATGTGAATCTCCCAAGCCTCACGCGACGCCGTGTCGAGACGTCGTGACACCGCGTAGACTAAAACCCAGTCCCAGTGTTCGATTGGAGCGCCGAGTGCCTTCAGCGAGTTACACGCCTCGGTGATAGAGTGCACGAGAGCGTGTAGGTCCGGGGCGGACCGTGCTCCGATGACCTTGGTGTCCAAGACGCTGCCCAGATGCGCCGACACCAAGATGCGTTTATTTTCATAACGCTCCATTAGCGATTCCCACGCTGTCCCGAACGAGTCGGCCTCGATGACCAGGCTCGCGATCAGCTTCGCCGCCTCGCCCGATGTTGAGGTGCGCAAGTAGTGCATGCGCTCGACGTCGCTGATCCCCGTGTTTTCCCGTACAAGCGCGGTGAATAGGTCCCGGAACGAGCACCACTCTGTGTACGCACCCGTGAATGTAGGGAGCGAGATCTTGGGCAAGTGAGATCTGCCCACTCCCGAAGAACCCGCGTGACCGGACGACCCGTTGGCCGAAGGTGAAGCTGTTGGCTTCACCTGTTCCCGTAATAGCCCAAGCCTCTCGTTGACCAAGGCGTACGTATCGAACGCCTTGGAGTACCAATCTTCCGTCACGTATTCTGAGGATAAAAACTCAAGGTCACACGTCTCACCTATTGCTTCGTGTACCGATTCGAATTTCTCCCAAATTCCTCGCGCTCCATCCCGCATAGCCTCGATGCTCGCCGACGTTGCATCAGCTGCTTCCGTCCCTAGTGCCATCGTCAGTAATTTCCCGAGCAGCGAGATGCGTGCCCGTTGCGTCTCGATCTTGAGCGCAAATGAACCCGCTGCGGCGGGCCGTGGCGAGGCGGCCCGCTTACCCGCCCGTTCTCCCGTCGGTGAGGGTGTGCGCTGTTTTCTCACCTTTTTGTTGGCGTCGTCCGGCGCTGGAACCTGTAGGCCTGTCAACAGCGTGAGGGGCGCCGCGACCGATCCGGGCGGCGGAGCGTCCAAACCGGGCGGCGCGGTGCCCGAACCCGATGACGCAATGCCCGCACCCGGTGTAACCGACTCGACCGTGTCCTCCCACAGCTCGACCTGAGGTTCGGGTTTATCCCCGTCATTTTTTTTGTCGGCCATAACGCGCGCACTCGACACTCAACTGTGTACTAGTCCCGATAACACGAACACCCGAAGTCGCGAACGAAAGTGTCAAAGATACGCGCGTAAATGCTCTCAAAAATCCCGATTGCCCGTATAGAAACCCGAAAAAATGTGCTGGTCCCGATCCCGAACGCGAGAGCGAAAAGACCGCGAGCCTGAGGGGGGGCAATACTTCGCACACCGCGTGGAACGTCGAAAAGTTTCTCGAACGTTCTCCCGACCAATCCCGAACGCGAGCGCGCGCGGGGACCGCGAGTATCGTGAGCCGGCACTGCTTCGCACACCGCGTGGAGCGAAGAAAAGTTTCTCGAACGTTCGCGGAAGCCCGAACTGTCCCGATGGTTCACGAACGTTTCCGAAGACTTACCGGCACTTTTCCCGCCGTGAATGCTTCGACCACGTGAAGACTAACGCCCACGTGTTGAATCCCGATGCACAAACTGCCCAATTTCCCGATTATACACTTTTTCACTGTGAAAAACTCGTCAACTCACTGCACTCACACCACGCGCCACCAGATCCGGCTCGAAGGACCAATGTTTTGTGCGTGATCTGGTGTTGGTGGCAAAAATAATTAAACGCGTGGGAGAGACGGAGAAAATGTGTAAAAATGGTCTTTACTATAAATTATCACAGTAGTTAATGTACAATAAACCCGACAGTGAAAAACCCGGATGAAACAAGCCCGAGTGGCCCGTGTGTATCGTTTCCCGAGGTAGAAAATGGCGACCACCGCGTGCTCGCAAGCCGGCACTCGTGAGGGCGTAAATCTCACAAGGCCCTTGTAAAGCAATTAATTATGACCCGCACGTAATTGACGACTCGATAATTACGTGAACCCGATATGTTTAATTCCCGTAAAAATTTGTGGAAACCCGTGGTGTAAAAAGACCCGATAGAAAAGGAAAGAAAATAGTAATAATTCGAGACACGTGGTCGCGCCGCTATATCTTGATCTTAACTGATTGAGCGCTCGAGGCAATCGACCGAGAGCGAAGAAAATCGATAAAAGCGCGCATGTGCAGTTAACCGCAACGAGCGCGTCCCGTCACGTGGCGCCGTCGTTCGTCGCCCGTGTACTCTCGATCGATGCCGCGCCGTTCAAGCTCCCGAATTCCCGTCTCGAGGGAATGATAATTCCCGAACAATCAGACTATCATTACATTCACTCACACTCTGCACTCACAACCTACACACTATTCGACAATGCATGTAAATGCTTTTTTCTTGTACGTATTCTGAGAGCCCTGAAACAAAGCGACATTAATGAAACATTCACGTCATTAAGTAGGCTCAAAATAAGGTCGTAAACTTGTACGATTGAAGACTCCCTTAACGATTTTTGAGTCGTGTGGATCCACCAGGCGGAAGGCATTTTTTCCAAAGGAGCTCTCTACCCTATACACGGGCCACAGTATAAATGAAAAATTCTTGACGTGACTTTATCGTTAGCATTTGACGGAAAGGGTTGTCGCAGAAGGACCAAGTCGTTTGGCTTGAGTTCGACCTTCGATATTGCTTTTTGCTGTTTCTTTCGATTATTGAAACTATTCATTAAGTGACCTTGAGCAATGAGGATTTTGTTTCGGTGTGATCCTTCTAGAGTTGGTGGGAACTCCAGAATTTTCTCGATTTCATCTATAGTCCGCTTGCCGGTGTGCAGTTCGAGAGGCGCGAAACCCGTACTCGAGTGAGTGGTTAAATTTACGAGTGATTCTATTTTTGGTACGTATCGGGCCCATTTGGTATGCACTTGAGCGCAATATGTCCTAAAGAACCTGCCTAGCTCGCGCATTACCCTTTCTGTTGGGTTGCTTTGGGGGTGCCGAACGGAACAGTATCGAACCGTTATTTCTTTGATTTCTAGAGCTTGTCTCCATATAATGGATGTGAATTGTGTGCCATTGTCTGCGAGGATGGCCTTGGGCGTCCCCAACTTCGGAAAATAGTCATTGGTCAGTCTTGCGAGTGCACTTCGGGTGGTAATTCTTTTTAGAGGATATAATCGTACGTATTTTGAAAATGCATCTAGGACGACGAATAAATATTGGACCCCCGCCGTAGATCGGGGCAGTGGACCGTAGAAATCTACGGTCACCAGCTCACCTGGTTTATTCGCTTTCACCATCTCGAATTCTCCCTCCATTGAATAATTTGGACTTTTAACTCGTTGACATAGATCACACGATGTGCTTTCACGTGCTTTTTCATCTGCTTCCAATAGAAATATTTTCGGATATATCCTAGTGTCTTTTGTGCTCCCGGGTGCCCGAGCTTTCGATGCACATATTCTACGACGCGTTCACTGAGACTGGATGGTACCACCGCGGCGTACTGGTTGGACCCGGAATAATATCGGAATAATACACCTTTTCGCATTTTATACACATCGGAGGGGCCTGAGTTTACAACACGTGTACGCAACTCGGCTGTCTTTGGGTCGAGCTCTTGGAGCTCACTTAAATTCTGAAACGCCTGACGTAAATCTGCCGGCATGTCTGATTTCTCTTGTCGTGACTCGATTAGTGTCAGGAAACCGGTCGAAGAATGTGAGACGTCGAATCTACAGTTTTTTAATATCGCGGATATTGTTATTGGGGAGATTGGTTCATCGTCAAATATACCTTCCGGATTCCGACTGAAAAAATCGGCCACGATGTCATCGTGTCCCGCGCAGTGAATGACTGTGAAGCAGTACTGTTGCAACGTGATGCACCATCTCTTCAATCGAGGCGTTTGGAATTCCGTTGTGTTCAAAAACGTTAAACCCTTATGATCTGTCACAATTTCGAAATGTCTCCCAATTAAGTAACGGCGACATTTTTGAACCGCATACACGATCGCAAGAAGCTCTTTTTCCGTGGTTCCGTAATTTTTTTCCGCTCCGTTCAAGCATCGATTGACGAGAAATATAATATGAAATTCATCGTCAACCATTTGATATAGTATTCCCGCTGATCCCTTTGTCCGAGGCGTCCGTCTGCAGTTTAAAGGTATAATCCGGGTGGACAAGACTGAGCATAACGGAATTTGCAAAGTTGTTTTTTAAGTTCTTAAATGCTACACTGTGCTCGTTTGTCCGGCTCCATTCTCTTTTCGACTGTAGTAACGGTCGAAATGGATCGATGCAATTTGCGTGCCTCACACTGAATTGTCGATAATACGTGCAAACTCCTATAAACTGTTGCAACTGTTTTCGATTTTGTGGTTCCGCGAAATTGCGAATTATTTCTAATTAAATGATTAAACGAACTTACCTGTAAGTGAAGTTCTATCATGATTGTGTGTAGCGCCTCTTCCGAGAGATCAATTTGTAGTACTCCTGCCTCACACCGATGTCGCCACACTTCAAAGACCGAAAAAACAGAATTCGCCGCCGTTTCCGCGGCAGTCGGTCTGGTCATTTCTTTTGAAGTTGTGTCGTAACCTCAAGGGTTCTTCATGTGAACCACATGTAAGATAGGGGGATAAACCTGTTTATAAGGGTGGGAGTTGATCTCTCGGAAGAGATGCTACATACAATTATGATAGAACTTCGCTTACAGGTAAGTTCGTTTAATCATTCAATTGTATTTCGCGCCTCTTCCTCGAGATCAATTTGTAGCTGTTTAAAGCTGGTTACGACTAATTGTTAGAAGTAAAGTGTTTTTCACATCTTTATTCTGATGCAACGAGAGTGAACATATGCTTATAACCATTGGTACTTAACAAAAACTCCTTTATAGTTTATTAGAATTTAAGACCGTTAAAGCAAATTCCTTCCGGTCTGTCAAAACCTCCTTTTTATAAAATCTAGCGAATACTAGCGATCTTTCTGTCCACCCGGCAGTCTTCCGGATAGAGTCCAAGCTGACTCCACCTCTGTCCGCAGATGAGGTCGCCGCGTGCCTCGTGCTATACGCTTTAAAGTAGCTTACATCTATGCCACTTTCTTCCAAAGTCTTCTTGATCCAGCGACTCACAGTCGCTGCTGAAACCGCTTCATGTGGCTTTTTTGCTGACACTAGGAGGCGACTCTCCGTACCTCTAAGATCTCTGGTTCTTCTAATTTAATCGATGATAGTACTCGCTGGGCAGATTAATGGATCCTCCTCGAAGAAGGGTAAGACCAGGAGCGGTTGCGCTCTGTTTACAGTGGAGGTCTTAATTTGTTCAACGATTTTGATCTCCAGCCTATCCCCTCTTGGCACGATATTTAGGATATCGATAAGGGTCAAGGTCTGCATACGGTGACCCGTCGTCAGCGCCAAAAGAGTGACTAGTTTTCGCGTCAACATGTCCAACTGTAGATTATCATTTGGGCCCCATTTTTTAAATTGGTCCAAAACCGCGCCTGGGTCCCAGGTGCAGTCATACCTCGCACTCGGGGGTCTTAGCTTAGAAACGCCCTTAAAAAATCTTTTGATGCTAGGATCTGTGCCCAGCTCCGGCCCATATAGCAGTGCAACCGCTGAACGGAAACTGTTCAATGACCCATAAGAAGCCCCTTTATCAAATTCCACCGTAAGAAACCTCAGTACCTGCTCTACCGAGCTCTTCAGAGGGTCCTTGTTTTCCTCTTGATTGAATTTCCACCATCTCTTCAGGGCTGTCTCGTACTGCTTCAGTGAAGACTCGCTTAACGACGCCATGAGGATGTCCACACTACTCTCCGGCACCGATCTACTCCTTAATGCTTGTACGATAAGATTACTGCCACCAGGGTAAGCGTCTTCCACAGTGGATGGGGTTCCCTGTTTAAGGATTGCAATAAATCAAAATCTGGCTTGAAACGAATAGGTTCTGACTTGAGCATTGATTCGAAGATCGGGAACCACGGCTGAGCCGGCCAGTATGGAACCACCACTATTCCTTCACATTTTTCCGTTCTGATCTTATGAAGCGTTCGTAAAATAACAGAAAAAGGAGGGAACGCATAAAAGAAAAAATCCCATTTCACTGTGAAGGCGTCAATCGCCCAGGCTCCGGGGTCCTTTTTCCACGAAATGTACTTAACGCATTTGCAATTTGTTCTTGATGCGAAAATGTCAATCTCATGGCTTCCAAACTTATCAATGATCCGATCAAAGGCTTCGTCTGATAAGGAATATTCCGTCTCGGGCTCCAGCTTGCGCGATTCTACGTCCTCTTCTTTGTTGTCCTCTGATCGTATGTATGTACGAAGCGAAAACCCACAGATTTCGATGTTCGCACCAGTCCCAAATTTCTCTCGCAACAACATTCAACTTCGAAAACTGAACCCCACCTTTCTTATTTATATATGCTACTGTTGTAGTGTTGTCTGTTCTCAGAAGAATGTCGCAATCTCGTAAGCCCTTGGCGAAACACTTCAAGGCAAATAGCGCAGCCTTCAGCTCAAGATGATTAATATGAAATGATTGCTCCTCTTTGTTCCAGAATCCATGAGCCTGCTTGCCCGAGCACGCTGCGCCCCAACCGGACAGCGAGGCATCCGAAAATATCTCGATTTTTGGGTTATAACTCGCTATGTGATTTCGCGCGTTACTGATATTGCGAGACCACCATTCGAAGTCATCTGACAAGCCCGACGGAATCTCCATTATTTTCTCAAAATTCTCTCCGTTACGCCTTAACGCCAAAAATCTTACTCTCTCGAAGTTCCGCATATGGACTCTCCCATATTTCAACGTCGGACAACAGGACTCTAACGTCCCTATGAGAGATGCAAAATCCCGAATTTTACAACGTCTCATTCTCTTAAACTTTTCGATAAGTGCCCTCGGCTTTTCTACCTTAGTTAACGGAAGTTCCACTGACATGCGTATCGAATCATATAAAAGGCCCAAAAATGTACATCTAGTCGACGGCGTTAGCACACTTTTCTCTGTATTAATCACAAACCCTAAACTTTCCAGCAAGGATCTTGTCTGTTCAACATTTTCGAGACAGGCCTCAAAACTTTTTCCGAGCATTAAAATGTCGTCTAGATAAATTACCGACATTAAGCCCTTTTCCCTTAAGGAGGCCGTGACTGGCTTCATCAGCTTGGTGAATACATACGGCGCAGTATTAAGACCAAAGGGCATGCACTCAAATTGGTAAAATTTCCCCTGGAAACAGAATCTCAAAAATTTCTTGTCGCTATCGTTAATTGTGACGAGATAATACGCGTCCCGAATGTCCAACGAAGCCATAAAATAACCCGGACTCAACATGTTCTGAACCGTCCTTCCATCTCCGAGTTTGAAATGCTGCGTGATTATAAATTCGTTCAGGTTTTTTAAATTTAACACCAGCCTGTGACCCCCGCTTGACTTTGGTACCAGAAAAATGCTCGATAAAAATTGCCCTTTGCACTCCGATACTACCTTAATCACTGCCTACCTACAAAGCTTCTCAATCTGCGCTGTTATCAACTCTATTTCTTGTTTCGACCATTTTTGACCTGTCGGAGGCCCGCGCTGTATTACTCGCCTCGAGAACGGAATACGATATCCCTCGACCCAGTCTAATATGGTTTCATCTGTGGTAATTTTCATCCAGGAATTTTTGAAAATTTTCAAACGCCCAGCGGGCACACTTACAGAATCCATCAGTTCCTCCTGCGACTCGACGAAGGCGTTCTCTCCGAAGGCTGACGGGACGTTCTGGATGAGCGGGGATAGTTCACTGATCGAGATGATTTCGGCCCGTTCCATGCCCCCCTGCTCTTTGTTTTGTATCCTGATCGGCGTTGCGGGCCCTTCTCGTTTTTTGGACCAGATGTCTGCGCTTTCGACGTTTTTGGCTTCAAGGCTGTGCTCGACATTTCCAATGCCTTCGCCGACTTGATCCTCTCTGTCAAATCTTCTCTGAACAGCCAAGCATCCGCATCCGAAGCGCTCAACGTGTCTCGAAGCGACACATCTATGTTCTTTAGGATCAAACTGCGCCTGATGAGCGTCTCTTCCCGCTGGAGATCAGCAAAAATTCTTATAATGCTTCCCGCGAACTCGATCAGCGCTAACTTCTCGTCCATATTAAGCAAGAAGGTCACGGACATTAGCTTTGCCATGCCCGCTAGCCCAGCTCTAATCCGCTCCTGTTTCTCGACGATGCGCTCATCTCTCTTTATGATGGCTTCTTGGAGGCATGCTTTTACCTCCGGATTGAGTTTGGGAGGATCCATAAAGAGAGCGTTCGCTGGTGGAGGAAATCTCTCCAAGATCGATTTCTTCTCCTCCGTCGGTAACCCTTTTATAATGATATCTTGAATCCGAACCAACAAATCAGGATGTATATTGGCTCCCAGCACGCGGTCCGGAATGATGCGGTCACCAATCAGCTGTAGTACTTCCGCGCCTAAAGCGGCCTCAGCGCCTGTCCCTTCGGTCTCTTCCACCGCGGGTGGCGATGGGGGCGGCGGCAAAGGAGCGTTCGTGACTACGACCGAAGCTAGCGGTTGAACGGCCAATGACGCGACATTTGTCTCCGTCTTTTCCTCCGATGCATTCCTCCCTCTACGAACTACGATTCCTCTCATCCCGATTTTCTTTATCGGATGATGAGCGATTCTGAGAATCCGAGACGCTATAGCGCGACGTAGTCGAACGACTGCGATGAGATGTACTCGAACGACTGCGATGGGATGGACTAGAACGACTACGACGTCGTCCACGCCTTCTACTACGAGATCGACGACGTCGATGCTTACGTGTCGAAAGAAGGACGTCGACGTGAAAGCTTTATGCACAAATATCACCAAATCTTGCAAGATTTGTGATTGCATTGTCATTTTCATCTTTTTTTTTGGAGGTTAGGTTCGACCTGGTCACTACAGTGTGATTCCCGGACGGCCTCTCAGGCCTTAACCTCAATCCTCTCCTCTCGAGCAATTGATTGATTGATCTTGATTAGCTTTCTCAGCTATTTACAAATATATTTACTTACAGAATTACTTAAAAATTAATTTCATTTACAATAAAGTGTTTCAACTTCCTCTTGAATTGCACCAGTCTTTCACATGACTTGACTTGTATTGGTAACGCATTATACATGTTTACTCCCTCATAGAATACGCTTTTTTGTGCACTTTTCGTTTTCCGAAACTGAATTATAATATTTTCGGCTTGTCTTGTCCGTCGTTCGGTTCTCGTCTTTACCATTTCAAATTTTGCCGCCACTGCTTTCGGTATCAAACCTTTCAGGGCTTTAAATATAAATATACACGCATTATAATATAGTCTCTGTCTCACATTCATAAATTGCAATATCTCCAGCATGTCCTTTATCCTCGTACACCTACTACACTGTAATATGACTCGCATCGCTCGATTTTGCGCGATCTGCAGTTTATTTATTTCCGTATCACTCATACCTACTAGCAGTGTTGCGCAGTACTCAAGGTGTGGCGATATTAGTGATTTATAAATTACGCATCTAGTATAGACCGATACATATTGCCCTATCCTATTCAAGAAACTCGTTTTCTTGCCTATCTTTTTCAGGATATAATCACAGTGTTCTTTGAATCGCAGCTTATCATCGATCATTACTCCTAGGTATTTCGTGAATTCGACTCTTTGTAATTTCGCTCCATCCATACATTTCAATACAATATTCCCCCTCAGTTCTTTTTTTACGCTCCTTAATATCATATATTTGGTCTTTTCGGCGTTCATTTTCAATTTATTCCTGTTCATCCATCCCTCGATTGCGCACAGTGCCCTATTCATCTCATACTCTAGTTCCACACTACTGTTTCCAGTAACATATACACAGGGAAACATGTGCACCCTCAATACATTTTGTGTATTTAAGGGTCTGCAAAGGCTCTACAAAAAAATGCAAAAAATTGGCGTGCATGGTTAACTAAAAAAGTTCGGCGAAGGTCTGCGTCACTGTTCTTATTAGAAGTTTCCGCATGCACGCGCAAAGTAGCATTATGACGTCATGTAATGGGGAATGGAACATCCTCCGAAATTCTAAATGTTCGCTGTTTTTTCTGTTCTCTTTCCGCGATGATAATTCCATATTATTCCAAATTTCCTATTTCCTATTTCCTATTATGGTGATATTTCCTATTTCCATATTAAACAAAAATCTCTCCTCTTTGCACAATTAATAATCATTTTTCAAAGTCTGGAGAGCCAAGGGGAACGAAACTTTTAAAAAATTTCATTCCATGCAATCTGATAAATGTTTTTTTTATCTTGACGAGATTTGAATGAAAACGATTTCGATTTTTCAGATGAAAAACGGAAATTCTATTTTAGGCAGTTGTTCAAGTTTGTCCGCCTCTCCCTTAAATTGATTCTTTATCTTTCCGGGCTTTTTTAGTTAACCATGCACGCCAATTTTTTGCATTTTTTTGTAGAGCCTTTGCAGACCCTTAAATACACAAAATGTATTGAGGGTGCACATGTTTCCCTGTGAAATGTAGCTATTCATTATTTTTTTAATTCTTGGCTATGTTGCAATGATTTCATTTCTTTTTGTCGATTGAGCTTGAGAATTTGAGAAAATTTTGGGGAATTTCAAAATATCGTTCGTAGGGAAGGAAAAATGCATTACATTTTGTAAATCTAAATTGTTTTTTATGTCAAAGTGATATGAAGAAAATTGAGTAATTATTTTTCTACTGAGGTTGCGATCTTTTAAAATTGGCGTTCTTTTTTTACTTTTCAAAAGTATTTTTCCACGGATTTCTCTTCTTTTTGAAAAGCGGGATATTCATCAACATTTTTTTGTAATTATAGAGGCATTATTTGTTCTGGTTGGTTATTCTTGAAATAAAATAAATCTCTTCAAAAACTTCTGTCGACACCCCTGGTAAATTCCTTTAAATATCTCGACAACAGTCATGATCAAAGACTTAAAAAACTCTCATCGAGAACCTTGTTCAATCCCTCAAGGAAACCACGAAGAGACTCGTGGTCAATCTCTCAATGAAACCTCAGTGAGGCCCTTAGTCAATCCCTTAAAAAAGCTCGTCTACCCTTGGCTAGTCTGTTGCAAAAATCTCGTCAAGACTTTTTGTCGACTCTTTAAAAAATCCCATCCAGACTCTTGACTAATCCCTTAAAAAAGTCTTGGCACGATTCTTGGTCGATCTGTTGAAACAAGTCTCGACCAGAATCTCGATGAATCTTTTGAAAAAGTCGCGGCGAGATTCTTTATGAATCCCATAAAAAAAGTCTCTGGACGCTTCCACTCAATGCCTTGAAAAACTTCCGTCGACACCGCTTCCGCAAATCCCTTCAAAATATATCGGCGAGGGTCATGATAAACCCCTTAAAAATTCTAGTCCAGACTCTTGACCAATCCCTTGAAAAAGTCCTGGCGAGATTCGTGGTTAATCCCTTAAAAACTCCCATTAAGAGCCTTGGTTAACCCTTTCGAAATTGTCGTCCAGACTCTTCGTTAATCCCTTAAAACCATAGTGACGAGACTCTGAGTTTAGTAAATATTAACTAACTCTTAAGAAACCACGTTCGAGACCACTGGTGAGCGCCTTAAAAAATTCCGTCAAGACTCTTCGTCAATCCCTCAAAAAAGTCCTGACGAGACTTCACCCTTCTCCCTCGTGCCCTTTCTCCCTTCGTTCTCCCGTTTTTTAATCGTTTTATTGCATTTTTGGCTTATTTTTTGACTCCGAGCGAAATTGCCCCAGGCTCACGTGATCCTGCATTAAAAAACGAAAAGAATAAGCCCAAGGTGGATCATTTTCATTGAATTTTAGAAGAGACAGGGAGTTTTTAAAACTGGGGTGATTTATGACCCCACGTCACCGGAAAGTTTTAATAAAATAAGGTTACCGTGCAAAGGTCAAAAACTTCCGTGGCAACCCCCGGTCAACCCCTTCAATCATAAAGTCTGATAAATATTTTTTATGTTGCCGAAATTTGAATGAAGAAGATTTTGATTTTTGAGATGAAAAACAAATGACATCAAAAACCATGGAGCCGTGGACCTAGACACCGAAACCCATGAAGGAATGGACCTAGACATCAAAAACCATGGAGCCGTGGACCTAGACATCGAAAACCATGGAAAAATATACCTAAACATCAAAAACCATGGAGCCGTGGACCTAGACATCGAAAACCATGGGGAAATATACCTAGACATCGGAAACAATGGAGAAATATACCTTGACATCGAAAACTATAGAGCCGTGGACCTAGACATCGAAAACCATGGAGAAATATACAGAGACAACTAAAACCATGGAGAAATATGCCTAGACAGCAAAAACCATGAATAAATATACCTAGACATAGAAAACCATGAAGAAATATACCTAAGCATCGAAAACCATGGAAAAATATACAAAGCCGACGAAAACCATGGAGAAATATACCTAGACATCAAAAACCGTGAAGAAATATACCTAGAAATCGAAAACCATGGGGAAATATACCTAGACATCGAAAACCATGGAGCCGTGGACCTAGACACCGAAAACCATGAAGCCGTGGACCTAGACACCGAAAACCATGAAGCCATGGACCTAGACACCGAAAACCATGGAGCCGTGGACCTAGACACCGAAAACCATGGAGCCGACGACCTAGACATCGAAAACCATGAAGAAATATACCTAGGCATCGAAAACCATGGAGAAATATACAGAGACAACAAAAACCATGGAGCCGTGGACCTAGACACCGAAAACCATGGAGAAATATACCTAGGCATCGAAAACCATGGAGAAATATACCTAGACAGCAAAAACCTTGAAGAAATATACCTAGACATCGAAAACCATGAAGAAATATACCTAGGCATCGAAAACCATGGAGAAATATACCTAAACATCGAAAACCATGAAGCCGTCGACCTAGACATCGAAAACCATGGAGAAATATACCTAGACGTCGAAAACCATGAAGCCGTCGACCTAGACATCGAAAACCATGGAGCCATGAACCTAGCGATCAAAAACCATGGAGAAACATACCTAGACATAAAAAACCATGGAGCCGTGTACCTTGACAACGAAAACCATGGAGCCGTCGACCTAGACATCGAAAACCATGAAGAAATATACCTAGGCATCGAAAACCATGGAGAAATATACAGAGACAACGAAAACCATGGAGAAATATACCCAGACAACAAAAACCATACCTACACGTCGAAAACCATGGAGAAATATACCTAGACAACAAAAACCATGGAGCCGTGGACCTAGACACCGAAAACCATGGAGCCGACGACCTAGACATCGAAAACCAGGGAGAAATATACCTAGACATCAAAAACCATGAAGCCGTGGACCTAGACACCGAAAACCATGGAGCCGACGACCTAGACATCGAAAACTATGGAGAAACATTCCTAGCCATCGAAAACCATGGAGAAATATACTTAGAGATCGAAAACCATGGAGAAATATACAGAGACAACGAAAACCATGGAGAAATATACCTACACATCGAAAACCATCGAGAAATATACCTAGACATCAGAAACCATGGAGCCGTGTACCTTGACAACGAAAACCATGAAGCCGTCGACCTAGACATCGAAAACCATGGAGAAATATACAGAGACAACAAAAACCATGGAGAAATATACCTACCCATCGAAAACCATGGAGAAATATACCTAGACAACAAAAACCATGGAGCCGTGTACCTTGACAACAAAAACCATGATAGCTAGACAACGAAAACCATGGTAGCTAAACAACGAAAACCATACGGAAAGAGAGGCCCGATATAGTCTGTCTCTCTCGCTCAGTGGCGCGCAAAGAGTGGGGATACCACGTTTAGCGGGGCGGGTGACGTCACGGGCCGAAAATGTCCACCAGGCACGTAAGGGCGTATGTCCAAGCGCCTGCGCACATAACTTACGCCTTTCTGACTCTAAGAAACAGAAGGGATCCCAAACCTCGCGTCCAAAATCTTCAATGTTAGATTTCTCTGGATTGGCTGAACGGATTTTGTTCTACCAAGGACCATTCGAAAGATAAAAAATCATAGAAAATTCAAATCTAATATGAGATTTTTCCCTCAACCCGTTCTCCTGTGAGAACGATTTAAAGTTTCTGTGACGTCATAAAATGCCTATTTTACTGTATATAAGAGTACGGCCGGCTCGCGCGCTACGCTTTTCTTTTAAACTTGGCGTCGAGCCGCTGCCGCGACTCTTGATTACTGTGTCATCGGCAAACATTCTTATTTCACAGCCTTCCGGTCTTATATCAATTATATCATTTATGTATAGAATGAACAGCATTGGACCTAATACCGATCCTTGCGGTACGCCATACTTCGTTGCAATTGTGTCCGAGAACATCTCGTTAAATCGAACTTTCTGTGTTCTATTACTTAAGTATGATTTGAACCAATTTAATACTCTACCCCGTATTCCGTATTGCCACATTTTAGTTATTAATAAATCTCGGTCTACAGTCTCAAATGCTCTCTTTAAGTCCACAAAAATTACTCCTACCATTTTACCCTCACTTATTTCTACTTTCCACCCATCGATTACTGCTTGAATCGCTGTTTCACACGCGTGCTGATTCATAAATCCGGACTGTTGCTCAACTATGATGTTATTCGCTTCCAAGTATTTCTCGATTTGACTTTTTACTACTAGTTCAAGTACCTTCTCGTAAATTGGTAACATATTTATTGGTCTAAAATCCTTTGCATCTTTTGCCTTATTTATTTTTGGAATCGGTATTATTGTGGATGTTTTCCAGCTATTTGGGCACAGTCCCTCGCTTAAACATTCGTTTATTAAATCGACAAATTCACGCTCCATTACACTGAGAACCAGTTTAATTATTTCACTAGTTATTCCTTCCTCCGTGCCTCTCTTTTTTGGTAACCCGTAAACAATTTTTTTGAGATCATCTGCTCCGCATTTTTCAAAAACGTCAATCCTTGCTTCTTTTTTCCTTATCATTATCCTCCTTCTCCCCGGACTCCCAGTTGAATTTATTGAGCTTATTATACCATCGATACTTTTGACGTAGAATTCGTTGAATTTGTCTGCCGTGTTACCCTCTATTAAATCGTTTTCAAACTTTATGTTTTCCGTTTCTTTTCCACCGCTCCCCTTCCCTCCAATTAATTCTTTTAGAGTTTTCCACATCTGTTTGGGATCGTTCTTGTTATGATCTATCATGTTTTCGTAGTATTCTTTTTTCTTTTTACGTATTAAGGTAACGACTGTGTTTCTTTTTATTTTGGATTGTTCCCAAGTATTATCCGTTCTCTCATGTATCGCCCTCCTGTACGCATTGTCCCTTTCGTTCGCCGCCCTTTTTATCTCTTCTACGTACCATTTTTTGCCTTCCCATACATTCGGAATCTTAATTGTTTTCTTTGGCGCTACTACATCTAGGGTATCTACTATACTATTCACAAAATTGTTCGCCCTCCAGTGTAAGTCTTTACCCGCGCAATGCTGTACCATTTGGTTCAGCACTGCTGAGAACTCTCTCTTGTTAATCTTATTGTAGTTTCTGCTGACGATTTCTTTATGTGTATTCTCTTGAACAAGTCCGCCCAATTCAATTTTAATCCACGCATGGTCTGTCATTTTTGGTTTATGTTGAACTCGCAAATTCACTTTTACGTTACTGAATACTAGGTCAATAATGGTTTGGCTGTCATTTGTTATTCTCGTTGGTTCTGTAACGTACTGTTTCATACCAAGCCTTCGCATTGACGATATTAATAGTTTCTTATAAAATGTGTTTCTCTTTACATCAATATTGAAATCCCCCAATATTATGCAGTCCCCTTTTATTGTAAATTCTTCAGTTATCTCTTCTATATATCTTAAAAATTGTGCATCAGACGCACTTGGCGAATGGTACACTACTATTAAAATGCCTTTAAAACTCTTGTTATTAATCTTTATTGCTACACTCCAGCAGTTCGACTCTATTTTATTATTCATTAGGAATTCATGCTTAACACCTTCTCTTACATACACTGTGACTCCGCCTGTATTTCTGTTTTCTGCGTCGCATCTTATTACGCTGTAACCCGGCATATGTAGTTCGTTGTCTTCCATATCGTTCGTCACCCGAGATTCCGTCAACGCTATGATTGCAGGCTGCATTCGGCCAGCCACCTGATGTTGGATTTCATCTCCGTGCGCTACCAGACTTTGCGCATTTGTGTACCATAACGTTTCTTCCTTCCGTCGTTGCTAATCACCCCATCCGGCTCTCCCCTCCCCTCCTGTATCGCTCTTTTGTATGTTGGGCATTCTCGATCGACGGCATCATGTTCCGTATCCAATTCCAGATTGTACGCTTGATTTTTTAAAACACAGTTAACGCACTGGTTTTTCTCCGCTGTACATTTACTTGCTTCGTGTTTTCCAGCACATTTGTGACATGTTTCCTCTCTTGAACAGTTTCTTGCCATATGATAGAATCCCCAACATTTATAGCACCTCTTGACGCTGATATGGTTATATACCGGACATTTTCTCCATCCCACGCTGATTCTGCCTCTTTCCATTAATTCGTAGTGAGTCTCATCGTCCACTACCATTATTATCGATCCTTCATGTCTCCCTTCCTTGTTAATTCTTTTTACAATTTTCATTTCCCTTTCATCAGGGTCTTCCATTGCATTCTGCATTTTTATCGTCTCAACCAGCTCTTCATCTGTCATATTCATTTCTTCTTCTTCGATGTTGACGATTTTAACCTTTGGTTTTTGTTGGGCCGACTCAGTAACTTTAAAGCCATCGCCCATTCTTTCCTGCACTGTGACCTTCAGCTGTTGCATTTCCTTTGTCGTTCCACAACCGAGTATCACTGTTCCTTTACTGCCCTTCTTGAACTTCGTTACTCCCACTGCCATGCTCTTGATGTCAATCTTTTCTTTAATGTTTTTCTTTGTAATCTCACTCTCTTGTCTTTTGTCCGGTCTGATGATTATAACCTTTTCCTTTTCTTTCACTGCATCCCTGTACGTTTTTGTCACTTCACTTGATTTACCTTGAGTCTCTCCTTGGATCATTCTTTTTATTTCCTCCATTTCTGCTTTGAGTCCTTTCATTTCTTCTTGGACTATTTCTTGTATTATCATCCGTAGTTCATTTTTGCACGCACTCTCATCTTTCAGTGTTTTCACTGCTTTTATCAGCCAATCTATTTTTTCCTCCATATTTGAGTTTCCGCTCAGATTTTTTTTAACCATGGTTGCCTCCACCGAGCTCACTCCCTCTCTACTACCACTGGTTACCGGCTGGTCTTCGAAAACTTGAAAGTTTTCGAGTGGACCCTTGCACGGTGCTAGTTCTTTGTTTTTGTCATATACTTTGTGCTTTGACACACACCCTGGGTGGTAAAACAATTTCGGGCGGCACTTCTTGCATTTTACCGCTGTACTCTTTATAGCTTTTTTACACGCTGAACATCGATATTCATCATACTCGACCGTGCTATCCATTATTGCGGTAGCACGGTCGGTAATCTGCCGTATTACTGTATCCCAATTATCAATTGAAAGAAGCACGGTCGGTACTATACCAAATCCACGATTCTCTATTGACAGTTCCACTAATTGCCGCGGTAATCGCTAACGTCGTAACAGCTGACAATAATGTCGTCGTTACTTTGTCCGTGTAAACTTTTCAGTCGAAATCACGACAGCAAAAACACCCACAGTTCAGTTGGCTCGGAATCGATTGTGCTCACGATTATCACGATTTGTTGTCCACACTCCACTGATCACTTTCGTATGATTTTTATTTTTTATTAGAACTTTCTTCCCTCACAATTTATATGTCTAACGGAGCACCTTATACATACGTCTACACGATCGTGAATAAGTAGAAAGAAATGACCACGCGTCTAGCAGAGACGGCGTTCTTTTCCGAACGATGAGAACTTAATCTTGCAGAGATTAAGTCTCGACCATACGAGAAAACGGGCTTTCACCGACTTTGGCCTGATCTTGCGATGCACGACCATGTGTCCGCCCGCAAACATAACCTGAAAAAGGGGGCTAGTACTTACTACGGTGTCCTCTTTTACTCTTGAATCGATCACTCAATATTTCCTCCAATCTTCTTAATCTTTCCTCCAAACGCCTATCCTTCGGACTCCCATGTCTTGATTCGGCTTCGCTGCTACTCTCCATCTTTTACTCTCGTTGATTTTTACGTGTGACGTGTTCGGCACAAGAAAGAAGAATGACGAGACCGAGGGCCGCGGAAACGGCGGCGAATTCTGTTTTTTCGGTCTTTGAAGTGTGGCGACATCGGTGTGAGGCAGGAGTACTACAAATTGATCTCGAGGAAGAGGCGCGAAATACAATTTGTCTGAATCGGGGCGAATGCCTTCAAGTGATAGTACAAATCCTAGAAATGTTACTGATTCGCGACAGAAGAAAGACTTGTCGAGGCGAAGGGTGTAATTGTTTTCTTGCAGTTTTGTAAATATTTTGTCAATGTGGCCTAAATGTTCCGTGAATGAGCCGGATGTGATAAGCAAACCGTCGATATAGATAGTCAGGAATGAGTCGAAATTCCGAACAAATACTTGGCTCAACGCTCGGATGAGCCCACTACCCGCCGTTTTTAGACCGAACGGGATACGGCAAAAATGGTAAAGCTTCGATCCGAACAGAAAGGCTGTGTATTGTCGCGACGAAGGGTGCAACGGGATTTGCCAGTACCCATTTGCTAAATCGGTGGTGCTAATAAATTTCACGCCATGGTACTTCTGTATAATTTCCTCAATTCTAGGTGGGCACTCGTTATCTGCCTCTATTATGTTGTTCAGGAACCGTGCGTCCAGGCAGATCCGTAGCCTACCGTCCTTCATTTTTACAATTCATAATGGATTGCAATACGGGCTTACCGACCTTTCAATAATACCTTGTTTAATCATTTCATCAATCTCTTGTTTGACTTGATCACGGATCGATAGGGGCACTCGATACGATTTACGGACGATTGTTTTTGGCGATACGAGGCGAATTTGGTGCTCATACGAGCCAGCCCCGCCCATTTTCATGGAAAAAAGTGGTTTATATTTACAGATCATTTGGTAAAGGGATCTTTGCTCGTCATCGGACAAATTTGGAATCTCCCGAGTGATGCGCGAAGCGTCGTCAAAAAAATTTTCGTCTTCGCCATCCGTGTACAACTTGCATGACCGTGCAGTGTTCGTCTCTATCGCGTAATCGTCGTCGTACGATTCAATCAACTGATCTGTTTTATCGATTATGTTATTTGTTTCCGTTTCGACTGGAGATTCCCGTCGCGGATGATTATTTTTGTTATTCAACTGGTTCGGGAGTTTGGTCGCATCGGGACGCGTAACTTTGACGCTGGTTTTTTGTTCATTTACGATCGGTTTTTTATCAACTGTGTCTTCTTTTGATCCGACTTTAACTTGGACCGACTGCCTGGGCAGGATACGAATAACTTTAATAAATGTAATGTCGTCTTCGCACGCGGAAATAACCCTTTCAGTATTTGGTTGGTCAAATAGTACCAATTCGGGGGGAAGTTTGTATCAGTCAATACTGAAGGAACATGTTCGGTAATCAATTATGGCTCCACATCGATGAAACCAGTCGTTGCCTAGTATGACCGTTGGGTAGCACGACTAAAAATCACGGTCAAATGACCACACGACAGAATATCACCGACTACAAATCACACGACGAAATATAACACAACAAAATATCACACGGTCAAAATACCACACGACAAAAAATCACACGGTCAAAATACCACACGACAAATTATTACATGAACAAAACATCACACGAACAAGATATTCCACTACCCATAATCACAGTTATGTCATGATTATGATTTTATTCGTTCGGGCAGAACGAATAACGGTTCGCGTTAGAGTAGGGATTGTACGACTAGTAGTGACGAGTAAGTAGGGAGGGGGGGGCGCTTATGTGTTCGCCATAATTGTAATTATAATTCAGTATCAATTCTGTCTCCAGTGTTCCGTAATGCCTCTTAAATTTATAAAGTCCCAAAAAGGAAAGCCGCTTCTCGTACACGATGGTTTCATATATTCGCGTCATCGTGAAAATAGTCATGCTATTACTTGGCGTTGTAATTTGTATAAACAAAAGTCCTGTAACTGCTACATTCGAAGTACCTCTGATAAACGCACAGGTACATATTATATATTGAATTCCTTCGCATTTAGTTTTGGTGGTTTTTCTGTGATTTGTGAGAGTGTCATATTCAATTTTCCGATGGTCGTAGGCTCTATCATCGGTCCCGATAAGCCTGAGCATAGTCACGCTCCCAATGCTGCCTTGATTGAAAGTCGGAAAGCTGAGGCAACAATGAAAAAACGCGCTAAACAATCGAGTGCGGCTAACAGTTCCATTATTGCTGACGTACTGCCAAATCTCTCCGAAGCTGCTGTTGCTGAGTTACCAGGTCCGGGCGCTCTCATTCGAAGCTTGCAGCGTGTGCGGGCTGCTGTTCGTGTTCCTTTTCCTACACCGTCTTCGCGCAGGGAACTGATTATTCCAGAGCTGTACACTGTTACGCTAAAAGGGGAAGTTTTTTTGATGTTCGATAGTGGAGGCCCCAATCGCTTTTTGGTTTTTTCAACCCAGCAAAATATCGAGTTTTTAGCGAAGTGCGATGTATGGCTGGGAGACGGTACTTTTTCTTCCGTTCCGTCAATATTTTTGCAGTTGTACACAATTCATGGCTTGCGTGAAAATAAGGTTGTGCCACTTATATATTTGCTCGCTCCTAATAAGACTGAACGTCTGTATACAAAGTTTTTACAATGGCTTTTGGAGCAGCCTTTCGAATTCAAACCGACGAGAATAATAATAGATTTCGAAATAGCTTTCATATCGGCATTGAAAGCGCGATTTCCAAATGTTGGTATACACGGATGTTTGTTTCATTTCGGGCAATGTGTATGGCGGAAAATTCAAGCTTGTGGCTTACAGTCTCAGTATAGTCGTAGTTCTGAATTTGCCCTCGAAATAAAAATGTTAATCGCGTTGGCTTTCGTTCCAATTAACGACGTCGTTGCTGCATTTGAAGAGTTATCAGTAAGCGAATATTTTCAAAAACATGCCGAGAAATTAAAACATTTACTGGATTATTTCGAAGAAAATTTTATTGGTAGGAATATTAGAGGATGTCATCGATCACCTCGCTTTCCTATCGATATGTGGAATTGTTATTTGTTGGTTCTGGAAGATCAGCCTCGTACAAATAATGCGGTAGAAGGGTGGCATAATGCCTTTAATCGACGCATTAGAGTTACTCATGCATCAATGGGTCGATTCATAGATGCATTGAAAAAAGAGCAAAGCACTACCGAGGCGGTGCTGATTCAAATTCAAGCAGGTCGTGAGGTTGCGCGACCACGTCGAAAAAAATATCGCGATTATGACGCAAGACTGAAGTGCGTGGTTTTGGAGTACGATCGCGGAAATATTTTGGGCTATTTGAAGCAGGTCGCGTATAATATTACTTTGTAATAATAATCAACAAAAAAATACATATACCAATTTCAAATATATCATTGTGTCTCGATTCATTCCTTTCGTGTCTCGAGTGTCTCGAGTATTGTAAGTATACAGTTTGCGGACTTGTTTGGGTTTGTTTGACTTGTTTACGTTTGTCTTCTGTGGGTGATGGTTTGTGTGGGTGTGTGTCTTGGTAATTGGGGGGGGGCGCAGCCCCCCCCCCTTCCATACAGAAATAATTAGATTGCGATATTTTGTCGTCGTGATTTTTTGTTATGTGATATTTTGCCGGGGTGATATTTTGTTCATGTGATATTTGGTCGTGTGATATTTTGTTGTGTGATATTTTGTCGTGTGATTTTTAGTCGGTGATATTTTGTCGGTGTTATTTTGTCGTGTGATTTTTAGTCATGGAACCTGACCGTTGACGTCAAATATGGGATCACGAGCAAGGTGCTCATAACGGAGTGTGTTCCGAAGCTAAGCTCTATATAAATTTGTTTTTTAACGCGAGTGGGCTTCCTGCCGATAGCTGTGGTTACTAACATGTTGGATACTGGCAAATCCTGTATTTGAGACTGAGATTGTAAATAGAGATAGAACTTCTCGGAAATACATGTGACTTGACTGCCTGTATTTAGAGACGCGGTAGCGTCTTGACGCCAAGTATTAAAAAGAAAAGTTCGAATCGACAAGGCAAGTTGCACCGCGTGTCTATATACTCGAGATTGGGCGTTTTTCCGTTACGTTCAAACTTAAAGTGGTTGTCATTAAAAAACGCGTCGGTTTATAAAAAATGTAATGGCAGTTTATATATATATGTCGTGGGTCGTGCATCCAATGGTCCATGAATTTTTTACCTGTGACCTTGAGAAGTCCCTGAAACCGTGACATCAGTGTTTTACCGAGCCCGTTTTCATTATCGAAAAATTATTCCACAGTGACGTCACAAAATATATATATGTCTATTCCAACGTTATCGCGAATGAGGGGTAATCCGGGTCACCTATTTCGGCCATCAGGCAAGCGAAGCGGGGGCAATGGGGGTCGAGGGGGCGCAACCCCCGCGCGGGGGCGGAGCCCCCCGCGGAGGTTGCGGGGGCAGAGCACCCGCGCGGGGGGGTTGGGGGGCAGAGCCCCCCGCAACGGGGGTCGAGGGGGCGGAGCCCCCCGAGAACGGAATCACTATTTTGAAATAATCACATTGATTTGCACAGCCTCACACCCACCCACACATTATATTTATTCATTTATTTATTTCGTTATTATTTTCGTTATTATTTCGTTATATTAAAAAAAAAAAAATCAACTGCCAAAAAGAAATGAAATCTCAATTAAATAACTTTGCAAAAGTAAAAAAAAAGAACGCCAAGTATTAAAAATAAATTGAAATCATTTTTTTTAAGCCAAGAAAAATAAACCGGCGACGACAAAAACTTGGGGTGCTTGGTTAAGAGAATAAGCCCGGGAAAATTTAAAACATAGACATAATCCTATGCCTGTTATAATGCTTATTGTCTTAACCATGCTCCCCAAGTTTTTGTCGTCGCCGGTTTATTTTTCTTGGCTTAAAAAAAATGATTTCAATTTATTTTTAATACTTGGCGTTCTTTTTTTTTACTTTTGCAAAGTTATTTAATTGAGATCGACTAATACTGAGATCGGAATATTCAAAATGTTGGCAATGACATGCGGGCACCTTCGAATCATGTTGTCGCGACCGGTCGTTTCATAATTTACTACCTCATTACTTAACTCCTCGAAAAGATCGTAGGGGTGATACGGTGACCGAGGATCTGTCTTCACCGCGCCCACAGTTAGTTTAAATTGTTATTCGTCACCGTTCCGTTAGAATCATTGTTTGTTGTCGGAGGCAGGGGAACGTTCATGCAGGGTTGGGCGGGGTTTGGGTGGCCGTTCGTCTCCACCCCCTTATCTGAGGGTGCTGGATTTTCGATCTCCACGTCTAGTTGTGAGACGCTTCGCGAAGTCGCGCTGGTGTTTGGCCGTGAGTCATTGCTCGTGCGACGCCAGGAATTATTCTGAGGCGATGCTGCAGCCGCCCGCTGATTGCGCTGCTGAAGGTTATTGCTATTATTAGGTGGGTGATTACTGGTAGTCGGGTTGGGATTTACGTCTCCGCGACGGAATTTATCATGTTCTGCATTCGTACCATCCAACAAATTTAAGGAATTGGATATAGCATTACAGTTGTTGAAATCTGCGGTCACTAAAGATTCTCGAACGCGAATCGGTAGCTGTTGGACAACCGTATAGTGTATTTCGTATGGATCGAGCGCTGGGGTGATATATTGCGCCTCCGTCACTTGCTTTAGAAAATACCCTTGCAAAGGACCATCTTGAGGAGTGTATTTACGATTTGCCCAGCGGCTTTTACATCTGACGCGCACGGGTATAGAAAAAAATTCTAACATACATTTCTACACAGACTACTAACATTTTTATGTTGGCGTCTACTCTTTTTATCAAAAAGAAACGTTCGAGCCGGTCAAGAAACTCCTTTGGATTTGTTACTGAGTCGTCCTCAAATTTAGGGGTAGGAATATCAATTTTTAACGATTGAATACTACGTACGAGCCCACTCAATATACCTGAATGCTCCATATCTCCCGAGGGAGTCGCCAACGCGGCGGCCTGAAGATCGTCGATGGCTCTTTGCTGACGCTCTGACGTTGCGCGCAGCGCCTTCAGCTCCTCTACTAACATGGTTCCCTGTGCCAGCTCGTGTCGCAATGCTTCAAGGTCGGCTCTCTCGGAAGCGATAAGCTGCCTTTCCGTCCGCAGTTGTTCTCTTCGTTCGTCCAGATCTACAGCATGGCTCAGATTAAATTTAAGACCAGAAGGGTTGAGGTTAATTCCCAGCCCCTTTTTATTCGTCTTTAGTGTACTGCTCCCCGGAGATGGAGACCCCGGGACTCGATATCGTTCGGGTGTTACTTGAGGGGTTCTGGCCGTTGCCATTTTGTAATTATGTTGGTACAGATTGAAAAAAAAAATTTGACGAGTATACAAACTCTCCTAACGACGTCACATATTGTTAACAACCCGTGACAATCAAACATTCATTCCCTTGGTCACTCGAAATGCCCAACTTTAGGTTTTTCACACGAGTCTATCATATAAATATTTTGTGGGTATTCAACCGGGAATTATTACGAAAATTCGACTAGCGAAACACAAGTATCAATAAAGCGTACGAACTTTTCGGATTATCGTATTTCCGTTTTAATCTCTATACGAAAACATTCCCGGAATTTTACGCGACATATCTTTCTCACCAACGTTATTTGACACGCCTAAAATTTTCAAACCTCTTGGATGCTTCTGAATTATGTGACATGCAGAATAATTCGTATAATTTATCAACGATTATGTAAATTCCGTTTCTCTCTTTTTTTTTTTAATATCGAACAATTTTAATTGAGAGTGAACCGATTAATTGTCGGTCCCTGTTCGGGCGCCAATTTTGTAATATTCCTTTTTTGCAAATAAGACTCACTTCGTGAGTTTACGATTTATTTGACTTTGATTTATACTCATTAATAAACGAGTTACGAAATTATACAAAAATGAGGGATTTCCCACTTAATTCTTAATTACATTGGACTTAGCTTTTATACGATTTGTGATGCTGATGACGCAACGCAACCGCTGAGGATCCCTTACAGCGCTGCCGATGACTTGGATCCAATTATCGTTTCCGAGGATGGAGATTCCGAGGACTCGATGATATCCCGCACGATCAGGAATCTGATGGCGAAGCCCAGGAAACGGGCGGCGATGTTTTGGCGACGTATATTTATTTTGTGTTTTAGGAAAACCAAAATCCCGACGATCCGCTTTATATGAGGCGGCTATCGCCGGGTCTTTTGGTTCTTAATCGACGTTGTATATGATAAATTATTCGGCGCTACGATGCCGAGACTTATTTTGAAAGATTATGTTAGATGAGTTCGCTTCGATAAGGAGAGAGCGACTAAAAGCTCCTCTCTTTAATTTAGAAATTCTCGCTCCTGATGGCGACAGCGAAGCAGTCTCGAGATGTGGTGGGGACATTTTTCCCAATTTTGCTCACTCTCGAGAGTGTTCCGTTACAATACGTTGGAAAAAAAATTCGTCAATTGAATTTTATAGTCTCAAAAACGGGAATAAAAACACTGCGAGTGAAGAAAGTTCGTAGCGTTCGGAGGAGGGGGCCGAACGCTCCAACGAAGCGAAAGAGTAAACAAAAAGTATAAAAAGAAACAATCGAAAATACGTTTGGAAATAGAAAAATAATTCAAAACGATCGTGTAAAGAAATCCGTGGAAAAAACTTTGAAAAAGTAAAAAGAACGCCAAGTATTAAAAGATCGCATCTTGAGTTACAATTTTTTCCTTGCAGGTATCACTTTTCAAAAATAAATCAATCGCACTTACGAAAAAAAGAAATTGAATCAGAAAAAATTTCAATCCCTACAAAGGGCCACTGCAATAATTATCCAGAGAAATTCTTACGCCTAAAGTTCAAAAATTGAACGAGCAAAAAAAATTGAAATCATTGATTTCGGTAGCAGCCAAGAATCGGACGTACCGACCATTATCGGTACTGTAACAACATGTTGTCAAAGGGCACTGAAAAACCAATGCGAAAACTTGGTGTGCATGGTTAAGTGAAAAAGCCCGGGAAGATAAAGAATCTGTTTTCGCGGAGAGGCGGGTACAGCACAATAATCGCCTAAAAAATAAAATTTTTATATTTTCATTAATCTCTAAAATCTAAACCTTTTCAATTCAAATTTCGTAAAAATGATGATTTCCGTAACAATCATAATTTTTTTTTGGTGGGGTGACCCGTTTCGCCCGTCTGTTCCGCTTTGCCTGGCTCTTAGAGAGGTGGAGCGACAGCACAACAATGGCCTAAAAAAATAAAATTTTCTGCCCTCCGGCCCGAAATTCCGGCTGCGTCGGACAGAAAAATCTTATACACACCTCGGCCAGGAAAAAGTAAAGCCTCAGACCACATGTTTGTCAGCCTCGGCTTCGCCTCGGCCGACAGTGATTACGTGTGATCTGAGACTTTTCTCATTTTCCTGCCCTAGGTGTGTAATATACTATTTTACATTTTCATTAATCTCTAAAATCTAAACCTTTTCAATTCAAATTTCGTAAACATGATACTTTTCGTAAAAATCATAATTTTTTTTGGTGAGGTGACCCGTTTCGCCCGTCTGTTCCGCTTTGCCTGGCTCTTCCTCAATTGAAAAGACTATCATAAATTGCGCAAACACAAGAAATTCTCATTTAATATGGAAATATCATATGGATGGACACGGTTTATCGAATCGGGGAGGAAGACCAGAATAAACATCGAAAATTCCGGATAAGCCATAAATAGGTGGCTGGAAAGGATAGAATGGAGGTCTCGAATATGCAAATCTGCAAAAGGGCTCGCATTGGTTCATTTCCCAATCCATGACGTCATACTGCTACTTTGGGCGTGCATAGAGCGAGTTTCTGAAAAGTACAATGACACAGCCCTTCGCCGAACTTTTTCACTTAACCATGCACGCCAAGTTTTCGCATTGGTTTTTCAGTGCCCTTTGACAACATGTTGTTACAGTACCGATAATGGTCGGTACGTCCGATTCTTGGCTGCTACCGAAACCAATGATTTCAATTTTTTTTGCTCGTTCAATTTTTGAACTTTACGCGTAAGAATTTCTCTGGATAATTATTGCAGTGGCCCTTTGTAGGGATTGAAATTTTTTCTGATTCAATTTCTTTTTTTCGTAAGTGCGATTGATTTATTTTTGATAAGTGATACCTGCAAGGAAAAAATTGTAACTCAAGATGCGATCTTTCAATACTTGGCGTTCTTTTTACTTTTTGAAAGTTTTTTCCACGGATTTCACGTCTTTTTGGAATTTGCTTTATTCATTTTTTTAGGGAAACTGTAACTTGAGATGCGATCTTTTGATACTTGGCGTTCTTTTTACTGTTTGGAAGTTTTTCAATGGTATCTATTTACGAAAAAATTTATCATTAAAGAAGAAAATATATGATTATTCTTTTATTGCTAAAAATGTATAATTTTTAATGAAATGTTCATTAATTAATCAAATTATTCCAATCATCCATTTTCGAATGAAAATCGATTTTTTTCTTTTGAAATAATTAAATTTGCAATTAAAATTTATTGAGAATTTTATTTGAATTGGAAATTAATTAATTCTGACAAAATTTGATTAATAAATAAAAAATGCATTAAAAAGACATTTTTTGAATTTTAAGGATAATTAAAAGTAATTCTTCATACAAATAAACAGTTTTTTAATAAATTAAAATCGATTGATTAAATTGTTGATTGTTTTCAAAAAATGTATTATTTTCCATTTAATTTGCATTGATATATCAGACTTTTCCATAATTATTTATTTTCAAACGGAAATCAAATTTTTTATTTCAAAATAATTGAATTTATGAATGAAAATATGTTGGAAATACAATTTTTATCTAAAAATGAAGAATTGTAAAATGATTTTATAAATGAATGGAAATTGAATGGAAAATTAGAGATTTTTTCAAATCGATGAATAATTTATTCAATCGATTTAAATTTATTGAGAAACTATTCATTTTTATGGAGAATTACTTATAATTATTCTTCTATTTTTGAAAATGTGTAATTTTTAATGAAAAGATCCCTAATTAATCAAATTATTCCAATGATCCATTTTCGAATGAAAATTGATTTTTTCATTTTGAAATAAATAAATTTGCAATTGAAATTTATTGAGAATTTGATTTTAATTTGAAATTAATTGATTCTGACATAATTTGATTAATAAATGAAAATTGGATTTAAAAAAGACATTTTTTGAATTATAAGAATAATTGAAAGTAATTATTTATAAAAATAAAACGTTTTTTAATAAATTTCAATCGATCGCTTTCTAAAAAGTTGGTGAGTAACGCACGAAGTTGGCGATCATTATCACCGTTTTATTCGTGCCGTGATTGGTCGGTTCGGTTATGCGCGCGTGTTTCGAGTCATCCCATCGGTTTGACGGCACTTCAGGCTGTCAGTTTGACAGTTGCGTGTATACGCGTGCGGTTATATGCGGTTTTATCAGAATAAATATTTTTTTCTTGTGCATCGGAGTAGAATAGTGAGAGATAAACCAATTCGAGGACGAATTAGTGCCTTCATCAGTGTTTAATGATATGGCCCAGAGGAAACAGCACGCTGGAATTGAATTCTAAGTCGTCAGTACGGAGCAAGAGGAAAATGATTCACAAAATAAGAGACGCTTCGTGAGAAATTTCGTTGCCCAGGTTGGATTTTCCAAATATAAGTGAATTAGGTCGACCATTTCGAGTGTTTTTCTCCATGATTTTCGATGTCTGGGTCGTCGGCTCAATAGTTTTCGATGTCTGGATTAATTTCATAGTTTTCGGAATCCATTTCGACGATTCCATGATTTCCAATAACATAGAAGATTTCAAGCAGGTCTCAGAAGAACATGAAAAAATATCGTTGGACGAGAGACGAAGGACAAATCCGACAGTATCGTCGGACAAAGACCGTGGAGGTGATCGCCTGAGCGAAAACTATCGTGAACCTACCGAAAGTATGATAGATTCACAATAGTTTAATTTTGTTATTGTGATACCTGAAACGACATTTGTCGGCACTCGCTTCGCTCGTGCCGGCAAATGTCCGGTGGTGCTCACCGACAAAAAAGGTGTTCTTTTCGCTTTTTAATGCAGGATCACGTAAGCCTGGGGTAATTTTGCTCGAAGTCAAAAAATTGGTAAAAAATGCGATGAAACTATAAAAAAACGGGTGCACGAAGGGAGAAGGGGCGCGAGGGAGAACGATGAAATCTCACCGGGACTTTTTTGAGAGATTGGCGAAGAGTCTCGAAAGGATTTTTTAAGGGGTTAACGTCTTGACAGAAGTTTTTGACCTTAGAACGGTCACCTTATTTTATTTAAACTATTCTGGTGACGTGGTGTCATAAGTGACCCCAATTTTGAAAAATTCATGTCCCTGGTAAAATTCAAACAAATCCCCTTGAAAAATAGGAAACAAAGCAATGAAGTTAGTAAAACAAATTTTTTTTTACTTTAAAACAATATGAAATGAATATAAGGCTGTGTCATAATTTGGGCGCAGCAGCGTAAATGAACCCCTGTACGCGCGCTTCAGCGCGCGCTGGTATACCCTAGTTGATTAAATTGTTCATTGTTTTCAAAAAATGTATCATTTTCCATTTAATTTGCATTGATATATCAGACTTTTTCGTAGTTATTTATTTTCAAACGGAAATCAAATTTTTCATTTCAAAATAATTGAATTTATGAATGAAAATTTTTTGGAAATACAATTTCCATCTAAAAATGAATAACTGTAAAATAGTTTTATAAATGAATGGAAATTGAATGGAAAATTAGAGATTTTTTCAAATCAATGAATTATTTATTCAATCGATTTAAATTTATTGAGAAACTATTCATTTTGATGGAGAATTACTTATAATGATTCTTTTATTTTTAAAAATTTCTAATTTCTAATGAAAAGGTCATTAATTAATCAAATTATTCCAATCATCCATTTTCGAATGAAAATCGATTTTTTTATTTTGAAATATTAAATTTGCAATAAAAATTTATTGAGATTTTGATTTTAATTTGAAATTGATTAATTCTGACATAAATTGATTGATAAATGAAAATTCCATTAAAAAAAGACATTTTTTTAATTAAAAGAATAATTAAAAGTAATTCTTCATAAAAATAAACAGTTTTTTGATAAATTTCAATCGATTGATTAAATTGTTGATTGTTTTCAAAAAATGTATTATTTTCCATTTAATTTGCATTGATTTATCAGACTTTTTCATAATCGTAATATTTTAATTTAGAAAAATGTAGTAGTAGTAGTAGTAGTAGTAGTAGTAGTAGTAGTAGTAGTAGTAGTAGTGGAGTTTTACAAGCATACCTTTGTCGGGTTTTTACATGGTATGCTTTTTCGTATTTCCTCTATTTTTTCTTTATTTCCACTATTTGTGTCTGTTATTCCCACTGTTTTTGTTTTTCTCCACTGCGCACTGTGGACCTACATTTTTTACGTGGGTTCGGAACCACAGAGAGTACAGCTTGAGACACTTAGAAAAATCGATTGGTGTCAGCGGCGGGAATCGAACCCGGGCTCGCTGGGTGGGAAACGGGCCCATTACCACTGAGCCACTGCCTCCCCAATTTAAAAAAATGTGTTATTTTCCTATGAAATTTTAATTCATGAATCAAATTATTTTGATCATCTATTTTCGAATAAAAATCGAATTTTTCATTTTGACATAATTAAATTTGTAATGAAAATTTACTGAGAATTCGATTTTTATTTGTAAATGAATGATACCGACAGCGGTAGGTTCGCGGTCGGTGCGTGGTTTCGGCGATCACACAAGTTGAGCAGCGTTGACTGCGGTCAGTACTTGGTTGGGTGACCGCTTAGCCAAGAAAAAAAGAAAAAATATGCATAAGATACATGAATAGGATAGGATACAAGTCGTACTGCGTGTAAGGAAAGCTAATATAGCCAAAAATCCCCTCCCGGGGAAAAAAGCTTGGACAAGTACATTTGTTGGTGATCCCCATTTCCATTTGTTTTCACAGAAAAATCTAATCCCCCCTTGAAAAAAATTGGAAACGCCAACAAAATAAAGAATTTAAGAAAACCCCCCAAAAAAAAAATTCAAGAAGATTGAGCAAAATGCAAGAAATGCGAGAAAAAAATTAATGGTATTCGCTCGGCATAAAAAATTCTGATATCTATAAAAAGACAAGTATTACCTGTCTGAAAATCATGTTGATGTTCGAAAATCAATTAACGAGAAAAAACAAAATCTTCCAAAAAGACACGTCTCAAAAAAAGGAACCCCTAAATACAAAATGGCGAATCGACAGAAAAACTTCATAAAAAAATACAAAACTAAAGTTTGCCATCATATGTTGAGCGTATGCGCACAGAGTACTTGGCCGCCCGAAATTTTTTGTATTAGCTTCCGCTATTTATAGATAGGTAGAACAACTTGGTTGTATTCATGAGAAAAATGATAAGCGTTACACAAATGTCACTGAACGTACATTCAAATAAATTAGTACAAATTCAAAGTTTTCTCTCAATTCGATATACAATCAATTAATTAAATCATTTGCCCAATATCTTACACAAGTATGGATACGTAGAAAAATAACAACTGATCACTAATTAAGGTGGAGCTAAAGATTATATCAAATGACCCGTAATGCGTCGATAAAAATTGAACGTCTAGCAATTTTTTGTATTACTAGCTTGAAATATAAATCGTTTTAGGAGAGAACCTTGATTGACTCGAGATTTTCGCCAAGCTTTCGCGTGTCTTTTCTAAAAAGATTTCTGAAACCAAATAATTACGTTATGCCAAGATTAACCAAGCTGAGCACTTCAATTCAAAATTTCGGGCCGGCCAAGTACTCTGTGCGCATACGCTCAACATATGATGGCAAACTTTAGTTTTGTATTTTTTTATGAAGTTTTTCTGTCGATTCGCCATTTTGTATTTAGGGGTTCCTTTTTTTGAGACGTGTCTTTTTGGAAGATTTTGTTTTTTCTCGTTAATTGATTTTCGAACATCAACATGATTTTCAGACAGGTAATACTTGTCTTTTTATAGATATCAGAATTTTTTATGCCGAGCGAATACCATTAATTTTTTTCTCGCATTTCTTGCATTTTGCTCAATCTTCTTGAATTTTTTTTTTGGGGGGTTTTCTTAAATTCTTTATTTTGTTGGCGTTTCCAATTTTTTTCAAGGGGGGATTAGATTTTTCTGTGAAAACAAATGGAAATGGGGATCACCAACAAATGTACTTGTCCAAGCTTTTTTCCCCGGGAGGGGATTTTTGGCTAGGATATCACTTATTTTTTCTGATTGAAAGTCTCCAATTTTTTCAGTCCGGTGGGAATAATTTGCTGATTTTTCCCTGGAAGTGTACTCTGTGGAGCTCATTTGAAGCCAAGGATCATGTCTCTATCTCAATTTTTCACCGAGATATGATTTTGGCCCATTTCCATGATTTTTGCTCGAAAACGACGATTTTTCATAAATTTTCAAACGAAAATCGCTCTTCTCCAAGCAACGACGATAAAATCATGTTTTTTTTCCACATGGTTTGTTGAGCTGGAAGGAAACGTCAACGCACGCCATAATCTTAATTTTTCTTGGGAATTGTATTTTTGCATTTTCACTATCAGCTTAGAAAAAAACGACATTTTTACATGACTTGGAACCGAAGATTTTATTCAGTTGGGTTTATGGGAATAAATTGCTGATTTTTTCTCCAAAAATATACTCTGTGGAGCTCAATTTAAGTCCAGAATCATGCCTATATCTCGATTTTCCACCAAGATATGAATTTTTGCTTATTACCATGAGTTTTGCTTGAAAATGACGATTTTTCATCAATTTTCAAGCGAAAATCGCTCTTCTCCGCGTGAAAATAGTATAAATTTTGATTTTTTTTCAAGCCACATAATTTGTTGAGTTGAAAGGAAACGTGAACGCGTGCCATAGTCTTGATTTTGCTCGAGAATGGTATTATTGCCTTTTCACTATCAGCTTACAAAATAACGACATTTTTACATCATACATAGGAGCGAAGAATCTATTTGTTTGGCTTCATGAACATAGAATGCTGATTTTTTCCCCAGAAGGACACTATCTGGACCTTAGTCCAAGCCCAGAATTATGTCCCTATCTCAATTTTTTATCGAGATATGATTTTTTGCCCATTACCATGATTTTTGCTTGAAAAAGACGATTTTTCGACAATTTTCAAACGAAAATCGCGCTTCTTCGAGTAAAAATCGTATAAATTATGATTTCTTTTCCAGCCACTCGGTTGGATACGCTGAAACAAAAAGGAAACACGTGCCAAAGTCTCAATTTATCGCGAGAATTAAATTTTCAACTTTTGCCCACGAGCTGGAAAAATCAACATTTGAACATGAAGTTCTAGCGAAGAATTTTTCTTCTTGGCTCCATGAAAATAAAATGCTGATTCTTTCCCAGCAACTAGACTCTGTGGAGCTCAATTTAAGCCCAGATTCATGTCTCTATCTCAATTTTCTACCGAGATATGATTTGTTTCCCATTACCAAGATTTTTGCTTGAAAATGACGATTTTTCATCAATTTTGAAACGAAAATCGCTCTTCTCCAAGCGAAAATGGTAAAATCATGATTTTTTTCCCAGCCACTCGGTTTGATATGCTGAAACAAAGAGGGAACACGTGCCAAAGTCTCAATTTATCGCGAGAATTAAATTTTCGACCTTTGACCACGAGTTGGAAAAAATAAATATTTTAGCATGAAGTTGTAGTGAAGCATTTTTTTCCTTGGCTCCATGAGAATTTTGGCAGAAAGGAACAAATGTACAATTTTTTCTTGTGGCCCAGCGACATGATTTTTATGTCACTGAGCCCTCGCAGCGACAAGATTTTTATGTCACTGAGCCGTCGCAGCGACAAGATTTCTATGTCACTGAGCCTTCGCAGCGACAAGATTTTTATGTTATGAGCCCTCGCAGCAACAAGATTTTGATTTGCCTTAGCGACAAGATTTTCATGTTACTCAGCGATAAGATTTTCATGTCGCTTAGCGACAAGATTTTTATGTCACTGAGCCCTCGCAGCGACAAGATTTTCATTTGCCTCAGCAAGAAGATTTTCATTTGTCTTAGCGACAAGATTTTTGTTTCGCTGAGAGATATTATTGCTCAGCGATGAATCTTCATGTGGCTCAGCGACAAGATCTTGATGTCACTGAGAGTTATCCGGAGCTATTAGATAACTTGCAGCGACAAGATTTTCATGCGCCTCTGCGACAAAATTTTCATGTGGCTCGAATCAGCGACAAGATTTTTTTACATCGCTGAGAATTTTTATGTATAAGTCATGCTGTAAATGAATAAAATGGTGGGAGTAGGAAAGGGTCAAAAGATGTGGAGCAGATTTATTCATGAAGCATATTCTCTCGTCATCGGAGCATGTCGGTAATATGGCAGTTGAAAATTCGAAAGTGTGAGGTTATGACGAGCTGTCAAAGCTGTATCAGAGCATTCGTTCTGACTCGGTAACGAAAAACCAGCAACACATTCTTCTCCCATAACCTTGCATCCTCAAGAAAATAAATGGTTAGCCAACGTTCGTCGTTCGACAAGGAACAATTGTAACAGTTATTTTCTCGAAAATATCAAGGGCGGAAAAGAAAAATATGAACTTATTTCAGCTATCTCTCTCTCTCACACTCACGTCAAAATGGCCCTTCGAAATATCAGCTGACATTTTTCGCTCGCTCGTCTGCACCGTCGTGTGCACACGACGGATCCATTGGAATCATCGCAGCCTCGACCAATCAGGAATTTCGCAGCCCGGGATTGGCTAAGATGGGCGCGCAGACCCCTTTGAATGTGTTGTCGGGCGGCCATATACAGACACGTCAAATCCTTCGATGTAGCGTGGTTCTGACGCAGGCTGAGATAGGACTAAGCCCGTGCAAAGTTTTTTCTCAGCAATTACTTAATCAATCGTACCAAATTTGGGCTCTATCGAAAGGGTATCGCGTAATTAGTCTTCATGTCAATTTTCAAGTCGCTAGACGACTCCTGGGCTTTACAGTTAGCTGAAATGTCATCGGAATTTTTTTTCCCACCACCGCGAATCGTTTTACTACGAGAAAGTATAGACTCGGCGAGCGCTCGGGACAAGCAGACGACGCACAGCTGTTTTCAAATGTACTTGTCCCGAGACTCTGCCGAGTCTCTTGATCACATATACAAGCGGCTACCAAACGATAACAAACGATTCCATTCGATTCGATACGACTATCGAACGATTCCATACAATTTCATACGACTACCAAACGATTCCATACTATTACATACGACTACCAAACGATTCCATACGACACCATGACATACATGTATGACATATATAACTTGTGGTTAGGTAAGATGTATGTGTTAATAAATATGTAGAATATAAATATATAAGGAGTAAAGAGGTTACATAATAGGGTAATTAAAAAAGTAAACGCATATGTGTGAGAGTGGAATATATGAGGTAAATGGGTTATAAATGTCTCAAGTATATAAAGTATATATAAGGTAGAAAATGGAAAATAATAGAAAAAGATAAATATATATTATATATACATAATATGGTATATGAGAAGGTATGTGTACGTGTGAAAGTGGAATACATGAGGTAAATGGTTAAATGTATGAAGTACATAAGGTAAAAAGTGAATCAATTGTTTTTTTTAATGAATATATATCTATAATATGTATATATATAGGGAGTAAATAGGTTGCATAATAGGGTAATTTAAAAAGTGGACGTATGTGTGTGAGAGTGGAATATATGAGGGAAATAGGTTAAATGTATTAAGTATATAAAGTAAAGATCGCAACCTCAGTAGAAAAATAATTACTCAATTTTCTTCATATCACTTTGACATAAAAAACAATTTAGATTTACAAAATGTAATGCATTTTTCCTTCCCTACGAACGATATTTTGAAATTCCCCAAAATTTTCTCAAAAACTCTCAAGCTCAATCGACAAAAAGAAATGAAATCATTGCAACATAGCCAAGAATTAAAAAAATAATGAATAGCTACATTTCACAGGGAAACATGTGCACCCTCAATACATTTTGTGTATTTAAGGGTCTGCAAAGGCTCTACAAAAAAATGCAAAAAATTGGCGTGCATGGTTAACTAAAAAAGTTCGGCGAAGACCTGCGTCACTGTTCTTATTAGAAGTTTCCGCATGCACGCGCAAAGTAGCATTATGACGTCATGTAATGGGGAATGGAACATCCTCCGAAATTCTAAATGTTCGCTGTTTTTTCTGTTCTCTTTCCGCGATGATAATTCCATATTATTCCAAATGTTCGCTGTTTATCCTATTCCTCTTTCCGCGATGATATTTCCTATTTCCATATTAAACAAAAATCTCTCCTCTTTGCACAATTAATAATCATTTTTCAAAGTCTGGAGAGCCAAGGGGAACGAAACTTTTAAAAAATTTCATTCCATGCAATCTGATAAATGTTTTTTTTATCTTGACGAGATTTGAATGAAAACGATTTCGATTTTTCAGATGAAAAACGGAAATTCTATTTTAGGCAGTTGTTCAAGTTTGTCCGCCTCTCCCTTAAATTGATTCTTTATCTTTCCGGGCTTTTTTAGTTAACCATGCACGCCAATTTTTTGCATTTTTTTGTAGAGCCTTTGCAGACCCTCAAATACACAAAATGTATTGAGGGTGCACATGTTTCCCTGTGAAATGTAGCTATTCATTATTTTTTTAATTCTTGGCTATGTTGCAATGATTTCATTTCTTTTTGTCGATTGAGCTTGAGAGTTTTTGAGAAAATTTTGGGGAATTTCAAAATATCGTTCGTAGGGAAGGAAAAATGCATTACATTTTGTAAATCTAAATTGTTTTTTATGTCAAAGTGATATGAAGAAAATTGAGTAATTATTTTTCTACTGAGGTTGCGATCTTTTAAAATTGGCGTTCTTTTTTTACTTTTCAAAAGTATTTTTCCACGGATTTCTCTTCTTTTTGAAAAGCGGGATATTCATCAACATTTTTTTGTAATTATAGAGGCATTATTTGTTCTGGTTGGTTATTCTTGAAATAAAATAAATCTCTTCAAAAACTTCTGTCGACACCCCTGGTAAATTCCTTTAAATATCTCGACAACAGTCATGATCAAAGACTTAAAAAACTCTCATCGAGAACCTTGTTCAATCCCTCAAGGAAACCACGAAGAGACTCGTGGTCAATCTCTCAATGAAACCTCAGTGAGGCCCTTAGTCAATCCCTTAAAAAAGCTCGTCTACCCTTGGCTAGTCTGTTGCAAAAATCTCGTCAAGACTTTTTGTCGGCTCTTTAAAAAATCCCATCCAGACTCTTGACTAATCCCTTAAAAAAGTCTTGGCACGATTCTTGGTCGATCTGTTGAAACAAGTCTCGACCAGAATCTCGATGAATCTTTTGAAAAAGTCGCGGCGAGATTCTTTATGAATCCCATAAAAAAAGTCTCTGGACGCTTCCACTCAATGCCTTGAAAAACTTCCGTCGACACCGCTTCCGCAAATCCCTTCAAAATATATCGGCGAGGGTCATCATAAACCCCTTCAAAATTCTCGTCCAGACTCTTGACCAATCCCTTAAAAAAGTCCTGGCGAGATTCGTGGTTAATCCCTTAAAAAAGTCCTGGCGAGATTCGTGGCTAATCCCTTAAAAACTCCCATTAAGAGCCTTGGTTAACCCTTTCGAAATTGTCGTCCAGACTCTTCGTTAATCCCTTAAAACCATAGTGACGAGACTCTGAGTTTAGTAAATATTAACTAACTCTTAAGAAACCACGTTTGAGACCACTGGTGAGCGCCTTAAAAAATTCCGTCAAGACTCTTCGTCAATCCCTCAAAAAAGTCCTGACGAGACTTCACCCTTCTCCCTCGTGCCCTTTCTCCCTTCGTTCTCCCGTTTTTTAATCGTTTTATTGCATTTTTGGCTTATTTTTTGACTCCGAGCGAAATTGCCCCAGGCTCACGTGATCCTGCATTAAAAAACGAAAAGAATAAGCCCAAGGTGGATCATTTTCATTGAATTTTAGAAGAGACAGGGAGTTTTTAAAACTGGGGTGATTTATGACCCCACGTCACCGGAAAGTTTAAATAAAATAAGGTTACCGTGCAAAGGTCAAAAACTTCCGTGGCAACCCCCGGTCAACCCCTTCAATCATAAAGTCTGATAAATATTTTTTATGTTGCCGAAATTTGACTGAAGAAGATTTTGATTTTTGAGATGAAAAACAAATGACATCAAAAACCATGGAGCCGTGGACCTAGACACCGAAACCCATGAAGGAATGGACCTAGACATCAAAAACCATGGAGCCGTGAACCTAGACATCGAAAACCATGGAAAAATATACCTAGACATCAAAAACCATGGAGCCGTGGACCTAGACATCGAAAACCATGGGGAAATATACCTAGACATCGGAAACAATGGAGAAATATACCTTAACATCGAAAACTATAGAGCCGTGGACCTAGACATCGAAAACCATGGAGAAATATACAGAGACAACTAAAACCATGGAGAAATATGCCTAGACAGCAAAAACCATGAATAAATATACCTAGACATCGAAAACCATGAAGAAATATACCTAAGCATCGAAAACCATGGAAAAATATACAAAGCCGACGAAAACCATGCAGAAATATACCTAGACATCAAAAACCGTGAAGAAATATACCTAGAAATCGAAAACCATGGGGAAATATACCTAGACATCGAAAACCATGGAGCCGTGGACCTAGACACCGAAAACCATGAAGCCGTGGACCTAGACACCGAAAACCATGAAGCCATGGACCTAGACACCGAAAACCATGGAGCCGTGGACCTAGACACCGAAACCCATGGAGCCGACGACCTAGACATCGAAAACCATGGAGAAATATACTTGGACATCGAAAACCATGAAGAAATATACTTAGACATCGAAAACCATGAAGAAATATACCTAGGCATCGGAAACCATGGAGAAATATACAGAAACAATAAAAACCATGGAGCCGTGGACCTAGTCACCGAAAACCATGGAGAAATATACCTAGGCATCGAAAACCATGGAGAAATATACCTAGACAGCAAAAACCTTGAAGAAATATACCTAGACATCGAAAACCATGAAGAAATATACCTAGGCATCGAAAACCATGGAGAAATATACCTAAACATCGAAAACCATGAAGCCGTCGACCTAGACATCGAAAACCATGGAGAAATATACCTAGACGTCGAAAACCATGAAGCCGTCGACCTAGACATCGAAAACCATGGAGCCATGAACCTAGCGATCAAAAACCATGGAGAAACATACCTAGACATAAAAAACCATGGAGCCGTGTACCTTGACAACGAAAACCATGGAGCCGTCGACCTAGACATCGAAAACCATGAAGAAATATACCTAGGCATCGAAAACCATGGAGAAATATACAGAGACAACGAAAACCATGGAGAAATATACCTAGACAACAAAAACCATGGAGCCGTGGACCTAGACACCGAAAACCATGGAGCCGACGACCTAGACATCGAAAACCATGGAGAAATATACCTAGACATCAAAAACCATGGAGCCGTGGACCTAGACACCGAAAACCATGGAGCCGACGACCTAGACATCAAAAACTATGGAAAAACATTCCTAGCCATCGAAAACCATGGAGAAATATACTTAGACGTCGAAAACCATGGAGAAATATACAGAGACAACGAAAACCATGGAGAAATATACCTACACATCGAAAACCATCGAGAAGTATACCTAGACATCAGAAACCATGGAGCCGTGTACCTTGACAACGAAAACCATGAAGCCGTCGACCTAGACATCGAAAACCATGGAGAAATATACAGAGACAACAAAAACCATGGAGAAATATACCTACACATCGAAAACCATGGAGAAATATACCTAGACAACAAAAACCATGGAGCCGTGTACCTTGACAACGAAAACCATGATAGCTAGACAACGAAAACCATGGTAGCTAAACAACGAAAACCATACGGAAAGAGAGGCCCGATATAGTCTGTCTCTCTCGCTCAGTGACGCGCAAAGAGTGGGGATACCACGTTTAGCGGGGCGGGTGACGTCACGGGCCGAAAATGTCTACCAGGCACGTAAGGGCGTATGTCCAAGCGCCTGCGCACATAACTTACGCCTTTCTGACTCTAAGAAACAGAAGGGATCCCAAACCTCGCGTCCAAAATCTTCAATGTTAGATTTCTCTGGATTGGCTGAACGGATTTTGTTCTACCAAGGATCATTCGAAAGATAAAAAATCATAGAAAATTCAGATCTAATATGAGATTTTTCCCTCAACCCGTTCTCCTGTGAGAACGATTTAAAGTTTCTGTGACGTCATAAAATGCCTATTTTACTGTATATAAGAGTACGGCCGGCTCGCGCGCTACGCTTTTCTTTTAAACTTGGCGTCGAGCCGCTGCCGCGACTCTTGATATATAAGGTAGAAAATGAAAAATAATAGAAAAAGATAAATATATATTATATGTACATGATAGGGTATATGAGAAGGTATACGGGTATGTGTGAAAGTGGAATATATGAGATAAAAAGGTGAAATATATGAAATATATTAGGTGAAAAGTGAAAAATGATGAAAAAAGGTGAATATATATATACATAATATGTATATAATATGTATATATATATTTAAATATAGACTGTACGAAAAAATTCATTACGTTATTTATTTATTTTTATATTACTAAGATATCTCATTATTTGTTAAATTCGAATTTAAATAATTGAAATTGAAAAACGAACGACGAAACGCGATGACGTCACAGCGGGACAAATGTCCCCTTTTGAGACAAATTCTCAAAAAATTTTCACCAACATCATCGTTCTCAGAATGGACCGAGTCGATTTTGTTGCAACAAAGACCAATCGGAAGAGAAAAATCGAAAAAAATTCAATAGAAAAATTGACATTGTCTGGTCCAGCCGTTATCTATGAGATCGATTTAAAGGCGCTGTGACGTCATCACTTCCGGTATATTCGCGTATATAAGAGTGCGGTAGCTTTCTTTTAATACTTGGCGTCGAGCCGCTACCGCGTCTCTTGATACATTCGTATCCCTTCTAAGGTGAAAGCGAAAATTATATCTATATATATATA